>CM054935.1:11227322-11686678 GCA_029168755.2 Tillandsia fasciculata | reverse complement strand
AAATTTTTTTTTTTATGAAAGCGTTTGAATAGTTAAAAATATAATTTTTATTTAGAGTATAGTTATACTATACCATAAAAAATAGGGTAAAGTAAAAAATTCACTCTAACAAAAAAAAAAAAAAAAAATCATCATTTTTGGACTCCCTCACTTCTAAGATATTATAAATTTAAAATTTTAAAATTTTAAATTTAAACCTTCAACACAAAAATTAAATTTAAAATTTTTAATCTTTAAATTTTAAAATTAGGATTTAAATTTTAAATTTCAAATTTAAAAATTCAAATTTTAAATTTTAAATTTTAAATTTTATAATATTGATTTTAAATTTTAAACATTAAAATTTATTATTTTAAAATAATAAATTTTAATTTTACAATTTAGAATTTTTAATTTCAAATTTTAAAATTTAAATTTAGATTTTTTTTTTCAATTTTTCAAATTTTTAGTTTGAAATTTTAAATTTTAATTTTAATTTTTAACTTCAAATTTTAATTTCAAAATTTAAATCTTTAACTTTTAATTTCAAATTATGAAATTTTTAATCTTAAAATGTTAAAATATAAAATTAATATATTTTTTTTATTTTTTAAAATTTTAAATTGAAAGAAATTTTGTGAAATTTTATAATATGCATCCAAACAGTTTAAAATTTAAAATTATGATTTTTTTTTTTTTGACAGAAAGGTAGCATGCTAACCGCTTCGTTTATTTTTGAAATAAATTTAGCTGGAAATGTGATGCAACTAGGTTTCGAACTCGGACCGTAAAATTTTTTAGAATTATACAATTTTCTATTTCATTTAGATCAAAACTATAATTTATAAATTTCATGGTAATTTTTTAGTATATATCCAAACAGATCCTAAACGATATGAATACAAATATGAAATACAAAACATGACACGACTCGAATACCATGATTCGATAACTTTTAAAAAATTAGAACACAAATATTGCATAGCCATAGTTAATAAAATATAGTATTATTACTATAATAATATATATTTATTATACATAAAATATTAATTTTATTAAAAAAATTACTATATTTTTCAAACGAATAAAAGTTAATAAAATTTTCATTAATAGCTTATATATTTTAAAGGAAGAAATATTGTACCATACATAATTTATTTATATTATTCAAAAAAAAAATTATATGTATTCATTAAAAAGTCAAAATATTTATCATCTAATATTATATATGCATAAAAAATAAAATAAATATATATATATATATAATTTTTTAATGGGATGTATTATAGACACGCATCGAATCCGCATCCATAATGTGTCTGCGTTAGACAAGAGTCTGTTACGCATATACGCCTATCCGACACGAACATACGAGACTTATAAAAATGTATGTGATTCATAGATTGCACGGGCCCAAAGTCGCTGGGCTCAATATTCACATTTGTCCAATAAAAATATTGGGTCGGCATTGGGACGGCGATGGGTTCAAAAATTTAAAATAATATTGAAATAGGGTGAATATCTTACATCCTCTCGATCAAAAAGTCATTATCTTCTTAATTATCATACGATGTATGCTAGCTGTACACCCCTTTAGGGATGTATATCCTACACCCCACCCTATTCTGGGGTGGATATTATTTTATTCGTCACATCGAGTAACGAGTGAAATTCACCACACATCAGAATGAGGTGGGGTGTAAGATATACATTCCTAAAGGAGTGTATATTTATATATACCCTTATCATATTAAGGCTAATTTTTATGAATTTTAGACTGGGGTGTAAGTTCTACTACCCCTCTCTTTTGTTGGGGTATAAAAATAGCATTTTCCAATAAAATGTTCCTCCTATCTTGGATAAATTACACTTTTGGTCCTTAAACTATGAAGCCCCATGATCTTTTAGTCCTATATCTTTAAATCGTTGTAAATTTTGGTTCAAACTATAAATTGTCGGACACTTTAAACTTCTAATGTTAATTAGTTGCAACTTTCGAGTCGAATTATGAGGTTGTGATATTTTAATTTTCAAATTTTTTAAATTATAATAATATTTTATCTGATGATACAATAATAATTAAAATATTATATTACTTTAATTATTTGTAATTAATTAATATTTATTCAAAAAATTTAAGTCGTGAGTCATGAATTTAACAACCAAAAAGTTTTAAAATTAAAATATCGCAACTAATTAAAATTCGAAGACTAAAAGATTACGAGTCTTATAATTTGAGAATCAAAAATGTAATTCATCATTTTATCTTTAGATTAAAATGTATAAATACTTGCTAAACTTTAAGATGTATATCATACACTTTAAAAAAATATATAATATTTTTTTTCTAAATTATAATCTATTTTGAAATTTGACCCTTTGAATATTTTTTTTTTTTTTTTTGAAAATTTTGTTAGAATCTAAACAAATGTTCCACGAAAAATGCACTGGATAAAAAATTGTTTTACTCAAAAAAGAGGAGCAGGAAAAAAAAAAAGAAAAAGAGAGAAGAACAAATTATTTAGATTTTATGTTTATATACCCATCAGTTATTTTATTGCTGAGTGGAAAAAGAGGTGTGTTGGTCCAAAATTATTATTAAGTAAGCAAAAAAAAATGGTGACTATTTAGTAACTAATTCTTGGTAACGTGCATTTTTTGTGGCCGTTTATTTTGATTCTGGCAAAAGTCTCCAGATTACTAACAAAAGAAGCTAAATAAAATTGTTAATAAATAGAGGGGAGTAAATCAAATAAAAAAAGTGTAGGGGGTGAATTTCAAAATCAGTTAAAGGTCAGGGGGTGTCTATATATTTTAACTCCTTTTTTTTTTTCCTTTTTTTTTTTTTTTCCTCCTTCGTGTTTCGTTGCTTCGCTTCGCGAGCATCCCCGCAATGAAATGGTGCTCTCATTGCGGAGGCGATGGGTCTCCCTCCTAACGCTAACCCTAACCCTAACCCTAACCCTAATCCTCGTCCTTCACACCACCCCCTCTCTCCTCCTCCTCCTCCCCGCTTCCTCCTCCTCCTCCTCCCCCTCCCTACGCCCCTGCGGCGCCGCCGACGCCGACCTCGCCGCGGGGCGGTGGTCACCCGCCCCCCTCCGCCGCTCCCTCTACGACGCCGCGTGCCCCTTCCACCGCAACGCGTGGAATTGCCTCCGCAATGGCCGGGATCGCATGGACTCGATCGCGTCGTGGGCGTGGTTCCCCGACCGCTGCGGCGGCGCCGCGGTCCCGCGCGCCGACCCGCGCGGGTTCCTCGTGGCGGCGCGGGGGCGGAGGATCGGGTTCGTGGGGGACTCGCTGAACGAGAACTTCATGGTGGCGTTGCTGTGCGCGCTCCGATCCGCCGATGCCGGGGCGAGGAAGTGGAAGAGGAAGAGGGCGTGGAGAGGCGGGTACTTCCCCAAGTTCGATGTGACCGTGGCTTATCACCGCGCCGTGTTGCTTGCTAACTACACGTAATGATTCTTTTTCCCCTTTTCTTTGATTTGATACGTTGATTCGAGTAATTTGAGATTGGTTCAGCTTCTGCTTTTGCATTTAGCAATTATAATCTTAGCGGAGTGTTTGGTAAATAGGAAAATCTGGAGCTTTTACTACTGTGGAAAGCAAAAGTTGAGATTTTTGAGTCTTAAATGCAGAAGCTCCTTTGCTAGCTAACTATTGATTTGTTCTGTTTAGGGCCCTTTTTGATGATGCATCTGCTTCTACTTACAGCAACTGGAATTTTAGCAGAGAGTTTGGAAAGCAAAAAAAATCTAGAGCTTTTGCTTTAGTGGAAAGCAAATATTAGATTCTGAATCTTAAAAGCAGAAGCTTCGTGCTGCGTAACTATACATAATTTACTCCAAAAAAAAAAGAGCTTAAAACTAAATATTGAGTTATTGACAAAGTGGCGTATTCCGACTTGTTATGCATGATTATAATTAGTTATAGCTTTAAGAAGGAAATTCTTTGGATGCCTTTTGGAATGCTTTGATAAGTAGAAAATAATTCTATGATGCTCGATTTTCTTAATTTCAAAATAGTATACTGTACAAGTTTTTAAGTGTAGGTCTCTATGATCATAAGAATTTGTCCTATTTTGAAATTGAAGTTTTATAGCTTTCTAACTTGGATTAAACTCGCTTTTTTCTGTCTATGATATGTTTAATTTTGGGTGCTCACTTCATAACTAATTATATAAAGGTGGCAGCCTGTGGAGCATTTAACTCTTCGAGCTAAAGATGGAATAAGAGGGATTTATAAGGTGAATGTCGATGTTGCAGCTGATGATTGGGTTAACATCACCAAGTTCTATGATGTCCTAATTTTTAATACTGGACATTGGTAAGATTATCAATTTATTTGAAAAGATATCATTGCGTGTTCTCTAATGCTTTAATTGGAAAGATTTTATTACATGCTATCTGAACATATGTCCTCATATGCCTTCTTTTTGGACTACAATAATATACAGAGATGCTAGAGTAGTTAGTGTCTTAGTGCTATATGGCCTTCCTTGCTGCATTCAATAATAAATAAAATTCTTTGAAGCATTCGTTGTTTACAAATTTTCGAATTGTTAGATTTTTTAAACTGTCATCGTTGCACATTATACAATGTTGAACTTCTTTGCAAATATTAGTCTCATTACTGCATACTTTGCATCCCTGTCATTCATTCCCACATTCATATAGTATATTAGATGTTGTTTTCTGGTTAAAGAGTTTTGTTGTTCCAATATTCGAATTTTATAGTTTGCGGTACTACTCTTGTTCTTTATTTTTTTTTCCCAATTGTTTAGTTATTCGAAATGTCATTGGTTTTCTTATTGAACCTACCATTAAATTTCAATCCATAGACCTTTACCAACACAAGAATATTGTAATGTACTGTAACTTGAACCTATTCTAGTCTGCTATCAGCTCAACAGTTCAATATCCAAATGAGTTAGGAAACCAGATTTATGATGTGTTCGGTAGATGAGGTTGGGTTATTCACTTCTTGAATCATTATACGTGAGTTCCATTGGCATTTTGATACCTACACACTTTCTATTAGATCTTGAAAAAAATGGGTCCCTCCCAAGTCTAAATCACATTTTGACTTATTTGGAAGCTTTTGGAACTTGAGATTGAGTTGGATTCTTCCTAGATGGATTATTGGAACTACAAATTTCCATGGAACTTGGGTTTATCATCGATCCCTGTTGAAAAAGAAAAAAAAAAAAGAATGTGGATTATATGCTCTTGATACTGGGAGTGCTTTGGAATAAAGGATATGCTGATGTTGTTTTAAGTAAATTCATCCATCCATTTGTTGTGAGATCGCGAAGGCCTTTTATTGAGTCTACTGCCAATATTATGGATGTACTGGTTCTGAAATAGAAGAATATATCTTGGATTCACATATTCAAATTTAAATACATAAGACAGTACATTTATTGTTATGGACAGGTAAGCAAAAGTAGAACCCGTTATTGTAAGTATGGGCTTTTAAGTTTTGTTTTAACCATATATAGTTTTAAGTATGGAACTTCGCATTTGTTTATCATCAGCAATATGAAAGTCTGAGTCTTCAACTGACAATTCACCAACGGCATCTTTAAGTTAAGTCTGCTTCAACAAAATTTGTCAAGCTTGTAGAACTAGTTGCCGAGATTTCTTCTTCATGATGGAAGAAATAAGCATCAGTAATTTTGACTATTAATAGGATCTATATGTCAAATTTAGCACAGAATACTGTCTAGTCTGCATCATCTCTACAATCTAGATTATTCGTATTTCTTTTTCTGACGGATGTGATGACTTTTGTGTGATTAAGCTCTATTAATTCGTCTCTATTAATTTGTCTGAACTCAGGTGGGGTCCAGATAAATTTCCTAAAGAGACTCCACTTGTCTTCTATAGAGAAGGAAAGCCGATAGATCCCCCACTCGGCATTTTTGATGGCCTAAAAGTAGTGCTCGAGAGTATGGCATCTTACATAGATCGGGAAGTTCCTAAACAAACATTAAAGCTATGGCGAACTCAATCGCCGAGGCACTTCTATGGTGGGGAATGGGATCATAATGGCAGCTGCTTATTCAATGAGCCCCTGAAAGAAAATGAGGTGCCACTAATATACTTGTTCTTCCTGAAGTCTCTAAAACTTTCTGGGAATGCTAAATTGCACGAAACACCCTATAAATATGATAATTTTAATTTTGAACCCCTGAAATGTTATGTCTCATATAGACCCCTTTCAGACTGCATCATTTCATTATTCTGCCTCCTTCCTCGGTGTTCCATTGGGTGATATGTTACAAAATTTTCGGGGTTCAATGTTGAGTAACATGATGTTTATAAGTGGGTTTCCCGCGTCTTTGCATTTGTTAAACACAATCCAATTTTACTGAATTCCCTGAAGGCAAATTTTGAGCTGATGTCTCCACAGCTTGATTCTTGGTTCGATGGGAGGAACAAAGGAGTAAACAAAGAAGCAAGAGAAGTGAATTCTCTCATTCAAAGAGCTGTAATTGGCACAGACATACAATTATTCAATTTGACATATTTAAGTGAGTTTCGGGCCGATGCGCATCCAGCAATATGGCTGGGAAAGAAAGATGCCGTTGCCATATGGGGACAGGACTGCATGCATTGGTGCCTTCCCGGACTACCCGATACATGGGTTGACATCTTGGTTGCACGAATCATGCATTACTTTCAACAGGGTATGAATAGGAAAAATTAAAAGAAAAATTGGCTCTTCAAATCCTATTCTCTGAAGATCAGCTTGATTTATCAAGACAAACTGGAGGACTTATTTTTCTCAAAGCCACTGATTCTTCTGACGACCAAATGGTTCGTAAACAATGAGGTATGCACCAAGCACCTTTCTTGTAGTGTCGAATTTTGCCTTTCTCCCTATGTAAAAGTGCCGTGCGGTTCCATTCATTGATTCATTAATCCATATATAATGGATGCGCTTCCATTGATTGATTAGGTACATTCTTTGATGTAGCCAACGCATACGTGCTTTAAACTTAGAGTTTTGGTATCTTAATTTGAAAAATCCTTGCGAAGGACACGTAAGATGAGTTTTTCTTGTCAATTTCTGTAAATTAACAATGTTTCATCACCCTTACAGTATATGTTATGTGACAATTTCTTGCTGATTTGTGTAGATTAACATTGCGTCCGTGACTAGATTTTGTGATGCCTGCTTTATCTAACATTTTGACCGAATTCTTAGAACTTTCTCTTTTTCTACATTTTGTTATAAGAAATCTGATCACTATGAATAGAACGACTATTTGGATCGCTAAAGTCGCTGAAGTGCGCCGCGTAAACAGTTGCACCTGTAGCTTGAAAGTCGCATTTTGTATTTCGTAAGGCATGGAGATTGTGGTACAAATTTTCTCGCTACATGCAGGGACTATAGTTTGATGAATGCATATATATATATGCATCTAATACGTTTTGCAGTGTCTAAGTAAAAGGAATGTAACTACAAATTCTGTGTCTGGTTGTTTTGTCTTTGAAAACTGCATCTGCTTTCCCTGAAAAATAGAAACTTATCATATTTTTACTTAAAAATGTGACTGGGTAGATAAGATTATACCTTGTATGGATAAACTATTTCCAACTGCAGAGCGTAGTTCCAGATGCAGTAGTATATTATTCTGGGAAAAATGTATTGTATTCTAGAATCATGGTTGTGATCACACCCTAGTAAAAGAAGTATGTTGTTATAGTTCACTTGGTGGACCATGGTCCACCTAGTAATTTCTCCTCTTTAGCATATAGCATGAGTTTAAATTAAAAGTACACTCAAATTATAGTTAGTCAGTCAGTCAGTCAGTCGATGAAGTAGAGCTTGGAGGGCTTCAGCCTCTTGGTGACGTTGAAGAATTCGATGACGTGCAGCCAGCGGTCCCACCTCTTGAGGCGGTGCACCGCGACGGTCGCCGGGATGAGGTCGTGCGAGCACTGCCCGTTCGTCCCGGGGTAGTCGTACATCCCGGGCTTCTCCGTTTTCCTGTTCCTTCCCTTACCTCCACCTGCCAGCCACCGCCCCACCAGCTGGTCCTCGGGCCCCACCGTGTCCTGCGCTGCCGCCTTCGACTCTGCGATCCACTCCACGAGGTCCCACGACAGCACGAACCCCATCCCCGACATGTAGCCGCCGTGCGCGTCCGTGCTGGCGCACGGCAGCACAAAGCCGTAGTAGAGGTCCCTACGGGGCAGAGGGTTCAAGGACTGGGCGAGGGGGCCGAGGCGGACGTAGGTGTCGTCGTCGGCCTTCATGACGTAGTCGTAGCGGCGGCCCGGGGGCAGGGCCGCGGGGAGGGCGGAGAGGAAGGCGTGGGTTTTGCCGGCGTTCATGTTCTCGGTGCAGTTGAGGATGACGATGTCGTCGAACCGCAAGATCTCCAGTGCCACCAGGTGCCGCTGCTCCTCTTTCGTCAGCCGGCAGAATACAAACCTGTTGTCAAACATCAAAAAAGGATAGAAGATCATCTGAGTATCGGCCGTCCACCACTGTTTTAAAATTCGTACAACAGAATCTTTATCTAGCACACTATATTTCTTATTTGGATAAAATCGTCATTTTACGAAACTTGACATGGATTTCGGCGATCGGGGAGGGGGGTTGAGAGCCGTAGACGAGGCGGAGGAAGTGGCGGCGGTCGTAGAGGTCGGCGCGGGTCAGGATGCCAATGAGTAGTCTAAACGGCGGCGGCGGCGATGGCTGCAAGCGAGGAGCAGCAACAGCACCATTGAGGGGATTGGAAAGGAGGATGGGGTTAGGGTTAGGGTTTTGGTGGAGGTGCAGGAGGAATAGGAAGAGGAGTACGGAGGCAATAGAGAGGAGGGTGAGAAGCAGAAGCCATTGTGCTCTCATTGTGTTATGTGTTTGGTGTATTGTACTAATTGTTATATCATGTCTCCTTAGCTTATTACTTAAAGAGTTAATTGAGTACCTGCATATTTTCAAACGGTAGTGTATTTATTTTATATGGAGATTGGATCTTCATGGAAACCTCGTTTATTAGGGTAACAACGGCTACATGGTGTGGTGTTTATATTGTGTTATTTGGTTCTACTTGTGTTCTCTCGTGCTCAAGCTCAAGGAGAATGCTAGAAATGGCGAATTATTAATTTATTATTGTTCAAATTTAAGAAATTATCTCAATTATAGTGTAGTTTAAAACAATATTTTAAAAATCGAACCTGACAGCGATATGTATATGTAAATGTTACAGAGTCAAGAATCACTAGTTCAACGAGTTGACCGTCAGAATAACCAATAATATCATAAATATTTAATTATTATTTTTAATTTTGTTATATAAAATCTATACTCCTACTTAATTATATAATAATAACAATTCGGCTGTTATCACTAGTATCAAATATTTGTTGTTATTAAATTTTATTTTTGATAATTTTTATTTTTTAGATCATACTATTTCAATAACTACTTACTAAATTCTAAGGTGATTATTATCATCATAATATTATATCTATTCATTTAAGGGTAAAAAATTTAATAGTACAAAGTATTTTGTACTATTAATAATATAATAGTCTAATTCTAATAATAATTTTTAAACTAAATTAAATAAATATAAATTTTTAATATTTACTTTTTATAAGACTAATCTTTGCTAATAAAAGAAAAAAAAAGCTAGGTTGATTTTAAGCCGTTAAATTTTAATATAATTTGATCAAAAAAAATTTCTGATTAGATTAAAATTGGACCGATTGATGAACCATCGATTCAAATTCAAAGCGATTTTTTAACTTATCCAGTTCAACTACTTTATAGCATGGATGACATGGTCTTATCGGTTGAACCGTTTAGTCCAATCCGGTAAAATTTAGAACTTAGATTTAAAAATTTTCTTTTACAATTATTTATTTTTGAAATAGTCCAGTGCTGAGATTTTGAAAAAGTATTTTCTAATTTTACGTCTAATCAAATCGTTCTGTGTTTGTATCTAATTTTAGATAATATTTTATATTAATAAAAAATTTTATTATAATATTTTTGTCAACAATATTATAAATATCATAATGTTAAATAAGAATACGAAGCAGATTTAAATCTAAAATTGTTGATGTTAAGTGGATGGCGGGAAAAAAATAACTTTGTTTACTTATATCGTAACAAAAAGGTTAGGACACTGATGATGTCATCATCATCAGCAGCACAATCAATTGATAGTTATTGTTAGTGCACTTTCCAACATGAACTCTCACATACGTGTTAATTTCCCGTCCCTCAATATAAAATTAAATTTTAATTGACATTAGATTCAGAATTGAATAATTCAAATAAACAAAATTAGAAAACTTGTCAAATTCGTTCTAAATCCCCATAAATTTATAAAAATTTAAAAGAAGTTTCAAAATATTCGAAACGTCCACACAAATTTACTCTTCTTACAACAACCAACAACCGCACTTTTTCTAGACACTTTCTCTCTCTAGAGATTAACGAATTCGTAATTAGAGCCGTTCACGTCGCATCAGAAATGGAAGTTGTTGTTCTGGTTTCTAATATAAGGGCTTGGTCACTATTCGGTGAATTTGATTTTATCGAAATGGGTAAATTTTTTTTATATTTGTATAAATTTTTATAGTATAGTTGTTATATTAAACATGTATTATTTAATTTATTATGATTTTTAATCATATATTTGAAACTCTTTATGTGTAAAAAAATTTTACATTTGAAGTTTTTTATGTGTAGAAAATTTTATACTCTATATAGTAGAGGTAAATATTGTATGTGCATGAACACTATAAAAGAGGATTTGATAGTCATTATCATAAAATTACGACTTTAGATATGAGTAGAAAACATATATACATGTTATAGAAATATTGGAACACGTTATGCATATAATTATATACAAATTGACATTATAATATTAGTTAGTATAATCAAGATGAAATTGTGAGATTCCATATTTGATATATGATGACAATTAATATATGATAAACTCTTTCATTATGATATTGTTTCGCGTACATAACATTCACACTATAAGAAACTATATTCCGACCTAAAGGCTGATGATGTTATTCCATATTTTAGACATGATGATCGAGACTTGCTTGCTTGTCGTTTGTGTTCATTCTCATATACTTGGTAGGTCGCTCCCTCCAAGCCGGTATTTCGAAGTTGGCCATTTGCGACATCATACTCGTCGTGCGGGATTTTGGGTGCTGATTGGATTGTCGTTGGATAGGCATAGCATCATGGGGGGTGCCACCATGGGACTATGAGGCATTGGCTCAAACTAAGATTCAAAATTGACATTGAACATATAATACATTTATGGTAGTTGGACATGGATAATACTAAACTTGACATTGAACATCATATAAATAATACATTCATTATAGTTGGACATTCATAATAGTATGATAGTTCCATATTGATAATATTTTGTACTTGAGTATAGAGATATGATAGTAGTAACTCGTTGTTATTTATTTGTATTTCATTTCAGTGGTTATACTATCTTTTGTCTAAGTTGATCTAGTAGTATAATTCGCTTCTCTCGGCGGCTAACACACTAGGAATTATTGACTAATAGTTCTCATTCCCATTGATTTATTGTTTTTATTTCAGATTCATCTAATCGTGGCAAGAGATTAGCGCATAGCTAGTTTTGTCTCCATTCGAGATGGTTGGAGAATACATTTCATTTTTGTTTAGTTGTGAGAGGTGTTATTATTTTTTTTTTATTATAAAAATTATTCATGTATTTGATAGGATATACTTGTGAGGACTAATTTTGTATATTGGTTCTATTTTTTATATGATAGTAGTTATTTTTTTTTGGCTAAATTACAGAAAATTCTCCTATAATATACCGCCTTTTCACTTTGCCTCCCTGTCTTTCAAAAACTATATTTTGCCCCCTCGAAATTACGAAATTGTGCATTTATCCCCCCCCGCCGTCAGAATTCTGTCAGTGAGCCGTCAATTTCTGAAGTGATATACCGAAAATACCCCTCCCCACCCCCTCTTCTTTCTCCCTTCCACTCTTCTCCCTCTTATCTGTACCTTCCTCCCCGGCGATCGTTGGCGCAGTCGCCGCCCGGGCCGTCCCCGGCGACGGGCCATGTGCTGGTATCCCGGGCGGCCAGAGGTTGGTGGGGCGCCATGTGGCGGCGCCCCACTCGCCGCACCACTGCGCGCAGCACGCGCGCGCGGGGAAGCGCGCGTGTGCTGGCGCAGGTCAGCGCGCGGGGACCCGGGCCTCCTCTGGCGCGGGTCAGCGCGGGGTGAGGGGGGCTGCCACGTGGCGGGCCCCCATAGGCCGCCGCGCGGACGCTTCACGCGTCCGCGTGGGGTCCAGCTCCCTAGGCACCCCGATCTGGCGAAGCCGGCGTCGCCTCATCATCGGGAGGCGTGGGAGGCAGGTGCCGACGAGTGCGGACGCTGCTCCCGAGCTTCACGGGCGGGGGCCGCGGCGCCGCCGGTGGCCGCGCGGCGCCCGCGCCAGCGCCGGCCTTGGGCTGGCCCGCGCGCTGCTCCCACACGAAGGGGACGACGCCGAGGTTCCACACCAACCCCGATTTCAAATCCGATATGTACGTCGGAAACAGCGATATCCGCGCGCCGTTCCCCGCCACTGCCGCCACCGATGCCGGGCTGCGTCTTCTGAGCATCGTAAAGCACAGGGATAAGGGATAAGGGCGTTATCGTTATTTCACAGGTTCTGTTAGCCCTGTTGCCCCCTAAAAATAATTTCGTAATTACGATGGGGCAAAATATAGGTTTTTGAAAGACAGTGGGGCAAAATGAAAAAGCGGTATATTATAAGAGGATTTTTTGTAATTTAGCCTTTTTTTTTTTTTTTTCTCTTTCGCTTTCTTTCGACTTTGTTATTATAGACGTCTTTTATATATCGGAGGTGCTTTGTGAACACTACGGATCTGTACACGTACATATTGACAAAATGGAAACAAAATATTTGTTTTCATCTTATATGTAAGAAACTATAATTAAAAAATTATTATATATGAAATATTTATAATTTGGTACAATAAAATGCCAAAGTAGCAACGTAAAATAATATCACTGAAATCAAAGACTTGTATACAAAAAAAAAAAAAAAATAAAAAGTAAATTGATAATTAAAAAAAAAAAGTTCAAATAAAATAAAATTTTCTAACCGAATATATTTGTTATTTGATGCCCTTCACCGAGGCACCATAGGCAAACTGCAGAAATTCACTTCTAAGAGAAAAAAAAAAAAAAAAAGCTATCCGTCTTTCCATGAATACGACAAATCTGTCTCTATTCATTCTTTAAAAACTACTATTTAATTCTTCTAAATAGTAGAACTCTAATTAATAGAGCACTAGGTCATGAAAGAACATTATGCTAGCACAATCTATCCATTCGGGTTCTTTCTATAAAATTTTTGTTTGAATACCTCTAAAAACATTGTGTAGTTAAACAATACTATACCCCTAGAAATATTATACTACAAAGTGTTTGACACACAAAAAAATAACATAAATATAATAAATTTTAAACTTTAAATTTAAAATTTCTACGTAAAATTTTAAATTTAGAATTTTTATATTTTAAATTTTAAATTTTAAAACTAGAATTTAAATTTTGAATTTAAAATTTTTAAATTTTAAATTTCAAATTTTAAATTAAAAAAATTTAAATTTTAAATTAAAAAATTTCAAATTTTAATTTAAAAAAAATTAAATTTTAAATTTCAAATTCTAAATTTAAAATTTAAATTTTCAAATTAAAAATTGAGAATTGAAATTTTAAATTTTAAATTTTAAAATTTAAAATTTAAAATTTAAAATTTAAAATTTAAAATTTAAAATTTAAAATTTAAAATTTAAAATTTAAAATTTAAAATTCAAAATTTAAAATTTAAAATTTAAAATTTAAAATTTAAAATTTAAAATTAAAAATTTCAAAATTTTAATTTAAAATTTTAAATTTGAAATTTGATTAGTAAACTTTGCTTCTCTCGACAGCTAATCTATTAACCCTATTGGTTTGTTGTTTTTATTTCAGAATCACCAACAGCGAAACGGTATCGTGGCAAAAAAATTGTTATTTTTATTTCAAAGTCATCCACAGCGTCATAGATTATGGCAAGAAATTAGCATATATTTTTATTTCAGAGTCATCCACAGCAGGATGGGATGGTGGCAAGGGATTAGCGCATAGCTATTTTTGTCCCGTCCTCCCACTCGAGGTGGTTACAAAATACCTTTTATTTTTGTTTAGTTCCAGGTATTGTTATTTTTTTGTGTTCTAGATTCCACACATGTATTTGATAGAATATGTTAGAAAAATAATCGCACTAAATCTGATTGTGATTAACTTATCTAACAATTTTGTAAATAAATTAAATAACATAACTTACTTTAATCGCTATGAAAATTTCAAAAATTGTAGATAAAAAGAAATCAAAATAAGATTAATCCAGAATCGTGCGAGGCACTGCCCTAAGACGTATTTCAGTACTTCGTGCAGATTAATCAAAGATACCACCCCAAGGTACGACTGGAACTCTCCTTTCTACGAGCACGACCGCAGAAGAGGTTTGACGAAATTTCTTTCAACACCCGATAGTAAAAGAATATAAAAAATAAAATCAAAATAAGAATCAAATATCTCTAAAACTTTTTTTTTTTATTTCTCTTGCTTGTGTATGTCTATGAGTGTGTATATGTATGTAAACATGCATACAACTCTATATATATAGGTGTAAGGTGAATGTTGTCGAACATTCACATCACCATAAATATAGCAATTAAAGACCCATGCAAAAAACATCCAAAAATTAATTAGAAAATTAATAAGAATTAAATGATAATAAATAAAAATAAATTTAAAAAATAAAATAAAATTAATAATAAAATAATTTATTGAAAATTTTAGAATTTTAAATTTTATTCTAAGAGAATATACTTGATATGACTACTTTTATATATTAGTTCTACTTTTTGAATGATAATAATGATTTTCTCTTCTCTTTTATGCATAATTTAGTTGTACTTATACTCTGCTTATTATTAGAATGTGTATATCATTTTTTTTTTTCGTTTTGTTATTGTAGACGTACGTATATCATTTTTTTCGTTTTGTTATTGTGGACGTTTTATATCATTTTTTTCGTTTTGTTATTGAAAATGTCTTATGTGTGTCTTATGTGTACCGAAGGTGCTTTGTGTACACTAGGGGGCCGTTTGGTTGCGGTATAGAACCGGAAATAGCGGGTTTATCCTCCTTATTCTCCCAAACGCTCCAGGAACCATCTGGTATTGCTTAACCCAGAACAAGGAGAATAGCTGGTATAACAAATCTCATCCTATTATTTTACTATAAAATTTTTTACCATATTACCCTTCTTATCTACTTTATCTCAACCCAATATATTATTTTAATAAAAACTCTCTCCTCACTCTCTCTCCTCTTCCCTCTTTTCTCTTTTCCCAATACACTCTCATCATCACAAATCCCTCTCTCCTCTTTCTCTTTTCCTTCATCTCACCTCCTTTCTCTCTTCCCAATACACTCTCATCATCACAAATTAATATTATAAAATTTTAAATTTATTATTTAAAATAAATATTATAAAATTTTAAATCTTAAAATTAAAATATTAAAATTTTATATTTTAAATTTAAATTTTAATTTGAAAAAATAAAATATTAAATTAAATATTATTTTTAAATAATATAATTTAATTATGATTATAATTTTATTTCTATTTTTTTAAACCATTAATCCATTAATTAAAACGAAATAATTAGATTTTAACAACTTTTATCACATTTTTTTAAACCATTAATCCATTAATTTTAATTTGAAAAAAAGTTAACATTAAATTAAATGTAAAATTTTTAAATAATACATTTTAATTATGATTATAAATTTATTTTTATTTTCTTAAACCAATAATTCATTAATTAAAATGAGAAAAACGAGTTTAGAAAATTTTAATGACATAATAAAGCTCGTGGGCAAAAATTTATAAATATTTAGCAAATATACGAATTTTGCGAATTTTAAAAAAATTTTATGTTAAAAATTAATTATTTAAAATTAATATTATATAATTGTAAATCTTAAAATTAAAATGTTGAAATTTTATATTTTAAATTTAAATTTTAAGTTGAAAAAATTAATTATTAAATTAAATATATTATTTTTAAATAATACATTTTAATTATGATTATAATTTTAATTTTATTTTTTAAATTATTAATCCATTAATTAAAACGAACTAATTCATTTTTAACAACTTTTATCACATATTAAGTTTTGAGGGCAAAAAGGTAATTTACCCATCTTATCCTCTTTATCCCTCTTATTCCTTATTATTAAACCAAACACAAATTCTCTTATCCCTGGAACCATCCCAAACGCGTTTTAGCTCTAGTTCCGTACTTTATACTTATCCCCGGTTTAGCCAATTTCAGCTTATCCCGCTTCCAAACGCACCCTAGAAATCTGTACATATATCGAATAGGATTCCGCGGGCGTGACCAGATGGGAAAAAATATATTATTCCATCTTATGTGTAACAAATTATAATTAAAAATTTCATATTAGAAAATATACTAAGCATTTACAATTTGATATAATAAAATGTCAAGTAATAACGTACAAAAATATCACTGAAATTAAAATCAAAAATAGCAAAATTTTTTATTGACAGTTTATTTTGTAGAACTGTATAAAAAAAAATAAAAGTAAATTGACAATCTAAAAAAATATATATAAAATAAAATTTTCTATCCGATTATATCTGTGATTTTGATGCCTTCAGTAAGACACCGTATATATAGACGATTCTTTCGTAAGTATATGAAAAAAATAATAATAATAATAATTAAAATTTCTTGAAAAATTAGTGTGCAATCAATCTTGCCAAAAAGAGATAAACCACATGTTTATTAATTTATTACTTTAAGAGAGTCTTAAATAATCAATTAGAGATCTGACTTGTAACTCGATGTATACGGATTTGGAGTGTTTGGAAATGTTATTTTCAAAATTTGATTCTAATTTTAGAAGTAGTTTTTTTATTTTTGAGATCTAAAATCAAAAATAATTAAAATCTTCTTGATATCTAATTCTGATTTTGAACTTAAATTTTTAATTTTTATTATTATTTTGTATTTAAAATTTAAATGTTAAATTTTAAAATTTTAAAATTAAATTTTATATTTGAATTTTTAAATTTCAAATTTTAACTTTCAAATTTTATATTTGAAATTTTAAATTTCAAAATTTTAAATTTAGATATTAAAATTAAATTTTAAATTTTAAATCTCAAAATTTAAGTTTAAAAATTTAAAATTTAAATTTCAAATAAAATTTTAAATTTTAAATTTTAAATTTTAAGTTTTAAATTTTAAGTTTTAATTTTCAAATTACAAATTTTAAATTTTTAAAATTTTAAATTTTTAAAATTTTAAATTTAAATTTTGAATTTTGAATTTTAAGTTTAAAATTTAAATATTCAAATTTTAAATTTTAAATTTCAAAATTTAAATTTTAAATTTTAAATTTTAATTTTCAAATTTTAAATTTTAAATTTTAAATTTTAAATTTTAATTTTTAAATTCTAAATTTCAAATTTTAAATTTTAAATTCTAATTTGAAATTTGAAATTTGAAATTAAAAATTTAGATTTAAAGATTCAAATTTTAAATTTTAAATTTTTGTGCAAATATAAAATTTAATTTTAAATTTAAATTATTTTAAAATAAAATTTAGTAAAAAAATATTATTTATAAATGATAAAAAAAATTACCAAATAATTTTACAAAATTATTTCAAAAAATTTATTTTTTATTTAATCACAGTCAAATACGTTAAATTTTTAACCAAAATTAATTTTTTAAAATAAATTCAATTCTACATAAATCAGTTTTACAAAATCTAGACTAAATGAACCTAATAGAGATTGGATAGTGCTCAATTCATATTCTAAATTCATATTTTATGTCAGACCTAGATACGAATTCAAATATTCTTTGGATATTAAAATTTAAATTTATATTCGATAAAATTTAAATACGTGTAGTATATTAAACGAATATCGATATAAATAAGATATTTAATAAATAAGTAAAATTCAAATAAGGAAAAAGATCTATATATATATATATATTAAGCATCCAACAATTTATATAAAAATAATAAATTCAAATTTTTAAGAGGCATATTTTTAAATGAAATGATTTTTTTCTCAATAAATAAATAAGTAAATAAATAAATCCGAAAAAAATTCCAACTTAATTCTCAAATCTGAATCGGAGGACGATTGTAAAATGTTACCGTTTGAATTTAGATATGGCACAATATAAAATAAAATATCATGTCATATATACTTAAATCCCCAAATATTTCAAATCCCATCCGCCGCCTAGGGTTTCCCCTCCTCAACGAAGCCGACGACATGATCGGCGATACGAAAAAGAAGAAGATCGCATCCGGAGTTACATCCACCTTGATCGGCGATACGAAAAAGAAGAAGATCGCATCCGGAGTTACATGCGCCTCGACCGCCATAAAACCTAGTACGAAAGGGTTCTCCCACTCCCACTCGTATTTTAAGATTTTAGGATTTGAATTTCGAATCCTAATTAATTTGTTGGATTTTTCATATATTTTTTCTCGAATTCGGATCATAACTCGTGTCCTGTCCAACTCCGAATCTAATTAATCTCTAGTTTTATTTATTTATTTATTTTTACTCAATCTCTCTCTCTCTCTATATATATATATATATATACAAAAAGTGAAGTTGTAAAATTTCTGCTTGATTCTCTCTTCGTCTTCGACCTCCGACCTCCGATGGCAGATCACCGTTTGACTCCGCACGCAGGTTCGAAGAGATTTATTAGAAGAGAGCAGACGGCAGCAGATCAGGATCGGGAGTTGAAGCGCGAGAAGAGAAATACGCAGCAGCAGAAGAAGAATGCTGCTGAATATGTTCAAATATGTTGAGAGAGTATGGTTGTATTTAAATTTTAAATGAATATGTTTAAAATTGAATGATTATATTCAAATTTGAGAAAATATGATCGTATTTAAATTTTAAATTTTAAATTTTAAAATCGAGTATGTTCAAATTTTAAAATTGTGAGAATGTGGTTATATTCAAATTTCAAATTTTAAAATTGACCGATTATATTTAAATTTCAATATGTGTTCAAATTTCAAAATTGGCCGTCGGTCTGCGTCTGCTGTTTCGGGGACGAAGTCTGCTGTTTCGGGGACGAAGAGAATCTGGAACACCTTCTTTTCACCTGCCGCTTTGCTCGCTCGGTCTGGAGACATATCCTACAGGGTAACCAGCACTTGGTGGCAACTTTATTACACGAAACTGGGGATCTAGTGACCAGATGGAAGAGGATCAGATTAATCACAGCACGGAGCAAACAGGAGCACATCGATGTGTGTGTAGCAGCTACTTGCTGGGGATTGTGGATGGAGCGAAATCACCGGCTGTTCGATGATCAGACCAATTGCGCGGCAGAGTGTGGGAAGAATATTTTTAACACTATAACAACATGGAGCAAAGTGTTGGGAGGGCATAGGGGTACACAACTCTTATAAGCCAGGTGCGCGAAAGGATGGGGATTTACGCTGGTGTTCTATTAAGGAGAGGCCGTAGATAAACCTCAGTGATCGAAGGGGAGAAGACTGATGGCTAGGGCAAAAATTAATAGGTGGGCTGTTTTTAATCTTGGGTAAGGCCAACATGGAATGATCTCATAAATCGCAGCCTGAAGCAGGGCCTCAATAGCTATATGAGGAGGTAACACCTGGGAACATTTGAAGCGTGGGTTTTTTTGGGAGCTTGATGGGGGTACTGTTGAGCTGCGATTGTTTTGGGTTTGCTTCGATTTCAGTTCAGGGACAACTTCGCTTTTGTTTAACTTCGCTTTTGTGAGCTAGAAGCTTATTTTGGAGGGGTTAACTTCGTTTTCTGTTTTGGGACCTGCGGGGTTGTTTGGGCTGTTAAGTTGTGTGTGGCTTCAAGGTCCTCCATGAGGGGGGGACAAAGCTGTAACTTTGTCTACAACTTCAAATAGGGTTTCAACCCTGTTTAATCAAAAAAAAATTTCAAAATTGAAAGGTTATGTTCGAATTTGAGAAAGTACGGTGATGTTTAAATTTTAAATTTCAAATTTCAAGATTGAATATGTTATGAGGAAATATGTTTGTATTTAAATTTTAAATTTTAAATTTCAAAAATTGAATATGTTACATTTAAATTTGAGAAAGTATGTTTGTATTTAAATTTCAAAATTTTAAATTTCAAAATTGAATATGTTATATTTAAATTTGAGGAAGTATGTTGGTATTTAAATTTTAAAATTTTAAATTTCAAAATTGAATATGTTACATTTAAATTTGAGGAGGTATGTTTGTATTTAAATTTTAAAATTTAAATTTCAAAATTGTATATGTTATATTTAAATTTGAGGAAGTATGTTTGTATTTAAATTTCATAATTTTTAAATTTCAAAATTTTTAAATTTCAAAATTGAATATGTTACATTTAAATTTGAGGAAGTATATTTGTATTTAAATTTCAAATTTAAAATTTCAAAATTAAATATGTTACATTTAAATTTGAGGAAGTATGTTTGTATTTAAATTTTAAATTTTAAATTTCAAAATTGAATATGTTATATTTAAATTTGAGGACGTATGTTTGTATTTAAATTTCAAAATTAAACGGTTAACGAACGAGGGAATTTGCTTGGATTCAAAAATTCAAAACAAGATATAGGTGAGTTTGGGTAAGTTGGTTGAGAGATATTTTAAAATATGGTTGAAGATTTGGATAAGTGTGTTTGAGGTAATTGACGCATGAGTAATTTCGGTTGGATTCAAAATTTAAATTTGACTATATGTGGCATTTGAGAGATATTTTGAAATTTGGTTGGGAATTTAAAATTCAAAATTCAAATTTAATTTGAACATAATTTTTTAAATTGAATATTTAAACAAAAAAGTTGACTATAATGTAAGGCCCGCTGGGCAGAAAAAAAAATAGGATCCGACTTAAAAAAAACCGACGGAGCTTTGATGAGACCTATATGGTTGTGTTCACAAATGGCTTATTAATGTGGCTTGAATTTATAGTAAAATTTGCTGGACCCAAATTATTAATATGTTAAAATTTTGGGCCATAATCTTTCCCCTATTTTTATTATAATAAATTTTTTTTATGCCAACAAGGAGAAAACGTGTGTATTGAACGGTCTACAAAGCTTAGTTGACATACAAACCGATGAAACTGAATTTAAGGTACAATTAGTTTTTATGAATATTAGTATTTGTGAATATTAATTTAATTTCAAAACTTTAAAAATTATATTATATTTTTGTAGGACTTGCGTCCTATTGATTTTATGTCGTATCATGATTGTAAGAATTCGAAATTTGTAAATAAATGAATAAACGAAATTGATTATGTTCAAGTTGAATTTGGATCATAAATGGCTCAGATAGCGACAGTGCCCCTTTTCTGCAGTGTAAATTGCACAGTAATAGGGCCAGAAATATCACTTTTCAATCCGAGCCTGATCTCGAAGATTCGAGACCACGAGTGCGACCGTCATGACGAACTGAGTGAGATCTATATTAAGCTTGTTCAGATCTGACGGTCGGATCTTTCAGAAATCAGCAATGAAAAAGTGGGCCCCACAACTTAAGTGCATAGTAAATCTTGTATTTTAATTCACCTTGGATCACTAGTGGTCGAACCACTGTTTTAAATTTTAACATAGGGGTATTAGTAATGGACCCTAGCTAATTTCGACGTTCTGAACGCGATGGCACTGACGGTTTTCGCGTTTGGCGATTCGAGTGCATTGGGATGTGTGCAGTACAACGCAAACCATCAAATTAAATGGGCCGAGATTTTACCTGAGCGTCAAATGAACCAAACAAATACGCCACTTGACAGGTCTCGACGAGCCGGACGTCGTGGCGAAGTCCGTTTCACGAAACGGCGACCGGATTATCTCGAAATGCGTGGAAAGTGCTCAAAATGCAACATTTTCTAAACAAAAGGTAATATTTTATGTGCCTAAGTGCTAGGGCTTGTAACCATAAGGGGTTTTGGGCATTTTGCACTTAATAAGAGGATCTCGGAGCTTTGTGTTTAGGTGTGAATGGAGCTTGGGGGTTTTTGGGTTAAAGAATCTTTTATTAAACTCCATATTGCCTCTTAGACTTCTTGTAACTGCTCCACTCGTGTCCTTTGGTTCCCTGCTGTCCTCAAAACCGAGCCCGGAGTGAAGGGGAGCCAAAGAACACCTTCATTGCTTTTCCCAAACCGAGAGAGATAGAGAAGGAGAGAAAGAAGGGAAGTTAAACCAAACTCCTCCAAGCTTTGATCTAGAGTGCTCTGGGGGACTTCCTTGGTGTCGGTGGACCTCCCTAGGTGCTGTCCGAGGTGGCGCGAAGAAGAAGAAGAAGATAGAACCGGCTTCTTCCCATCTTCCCCGAGTTCGGCAAGGTGAGTCTCTTTAACCTTGGATTATAGAAAGCCCGAGACCCTTAGCAGTGGGCTCATTAGGTCCTTAGCTTCTCTTCTGCACAAGCCCGAGCCCCCATGCAGCTTGGTTGGCCGGCGGGAGCAAGGTCTCGCCGAAACCTAGAAGAGCTCCGCCTCGGAAGAACTCGGCAATCGCTTTATCAAAACGCACCAAACTTGGTGTGCTTGGACTGTTGGAGGAGGGGACCAAGTCCACCAAATTTGGTGGAGTATGGTTAACCCGTTGAGTGGCAGTTCAATGCCCTAGGTTTCAAGTTTTTTTGCAAGGTTGGCCGAGCTTGTTGCTCCGGCGCCGGCGCGCCTCCTCGCCGCCGGGCACTTGTCCAGAATGGTTGCTGGGATCAAGGGGAATGCACCCATGCATTTGCATGTGGTCCATGCAGCCTCGGATGGTGGCGACCATTAATGAACCGAGAATGATCCAAATCTCGGCCGCCGGCGCTCCGGCCATCTCCGGCCGGGGTGGGGTGGTCGGTAAGCTTCCTGTGGATCAGAAGAACAATCCCCTCCAAGTTATAAGGCTTCTAATTGCCTCGGTTAAAATCCGCCATTAGAGGCTTGAAGCTCGAAATGGAGCTTGGAGCCCGGCCGGCGCCGCCTCTTCCCGTCGACCAGGCATGGGTCTGGACAGCATCAGGGAGATGAGGTGCACCTGCTGGTGCATCTGGATGAAGCCCAGAAGTCCTGGGTTGATCATCACGATTTTCAATGTCGAGGAGGTCATCTTCTTCCTCGGGCCCGGCCGGTTTGGGGGGTTTTGGTTGCGCCAAGTTGATAAGAACAACTCCAGGGACTTAATGGATCAATTTGATCCAAGTTAGAGAACCTCGGGTGCTTGGGTTGCTGAGATCAATTGGAGTTGTGTGCTTGTGTAGGTTGAATGAAATTGTGCCTACCAGGTGTTTGTAGAAATGCTTGAAAGGGGAAAACTTTGGAATTTCGCTTCACTGTAAAAATAAAAGTTGCTCTAAATTGCCCCCTGAGCTTGATGCTCACGTTAGATCAATCAGATCTGTGTGGAACTAAGTTTAGAGCATTGTACACATTGTTAGAGAGCAAGGCTCTGGATCTCTTTGATCCAGCAGTTTCTGGGCTGCCCAAAGGTGAGCCCTGGTATCCTGGCACTGTCCAGAGCCACTTTGATATACAAAGTGTTATTAAATGATGATTAGATTAAAAGTTGAAGTTAAACCAACCTCCAAATGTAATTATGACCCAAACACTGCTCCGGGCTGTTTGCGAAACCGCGGCAGTGTGCCCTAGGCTAATTTTGGGTCACTGGACGCGGTGCTCGCGTCAGATTTGGTGTTTGAAGTCCCGGAGAAATAAAAATGCATTTTGGCTTTTGTTAGAGAGGAATTTTATGGCCCGAAGTTTGCCTCGGGTTCCGTGCTGCCACAAATTGGTGAGCACGGTGTTCAGCAAGACAAGTGTCACCTGCTGGAAGTGACGGTTCGTTTAAATGAATCTTCAGTTGAAAGAACGAGCCGAAACGGTAAAAAAAATGCAACTTAAGAAACGTTATGGACCAAAATGAGATTTGGACACGATGACGACCCTTAGACAGTAATTATACAACTACTGAACATTTTGTTAGGGTTCCGATGGTCCTCGTTGACCAGGAATCAGATATAGAGCGATAAATTGACCGATTTGACCCATTTAAGCCTTCTGTTAGTGTAACGTCGTCGGGAAAGGGTTGTGTGAGTCTATTACTGATTATATCCCTTTATGCAGGGCCCAGTTCTTCAGCACCAGCCTCCCAGTAGCAGCGCGGGAGTTCGAGGATCTGCCGTCGTCCAGGTGGGTTATCTTCGAACCGGGCCTCAGCTTTTTGGCCCTCTGGTTGCTTTAGTCCAGTCGGACACCTGTTCTTGACTTGCCCTGCTGATTTTGCCTATATGACCTAGCCTGACTTATACTGATCTTGTTTGACATAGCATGACCCTTTGATTGACATTTACTGATTAAACCTGTGATTACTTATTCATGATCAGCCGACTATTATCTTGATTGATCCTGATTGATAGACACTACTCGATATACATCTTGACTGACCTTGATTGATAGACACTACTCGATATACATCTTGATTGATCCTGATTGATAGACACTACTCGATATGCATCTTGATTGATCCTGATTGATAGATACTGTTTGATATGCATGATTGATCGACTCCGATGGATAGATACAGACAGATGATTCCCTGTTGGGATTTCGGCGTGTGCCGACTACTCGGTCACTTGACCATCAGATTGATCATTATGACTTGCCATGCACTGCTGTACTTCACAAACCTGGCCGGGGTCGCTCCCCGTGGAGCTGGTTCTTTACCGGTAGAGTGGTCTGGTGATAGACCCGTGAGCCCTTCGACAGGGGTATGTCAGCGGATCGAGTGCGGATCGGTGGCTTTTGCCTGAGGTCCCCGGGACCAATAGTGGCGTATGATTGGATATTTGATTTCCTCAGTTGATGCATTATTCATACTCGTATGATTGTTCAGTTACTTCCAGCATGATTCTTGTAGACATCTTTTATTTTCTACCTGTATGATTTCCCGCTATTATGATTGATGATTACTAGCATATCCTGATTTACGGCACCTTTTATCTGCTTTCCTGCTTTCTTATGGATCTTTTACTATCCGCAGATTTTAGTACCCAGTAGGTACGATTAGCTGATCCTCGGCTCGTCGTGCCCACTGGGATACATGTACAGTGTATCTCACACCCCCTGGGTGACCATTTTTCCAGGTCGGTCGGGTGGGGAGATAGCGGGACGATCCAGTGAGCAGATTACGATAGAGCTGTCCCCATGAGCTTATTTATATTGATGACTTCTGCAGACATTTACTTTTCCGCATTTTGGTTCAGTTCCATTTGATCTTAGACATTTGAAATAAATGATGTAATAATTTAATTGTGATTATTCCTGCTGAGTAGATCAGTTACTGTTATATCTATTGATCTCTGATGATGATTCTTAGCCGTGCATGTATAGGGGAGTCTCTGTCCACGGGATAGAGGGTCTTCTATGCGTGTGGCGGTCTGTTGCGCCCAGGTTACAAACTCTGATTTCAAAAAAAAAAAAAAAAAATTTTACCGGATTTTTAAAACTCGGGGCGTGACAATGATGCTGCTCGTGAGGCCTATAAAACCGTGGTTAGGGTAATGGTAAAAAAAATAGGAAAAAAAATAGGTTCAACTGCAATTGTGAGTATTTATTGTTTATTTATAGTGTTGGTTTGGTTATTTTATATTGGTATTATTAATATTTGTTTGTTTGTTTGGCAGTAAAAGTTTCAACTTCTAATGCATTTTACCGGTCAAATTGGAATATCGATAGAAGACGCTATTACTATTTTAGATGAATCAAAGTAGAAAGATTTATACAAACCGATTAAACTGAATTTAAGGTACAATTAGTTTTTATGAATATTAGTGTTTGTGAATATTAATTTAATTTCAAAACTTTAAAAATTATATTATATTTTTGTAGGACTTGCGTCCTATTGATTTTATGTCGTATCATGATGCTGCTCGTGAGGCCTATAAAACCGTGGTTAGGGTAATGGTAAAAAAAATAGGAAAAAAAAATAGGAAAAAAAATAGGTTCAACTGCAATTGTGAGTATTTATTGTTTATTTATAGTGTTTGTTTGGTTATTTTATATTGGTATTATTAATATTTGTTTGTTTGTTTGGCAGCAAAAGTTTCAACTTCTAATGCATTTTACCGGTCAAATTGGAATATCGATAGAAGACGCTATTACTATTTTAGATGAATCAAAGTAGAAAGATTTATACAAATTAATATTAGTTTAATATTAATTATGTGCAATTTCTTATATCTTATATTTTGGTTTGCATGGATGAAGTATCACACAGCAAGGGTGTCATGCAGGATCTCACTGAGCTGGATCGAGAGAATGATAATGCTGAGCTGGACCGAGAGGATGATAATATTAAGCTGGACCAAGAGGACGATAATACTGAGCTGGACATAAAGGTAATTACAAATATACTGTTAGAATTATGAGCTATACTCATGTACTATTTTTTTTTTTTTTATTACCGTTCATTCATATACTCATATTTAATTAGTTTTAAATTATCACCTACAATAGCAGATTACTTTGAGGAGGTACCAGTTATCAGGTACTCCAAAATAGGATTATTTTGATCTTTTTATTTAGGGGTAATTAAGTCATTTTATGTCTATTTTAAAAAATTTTATTTTTATAAATATTATAAACTTTAAAAATTTCAATTTATTGAGAGTTTTTATTTTTGAAAAGATTATAAATTTTAAATATTCTTATTTAGTTATAGTCTTAAATGGTAATGGTCTTTATTTAATATATTTTAAAATTGAAAGGATATGTTTAGAATTCAAATTGAATATGTTCAAATATGTTGAGAGAGTATGGTTGTATTTAAATTTCAAATGAATATGTTCAAAATTGAATGGTTATGTTCAAATTTGAGAAAGTATGGTCGTATTTAAATTTTAAATTTCAAATTTCAAAATCGAGTATGTTCAAATTTCAAAATTGTGAGAATGTGGTTATATTCAAATTTCAAATTTTAAAATTGACCGATTATGTTCAAATTTCAATATGTGTTCAAATTTCAAAATTGAAAGGTTATGTTTGAATTTGAGAAAGTACGGTTGTGTTTAAATTTTAAATTTCAAATTTCAAGATTGAATATGTTATGAGGAAGTATGTTTGTATTTAAATTTTAAATTTTAAATTTCAAAAATTGAATATGTTACATTTAAATTTGAGGAAATATGTTTGTATTTAAATTTCAAAATTTTAAATTTCAAAATTGAATATGTTACATTTAAATTTGAGGAAGTATATTTGTATTTAAATTTAAAATTTTGAATTTCAAAATTGAATATGTTACATTTAAATTTGAGGAAGTATGTTTCTATTTAAATTTCAAATTTTAAATTTCAAAATTGAATATGTTACATTTAAATTTGAGGACGTATGTTTGTATTTAAATTTCAAAATTAAACAGTTAACGAACGAGGGAATTTGCTTGGATTCAAAAATTCAAAACAAGATATAGGTGAGTTTGGGTAAGTTGGTTGAGAGATATTTTAAAATATGGTTGAAGATTTGGATAAGTGTGTTTGAGGTAATTGACGCATGAGAAATTTCGGTTGGATTCAAAATTTAAATTTGAGTATATGTGGCATTTGAGAGATATTTTGAAATTTGGTTGGGAATTTAAAATTCAAAATTCAAAATTTAATTTGAACATAATTTTTTAAATTGAATATTTAAACAAAAAAGTTGACTATAATGTAAGGCCCGCTGGGCAGAAAAAAAAATAGGATCCGACTTAAAAAAAACCGACGGAGCTTTGATGAGACCTATATGGTTGTGTTCACAAATGGCCTATTATTGTGGCTTGAATTTATAGTAAAATTTGCTGGACCCAAATTATTAATATGTTAAAAATTTTGGGCCATAATCTTTCCCCTATTTTTTATTATAATAATTTTTTTTTATGCCAACAAGGAGAAAACGTGTGTATTGAACGGTCTACAAACTTAGTTGACATACAAACCGATGAAACTGAATTTAAGGTACAATTAGTTTTTATGAATATTAGTGTTTGTGAATATTAATTTAATTTCAAAACTTTAAAATTATATTATATTTTTGTAGGACTTGCGTCCTATTGATTTTATGTCGTATCATGATGCTGCTCGTGAGGCCTATAAAACCGTGGTTAGGGTAATGGTAAAAAAAAAAGAAAAAAAAGGAAAAAAATAGGTTCAACTGCAATTGTGAGTATTTATTGTTTATTTATAGTGTTTGTTTGGTTATTTTATATTGGTATTATTAATATTTGTTTGTTTGTTTGGCAGCAAAAGTTTCAACTTCTAATGCATTTTACCGGTCAAATTGGAATATCGATAGAAGACGCTATTACTATTTTAGATGAATCAAAGTAGAAAGATTTATACAAATTAATATTAGTTTAATATTAATTATGTGCAATTTCTTATATCTTATATTTTGGTTTGCATGGATGAAGTATCACACAGCAAGGGTGTCATGCAGGATCTCACTGAGCTGGATCGAGAGAATGATAATGCTGAGCTGGACCGAGAGGATGATAATATTAAGCTGGACCAAGAGGACGATAATACTGAGCTGGACATAAAGGTAATTCACAAATATACTGTTAGAATTATGAGCTATACTCATGTACTATTTTTTTTTTTTTTTTTATTACCGTTCATTCATATACTCATATTTAATTAGTTTTAAATTATCACCTACAATAGCAGATTACTTTGAGGAGGTACCAGTTATCAGGTACTCCAAAATAGGATTATTTTGATCTTTTTATTTAGGGGTAATTAAGTCATTTTATGTCTATTTTAAAAAATTTTATTTTTATAAATATTATAAACTTTAAAAATTTCAATTTATTGAGAGTTTTTATTTTTGAAAAGATTATAAATTTTAAATATTCTTATTTAGTTATAGTCTTAAATGGTAATGGTCTTTATTTAATATATTTTAAAATTGAAAGGATATGTTTAGAATTCAAATTGAATATGTTCAAATATGTTGAGAGAGTATGGTTGTATTTAAATTTCAAATGAATATGTTCAAAATTGAATGGTTATGTTCAAATTTGAGAAAGTATGGTCGTATTTAAATTTTAAATTTCAAATTTCAAAATCGAGTATGTTCAAATTTCAAAATTGTGAGAATGTGGTTATATTCAAATTTCAAATTTTAAAATTGACCGATTATGTTCAAATTTCAATATGTGTTCAAATTTCAAAATTGAAAGGTTATGTTCGAATTTGAGAAAGTACGGTTGTGTTTAAATTTTAAATTTCAAATTTCAAGATTGAATATGTTATGAGGAAGTATGTTTGTATTTAAATTTTAAATTTTAAATTTCAAAAATTGAATATGTTACATTTAAATTTGAGGAAATATGTTTGTATTTAAATTTCAAAATTTTAAATTTCAAAATTGAATATGTTACATTTAAATTTGAGGAAGTATATTTGTATTTAAATTTCAAATTTTAAATTTCAAAATTGAATATGTTACATTTAAATTTGAGGAAGTATGTTTCTATTTAAATTTCAAATTTTAAATTTCAAAATTGAATATGTTACATTTAAATTTGAGGACGTATGTTTGTATTTAAATTTCAAAATTAAACAGTTAACGAACGAGGGAATTTGCTTGGATTCAAAAATTCAAAACAAGATATAGGTGAGTTTGGGTAAGTTGGTTGAGAGATATTTTAAAATATGGTTGAAGATTTGGATAAGTGTGTTTGAGGTAATTGACGCATGAGAAATTTCGGTTGGATTCAAAATTTAAATTTGAGTATATGTGGCATTTGAGAGATATTTTGAAATTTGGTTGGGAATTTAAAATTCAAAATTCAAAATTTAATTTGAACATAATTTTTTAAATTGAATATTTAAACAAAAAGTTGACTATAATGTAAGGCCCGCTGGGCAGAAAAAAAAATAGGATCCGACTTAAAAAAAACCGACGGAGCTTTGATGAGACCTATATGGTTGTGTTCACAAATGGCCTATTATTGTGGCTTGAATTTATAGTAAAATTTGCTGGACCCAAATTATTAATATGTTAAAAATTTTGGGCCATAATCTTTCCCCCTATTTTTTATTATAATAATTTTTTTTTATGCCAACAAGGAGAAAACGTGTGTATTGAACGGTCTACAAACTTAGTTGACATACAAACCGATGAAACTGAATTTAAGGTACAATTAGTTTTTATGAATATTAGTGTTTGTGAATATTAATTTAATTTCAAAACTTTAAAAATTATATTATATTTTTGTAGGACTTGCGTCCTATTGATTTTATGTCGTATCATGATGCTGCTCGTGAGGCCTATAAAACCGTGGTTAGGGTAATGGTAAAAAAAAAAGAAAAAAAAAAAAAGGAAAAAAAATAGGTTCAACTGCAATTGTGAGTATTTATTGTTTATTTATAGTGTTTGTTTGGTTATTTTATATTGGTATTATTAATATTTGTTTGTTTGTTTGGCAGCAAAAGTTTCAACTTCTAATGCATTTTACCGGTCTGTCACGCCCCGAGTTTTAAAAAATCCGGTAAAATTTTTTTTTTTTGAAATCAGAGTTGCAAACTGGGCGCAACAGACCGCCACACGCATAGAAGACCCTCTATCCCGAGGACAGAGACTCCCCTATACATGCACGGCTAAAATCATCATCAGAGATCAACAGATATATCAGTAACTAATCTAATCTAATCAGTAAGAATAATCCACAGTTAAATTATTACATCATTTATTTCAAATGTCTAAAATCAAATGGAACTGAACTAAAATGCGGAAAAGTAAATGTCTGCAGAAGTCATCAATATAAATAAGCTCTTGGGGACAGCTCTATCGTAATCTGCTCACTGGATCGTCCCGCTATCTCCCCACCCGACCGACCTGGAAAAATGGTCACCCAGGGGGTGTGAGATACACTGTACATGTATCCCAGTGGGCACGACGAGCCGAGGATCAGCTAATCGTACCTACTGGGTACTAAAATCTGCGGATAGTAAAAGATCTATAGGAAAGTAGGAAAAGCAGATAAGGGATACTGTAAATCAGGAAATGCTAGTGATAATCAGTCATAAAAGCGGTAAATCATTGTAAGAACTTAAATTTTTGTAATTAAATAATAATGGAATTTGAGTTGGCCTTTAATTTCAAAGACCCTAGTTGATTTATTTAGCCTAGTGCCAGTGGGCGAGTTGTACGATTTACGAGATAAAAAGGCTATTTTCCAATCCGGACACGATCTTGGAAATCCGAGTTGACCGTTGCGATCGTCTCGCCGAACTGAGCGAGATTCATATTTAGCACTTTTCGATCTGACGGTCGGATCTTCCAGAATTCAGCGAAGAAGCGGGCGAATTATCGCGACCAATGTAACAGTGCCCTCTGCGCACAGTGCCTTAAGTGAGTTACTGTAGATGAACAGTAAACCCTATTTTCGAAACCCTTTAGCGCCAACGTTGAGTCAATTTACTGTCCGGAAGCCGATCATAACACTTCAAATAGTGGATTTTAACGGTTTCGTCGTTCTGGACGCATTGGCGCTGACGGAATTTTCGTCTGACGACCCTAAAGCCTCGAAAAACGCAAAAACTGCATTTCGGAGCTGTACTTTATGGACCCAAAATTTATCTGGGTGCTTCCTCGAAAAACGAAAATCGCTACCTGATAGGTCTCGTCGAGCCGGACGCCGTGGCGAAGTCCGTTTTTCGAATTGACGACCGGATCACCTCGAAAGCGTAAAATACAGCAAAAAGTGTGATTTTTGCACAATAATCCCTATAAAAGTGGCCTCGATTAGCGTGCCACTGCATGAGGAGGGACCTAAGTGAGAGAGGAATGTACTGTAAAGGACCCAGCCCTAGATACCAAGCATTTGTGGACCAAATGGCAATTATGCCATATTCAAAATTTGAATCCAACTCGGTTGGTTTCTTTTAAATGGGCCCGAAGCCTCGGCAGGGCTCTCCACCTGTCCTCAACAACTCCCTCTCCTCTCTGCGCACTCCATGCACCGAAGCCCGCACCGGCCGCCGCCACCCCTCGCCGGAGAAGGAAGATCAAGATCAAGAATACCTTGAACTCGGGTCTTGAGAAGGAGGAGGAAGCTTGGGAGGACCCTGGGGTGGACCAAGCCTACACCTGAAGCATCCTCGGTGGGGCCGCAGTCGAACCCAAGGGAGCCAGCACCCCAGCTCCGCCGAGCGCCGCCGCAGGAACAACCTCTCATTCTCCCAACTTTCCGGCAAGGTGAGTTTATGGAACCTTTTCCATTATTTTAGCTTTCGGGCGTGACCATCGGGTTCCTGATATCGGGTGGACCTCCCGGGTGCAGGCCGAGCCGCGCCCGCCGTCCCAATCGCCGGCGGGGGACCATCATCGCCGGAATTATCGTTTCGGGCCGATCTCGCGCGCCAGCGTGATCCGGCCGTCAACCTCAAGATCAGAGCCGTTGAGATCACTCCTCTGGGCGACTGCAAGTTTCCCCTAAGATTGGACGACGATCGGATCAGGATCAAGGTCGATCGGCGATGCCCTAGGAACCGGGAATTTGGCACTTTGGCCGACAGCCGCCGTCCGGCGCCGCCGCGGCCTCCCGTTGCCGGCCACCACTGCACCGAGCCTCACAACACCAGAACAGACCCTCTGGTCCGTCTTGCCCCGGTCCGGAACCGCCGCGCCGGTTTTTGCCATTGGAGGTCATCACGAGCTCCACCGAGCTTCTCCGACCTCGCCGGCGCCGCCTCGCCGTCGCTCCCAGACGCCGGAAAAACACTCTGGTGAGCTCCTCTGATCCTTGTGAGGTCCCCCATCATCTTGCATGTGGATCTTGACGTCGAGTTTTTGCTGTACGGAGTTGCACCCGAGATAAGCTTCGATTCGATCTCCGGCCATCGCCGGCGCACCGAGGCTCCGGCAACCTTACAGGACAGAGCCTGAGTTGGTCCAAGAACACCCCAACCCGAGCCCTAGCTTGCTTTGTGGTGCACCACCCAGCTCCGGCCACCTCCTCCGGCCGTTCTCAGGCAGGCTTCTGGGCCCAGTTGTTCAGCACCAGCCTCCCAGTAGCTGCGCGGGAGTTCGAGTATCTGCCATCATCCAGGTGGGTTACTTTCGAACCGGGCCTCAGCTTTTTGGCCCTCTGGTTGCTTTAGTCCAGTCGGACCCCTGTTGTTGATTTACCCTGCTGATTACACATATATATAACCTATCCTGACATATGCTGATATTCTTTGACATATGAGTGATCCCTTGACTTGTCTTGATCCCACTGATTGACATTAACTTGATTAGACCTGTACTTGAGATGATCTGTTCATGATTAGCCGGATTATCGTATATATGCTCCGTGATTATTTCTGATAGATTTGATCTACCTGTTCATGATTGGTCCTGACGATTTTATCTACATGCCATATGATCTATGATGACTGCATCTTCTTGATAGATCTTGATCGACTTGAGACACATTATGATTGCATATACCCGTTTATTAGCTTATTGATTTGATCGATATGACCCATGATTCGATTTTACTCATTGATTCCTGTCATTGAGATATTCCTGGATATACGTCGATATGCATGATTGATTGATCCTGATTGATAGATACCCCTCGATATGCATGATTGATTGATCCTGATTGATAGATACAGACAGATGATTCCCTGTTGGGATCTCGGCATGTTGCCGACTACCCGGTCATTAGACCGTGAGATTGATCATTATGATTCGCCCGCACTGCTGTACTTCACGAACATCAGCGGAGTCATGACCCGTGTAGATGTTCTTTACCGGTAAAGTGGTCAAGTGTACGACCCGTGACTCCCAGGTTAGTGCCCAAGGGTGCCGGAGCATCGACTCCCAGGTTAGTGCCCGAGGGTGCCGGAGTATGTCAGCCAGGTTGGTGCCAGGTTTGGCGAGATATCCCTGAGGTCTTGTTGACCAATATGGTGGCTTTTGATTGGATGTTTGGTAGCTCCTTATTGACGCATTTCTGCTCAGTTTATTTTCAGTATCAGTGGGTAGACATACTTTGATCACCGCAGTTCCTTATGCATGATTATTATAGATACCTTTGATTTCCAGCATATATGATCTACTGCTCTTATGATTGACTATCACTGACATATCCTGATTACAGCATTTCTTATCTGTAGTCTTTATGGTTGATTACCTGCTTAGTTAGCCTATCGGTGGATTCTGATTATTAGTAGATATTTACGTTTTCAGCTTTTCCTATTGACTCTTACTATCCGCAGATTTTAGTACCCAGTAGGTACGATTAGCTGATCCTCGGCTCGTCGTGCCCACTGGGATACATGTACAGTGTATCTCACACCCCCTGGGTGACCATTTTTCAGGTCCGTTGGGTGGGGAGATATCGGGACGATCCAGTGAGGCTGTCACGATAGAGCTGTCCCCCAGATAAGATAGATTGATGATTTTGATCCCCGATGATCTGTAGCTGACCCTCCTTTATGTTATTCAGCTTTCAGTTTATTTCGATATTTCAGATTGATGTTAGCATGTTTGATTGGATTATTCCTACTGATTAGTTATTGTTTAGTCTAGATGTTGATTGATCTCTGATTGATGATTGGATTAGCCTAGCCGTGCATGTATAGGAGAGACCCTATACCTTTGGATAGGGGATTTTCTATATGTGTGGCGGTCTGTTACGCCGTTTTGCAAACTCTGATTTATTCAAAAAAAAAAAAAAGATTTCAGACCTGATTTTTAAAACTCGGGGCGTGACAGATTAGATGGTATCAGAGCATAGGTACACGGTACCTAGGAAAAGATGATTAGGAACTGGTTAGGATGAACCCTAGGATGACTTGCCACGTGAGTGCGTTGGGTATATCAAGTATAAAGGTTAGAAACTCAAGTATATTGTCAGAGTCCGTTTCTGACCGCTTCTGTATTGTAGCTATGGCTCGTCCTCCTGGTCGTGGGCGTGGACGAGGTGCGAGCTCAGGCCGAGGAGCTGGCCGACCTCCTAGGGCGCAGAGTGAGCCCGTTGATCAGGGCCGCATGGAGCGCCTGGAGGCTCAGATGACGACTTGGCTGGGATGTTCCAGCAGTTCATGCAACAGCAGGCAGCCGCTCCTGCTCCACCTGTTCCCCCACCCGTCGTCCCAGCTGCTACACCGCCGGTCGCATCCCCTGTTGCACCGGCCGCTGCCGAGCCCGAGGGTTTGGCGGAACCCGCTGCTGACCCGTACCACCACCAGCGGGGCCCGTTCCAGCTGCAACCCCTGCCGCAGCCTCCAGAGCGGTACCGGGGGTTGCCGCAGCCCCTAAAGCTACTGCCACTACGGCGTCTGCTACCTCCTGTTCTGCTTACACCGCCGCTGACTCTGCAGCCAACCCTGAGGCTGATCCGGCGGAGAAGGCTCGAGCGAAGGCGGCCCTTCTAGAGTTTAAAAAGTTCAAGCCGCAGACCTTTGACGGCAAAGACGGCGACCACTGGGCGGTCGAATTATGGATCGATCATATGGAGAAACTGTTTCAGGATGCCTACACCGAGGACCGCGACAAGGTCCATATCGCCGCTCACTGCTTGGATGGCCGGGCATCCAGGTGGTGGAGGCGACACCGTGAGCGCTACTTCGCGAGCCCGGCCGTTCCTACCTGGGAAGATTTTAAGACCGCCATGTACCAGCACCACCTTACGGAGACCACGAAGGAGGGTCTCGAACGCGAACTGGAGACGATCAAACAGGGCGACCTAAGCGTCCGAGACTACGAGCAGGAGTTCCTGCGCATCGCCGACCTGGTGCCCCAGGCGGTGCGCGAGGAACGCCGGAAGGTACGCTTGTTTTCACAGGGCTTGAGGACAGAGATCCGTCGACACCTCGCGTCACACCTCTCCACCGACTTCGACAACTGTGTGGAGCGGTGTCTAGCGATCGAGGCAGAGATCAAGATGTCCCGCGCTGAGCGCAATGCGGCGGACAAGGAAAAGGATAAGGATAAGGGCAAGAAGAGGGCGCATCCTGGGAACGGCGGTGGGCACTCAGATCAGAACAAGAAGGCAAAGCCACCGCTACCGTGCGTCTTTTGTGGGGGTACTCACCGAGCGCACGTCTGCGACAAACGTCATGGCCGATGCTACTACTGCGGCCAGCCTGGACATATTTCGGCCAACTGCCCTCTAAAATCTACACCGACCCAACCGGCGTTATCGGTACCGCCAATTGCTGCTAGGCCGTCAAATTCTATGCAAAGTATGGCAGCATCTAGTCGTCCTCCACCCCCGCGACAAACTGATGGGTCACGCCAAGTCTTGGGAGGACGGGTCTTTGCCTTAACCCAACAGGAGGATCCGTTGGGAAAAGGCCCGTCGAATGCTTAGGTTTTTTTTGCTGAGGACTGTAATAAATGGTGTCTTTCGATGATTTGAAAGACTAAGGTGGTATTTTGTTAAGTTTCAGGGACGAAACTTTCTTTTTGGTGGGAGAGATGTAAGAACTTAAATTTTTGTAATTAAATAATAATGGAATTTGAGTTGGCCTTTAATTTCAAAGACCCTAGTTGATTTATTTAGCCTAGTGCCAGTGGGCGAGTTGTACGATTTACGAGATAAAAAGGCTATTTTCCAATCCGGACACGATCTTGGAAATCCGAGTTGACCGTTGCGATCGTCTCGCCGAACTGAGCGAGATTCATATTTAGCACTTTTCGATCTGACGGTCGGATCTTCCAGAATTCAGCGAAGAAGCGGGCGAATTATCGCGACCAATGTAACAGTGCCCTCTGCGCACAGTGCCTTAAGTGAGTTACTGTAGATGAACAGTAAACCCTATTTTCGAAACCCTTTAGCGCCAACGTTGAGTCAATTTACTGTCCGGAAGCCGATCATAACACTTCAAATAGTGGATTTTAACGGTTTCGTCGTTCTGGACGCATTGGCGCTGACGGAATTTTCGTCTGACGACCCTAAAGCCTCGAAAAACGCAAAAACTGCATTTCGGAGCTGTACTTTATGGACCCAAAATTTATCTGGGTGCTTCCTCGAAAAACGAAAATCGCTACCTGATAGGTCTCGTCGAGCCGGACGCCGTGGCGAAGTCCGTTTTTCGAATTGACGACCGGATCGCCTCGAAAAGCGTAAAATACAGCAAAAAGTGTGATTTTTGCACAATAATCCCTATAAAAGTGGCCTCGATTAGCGTGCCACTGCATGAGGAGGGACCTAAGTGAGAGAGGAATGTACTGTAAAGGACCCAGCCCTAGATACCAAGCATTTGTGGACCAAATGGCAATTATGCCATATTCAAAATTTGAATCCAACTCGGTTGGTTTCTTTTAAATGGGCCCGAAGCCTCGGCAGGGCTCTCCACCTGTCCTCAACAACTCCCTCTCCTCTCTGCGCACTCCATGCACCGAAGCCCGCACCGGCCGCCGCCACCCCTCGCCGGAGAAGGAAGATCAAGATCAAGAATACCTTGAACTCGGGTCTTGAGAAGGAGGAGGAAGCTTGGGAGGACCCTGGGGTGGACCAAGCCTACACCTGAAGCATCCTCGGTGGGGCCGCAGTCGAACCCAAGGGAGCCAGCACCCCAGCTCCGCCGAGCGCCGCCGCAGGAACAACCTCTCATTCTCCCAACTTTCCGGCAAGGTGAGTTTATGGAACCTTTTCCATTATTTTAGCTTTCGGGCGTGACCATCGGGTTCCTGATATCGGGTGGACCTCCCGGGTGCAGGCCGAGCCGCGCCCGCCGTCCCAATCGCCGGCGGGGGACCATCATCGCCGGAATTATCGTTTCGGGCCGATCTCGCGCGCCAGCGTGATCCGGCCGTCAACCTCAAGATCAGAGCCGTTGAGATCACTCCTCTGGGCGACTGCAAGTTTCCCCTAAGATTGGACGACGATCGGATCAGGATCAAGGTCGATCGGCGATGCCCTAGGAACCGGGAATTTGGCACTTTGGCCGACAGCCGCCGTCCGGCGCCGCCGCGGCCTCCCGTTGCCGGCCACCACTGCACCGAGCCTCACAACACCAGAACAGACCCTCTGGTCCGTCTTGCCCCGGTCCGGAACCGCCGCGCCGGTTTTTGCCATTGGAGGTCATCACGAGCTCCACCGAGCTTCTCCGACCTCGCCGGCGCCGCCTCGCCGTCGCTCCCAGACGCCGGAAAAAACACTCTGGTGAGCTCCTCTGATCCTTGTGAGGTCCCCCATCATCTTGCATGTGGATCTTGACGTCGAGTTTTTGCTGTACGGAGTTGCACCCGAGATAAGCTTCGATTCGATCTCCGGCCATCGCCGGCGCACCGAGGCTCCGGCAACCTTACAGGACAGAGCCTGAGTTGGTCCAAGAACACCCCAACCCGAGCCCTAGCTTGCTTTGTGGTGCACCACCCAGCTCCGGCCACCTCCTCCGGCCGTTCTCAGGCAGGCTTCTGGGCCCAGTTGTTCAGCACCAGCCTCCCAGTAGCTGCGCGGGAGTTCGAGTATCTGCCGTCATCCAGGTGGGTTACTTTCGAACCGGGCCTCAGCTTTTTGGCCCTCTGGTTGCTTTAGTCCAGTCGGACCCCTGTTGTTGATTTACCCTGCTGATTACACATATATATAACCTATCCTGACATATGCTGATATTCTTTGACATATGAGTGATCCCCTTGACTTGTCTTGATCCCACTGATTGACATTAACTTGATTAGACCTGTACTTGAGATGATCTGTTCATGATTAGCCGGATTATCGTATATATGCTCCGTGATTATTTCTGATAGATTTGATCTACCTGTTCATGATTGGTCCTGACGATTTTATCTACATGCCATATGATCTATGATGACTGCATCTTCTTGATAGATCTTGATCGACTTGAGACACATTATGATTGCATATACCCGTTTATTAGCTTATTGATTTGATCGATATGACCCATGATTCGATTTTACTCATTGATTCCTGTCATTGAGATATTCCTGGATATACGTCGATATGCATGATTGATTGATCCTGATTGATAGATACCCCTCGATATGCATGATTGATTGATCCTGATTGATAGATACAGACAGATGATTCCCTGTTGGGATCTCGGCATGTTGCCGACTACCCGGTCATTAGACCGTGAGATTGATCATTATGATTCGCCCGCACTGCTGTACTTCACGAACATCAGCGGAGTCATGACCCGTGTAGATGTTCTTTACCGGTAAAGTGGTCAAGTGTACGACCCGTGACTCCCAGGTTAGTGCCCAAGGGTGCCGGAGCATCGACTCCCAGGTTAGTGCCCGAGGGTGCCGGAGTATGTCAGCCAGGTTGGTGCCAGGTTTGGCGAGATATCCCTGAGGTCTTGTTGACCAATATGGTGGCTTTTGATTGGATGTTTGGTAGCTCCTTATTGACGCATTTCTGCTCAGTTTATTTTCAGTATCAGTGGGTAGACATACTTTGATCACCGCAGTTCCTTATGCATGATTATTATAGATACCTTTGATTTCCAGCATATATGATCTACTGCTCTTATGATTGACTATCACTGACATATCCTGATTACAGCATTTCTTATCTGTAGTCTTTATGGTTGATTACCTGCTTAGTTAGCCTATCGGTGGATTCTGATTATTAGTAGATATTTACGTTTTCAGCTTTTCCTATTGACTCTTACTATCCGCAGATTTTAGTACCCAGTAGGTACGATTAGCTGATCCTCGGCTCGTCGTGCCCACTGGGATACATGTACAGTGTATCTCACACCCCCTGGGTGACCATTTTTCAGGTCCGTTGGGTGGGGAGATATCGGGACGATCCAGTGAGGCTGTCACGATAGAGCTGTCCCCCAGATAAGATAGATTGATGATTTTGATCCCCGATGATCTGTAGCTGACCCTCCTTTATGTTATTCAGCTTTCAGTTTATTTCGATATTTCAGATTGATGTTAGCATGTTTGATTGGATTATTCCTACTGATTAGTTATTGTTTAGTCTAGATGTTGATTGATCTCTGATTGATGATTGGATTAGCCTAGCCGTGCATGTATAGGAGAGACCCTATACCTTTGGATAGGGGATTTTCTATATGTGTGGCGGTCTGTTACGCCCGTTTTGCAAACTCTGATTTATTCAAAAAAAAAAAAAAGATTTCAGACCTGATTTTTAAAACTCGGGGCGTGACAGATTAGATGGTATCAGAGCATAGGTACACGGTACCTAGGAAAAGATGATTAGGAACTGGTTAGGATGAACCCTAGGATGACTTGCCACGTGAGTGCGTTGGGTATATCAAGTATAAAGGTTAGAAACTCAAGTATATTGTCAGAGTCCGTTTCTGACCGCTTCTGTATTGTAGCTATGGCTCGTCCTCCTGGTCGTGGGCGTGGACGAGGTGCGAGCTCAGGCCGAGGAGCTGGCCGACCTCCTAGGGCGCAGAGTGAGCCCGTTGATCAGGGCCGCATGGAGCGCCTGGAGGCTCAGATGACGACTTTGGCTGGGATGTTCCAGCAGTTCATGCAACAGCAGGCAGCCGCTCCTGCTCCACCTGTTCCCCCACCCGTCGTCCCAGCTGCTACACCGCCGGTCGCATCCCCTGTTGCACCGGCCGCTGCCGAGCCCGAGGGTTTGGCGGAACCCGCTGCTGACCCGTACCACCACCAGCGGGGCCCGTTCCAGCTGCAACCCCTGCCGCAGCCTCCAGAGCGGTACCGGGGGTTGCCGCAGCCCCTAAAGCTACTGCCACTACGGCGTCTGCTACCTCCTGTTCTGCTTACACCGCCGCTGACTCTGCAGCCAACCCTGAGGCTGATCCGGCGGAGAAGGCTCGAGCGAAGGCGGCCCTTCTAGAGTTTAAAAAGTTCAAGCCGCAGACCTTTGACGGCAAAGACGGCGACCACTGGGCGGTCGAATTATGGATCGATCATATGGAGAAACTGTTTCAGGATGCCTACACCGAGGACCGCGACAAGGTCCATATCGCCGCTCACTGCTTGGATGGCCGGGCATCCAGGTGGTGGAGGCGACACCGTGAGCGCTACTTCGCGAGCCCGGCCGTTCCTACCTGGGAAGATTTTAAGACCGCCATGTACCAGCACCACCTTACGGAGACCACGAAGGAGGGTCTCGAACGCGAACTGGAGACGATCAAACAGGGCGACCTAAGCGTCCGAGACTACGAGCAGGAGTTCCTGCGCATCGCCGACCTGGTGCCCCAGGCGGTGCGCGAGGAACGCCGGAAGGTACGCTTGTTTTCACAGGGCTTGAGGACAGAGATCCGTCGACACCTCGCGTCACACCTCTCCACCGACTTCGACAACTGTGTGGAGCGGTGTCTAGCGATCGAGGCGGAGATCAAGATGTCCCGCGCTGAGCGCAATGCGGCGGACAAGGAAAAGGATAAGGATAAGGGCAAGAAGAGGGCGCATCCTGGGAACGGCGGTGGGCACTCAGATCAGAACAAGAAGGCAAAGCCACCGCTACCGTGCGTCTTTTGTGGGGGTACTCACCGAGCGCACGTCGCGACAAACGTCATGGCCGATGCTACTACTGCGGCCAGCCTGGACATATTTCGGCAATGCCCTCTAAAATCTACACCGACCCAACCGGCGTTATCGGTACCGCCAATTGCTGCTAGGCCGTCAAATTCTATGCAAAGTATGGCAGCATCTAGTCGTCCTCCACCCCCGCGACAAACTGATGGGTCACGCCAAGTCTTGGGAGGACGGGTCTTTGCCTTAACCCAACAGGAGGATCCGTTGGGAAAAGGCCCGTCGAATGCTTAGGTTTTTTTGCTGAGGACTGTAATAAATGGTGTCTTTCGATGATTTGAAAGACTAAGGTGGTATTTTGTTAAGTTTCAGGGACGAAACTTTCTTTTTGGTGGGAGAGATGTAAGAACTTAAATTTTTGTAATTAAATAATAATGGAATTTGAGTTGGCCTTTAATTTCAAAGACCCTAGTTGATTTATTTAGCCTAGTGCCAGTGGGCGAGTTGTACGATTTACGAGATAAAAAGGCTATTTTCCAATCCGGACACGATCTTGGAAATCCGAGTTGACCGTTGCGATCGTCTCGCCGAACTGAGCGAGATTCATATTTAGCACTTTTCGATCTGACGGTCGGATCTTCCAGAATTCAGCGAAGAAGCGGGCGAATTATCGCGACCAATGTAACAGTGCCCTCTGCGCACAGTGCCTTAAGTGAGTTACTGTAGATGAACAGTAAACCCTATTTTCGAAACCCTTTAGCGCCAACGTTGAGTCAATTTACTGTCCGGAAGCCGATCATAACACTTCAAATAGTGGATTTTAACGGTTTCGTCGTTCTGGACGCATTGGCGCTGACGGAATTTTCGTCTGACGACCCTAAAGCCTCGAAAAACGCAAAAACTGCATTTCGGAGCTGTACTTTATGGACCCAAAATTTATCTGGGTGCTTCCTCGAAAAACGAAAATCGCTACCTGATAGGTCTCGTCGAGCCGGACGCCGTGGCGAAGTCCGTTTTTCGAATTGACGACCGGATCGCCTCGAAAAGCGTAAAATACAGCAAAAAGTGTGATTTTTGCACAATAATCCCTATAAAAGTGGCCTCGATTAGCGTGCCACTGCATGAGGAGGGACCTAAGTGAGAGAGGAATGTACTGTAAAGGACCCAGCCCTAGATACCAAGCATTTGTGGACCAAATGGCAATTATGCCATATTCAAAATTTGAATCCAACTCGGTTGGTTTCTTTTAAATGGGCCCGAAGCCTCGGCAGGGCTCTCCACCTGTCCTCAACAACTCCCTCTCCTCTCTGCGCACTCCATGCACCGAAGCCCGCACCGGCCGCCGCCACCCCTCGCCGGAGAAGGAAGATCAAGATCAAGAATACCTTGAACTCGGGTCTTGAGAAGGAGGAGGAAGCTTGGGAGGACCCTGGGGTGGACCAAGCCTACACCTGAAGCATCCTCGGTGGGGCCGCAGTCGAACCCAAGGGAGCCAGCACCCCAGCTCCGCCGAGCGCCGCCGCAGGAACAACCTCTCATTCTCCCAACTTTCCGGCAAGGTGAGTTTATGGAACCTTTTCCATTATTTTAGCTTTCGGGCGTGACCATCGGGTTCCTGATATCGGGTGGACCTCCCGGGTGCAGGCCGAGCCGCGCCCGCCGTCCCAATCGCCGGCGGGGGACCATCATCGCCGGAATTATCGTTTCGGGCCGATCTCGCGCGCCAGCGTGATCCGGCCGTCAACCTCAAGATCAGAGCCGTTGAGATCACTCCTCTGGGCGACTGCAAGTTTCCCCTAAGATTGGACGACGATCGGATCAGGATCAAGGTCGATCGGCGATGCCCTAGGAACCGGGAATTTGGCACTTTGGCCGACAGCCGCCGTCCGGCGCCGCCGCGGCCTCCCGTTGCCGGCCACCACTGCACCGAGCCTCACAACACCAGAACAGACCCTCTGGTCCGTCTTGCCCCGGTCCGGAAACCGCCGCGCCGGTTTTTGCCATTGGAGGTCATCACGAGCTCCACCGAGCTTCTCCGACCTCGCCGGCGCCGCCTCGCCGTCGCTCCCAGACGCCGGAAAAACACTCTGGTGAGCTCCTCTGATCCTTGTGAGGTCCCCCATCATCTTGCATGTGGATCTTGACGTCGAGTTTTTGCTGTACGGAGTTGCACCCGAGATAAGCTTCGATTCGATCTCCGGCCATCGCCGGCGCACCGAGGCTCCGGCAACCTTACAGGACAGAGCCTGAGTTGGTCCAGAACACCCCAACCCGAGCCCTAGCTTGCTTTGTGGGCACCACCCAGCTCCGCCACCTCCTCCGGCCGTTCTCAGGCAGGCTTCTGGCCCAGTTGTTCAGCACCAGCCTCCCAGTAGCTGCGCGGGAGTTCGAGTATCTGCCGTCATCCAGGTGGGTTACTTTCGAACCGGGCCTCAGCTTTTTGGCCCTCTGGTTGCTTTAGTCCAGCGGACCCCTGTTGTTGATTTACCTGCTGATTACACATATATATACCTATCCTGACATATGCTGATATTCTTTGACATATGAGTGATCCCCTTGACTTGTCTTGATCCCACTGATTGACATTAACTTGATTAGACCTGTACTTGAGATGATCTGTTCATGATTAGCCGGATTATTGTATATATGCTCCGTGATTATTTCTGATAGATTTGATCTACCTGTTCATGATTGGTCCTGACGATTTTATCTACATGCCATATGATCTATGATGACTGCATCTTCTTGATAGATCTTGATCGACTTGAGACACATTATGATTGCATATACCCGTTTATTAGCTTATTGATTTGATCGATATGACCCATGATTCGATTTTACTCATTGATTCCTGTCATTGAGATATTTCTTGATATACTCGATATGCATGATTGATTGATCCTGATTGATAGATACCCCTCGATATGCAATGATTGATTGATCCTGATTGATAGATACAGACAGATGATTCCCTGTTGGGATCTCGGCATGTTGCCGACTACCCGGTCATTAGACCGTGAGATTGATCATTATAATTCGCCCGCACTGCTGTACTTCACGAACATCTGCGGAGTCATGACCCGTGTAGATGTTCTTTACCGGTAAAGTGGTCTGGTATACGACCCGTGACTCCCAGGTTAGTGCCCAAGGGTGCCGGAGCATCGACTCCCAGGTTAGTGCCCGAGGGTGCCGGAGTATGTCAGCCAGGTTGGTGCCAGGTTTGGCGAGATATCCCTGAGGTCTTGTTGACCAATATGGTGGCTTTTGATTGGATGTTTGGTAGCTCCTTATTGACGCATTTCTGCTCAGTTTATTTTCAGTATCAGTGGGTAGACATACTTTGATCACCGCAGTTCCTTATGCATGATTATTATGATACCTTTGATTTCCAGCATATATGATCTACTGCTCTTATGATTGACTATCACTGACATATCCTGATTACAGCATTTCTTATCTGTAGTCTTTATGGTTGATTACCTGCTTAGTTAGCCTATCGGTGGATTCTGATTATTAGTAGATATTTACGTTTTCAGCTTTTCCTATTGACTCTTACTATCCGCAGATTTTAGTACCCAGTAGGTACGATTAGCTGATCCTCGGCTCGTCGTGCCCACTGGGATACATGTACAGTGTATCTCACACCCCCCTGGGTGACCATTTTTTCAGGTCCGTTGGGTGGGGAGATATCGGGACGATCCAGTGAGGCTGTCACGATAGAGCTGTCCCCCAGATAAGATAGATTGATGATTTTGATCCCCGATGATCTGTAGCTGACCCTCCTTTATGTTATTCAGCTTTCAGTTTATTTCGATATTTCAGATTGATGTTAGCATGTTTGATTGGATTATTCCTACTGATTAGTTATTGTTTAGTCTAGATGTTGATTGATCTCTGATTGATGATTGGATTAGCCTAGCCGTGCATGTATAGGAGAGACCCTATACCTTTGGATAGGGGATTTTCTATATGTGTGGTGGTCTGTTACGCCCGTTTTGCAAACTCTGATTTATTCAAAAAAAAAAAAAAAAAAAATTTCAGACCTGATTTTTAAAACTCGGGGCGTGACAATCATACAGGTAGGAAATAAAAGGTGTCTACAAGAATCAAGCTGGAAATAACTGAACAATCATACAAGTAAGAGTAATGCATCAAATGTAGAAACCCAATATCCAATCATACGCCACTATTGGTCCCGGGGACCTCAGGCAAAAACCACCTATCCGCACCCGATCCGCTGACATACCCCTGTCGAAGGGCTCACGGGTCTATCACCAGACCACTTTACCGGTAAAGAACCAGCTCCACGGGGAGCGACCCCGGCCAGGTTCGTGAAGTACAGCAGTGCATGGCAAGTCATAATGATCAATCTGGCGGTCAAGTGACCGAGTAGTCGGCATACGCCGAAATCCCAAAAGGGAATCATCTGTCTGTATCTATCCATCGGAGTCAATCAATCATGCATATCTAACAGTATCTATCAATCAGGATCAATCAAGATGCATATCGAATAGTATCTATCAATCAGGATCAATCAATCATGCATATCGACGTATATCAAGAAATATCTCAGTGACGGTAATCAATAGGTGTCATCTAATCATGCAAGTCCGTATATCAATCAATCAGGATCAGTCAGGAATAATCTGGGATCATATAGATAATAGTCGGCTGATCGTGAATAAGCAATCACAGGTCTAATCAGTAAATGTCAATCAAAGGGTCATGCTATGTCAAACAAGATCAATATAAGTCAGGCTAAATCATATGGGTAAAATCAGCAGGGCAAGTAAAGAAACAGGTGTCCGACTGGACTAAAGCAACCAGAGGGCCAAAAAGCTGAGGCCCGGTTCGAAGATAACCCACCTCAATGATCACGGTGGCTGCTGGATGGCTCGCAAGACGGCGGCTGACTGCTGGGACCTGAATCATAAGCACAGGTCAGAAATAGACTCTCAGACATACCCAACCCACTGACACACTATGTGCAGACAAACTAAACAGGGGACCTTGCTGAAGTCCCGGAATTTTCCGAAATTTCCGGAAAACCGCCGATACGTCCACTATGACCCAATCAGTGCTGAACAATAACCAAAACTCGTGAAACTTCACGTGCTGCCCAAGAATGTCTAAGTTAAGACATTTAGGCTCTATCACCAGACTCTGGGTAATCCTGTGCACACGGCAAGGTTATAACCACTGAAACACTCCCGGGAAGCCCATTTGGCACCGGAAGTTGCAAACGAGAAACTAAAATCACCGGCTCTTTAGAACAGCACCGGGAACAGCCATGAATACCTGGCATCATCAATTACTCATTGCAATTTCCTGACTTGCATGATTAACGCCGAATCGCCGTTAAACCGGCGATTTTGCCGATTTACGGTTCGGGATCCAATTCCCGCTCAACGAAAAGCATCGGACCTCCAACAAGAGGTTTAGAGATCATGTGTACTCTGTACACAGCAGCTAGTATGGTCACAATTGCATTTAGGCCCCCGGGATTTACCAAATTGCATAAAAGCATGCAATTTCATGCTATTTTCGCTTGTATTTAATTTCGGAATGCTATTTTAACGAACCGACACCACCAGCAGGTGGCTATCGACTTGCTGGACACCGTGCTCACCTTTTGGAAGCAACACGAAACCCGAGTAAAACTTCGGGCCAACAATTTCAATATTTAAAGGCTCAATTTGCTACTTTTAATACCTACACTCGACCAAACCCAATTTAGATGCAAGCATCATGTTCAGCAGACCAAAAGAACTCAGAGGCTCACCAACTAGGTACTGCAGGGTAACCGGAGACGTCACTGGAGCAAAACGACTCCAAAAACCTAAACTTAAAGAGCTCCAATTGCAAGCTCACACCATCTACTCATCCATTTGCTGCAATAGAGTGAGCATCAAGCTCAGGAAACTAAATGAAGCATTTTTCATTTTATACTTGGAACCAAATTCCAAACAAAACCTCTTTTAGGCATTTCATCAAACACCTAGGGTGCAATAAGCTTAATACACAACCATTGAAGACAAAAATGGTGGAACTGTACACAAGGGCTCTGGACCTCAAGCACAAGCACCAGTAGGTGCTAACTGACTCCACCAAGCTAGCCGGACCAATGGCCGGCGGCGGAAGGCGACGGCGGCGGCGGTGCAACCCCGGTTTGGAGCTTCTAATGGCCAACTATGGTGCAACCCTAACCACTCAGCATGGGTCACATGCAAGGATATCCTTGGGTCCCTCTCAACCAAAGGATGACATCTGGAGCCTTGGCCGGTGCCGAGGAGCAGCGCCGGCGCCGGAGCAAGGTGCTCGGCCGGAGCAAGATTAGCCCGAAGCTAGGGCTCGGATCTGCGAAGCGCACTCTAAATCAAACGCCATGAAACTACTTGGGAAGGTTCTACAGGCCCTACAGAACATTTCCACCATTTTGGTTTCGAAGTTGGGCCATCGGTTGCGGCGCAAGCAAGGGGTTGGAGCAATATCGGTTTCCGGCGGGTGCAACTCCCCTGCCGGCGTCCGGGGACAAATCCAACTCCGGGGTTCAGCATGGGACATCCCCACGACATCACTACACCTGCTGCATTGACCTAGGTTGCAAAAGAAAACGAAAACAAAGAACCTCACCTCGCCGGATCCGAGAAAGAAATGGTTTGGTCTTCCCGGTGTCGCGCGGCCACGGCGGTGCACTGGACCACCACGGCTGACTTCTGGACGCTTCAGATGACTGCAGAAGGCCTGGGCCCAAGTCCGGGGGCTTGGGCACTTCTCCTTCTTCTAAAATCCGAGGATCAAGGTTGCTTCTTGAAGCTTCTTGCTTTTCCGGCGACCAGGGCGCGGCGGCCGGCGGTGCAATCTCTCGGAAATGGTACAGAGGGAATGTGGAAAACGTGGGGTGGCTGCGGTTACAACAATGAAAAGGCTAGGGTTCTCACAATGCAACCCTAACATACTAATACACCTTTGCATAAAATGCAACTAAGTCCCTCAACCTAAAATATTATCACTTGGACCTTTTGCTGTAGCACAATTTCACAGGGAACACCCTTATGTACAAGTTTGGGGCCAATCACACACAAAAATATAGGGCTTTTCTCAAAAATACCCGCTTTTTCCGGTGTTTTTTCACGCATTTCGAGACAACCGGATTGTCAAACTGAAAAACGGACACTGCCACGGACGTCCGGCTTCGACGAAACCTATCAGGTAACGATTTTGGTTCACTAAAATTCAACTCCATAAATTTTAATTCCATCTTATACTGTAAATTAATCAGTTCGGCACGCTTTACGAGGCTTTAGGCTCGCTAAATGCAAATTTCGTCAGCGCCACTGCGCTCAGAACGTCAAAAATAGCTAAGATTGACTACTCATGTTGCTAGGTTCGGATCGCAGACAGTAGATTGGTCGACGATCGATCGCGAGGGAAACGAAAATCAAGGGTTACTATTCACTGTACTATTCACTTAAGTTGTGGGACCCACCCGCTTCTCTGCTGTTTTCTGGAAGATCCGACCGTCGGATCGAAGACATATGAATATGGATCTTTCATGTTTCGACGAGACGGTCGCAACGGTGATCTCGGATTTTTGAGATCAGGCCCCGACCAAAAGTCGATATTTTAGGGCCACTATTGCACCACTAACAGTTCATTTTTTGCTGTTTAATAACCCAGGCAATTACTTAAAACTTAAATTACAGATTTTAAATCACGGTTACTACACGGTCAAATTGGAATATCGATAGAAGACGCTATTACTATTTTAGATGAATCAAAGTAGAAAGATTTATACAAATTAATATTAGTTTAATATTAATTATGTGCAATTTCTTATATCTTATATTTTGGTTTGCATGGATGAAGTATCACACAGCAAGGGTGTCATGCAGGATCTCACTGAGCTGAATCGAGAGAATGATAATGCTGAGCTGGACCGAGAGGATGATAATATTAAGCTGGACCAAGAGGACGATAATACTGAGCTGGACATAAAGGTAATTCACAAATATACTGTTAGAATTATGAGCTATACTCATGTACTATTTTTTTTTTTTTTTTTATTACCGTTCATTCATATACTCATATTTAATTAGTTTTAAATTATCATCTACAATAGCAGATTACTTTGAGGAGGTACCAGTTATCAGGTACTCCAAAATAGGATTATTTTGATCTTTTTATTTAGGGGTAATTAAGTCATTTTATGTCTATTTTAAAAAATTTTATTTTTATAAATATTATAAACTTTAAAAATTTCAATTATTGAGAGTTTTTATTTTTGAAAAGATTATAATTTTAAATATTCTTATTTAGTTATAGTCTTAAATGGTAATGGTCTTTATTTAATATATTTTAAAATTGAAAGGATATGTTTAGAATTCAAATTGAATATGTTCAAATATGTTGAGAGAGTATGGTTGTATTTAAATTTCAAATGAATATGTTCAAAATTGAATGGTTATGTTCAAATTTGAGAAAGTATGGTCGTATTTAAATTTTAAATTTCAAATTTCAAAATCGAGTATGTTCAAATTTCAAAATTGTGAGAATGTGGTTATATTCAAATTTCAAATTTTAAAATTGACCGATTATGTTCAAATTTCAATATGTGTTCAAATTTCAAAATTGAAAGGTTAGTGTTCGAATTTGAGAAAGTACGGTTGTGTTTAAATTTTAAATTTCAAATTTCAAGATTGAATATGTTATGAGGAAGTATGTTTGTATTTAAATTTTAAATTTTAAATTTCAAAAATTGAATATGTTACATTTAAATTTGAGGAAATATGTTTGTATTTAAATTTCAAAATTTTAAATTTCAAAATTGAATATGTTACATTTAAATTTGAGGAAGTATATTTGTATTTAATTTCAAATTTTAATTTCAAAATTGAATATGTTACATTTAAATTTGAGGAAGTATGTTTCTATTTAAATTTCAAATTTTAAATTTCAAAATTGAATATGTTACATTTAAATTTGAGGACGTATGTTTGTATTTAAATTTCAAAATTAAACAGTTAACGAACGAGGGAATTTGCATGGATTCAAAAATTCAAAACAAGATATAGGTGAGTTTGGGTAAGTTGGTTGAGAGATATTTTAAAATATGGTTGAAGATTTGGATAAGTGTGTTTGAGGTAATTGACGCATTAGAAATTTCGGTTGGATTCAAAATTTAAATTTGAGTATATGTGGCATTTGAGAGATATTTTGAAATTTGGTTGGGAATTTGAAATTCAAAATTCAAAATTTAATTTGAACATAATTTTTTAAATTGAATATTTAAACAAAAAAGTTGACTATAATGTAAGGCCCGCTGGGCAGAAAAAAAAATAGGATCCGACTTAAAAAAAACCGACGGAGCTTTGATGAGACCTATATGGTTGTGTTCACAAATGGCCTATTAATGTGGCTTGAATTTATAGTAAAATTTGCTGGACCCAAATTATTAATATGTTAAAAATTTTGGGCCATAATCTTTCTCCATATTTTTTATTATAATAATTTTTTTTTATGCCAACAAGGAGAAAACGTTTGTATTGAACGGTCTACAAAGCTTAGTTGACATACAAACCGATGAAACTGAATTTAAGGTACAATTAGTTTTTATGAATATTAGGTTTGTGAATATTAATTTAATTTCAAAACTTTAAAATTATATTATATTTTGAAGGACTTGCGTCCTATTGATTTTATGTCGTATCATGATGCTGCTCGTGAGGCCTATAAACCGTGGTTAGGGTAATGGTAAAAAAATAGGAAAAAAAAATAGGAAAAAAATAGGTTCAACTGCAATTGTGAGTATTTATTGTTTATTTATAGTGTTTGTTTTGGTTATTTTATATTGGTATTATTAATATTTGTTTGTTTGTTTGGCAGCAAAAGTTTCAACTTCTAATGCATTTTACCGGTCAAATTGGAATATCGATAGAAGACGCTATTACTATTTTAGATGAATCAAAGTAGAAAGATTTATACAAATTAATATTAGTTTAATATTAATTATGTGCAATTTCTTATATCTTATATTTTGGTTTGCATGGATGAAGTATCACACAGCAAGGGTGTCATGCAGGATCTCACTGAGCTGGATCGAGAGAATGATAATGCTGAGCTGGACCGAGAGGATGATAATATTAAGCTGGACCAAGAGGACGATAATACTGAGCTGGACATAAAGGTAATTCACAAATATACTGTTAGAATTATGAGCTATACTCATGTACTATTTTTTTTTTTTTTTTTATTACCGTTCATTCATATACTCATATTTAATTAGTTTTAAATTATCACCTACATAGCAGATTACTTTGAGGAGGTACCAGTTATCAGGTACTCCAAAATAGGATTATTTTGATCTTTTATTAGGGATAATTAAGTCATTTTATGTCTATTTTAAAAAATTTTATTTTTATAAATATTATAAACTTTAAAATTTCAATTTATTGAGAGTTTTTATTTTGAAAAGATTATAAATTTTAAATATTCTTATTTAGTTATAGTCTTAAATGGTAATGGTCTTTATTTAATATATTTAAAATTGAATGTATGTTTAGAATTCAAATTGAATAGTTCAAATATGTTGAGAGAGTATGGTTGTATTTAAATTTCAAATGAATCAAATGAATATGTTCAAAATTGAATGGTTATGTTCAAATTTGAGAAAGTATGGTCGTATTTAAATTTTAAATTTCAAATTTCAAAATCGAGTATGTTCAAATTTCAAAATTGTGAGAATGTGGTTATATTCAAATTTCAAATTTTAAAATTGACCGATTATGTTCAAATTTCAATATGTGTTCAAATTTCAAAATGAAAGGTTATGTTCGAATTTGAGAAAGTACGGTTGTGTTTAAATTTTAAATTTCAAATTTCAAGATTGAATATGTTATGAGGAAGTATGCTTGTATTTAAATTTTAAATTTTAAATTTCAAAAATTGAATATGTTACATTTAAATTTGAGGAAATATGTTTGTATTTAAATTTCAAAATTTTAAATTTCAAAATTGAATATGTTACATTTAAATTTGAGGAAGTATATTTTATTTAAATTTCAAATTTTAAATTTCAAATTGAATATGTTACATTTAAATTTGAGGAAGTATGTTTGTATTTAAATTTCAAATTTAAATTTCAAAATTGAATATGTTATATTTAAATTTGAGGACGTATGTTTGTATTTAAATTTCAAAATTAAACAGTTAACGAACGAGGGAATTTGCTTGGATTCAAAAATTCAAAACAAGATATAGGTGAGTTTGGGTAAGTTGGTTGAGAGATATTTTAAAATATGGTTGAAGAGTTGGATAAGTGTGTTTGAGGTAATTGACGCATGAGAAATTTCGGTGGATTCAAAATTTAAATTTGAGTATATGTGGCATTTGAGAGATATTTTGAAATTTGGTTGGGAATTTGAAATCAAAATTCAAAATTTAATTTGAACATAATTTTTTAAATTGAATAATTAAACAAAAAAGTTGACTATAATGTAAGGCCCGCTGGGCAGAAAAAAAAAATAGGATCCGACTTAAAAAAAAACCGACGGAGCTTTGATGAGACCTATATGGTTGTGTTCACAAATGGCCTATTATTGTGGCTTGAATTTATAGTAAAATTTGCTGGACCCAAATTATTAATATGTTAAAAATTTTGGGCCATAATCTTTCCCTCTATTTTTTATTATAATAATTTTTTTTTTATGCCAACAAGGAGAAAACGTGTGTATTGAACGGTCTACAAAGCTTAGTTGACATACAAACCGATGAAACTGAATTTAAGGTACAATTAGTTTTTATGAATATTAGTGTTTGTGAATATTAATTTAATTTCAAAACTTTAAAAATTATATTATATTTTTGTAGGACTTGCGTCCTATTGATTTTATGTCGTATCATGATGCTGCTCGTGAGGCCTATAAAACCGTGGTTAGGGTAATGGTAAAAAAAATAGGAAAAAAAAATAGAAAAAAAAATAGGTTCAACTGCAATTGTGAGTATTTATTGTTTATTTATAGTGTTTGTTTGGTTATTTTATATTGGTATTATTAATATTTGTTTGTTTGTTTGGCAGCAAAAGTTTCAACTTCTAATGCATTTTACCGGTCAAATTGGAATATCGATAGAAGACGCTATTACTATTTTAGATGAATCAAAGTAGAAAGATTTATACAAATTAATATTAGTTTAATATTAATTATGTGCAATTTCTTATATCTTATATTTTGGTTTGCATGGATGAAGTATCACACAGCAAGGGTGCCATGCAGGATCTCACTGAGCTGGATCGAGAGAATGATAATGCTGAGCTGGACCGAGAGGATGATAATATTAAGCTGGACCAAGAGGACGATAATACTGAGCTGGACATAAAGGTAATTCACAAATATACTGTTAGAATTATGAGCTATACTCATGTACTATTGTCACGCCCCGAGTTTTAAAATCCGGTAAATTTTTTTTTTTTTTTTTTTTTTTTTTTTTTTTTGAAATCAGAGTTTGCAAACTGGGCGCAACAGACCGCCACACGTATAGGAAATCCTCTATTCCAAGAACAGAGACTCCCCTATACATGCACGGCAGGTAAGTATGCTGAACAATCAGGGTATATCAGAAATAAACAATCATGAAAACTGTAGAGCATGCATGCTGGAAATCAAAAGTCAACTACAAGGATCATGTATAAGGAACTACAAGTGATACAAGCATGTCTACAGATAATAATGCTGGAAATAACTGAGCAGCAGTACAAGTAAAAGAAATGCGTCAAAGGTAGAAACCTAAGTACCCAATCATGCGCCACTATTGGTCCCGGGGACCTCAGGCAATAGCCCTGCATTTCATAGACGCCAAGCAGTCTCGATGCAAAAGGGGCTCGCGGCTGACATACCCCGCACCCCGCGGGTGCCTAACTGGGGGCTCACGGGTCTATCACCAGACCACTTTACCGGCAAAGAACCAGCTCCACGGGGAGCGACCCCGGCCAGGTTCGTGAAGTACAGCAGTGTATAGTAAGTCATAATGATCAATCTCACGGTCTAGTGACCGAGTAGTCGGCACACGCCGAAATCCCAACAGGGAATCATCTGTCTATATCTATCCATCGGAACCAAACAATCATGCATATCGAGTAGTATCTATCAATCAGGATCAATCAATCATGCATATCGACGTATATCAAGAAGTATCTCAATGGCAGTAATCAACAGGTGTCATCTGATCATGCAAATCTATATATCAATCAATCAGGATCAGTCAGGAATAATCAGGGAGTATGTATATGATAATCGGCTGATCGTGACAAGAAATCTCAATTACAGGTCTAATCAGGTCAATGTCAATCAGAGGGATCATGCTATGTCAAAAGAGATCAATATATGTCAGGCTAAGTCAAGAACAGGTGTCCGACTGGACTCAAGCAACCAGAGGGCCAAAAAGCTGAGGCCCGGTTCGAAGATAACCCACCTGGATGAAGGCAGAGTCCCCGCACTCCCGCACAGCTACTGGGAGGCTGGTGCTGAACAACTGGGCCCTGTATAAAGAGATATGATCAGTAATAGACTCGCACAACCCTTCCCGACGACGTTACACTAACGGAACGTTTAAACGGGTCAAATCAGTCATTTCGTCGGTCGATACCTAATTCCTAGTCAACGAGGACCTTCGGAACCCCAATAAGACATCCAGTGGGTGTGAAAATGCTATCTAACGAGAGTTAGTATGTCCATATTGCACTTTGGTCCACAATATTTCTAAATTTGCATAATAACATAAATTTTATTGCCCGTTTCGGCTCGTTCTGGAAATCCAGGAGGCCAAAAGTTGCGCCGTAACTTTCAGCGCGCTCGTTACGACAAGACCAAGGCCGTGCTCACAAGATTTGGCCTACACGGATCCCGAGAACAAAGTTGGCCCATAACATATCCATGGCTCAAATACCACTATGCAATATCTTAACTTATACTTGATCAAATGAACCATAAATGGAGCATGATGTTCAGTAAGGATTGAGGACAGTGGGGCTCACCTCAGACTGGCCGGAAGTTGGCCGGAGCAATGGCCGGAGCAACACCCAAGGATGGCTCAATCTCGGGTTAGGGTATTCTTGGAGCAATCCAGCTTCTGACCTGCAACAGAGGGAAGCATCAACATTCTGGAGGTCCCAGAGGTTGTCTGGTGCAAGCTGGGTCGAAGTCCGGCGGCCGGAGGCGGCGGCGGCCGGAGACAAGCCCGAGATGGTGCTTTCGGGTGCAATCTTTGGAGGCTAACAACAGAGGGGGTCTAGGCCAAAAATAGAATAATGGAAGCCTTAGAGTCATCATTTAGGGCTTACCTGTCGAGGTGGCCGGAACCCAAACCGCCGGGGATCGCCGGAAACCGAGATGGAGCCGAGCTCGGGTGCAATTCTGGAACCCAGAAATCCCACGTTAAGTCTTGCATGCAAGATGATGGAAGAGTCCCTATGGACCAGAGGAGCTCACCTGGGCGGTTTTCCGGTACCGGGGATCGTCGGCAAGGCGGCGCCGGCGAGGTTCGGCGGAGCTTCAATGGCCAACAATGGCGGAATCCGGCCGACTAGCTCCGGGCCAGAGCAACCTGGACCAACAGGGTCTACTCGGTGCCAGAAGTCTTCTGGTGGGGTTCGCCGGCGGTGGGAGGCCGTGGCAGCGCCGGGCGGCGGCGATCGGTCAAGTTGCAAGATATCGGGTTTCTAGGGCTTGTCCGCTCGGGTCCGATCCTCAACCGATCGCGATGGGACTTCGCGGGGAGGCCGCAGTCGATGAATGGAAGGGGATCAACGGCGCTGATCTTCGGTTCAACGGCCGGATGGCCGCGACGCCGCAAATCGGTCAAAGGAAGGATAATCCGGTGAGGTGGCTCCCGCCGGCGATCGGGTCGGCGGAGATGGCTGGGGCTGCACCCGGAGAATCACCTCGGTGTCAGGAGTAAGATGAACATGCCCAAGAGCCATAGATAAGACAAAAGTTGCAATGACTCACCTTCGCCGGAAAATCCAAGAGGAAGCAACCTGTTGCGGCGGCGCACGGCGGATCCGAGGTGCTGGCTCCCTCGGGTTCGGCTGCGGGTCACAGGAGAGTCCCCAGGTGAGTTCCTGCTCACCCCGAGCCCACCTTGATCACCTTCTACTCCAAGGACGAGATCAAGGTTTCTTCTTGATCTTCTCCGGCAATGGAGGCGGCGGCCGGCGCGGGGAGGATCCGGGGAGCGTGCAGAGAGGAAAGGGAGGAGGTTGTTGAGGACGTGCGATAGAGGGCTGAGGCTGCGGTTATAATGCGGAAGGAGGTGAGGGAATTTCGAATTCAAAATATAATTCGAATTGTGCATGCATCGCACAATTGCAATATGGTCCTCCCGCATTTTGTATTTTGGGTTTTGGTCCACTACAGTATGCCTTATTTACATCAAGGTCCCTCCCCATGAGTGGCACGCTTTCCGAGGCACATATTTAGGGTTTTTATGTGCAAAAATTGCATTTTTTCGATGTATTTCTCGCATTTCGAGGAGATCCGAGCGTCAGATCGAAAAACGAACTTCGCCACGACGTCCGGCTCGACGAATCCTATCAGGCCGCGATTTTAGTTTTTCGAAATAGTGTCCAGATAAACTTTCGATCCATAAAATACAGCTCCGAAATACTGTTTTCGCGTTTTCGAGACTTCGGGTCATCAAACGGAAATTCCGTCTGCGCCATTGCGTCCAGAATGACGAAACCGTTAAAATCCACTATTGAAGTGCTATGTTCGGATTCCGGATAGTGAATTTGCTCAACGTTGGCGCGAGGGGGACCCGAAAATAGGGTTTACTGTTCATTGTACCGCGACTTAAGTCGCGGGTCCCGCTAGCTTCGACGCTGATTTCTGGAAGATCCGACCGTCAGACCTGAACAAGTTTAATATGGATTTCACTCAGTTCGTCATGACGGTCGCACTGGCGGTCTCGGATCTTCGAGATCAGGTCCGGATTAAAAAGCGGTATTTCGGGCCCACTAACTGTGCAAATTATACTGCAGAAAAGGGGCACTGTCGCTATTTGAGCCTTTTATGATCCAAATTCAACTTGGCTCTAATTATTTTATTATTTAATTATTTTCAAAAATTCGAATTCTTACATCTCTCCCACCAAAAAGGAAGTTTCGTCCCTGAAACTTAATACAACTAAGAGTCAATTACATGGGGAAAGCGCTCCAACATGGCTGATTCACGTTTCCACGTGACTTCGCGCTTTTCAAGGTTCTCCCATTGTACCTTGACATAGGGGATCGGTCAACTCTCAGCTTCTTCTCATCTCGGACCCGGATCTTCAGAGGTGTCTCGGTAAGGATGTCCTTAACTTATCGTTATCTGGAACACACCAACGGCCCCTGAATCGGATAGAGCCATCGGCGTGCAGCTGGTAATTCGTCAGTCTGTCCCAGTGGTATCAGTTCACGAATCTTATGGGAGGAGGGGTCCGACTGCTGTCCCTCCTTTATGCGATCAAGCAGGGTAGACTTCACTACCATCGCTAAAAGTCTAGCGGTAGACCCCGAAGGAACGATCTCCAAGTCTAGACGCTGGGACTTAGAAAACAGCGATCCTGATCAGTGATCATTAGTAGCTCTGGGGACACGTGCTCTCGGCTTAAAGCATCTTGTATTGTGTGGTTTGCGATAACGCTAGGGTTCGCAATTCCGTTTCATCCAAACTGCTAAAATTCTGGTTCATTGGTACTACCACTTATTTCTATTATCGAATCAGTTGCACAATCTGGCGAGGTCAACGTGGCTAGTGGCCGCAGGCTAAGACGAATGTCTATATTAATGACAAATATAATCTGTCCACTATACCCACGACTATCTGAGACCTACCTAAGGTCCAATATGGTCTGGGATATCATCACTGAAACTTTAACATCGTTGCCCAGAGGGTAACCCTGGCGACTATAACTATAGATAAGCGAACAAGTAGACCCAATCACGATATTACCCCTTACGGGGTAGAGTACTTCAGACCACTCTTTCGACAGTACCTTGTCTGCAGCCAACATACTTATCGAAAGAAGGGTGAAATACCCAAGATCTGTCGCCAACATCAAGTTGGGGACATGACCCCCACCTGAGTCAACAGAAGGTATAGGTAACGTGGCTAAGGCAATCAATGTCTACGGAGATCAACGTCCAATTTTATCTTTAATCTATTTATTGAAAACAAAATAATTCAGATTATTACATCACCTCCACTTCCAAGGAGTTTTGTTCCAAAAGCTTAAAACTTAAAGCCATACTCAGTGAAATGTTAAATGTAAAAATTTATTAAAGATCTACTAGGTCAGTCGTCGGGTTTCCCTCCAGGAGGGGTCAGTGCATGGGCCAGTCCTGCTGAGGTTTGGCGCGCTCCCTCAGACTGACGAGGGAGAGGAGGACGCCCAGCAACGATCGAGGGAGTACCCTGACGCGGGTATGGAATCACAGGTGCTGGAGCAGTGGAATCATCGGGGGTGGTCCTCTGTGGGCACTCCAAAGATCTATGTCCCTGTTGGCCATAGTTGAAACATCGGCCGTGGCGTTGTTTGCAGAAGCGCGCTCGGTGGGTACCCCCGCAGAAGACGCACGGTAGGGTTTGCTTCGCCTTTTTGTTTTGTCTGGAGGATCCACCACCGCTCACAGAAAGCGCTCTTTTCTTGCCCTTGAATATTTGTGGCTCGCAATTCTTGAACTCGGGCAGGACAGCCTTTGCTCGAGCTTTCTCTGCTCGATCAGCCTCATCATTGGCCACAGGATCAGTAACTGGGAAGGCTGACCGGTATGACGCAGGTGCCATCACAGCAGTACTAACAGGGGCAACCGTAACCCCCGGTACCGCACAAGAAGCCGCAGTAACATCTGGAATGGGCCCCGCTGGTGGTAATACGGGGTTCACAGCAGGCTCCGCCAAACCCTCAGGCTCGGCAACGGTCGGAGCAACAAAGGGTGCAATCGGCGGTGCAGCAACTGGAACAGTTGGTGGGTGAACAGGTGGGGCAGGAGCAGCAGTCTGCTGCTGCACAAAATGCTGGAATATCCCAACCAGAGCCGCCATTTGAGCCTCAAGTCGCTCTATACGACCCTGAACTGCAAGCTCGCTCGGCGCGCTGGGTGGTTGGCCGACACCACGGCCCGTGCCCGCACCCCGTCCATGCCCACGGCCTGGAGGACAAACCATAACTGCAACCATACGACCAGGTTAGAAACAGACTCCGAAAAGTATACCTTGAGTTTCTAACCCCTATACTTGACGTACCCAACGCTCTCACGTAACAAGTCATCCTAGGGTTCATCCTAACCAGTTCCTAATCAACTTTCCCTAGGTACCGTGTACCTATTGCTCTGATACCATCTAATCTGTCACGCCCCGAGTTTTAAAATCCGGTAAAATTTTTTTTTTTTTTTTTTTTTTTTTTTTTTTTTTGAAATCAGAGTTTGCAAACTGGGCGCAACAGACCGCCACACGTATAGGAAATCCTCTATTCCAAGAACAGAGACTCCCCTATACATGCACGGCAGGTAAGTATGCTGAACAATCAGGGTATATCAGAAATAAACAATCATGAAAACTGTAGAGCATGCATGCTGGAAATCAAAAGTCAACTACAAGGATCATGTATAAGGAACTACAAGTGATACAAGCATGTCTACAGATAATAATGCTGGAAATAACTGAGCAGCAGTACAAGTAAAAGAAATGCGTCAAAGGTAGAAACCTAAGTACCCAATCATGCGCCACTATTGGTCCCGGGGACCTCAGGCAATAGCCCTGCATTTCATAGACGCCAAGCAGTCTCGATGCAAAAGGGGCTCGCGGCTGACATACCCCGCACCCCGCGGGTGCCTAACTGGGGGCTCACGGGTCTATCACCAGACCACTTTACCGGCAAAGAACCAGCTCCACGGGGAGCGACCCCGGCCAGGTTCGTGAAGTACAGCAGTGTATAGTAAGTCATAATGATCAATCTCACGGTCTAGTGACCGAGTAGTCGGCACACGCCGAAATCCCAACAGGGAATCATCTGTCTATATCTATCCATCGGAACCAAACAATCATGCATATCGAGTAGTATCTATCAATCAGGATCAATCAATCATGCATATCGACGTATATCAAGAAGTATCTCAATGGCAGTAATCAACAGGTGTCATCTGATCATGCAAATCTATATATCAATCAATCAGGATCAGTCAGGAATAATCAGGGAGTATGTATATGATAATCGGCTGATCGTGACAAGAAATCTCAATTACAGGTCTAATCAGGTCAATGTCAATCAGAGGGATCATGCTATGTCAAAAGAGATCAATATATGTCAGGCTAAGTCAAGAACAGGTGTCCGACTGGACTCAAGCAACCAGAGGGCCAAAAAGCTGAGGCCCGGTTCGAAGATAACCCACCTGGATGAAGGCAGAGTCCCCGCACTCCCGCACAGCTACTGGGAGGCTGGTGCTGAACAACTGGGCCCTGTATAAAGAGATATGATCAGTAATAGACTCGCACAACCCTTCCCGACGACGTTACACTAACGGAACGTTTAAACGGGTCAAATCAGTCATTTCGTCGGTCGATACCTAATTCCTAGTCAACGAGGACCTTCGGAACCCCAATAAGACATCCAGTGGGTGTGAAAATGCTATCTAACGAGAGTTAGTATGTCCATATTGCACTTTGGTCCACAATATTTCTAAATTTGCATAATAACATAAATTTTATTGCCCGTTTCGGCTCGTTCTGGAAATCCAGGAGGCCAAAAGTTGCGCCGTAACTTTCAGCGCGCTCGTTACGACAAGACCAAGGCCGTGCTCACAAGATTTGGCCTACACGGATCCCGAGAACAAAGTTGGCCCATAACATATCCATGGCTCAAATACCACTATGCAATATCTTAACTTATACTTGATCAAATTGAACCATAAATGGAGCATGATGTTCAGTAAGGATTGAGGACAGTGGGGCTCACCTCAGACTGGCCGGAAGTTGGCCGGAGCAATGGCCGGAGCAACACCCAAGGATGGCTCAATCTCGGGTTAGGGTATTCTTGGAGCAATCCAGCTTCTGACCTGCAACAGAGGGAAGCATCAACATTCTGGAGGTCCCAGAGGTTGTCTGGTGCAAGCTGGGTCGAAGTCCGGCGGCCGGAGGCGGCGGCGGCCGGAGACAAGCCCGAGATGGTGCTTTCGGGTGCAATCTTTGGAGGCTAACAACAGAGGGGGTCTAGGCCAAAAATAGAATAATGGAAGCCTTAGAGTCATCATTTAGGGCTTACCTGTCGAGGTGGCCGGAACCCAAACCGTCCGGGATCGCCGGAAACCGAGATGGAGCCGAGCTCGGGTGCAATTCTGGAACCCAGAAATCCCACGTTAAGTCTTGCATGCAAGATGATGGAAGAGTCCCTATGGACCAGAGGAGCTCACCTGGGCGGTTTTCCGGTACCGGGGATCGTCGGCAAGGCGGCGCCGGCGAGGTTCGGCGGAGCTTCAATGGCCAACAATGGCGGAATCCGGCCGACTAGCTCCGGGCCAGAGCAACCTGGACCAACAGGGTCTACTCGGTGCCAGAAGTCTTCTGGTGGGGTTCGCCGGCGGTGGGAGGCCGTGGCAGCGCCGGGCGGCGGCGATCGGTCAAGTTGCAAGATATCGGGTTTCTAGGGCTTGTCCGCTCGGGTCCGATCCTCAACCGATCGCGATGGGACTTCGCGGGGAGGCCGCAGTCGATGAATGGAAGGGGATCAACGGCGCTGATCTTCGGTTCAACGGCCGGATGGCCGCGACGCCGCAAATCGGTCAAAGGAAGGATAATCCGGTGAGGTGGCTCCCGCCGGCGATCGGGTCGGCGGAGATGGCTGGGGCTGCACCCGGAGAATCACCTCGGTGTCAGGAGTAAGATGAACATGCCCAAGAGCCATAGATAAGACAAAAGTTGCAATGACTCACCTTCGCCGGAAAATCCAAGAGGAAGCAACCTGTTGCGGCGGCGCACGGCGGATCCGAGGTGCTGGCTCCCTCGGGTTCGGCTGCGGGGTCACAGGAGAGTCCCCAGGTGAGTTCCTGCTCACCCCGAGCCCACCTTGATCACCTTCTACTCCAAGGACCGAGATCAAGGTTTCTTCTTGATCTTCTCCGGCAATGGAGGCGGCGGCCGGCGCGGGGAGGATCCGGGGAGCGTGCAGAGAGGAAAGGGAGGAGGTTGTTGAGGACGTGCGATAGAGGGCTGAGGCTGCGGTTATAATGCGGAAGGAGGTGAGGAATTTCGAATTCAAAATATAATTCGAATTGTGCATGCATTGCACAATTGCAATATGGTCCTCCCGCATTTTGTATTTTGGGTTTTGGTCCACTACAGTATGCCTTATTTACATCAAGGTCCCTCCCCATGAGTGGCACGCTTTCCGAGGCAACATATTTAGGGTTTTATGTGCAAAAATTGCATTTTTCGATGTATTTCTCGCATTTCGAGGAGATCCGAGCGTCAGATCGAAAAACGAACTTCGCCACGACGTCCGGCTCGACGAATCCTATCAGGTGGCGATTTTAGTTTTTCGAAATAGTGTCCAGATAAACTTTCGATCCATAAAATACAGCTCCGAAATACTGTTTTCGCGTTTTTCGAGACTTCGGGTCATCAAACGGAAATTCCGTCTGCGCCATTGCGTCCAGAATGACGAAACCGTTAAAATCCACTATTTGAAGTGCTATGTTCGGATTCCGGATAGTGAATTTGCTCAACGTTGGCGCGAGGGGGACCCGAAAATAGGGTTTACTGTTCATTGTACCGCGACTTAAGTTGCGGGTCCCGCTGGCTTCGACGCTGATTTCTGGAAGATCCGACCGTCAGACCTGAACAAGTTTAATATGGATTTCACTCAGTTCATCATGACGGTCGCACTGGCGGTCTCGGATCTTCGAGATCAGGTCCGGATTAAAAAGCGGTATTTCGGGCCCACTAACTGTGCAAATTATACTGCAGAAAAGGGGCACTGTCGCTATTTGAGCCTTTTATGATCCAAATTCAACTTGGCTCTAATTATTTTATTTATTTAATTATTTTCAAAAATTCGAATTCTTACATCTCTCCCACCAAAAAGGAAGTTTCGTCCCTGAAACTTAATACAACTAAGAGTCAATTACATGGGGAAAGCGCTCCAACATGGCTGATTCACGTTTCCACGTGACTTCGCGCTTTTCAAGGTTCTCCCATTGTACCTTGACATAGGGGATCGGTCAACTTCTCAGCTTCTTCTCATCTCGGACCCGGATCTTCAGAGGTGTCTCGGTAAGGATGTCCTTAACTTACCGTTATCTGGAACACACCAACGGCCCCTGAATCGGATAGAGCCATCGGCGTGCAGCTGGTAATTCGTCAGTCCGTCCCAGTGGTATCAGTTCACGAATCTTATGGGAGGAGGGGTCCGACTGCTGTCCCTCCTTTATGCGATCAAGCAGGGTAGACTTCACTACCATCGCTAAAAGTCTAGCGGTAGAACCCGAAGGAACGATCTCCAAGTCTAGACGCTGGGACTTAGAAAACAGCGATCCTGATCAGTGATCATTAGTAGCTCTGGGGACACGTGCTCTCGGCTTAAAGCATCTTGTATTGTGTGGTTTGTGATAACACTAGGGTTCACAATTCTGCTTCATCCAACACTGCTAAAAATTCTGGTTCATTGGTACTACCACTTATTTCTATTATCGAATTAGTTGCACAATCTGGCGAGGTCAACGTGGCTAGTGGCCGCAGGCTAAGACGAATGTCTATATTAATGACAAATATAATCTGTCCACTATACCCACGACTATCTGAGACCTACCTAAGGTCCAATATGGTCTGGGATATCATCACTGAAACTTTAACATCGTTGCCCAGAGGGTAACCCTGGCGACTATAACTATAGATAAGCGAACAAGTAGACCCAATCACGATATTACCCCTTACGGGGTAGAGTACTTCAGACCACTCTTTCGACAGTACCTTGTCTGCAGCCAACATACTTATCGAAAGAAGGGTGAAATACCCAAGATCTGTCGCCAACATCAAGTTGGGGACATGACCCCCACCTGAGTCAACAGAAGGTATAGGTAACGTGGCTAAGGCAATCAATGTCTACGGAGATCAACGTCCAATTTTATCTTTAATCTATTTATTGAAAACAAATAATTCAGATTATTACATCACCTCCACTTCCAAGGAGTTTTGTTCCAAAAGCTTAAAACTTAAAGCCATACTCAGTGAAATGTTAAATGTAAAAATTTATTAAAGATCTACTAGGTCAGTCGTCGGGTTTCCCTCCAGGAGGGGTCAGTGCATGGGCCAGTCCTGCTGAGGTTTGGCGCGCTCCCTCAGACTGACGAGGGAGAGGAGGACGCCCAGCAGCGATCGAGGGAGTACCCTGACGCGGGTATGGAATCACAGGTGCTGGAGCAGTGGAATCATCGGGGGTGGTCCTCTGTGGGCACTCCAAAGATCTATGTCCCTGTTGGCCATAGTTGAAACATCGGCCGTGGCGTTGTTTGCAGAAGCGCGCTCGGTGGGTACCCCCGCAGAAGACGCACGGTAGGGTTTGCTTCGCCTTTTTGTTTTGTCTGGAGGATCCACCACCGCTCACAGAAAGCGCTCTTTTCTTGCCCTTGAATATTTGTGGCTCGCAATTCTTGAACTCGGGCAGGACAGCCTTTGCTCGAGCTTTCTCTGCTCGATCAGCCTCATCATTGCCACAGGATCAGTAACTGGGAAGGCTGACCGGTATGACGCAGGTGCCATCACAGCAGTACTAACAGGGGCAACCGTAACCCCCGGTACCGCACAAGAAGCCGCAGTAACATCTGGAATGGGCCCCGCTGGTGGTAATACGGGGTTCACAGCAGGCTCCGCCAAACCCTCAGGCTCGGCAACGGTCGGAGCAACAAAGGGTGCAATCGGCGGTGCAGCAACTGGAACAGTTGGTGGGTGAACAGGTGGGGCAGGAGCAGCAGTCTGCTGCTGCACAAAATGCTGGAATATCCCAACCAGAGCCGCCATTTGAGCCTCAAGTCGCTCTATACGACCCTGAACTGCAAGCTCGCTCGGCGCGCTGGGTGGTTGGCCGACACCACGGCCCGTGCCCGCACCCCGTCCATGCCCACGGCCTGGAGGACAAACCATAACTGCAACCATACGACCAGGTTAGAAACAGACTCCGAAAAGTATACCTTGAGTTTCTAACCCCTATACTTGACGTACCCAACGCTCTCACGTAACAAGTCATCCTAGGGTTCATCCTAACCAGTTCCTAATCAACTTTCCCTAGGTACCGTGTACCTATTGCTCTGATACCATCTAATCTGTCACGCCCCGAGTTTTAAAATCCGGTAAATTTTTTTTTTTTTTTTTTTTTTTTTTTTTTTTTTTGAAATCAGAGTTTGCAAACTGGGCGCAACAGACCGCCACACGTATAGGAAATCCTCTATTCCAAGAACAGAGACTCCCCTATACATGCACGGCAGGTAAGTATGCTGAACAATCAGGGTATATCAGAAATAAACAATCATGAAAACTGTAGAGCATGCATGCTGGAAATCAAAAGTCAACTACAAGGATCATGTATAAGGAACTACAAGTGATACAAGCATGTCTACAGATAATAATGCTGGAAATAACTGAGCAGCAGTACAAGTAAAAGAAATGCGTCAAAGGTAGAAACCTAAGTACCCAATCATGCGCCACTATTGGTCCCGGGGACCTCAGGCAATAGCCCTGCATTTCATAGACGCCAAGCAGTCTCGATGCAAAAGGGGCTCGCGGCTGACATACCCGCACCCCGCGGGTGCCTAACTGGGGCTCACGGGTCTATCACCAGACCACTTTACCGGCAAAGAACCAGCTCCACGGGGAGCGACCCCGGCCAGGTTCGTGAAGTACAGCAGTGTATAGTAAGTCATAATGATCAATCTCACGGTCTAGTGACCGAGTAGTCGGCACACGCCGAAATCCCAACAGGGAATCATCTGTCTATATCTATCCATCGGAACCAAACAATCATGCATATCGAGTAGTATCTATCAATCAGGATCAATCAATCATGCATATCGACGTATATCAAGAAGTATCTCAATGGCAGTAATCAACAGGTGTCATCTGATCATGCAAATCTATATATCAATCAATCAGGATCAGTCAGGAATAATCAGGGAGTATGTATATGATAATCGGCTGATCGTGACAAGAAATCTCAATTACAGGTCTAATCAGGTCAATGTCAATCAGAGGGATCATGCTATGTCAAAAGAGATCAATATATGTCAGGCTAAGTCAAGAACAGGTGTCCGACTGGACTCAAGCAACCAGAGGGCCAAAAAGCTGAGGCCCGGTTCGAAGATAACCCACCTGGATGAAGGCAGAGTCCCCGCACTCCCGCACAGCTACTGGGAGGCTGGTGCTGAACAACTGGGCCCTGTATAAAGAGATATGATCAGTAATAGACTCGCACAACCCTTCCCGACGACGTTACACTAACGGAACGTTTAAACGGGTCAAATCAGTCATTTCGTCGGTCGATACCTAATTCCTAGTCAACGAGGACCTTCGGAACCCCAATAAGACATCCAGTGGGTGTGAAAATGCTATCTAACGAGAGTTAGTATGTCCATATTGCACTTTGGTCCACAATATTTCTAAATTTGCATAATAACATAAATTTTATTGCCCGTTTCGGCTCGTTCTGGAAATCCAGGAGGCCAAAAGTTGCGCCGTAACTTTCAGCGCGCTCGTTACGACAAGACCAAGGCCGTGCTCACAAGATTTGGCCTACACGGATCCCGAGAACAAAGTTGGCCCATAACATATCCATGGCTCAAATACCACTATGCAATATCTTAACTTATACTTGATCAAATTGAACCATAAATGGAGCATGATGTTCAGTAAGGATTGAGGACAGTGGGGCTCACCTCAGACTGGCCGGAAGTTGGCCGGAGCAATGGCCGGAGCAACACCCAAGGATGGCTCAATCTCGGGTTAGGGTATTCTTGGAGCAATCCAGCTTCTGACCTGCAACAGAGGGAAGCATCAACATTCTGGAGGTCCCAGAGGTTGTCTGGTGCAAGCTGGGTCGAAGTCCGGCGGCCGGAGGCGGCGGCGGCCGGAGACAAGCCCGAGATGGTGCTTTCGGGTGCAATCTTTGGAGGCTAACTGTGACACCCCCGGAATTTGGATTAGTCCTCTATATAAATGATATAATAGGACTAAATCTCTAACCCGGCTATAGCATTTTGGATGGTAGCAAGATCCAAGAGGAACATGAGAGTTAAGCGTGCTAGAGCTAGAGTAGTTCTAGGATGGGTGACCCCCTGGGAAGTTGGGGCGTCACAGTTGGTATCAGAGCCATTCACCAGCCGGAAATGTGAGATGAGTCTCGGCTGAGCCAAGGTTATATAGCGGGTAGAGCGAGGCTCCCCGGCTAATGACCGTTGTGAGTGGAGTGCAGCTCCTCACAAGGTCGGCTAAGGCTAGCGAGACGAGTCTCACATCGCCTGGTGCTTGTGAGTGTGCTTGAGCCTGACGTGGACGTCAGGGCTTAAAGGGGGGAAGAATGTGACACCCCCGGAATTTGGATTAGTCCTCTATATAAATGATATAATAGGACTAAATCTCTAACCCGGCTATAGCATTTTGGATGGTAGCAAGATCCAAGAGGAACATGAGAGTTAAGCGTGCTAGAGCTAGAGTAGTTCTAGGATGGGTGACCCCCTGGGAAGTTGGGGCGTCACACTAACAACAGAGGGGGTCTAGGCCAAAAATAGAATAATGGAAGCCTTAGAGTCATCATTTAGGGCTTACCTGTCGAGGTGGCCGGAACCCAAACCGCCGGGGATCGCCGGAAACCGAGATGGAGCCGAGCTCGGGTGCAATTCTGGAACCCAGAAATCCCACGTTAAGTCTTGCATGCAAGATGATGGAAGAGTCCCTATGGACCAGAGGAGCTCACCTGGGCGGTTTTCCGGTACCGGGGATCGTCGGCAAGGCGGCGCCGGCGAGGTTCGGCGGAGCTTCAATGGCCAACAATGGCGGAATCCGGCCGACTAGCTCCGGGCCAGAGCAACCTGGACCAACAGGGTCTACTCGGTGCCAGAAGTCTTCTGGTGGGGTTCGCCGGCGGTGGGAGGCCGTGGCAGCGCCGGGCGGCGGCGATCGGTCAAGTTGCAAGATATCGGGTTTCTAGGGCTTGTCCGCTCGGGTCCGATCCTCAACCGATCGCGATGGGACTTCGCGGGGAGGCCGCAGTCGATGAATGGAAGGGGATCAACGGCGCTGATCTTCGGTTCAACGGCCGGATGGCCGCGACGCCGCAAATCGGTCAAAGGAAGGATAATCCGGTGAGGTGGCTCCCGCCGGCGATCGGGTCGGCGGAGATGGCTGGGGCTGCACCCGGAGAATCACCTCGGTGTCAGGAGTAAGATGAACATGCCCAAGAGCCATAGATAAGACAAAAGTTGCAATGACTCACCTTCGCCGGAAAATCCAAGAGGAAGCAACCTGTTGCGGCGGCGCACGGCGGATCCGAGGTGCTGGCTCCCTCGGGTTCGGCTGCGGGGTCACAGGAGAGTCCCCAGGTGAGTTCCTGCTCACCCCGAGCCCACCTTGATCACCTTCTACTCCAAGGACCGAGATCAAGGTTTCTTCTTGATCTTCTCCGGCAATGGAGGCGGCGGCCGGCGCGGGGAGGATCCGGGGAGCGTGCAGAGAGGAAAGGGAGGAGGTTGTTGAGGACGTGCGATAGAGGGCTGAGGCTGCGGTTATAATGCGGAAGGAGGTGAGGAATTTCGAATTCAAAATATAATTCGAATTGTGCATGCATTGCACAATTGCAATATGGTCCTCCCGCATTTTGTATTTTGGGTTTTGGTCCTCTACAGTATGCCTTATTTACATCAAGGTCCCTCCCCATGAGTGGCACGCTTTCCGAGGCAACATATTTAGGGTTTTATGTGCAAAAATTGCATTTTTCGATGTATTTCTCGCATTTCGAGGAGATTCGAGCGTCAGATCGAAAAACGAACTTCGCCACGACGTCCGGCTCGACGAATCCTATCAGGCCGCGATTTTAGTTTTTCGAAATAGTGTCCAGATAAACTTTCGATCCATAAAATACAGCTCCGAAATACTGTTTTCGCGTTTTTCGAGACTTCGGGTCATCAAACGGAAATTCCGTCTGCGCCATTGCGTCCAGAATGACGAAACCGTTAAAATCCACTATTTGAAGTGCTATGTTCGGATTCCGGATAGTGAATTTGCTCAACGTTGGCGCGAGGGGGACCCGAAAATAGGGTTTACTGTTCATTGTACCGCGACTTAAGTCGCGGGTCCCGCTAGCTTCGACGCTGATTTCTGGAAGATCCGACCGTCAGGCCTGAACAAGTTTAATATGGATTTCACTCAGTTCGTCATGACGGTCGCACTGGCGGTCTCGGATCTTCGAGATCAGGTCCGGATTAAAAAGCGGTATTTCGGGCCCACTAACTGTGCAAATTATACTGCAGAAAAGGGGCACTGTCGCTATTTGAGCCTTTTATGATCCAAATTCAACTTGGCTCTAATTATTTTATTTATTTAATTATTTTCAAAAATTCGAATTCTTACAACTATTTTTTTTTTTTTTTATTACCGTTCATTCATATACTCATATTTAATTAGTTTTAAATTATCACCTACAATAGCAGATTACTTTGAGGAGGTACCAGTTATCAGGTACTCCAAAATAGGATTATTTTGATCTTTTTATTTAGGGGTAATTAAGTCATTTTATGTCTATTTTAAAAAATTTTATTTTTATAAATATTATAAACTTTAAAAATTTCAATTTATTGAGAGTTTTTATTTTTGAAAAGATTATAAATTTTAAATATTCTTATTTAGTTATAGTCTTAAATGGTAATGGTCTTTATTTAATATATTTTAAAATTGAAAGGATATGTTTAGAATTCAAATTGAATATGTTCAAATATGTTGAGAGAGTATGGTTGTATTTAAATTTCAAATGAATATGTTCAAAATTGATGGTTATGTTCAAATTTGAGAAAGTATGGTCGTATTTAAATTTTAAATTTCAAATTTCAAAATCGAGTATGTTCAAATTTCAAAATTGTGAGAATGTGGTTATATTCAAATTTCAAATTTTAAAATTGACCGATTATGTTCAAATTTCAATATGTGTTCAAATTTCAAAATTGAAAGGTTATGTTCGAATTTGAGAAAGTACGGTTGTGTTTAAATTTTAAATTTCAAATTTCAAGATTGAATATATTATGAGGAAGTATGTTTGTATTTAAATTTTAAATTTTAAATTTCAAAAATTGAATATGTTACATTTAAATTTGAGGAAATATGTTTGTATTTAAATTTCAAAATTTTAAATTTCAAAATTGAATATGTTACATTTAAATTTGAGAAAGTATGTTTGTATTTAAATTTCAAAATTTTAAATTTCAAAATTGAATATGTTACATTTAAATTTGAGGAAGTATGTTTGTATTTAAATTTCAAATTTTAAATTTCAAAATTGAATATGTTACATTTAAATTTGAGGACGTATGTTTGTATTTAAATATCAAAATTAAACAGTTAACGAACGAGGGAATTTGCTTGGATTCAAAAATTCAAAACAAGATATAGGTGAGTTTGGGTAAGTTGGTTGAGAGATATTTTAAAATATGGTTGAAGATTTGGATAAGTGTGTTTGAGGTAATTGACGCATGAGAAATTTCGGTTGGATTCAAAATTTAAATTTGAGTATATGTGGCATTTGAGAGATATTTTGAAATTTGGTTGGGAATTTAAAATTCAAAATTCAAAATTTAATTTGAACATAATTTTTTAAATTGAATATTTAAACAAAAAAGTTGACTATAATGTAAGGCCCGCTGGGCAGAAAAAAAAATAGGATCCGACTTAAAAAAAACCGACGGAGCTTTGATGAGACCTATATGGTTGTGTTCACAAATGGCCTATTATTGTGGCTTGAATTTATAGTAAAATTTGCTGGACCCAAATTATTAATATGTTAAAAATTTTGGGCCATAATCTTTCCCCCTATTTTTTATTATAATAATTTTTTTTTTATGCCAACAAGGAGAAAACGTGTGTATTGAACGGTCTACAAACTTAGTTGACATACAAACCGATGAAACTGAATTTAAGGTACAATTAGTTTTTATGAATATTAGTGTTTGTGAATATTAATTTAATTTCAAAACTTTAAAAATTATATTATATTTTTGTAGGACTTGCGTCCTATTGATTTTATGTCGTATCATGATGCTGCTCGTGAGAACGGTCTACAAACTTAGTTGACATACAAACCGATGAAACTGAATTTAAGGTACAATTAGTTTTTATGAATATTAGTGTTTGTGAATATTAATTTAATTTTAAAACTTTAAAAATTATATTATATTTTTGTAGGACTTGCGTCCTATTGATTTTATGTCGTATCATGATGCTGCTCGTGAGGCCTATAAAACCGTGGTTAGGGTAATGGTAAAAAAAAAAGAAAAAAAAAAAGGAAAAAAAATAGGTTCAACTGCAATTGTGAGTATTTATTGTTTATTTATAGTGTTTGTTTGGTTATTTTATATTGGTATTATTAATATTTGTTTGTTTGTTTGGCAGCAAAAGTTTCAACTTCTGATGCATTTTACCGGTCAAATTGGAATATCGATAGAAGACGCTATTACTATTTTAGATGAATCAAAGTAGAAAGATTTATACAAATTAATATTAGTTTAATATTAATTATGTGCAATTTCTTATATCTTATATTTTGGTTTGCATGGATGAAGTATCACACAGCAAGGGTGTCATGCAGGATCTCACTGAGCTGGATCGAGAGAATGATAATGCTGAGCTGGACCGAGAGGATGATAATATTAAGCTGGACCAAGAGGACGATAATACTGAGCTGGACATAAAGGTAATTCACAAATATACTGTTAGAATTATGAGCTATACTCATGTACTATTTTTTTTTTTTTTTATTACCGTTCATTCATATACTCATATTTAATTAGTTTTAAATTATCACCTACAATAGCAGATTACTTTGAGGAGGTACCAGTTATCAGGTACTCCAAAATAGGATTATTTTGATCTTTTTATTTAGGGGTAATTAAGTCATTTTATGTCTATTTTAAAAAATTTTATTTTTATAAATATTATAAACTTTAAAAATTTCAATTTATTGAGAGTTTTTATTTTTGAAAAGATTATAAATTTTAAATATTCTTATTTAGTTATAGTCTTAAATGGTAATGGTCTTTATTTAATATATTTTAAAATTGAAAGGATATGTTTAGAATTCAAATTGAATATGTTCAAATATGTTGAGAGAGTATGGTTGTATTTAAATTTCAAATGAATATGTTCAAAATTGAATGGTTATGTTCAAATTTGAGAAAGTATGGTCGTATTTAAATTTTAAATTTCAAATTTCAAAATCGAGTATGTTCAAATTTCAAAATTGTGAGAATGTGGTTATATTCAAATTTCAAATTTTAAAATTGACCGATTATGTTCAAATTTCAATATGTGTTCAAATTTCAAAATTGAAAGGTTATGTTCGAATTTGAGAAAGTACGGTTGTGTTTAAATTTTAAATTTCAAATTTCAAGATTGAATATGTTATGAGGAAGTATGTTTGTATTTAAATTTTAAATTTTAAATTTCAAAAATTGAATATGTTACATTTAAATTTGAGGAAATATGTTTGTATTTAAATTTCAAAATTTTAAATTTCAAAATTGAATATGTTACATTTAAATTTGAGGAAGTATATTTGTATTTAAATTTCAAATTTTAAATTTCAAAATTGAATATGTTACATTTAAATTTGAGGAAGTATGTTTGTATTTAAATTTCAAATTTTAAATTTCAAAATTGAATATGTTACATTTAAATTTGAGGACGTATGTTTGTATTTAAATTTCAAAATTAAACAGTTAACGAACGAGGGAATTTGCTTGGATTCAAAAATTCAAAACAAGATATAGGTGAGTTTGGGTAAGTTGGTTGAGAGATATTTTAAAATATGGTTGAAGATTTGGATAAGTGTGTTTGAGGTAATTGACGCATGAGAAATTTCGGTTGGATTCAAAATTTAAATTTGAGTATATGTGGCATTTGAGAGATATTTTGAAATTTGGTTGGGAATTTGAAATTCAAAATTCAAAATTTAATTTGAACATAATTTTTTAAATTGAATATTTAAACAAAAAAGTTGACTATAATGTAAGGCCCGCTGGGCAGAAAAAAAAATAGGATCCGACTTAAAAAAAACCGACGGAGCTTTGATGAGACCTATATGGTTGTGTTCACAAATGGCCTATTATTGTGGCTTGAATTTATAGTGTGCACAAATGACCTATTATTGTGGCTTGAATTTATAGTAAAATTTGCTGGACCCAAATTATTAATATGTTAAAAATTTTGGGCCATAATCTTTCTCCATATTTTTTATTATAATAATTTTTTTTTATGCCAACATGGAGAAAACGTGTGTATTGAACGGTCTACAAAGCTTAGTTGACATACAAACCGATGAAACTGAATTTAAGGTACAATTAGTTTTTATGAATATTAGTATTTGTGAATATTAATTTAATTTCAAAACTTTAAAAATTATATTATATTTTTGTAGGACTTGCGTCCTATTGATTTTATGTCGTATCATGATGCTGCTCGTGAGGCCTATAAAACCGTGGTTAGGGTAATGGTAAAAAAAAAAGGAAAAAAAATAGGTTCAACTGCAATTGTGAGTATTTATTGTTTATTTATAGTGTTTGTTTGGTTATTTTATATTGGTATTATTAATATTTGTTTGTTTGTTTGGCAGCAAAAGTTTCAACTTCTAATGCATTTTACCGGTCAAATTGGAATATCGATAGAAGACGCTATTACTATTTTAGATGAATCAAAGTAGAAAGATTTATACAAATTAATATTAGTTTAATATTAATTATGTGCAATTTCTTATATCTTATATTTTGGTTTGCATGGATGAAGTATCACACAGCAAGGGTGTCATGCAGGATCTCACTGAGCTGGATCGAGAGAATGATAATGCTGAGCTGGACCGAGAGGATGATAATATTAAGCTGGACCAAGAGGACGATAATACTGAGCTGGACATAAAGGTAATTCACAAATATACTGTTAGAATTATGAGCTATACTCATGTACTATTTTTTTTTTTTTTTTATTACCGTTCATTCATATATATTTAACGGCTCAGATTTAATTAGTTTTAAATTATCACCTACAATAGCAGATTACTTTGAGGAGGTACCAGTTATCAGGTACTCCAAAATAGGATTATTTCGATCTTTTTATTTAGGGGTAATTAAGTCATTTTATCTCTATTTTAAAAAATTTTATTTTTATAAATATTATAAACTTTAAAAATTTCAATTTATTGAGAGTTTTTATTTTTGAAAAGATTATAAATTTTAAATATTCTTATTTAGTTATAGTCTTAAATGGTAATGGTCTTTATTTAATATATTTTAAAATTGAAAGGATATGTTTAGAATTCAAATTGAATATGTTCAAATATGTTGAGAGAGTATGGTTGTATTTAAATTTCAAATGAATATGTTCAAAATTGAATGGTTATGTTCAAATTTGAGAAAGTATGGTCGTATTTAAATTTTAAATTTCAAATTTCAAAATCGAGTATGTTCAAATTTCAAAATTGTGAGAATGTGGTTATATTCAAATTTCAAATTTTAAAATTGACCGATTATGTTCAAATTTCAATATGTGTTCAAATTTCAAAATTGAAAGGTTATGTTCGAATTTGAGAAAGTACGGTTGTGTTTAAATTTTAAATTTCAAATTTCAAGATTGAATATGTTATGAGGAAGTATGTTTGTATTTAAATTTTAAATTTTAAATTTCAAAAATTGAATATGTTACATTTAAATTTGAGGAAATATGTTTGTATTTAAATTTCAAAATTTTAAATTTCAAAATTGAATATGTTACATTTAAATTTGAGAAAGTATTGTTTGTATTTAAATTTCAAAATTTTAAATTTCAAAATTGAATATGTTACATTTAAATTTGAGGAAGTATGTTTGTATTTAAATTTCAAATTTTAAATTTCAAAATTGAATATGTTACATTTAAATTTGAGGACGTATGTTTGTATTTAAATTTCAAAATTAAACAGTTAACGAACGAGGGAATTTGCTTGGATTCAAAAATTCAAAACAAGATATAGGTGAGTTTGGGTAAGTTGGTTGAGAGATATTTTAAAATATGGTTGAAGATTTGGATAAGTGTGTTTGAGGTAATTGACGCATGAGAAATTTCGGTTGGATTCAAAATTTAAATTTGAGTATATGTGGCATTTGAGAGATATTTTGAAATTTGGTTGGGAATTTGAAATTCAAAATTCAAAATTTAATTTGAACATAATTTTTTAAATTGAATATTTAAACAAAAAAGTTGACTATAATGTAAGGCCCGCTGGGCAGAAAAAAAAATAGGATCCGACTTAAAAAAAACCGACGGAGCTTTGATGAGACCTATATGGTTGTGTTCACAAATGGCCTATTAATGTGGCTTGAATTTATAGTAAAATTTGCTGGACCCAAATTATTAATATGTTAAAAATTTTGGGCCATAATCTTTCCCCCTATTTTTTATTATAATAATTTTTTTTTATGCCAACAAGGAGAAAACGTGTGTATTGAACGGTCTACAAAGCTTAGTTGACATACAAACCGATGAAACTGAATTTAAGGTACAATTAGTTTTTATGAATATTAGTATTTGTGAATATTAATTTAATTTCAAAACTTTAAAAATTATATTATATTTTTGTAGGACTTGCGTCCTATTGATTTTATGTCGTATCATGATGCTGCTCGTGAGGCCTATAAAACAGTGGTTAGGGTAATGGTAAAAAAAATAGGAAAAAAAAAAAGGAAAAAAAATAGGTTCAACTGCAATTGTGAGTATTTATTGTTTATTTATAGTGTTTGTTTGGTTATTTTATATTGGTATTATTAATATTTGTTTGTTTGTTTGGCAGCAAAAGTTTCAACTTCTAATGCATTTTACCGGTCAAATTGGAATATCGATAGAAGACGCTATTACTATTTTAGATGAATCAAAGTAGAAAGATTTATACAAATTAATATTAGTTTAATATTAATTATGTGCAATTTCTTATATCTTATATTTTGGTTTGCATGGATGAAGTATCACACAGCAAGGGTGTCATGCAGGATCTCACTGAGCTGGATCGAGAGAATGATAATGCTGAGCTGGACAGAGAGGATGATAATATTAAGCTGGACCAAGAGGACGATAATACTGAGCTGGACATAAAGGTAATTCACAAATATACTGTTAGAATTATGAGCTATACTCATGTACTATTTTTTTTTTTTTTTATTACCGTTCATTCATATACTCATATTTAATTAGTTTTAAATTATCACCTACAATAGCAGATTACTTTGAGGAGGTACCAGTTATCAGGTACTCCAAAATAGGATTATTTTGATCTTTTTATTTAGGGGTAATTAAGTCATTTTATGTCTATTTTAAAAAATTTTATTTTTATAAATATTATAAACTTTAAAAATTTCAATTTATTGAGAGTTTTTATTTTTGAAAAGATTATAAATTTTAAATATTCTTATTTAGTTATAGTCTTAAATGGTAATGGTCTTTATTTAATATATTTTAAAATTGAAAGGATATGTTTAGAATTCAAATTGAATATGTTCAAATATGTTGAGAGAGTATGGTTATATTTAAATTTCAAATGAATATGTTCAAAATTGAATGGTTATGTTCAAATTTGAGAAAGTATGGTCGTATTTAAATTTTAAATTTCAAATTTCAAAATCGAGTATGTTCAAATTTCAAAATTGTGAGAATGTGGTTATATTCAAATTTCAAATTTTAAAATTGACCGATTATGTTCAAATTTCAATATGTGTTCAAATTTCAAAATTGAAAGGTTATGTTCGAATTTGAGAAAGTACGGTTGTGTTTAAATTTTAAATTTCTAATTTCAAGATTGAATATGTTATGAGGAACTATGTTTGTATTTAAATTTTAAATTTTAAATTTCAAAAATTGAATATGTTACATTTAAATTTGAGGAAATATGTTTGTATTTAAATTTCAAAATTTTAAATTTTAAAATTGAATATGTTACATTTAAATTTGAGGAAGTATATTTGTATTTAAATTTCAAATTTTAAATTTCAAAATTGAATATGTTACATTTAAATTTGAGGAAGTATGTTTCTATTTAAATTTCAAATTTTAAATTTTAAAATTGAATATGTTACATTTAAATTTGAGGACGTATGTTTGTATTTAAATTTCAAAATTAAACAGTTAACGAACGAGGGAATTTGCTTGGATTCAAAAATTTAAAACAAGATATAGGTGAGTTTGGGTAAGTTGGTTGAGAGATATTTTAAAATATGGTTGAAGATTTGGATAAGTGTGTTTGAGGTAATTGACGCATGAGAAATTTCGGTTGGATTCAAAATTTAAATTTGAGTATATGTGGCATTTGAGAGATATTTTGAAATTTGGTTGGGAATTTGAAATTCAAAATTCAAAATTTAATTTGAACATAATTTTTTAAATTGAATATTTAAACAAAAAAGTTGACTATAATGTAAGGCCCGCTGGGCAGAAAAAAAAATAGAATCCGACTTAAAAAAAACCGACGGAGCTTTGATGAGACCTATATGGTTGTGTTCACAAATGGCCTATTATTGTGGCTTGAATTTATAGTTGTGTTCACAAATGACCTATTATTGTGGCTTGAATTTATAGTAAAATTTGCTGGACCCAAATTATTAATATGTTAAAAATTTTGGGCCATAATCTTTCTCCATATTTTTTATTATAATAATTTTTTTTTATGCCAACAAGGAGAAAACGTGTGTATTGAACGGTCTACAAAGCTTAGTTGACATACAAACCGATGAAACTGAATTTAAGGTACAATTAGTTTTTATGAATATTAGAGTTTGTGAATATTAATTTAATTTCAAAACTTTAAAAATTATATTATATTTTTGTAGGACTTGCGTCCTATTGATTTTATGTCGTATCATGATGCTGCTCGTGAGGCCTATAAAACCGTGGTTAGGGTAATGGTAAAAAAAATAGGAAAAAAAATAGGTTCAACTGCAATTGTGAGTATTTATTGTTTATTTATAGTGTTTGTTTGGTTATTTTATATTGGTATTATTAATATTTGTTTGTTTGTTTGGCAGCAAAAGTTTCAACTTCTAATGCATTTTACCGGTCAAATTGGAATATCGATAGAAGACGCTATTACTATTTTAGATGAATCAAAGTAGAAAGATTTATACAAATTAATATTAGTTTAATATTAATTATGTGCAATTTCTTATATCTTATATTTTGGTTTGCATGGATGAAGTATCACACAGCAAGGGTGTCATGCAGGATCTCACTGAGCTGGATCGAGAGAATGATAATGCTTAGCTGGACCGAGAGGATGATAATATTAAGCTGGACCAAGAGGACGATAATACTGAGCTGGACATAAAGGTAATTCACAAATATACTGTTAGAATTATGAGCTATACTCATGTACTATTTTTTTTTTTTTTTTATTACCGTTCATTCATATACTCATATTTAATTAGTTTTAAATTATCACCTACAATAGCAGATTACTTTGAGGAGGTACCAGTTATCAGGTACTCCAAAATAGGATTATTTTGATCTTTTTATTTAGGGGTAATTAAGTCATTTTATGTCTATTTTAAAAAATTTTATTTTTATAAATATTATAAACTTTAAAAATTTCAATTTATTGAGAGTTTTATTTTTGAAAAAATTATAAATTTTAAATATTCTTATTTAGTTATAGTCTTAAATGGTAATGGTCTTTATTTAATATATTTTAAAATTGAAAGGATATGTTTAGAATTCAAATTGAATATGTTCAAATATGTTGAGAGAGTATGGTTGTATTTAAATTTCAAATGAATATGTTCAAAATTGAATGGTTATGTTCAAATTTTAGAAAGTATGGTCGTATTTAAATTTTAAATTTCAAATTTCAAAATCGAGTATGTTCAAATTTCAAAATTGTGAGAATGTGGTTATATTCAAATTTCAAATTTTAAAATTGACCGATTATGTTCAAATTTCAATATGTGTTCAAATTTCAAAATTGAAAGGTTATGTTCGAATTTGAGAAAGTACGGTTGTGTTTAAATTTTAAATTTCAAATTTCAAGATTGAATATGTTATGAGGAAGTATGTTTGTATTTAAATTTTAAATTTTAAATTTCAAAAATTGAATATGTTACATTTAAATTTGAGGAAATATGTTTGTATTTAAATTTCAAAATTTTAAATTTCAAAATTGAATATGTTACATTTAAATTTGAGGAAGTATATTTGTATTTAAATTTCAAATTTTAAATTTCAAAATTGAATATGTTACATTTAAATTTGAGGAAGTATGTTTGTATTTAAATTTCAAATTTTAAATTTCAAAATTGAATATGTTATATTTAAATTTGAGGACGTATGTTTGTACTTAAATTTCAAAATTAAACAGTTAACGAACGAGGGAATTTGCTTGGATTCAAAAATTCAAAACATGATATAGGTGAGTTTGGGTAAGTTGGTTGAGAGATATTTTAAAATATGGTTGAAGATTTGGATAAGTGTGTTTGAGGTAATTGACGCATGAGAAATTTCGGTTGGATTCAAAATTTAAATTTGAGTATATGTGGCATTTGAGAGATATTTTGAAATTTTGTTGGGAATTTGAAATTCAAAATTCAAAATTTAATTTGAACATAATTTTTTAAATTGAATATTTAAACAAAAAAGTTGACTATAATGTAAGGCCCGCTGGGCAGAAAAAAAAATAGGATCCGACTTAAAAAAAATCGACGGAGCTTTGATGAGACCTATATGGTTGTGTTCACAAATGGCCTATTATTGTGGCTTGAATTTATAGTAAAATTTGCTGGACCCAAATTATTAATATGTTAAAAATTTTGGGCCATAATCTTTCCCCCTATTTTTTATTATAATAATATTTTTTTATGCCAACAAGGAGAAAACGTGTGTATTGAACAGTCTACAAAGCTTAGTTGACATACAAACCGATGAAACTGAATTTAAGGTACAATTAGTTTTTATGAATATTAGTGTTTGTGAATGTGGAGACCGTAAACCCCGCATAGTTTTTTCCGACTGAATCTACAGTTGAGAACACCTATTGTTGGTGTATCTGGCCCAAGGTGCATCAAAGTGGTGCTACTGTTGGACCTGAGTGGTATCTGTTACTGTTTTGGCCTTCGGCTGGGTTTGCCGAATTTTCGGGAAGGATTTTGGCCAAACAGAGGGTAGCATTGGATTCAGCACGGAAAAACACTTGAAAACGGCTATTTATTTGCCCAATTTGGAGTCCGGATGACCAAAAACGGACTACCGGAAGTTTCGGGGGAAAACGGGTGCATGGGGGGTGACCGTGGACCGGCTGGTGCCACGTGGCGGCTCGGGATTGGCCGGCCCACGCTGCTCGGTCCACGGAGGGTGCGCGCGGGTGCATGGACCGCGGGGCGGGCCACGTGGCAGCGCGGCATTGGCGGGTGCGCGCGGCTCGGTCCAGGGAAGAATGCGGAGCGGCGCGTGGACCGGGTGTAGACACGTGGCGCAGCGTCATTGGCGGGTTCACGCGCACCCGGCCCACGGGGGCCTTAGGCGGTGAGCGGGGGCGGCGGAGCGGCCGACGCGTGGCAAGGCGCCACGCGTCGCCACCCGCGTCGCCCCGCCGCTGTAGCAGGAGGGCGCGTGGCGCGCGCTCGGTGGCCCCGCACGGATGTTCCCTGTTTGGGGGTACGTGGCGGGCGCCGGGCGCGTCGGACGGCGGCGGGTCCGACCCGGACTGCACCGGATCGAGCGGGCTAAAGGGTTTTAACCCGAAACCCTTTAAGCCCTTAAAAGGCTATTTATCCGGTTTTAACCCCATTTTTCACCCCTTTAGGATCGGATTTTCACTGTGAGCCCTGAAGAAGAAGTGTTCCTCTACCTGAGATCTTTCCAACGGTGGCTTCCCGGAGTTGTGGTGGTGCACGGTTTCCGAGGTTGGCCGTTTTCCGTCGAGGCGCGCTTAGTTCATCTTCGACCCGTTTTGCGTCTTCTCGGTGCGCAGACTCTCCTGGCTTTATCCGGCACCCGATTTCGACGATTTTTACGCCATTGGACTCACGACAGGTAGGGCTTGGATTTTGGTATTCAAAGTTTTCCCAAATTAATTTCGGATTTTGGAGGTATTTGAGCTTTCTGTTGCCCCTTTTTCTTTGCGGATTTTTGGACAGCGACACAGTGTTTTGGCCGTATCTTTGCGTACAGACATCGGATCGGAGTGATTCAAGAGCCTAAATTCATCTACTCTTCGCGAGGAATCTGCTGTATTTTTCTCAGGACTTTAGGAGACTGTCTCGAAGGTGAGAATCTTCTCTCTTTCCAGATGTTGATCTGGGGAAATTTCTACAGTCAGGTTGGAGGTTATTTTCTTGCCGGATTTATTTCTCAGCGTAGAAAGCTCGGATTTGGATGTGCAGGTAGTCGTTTCGAAGCTATCGACGCGTAGATCGCGGGGATATTTTATTCGGATTTTTCTGAGGACCCTTAGTAGGTGATTTTTGGCCATCTTTGCAGCGGAATTCCTATATGTTAAACCCGACAGTTTGAGAGGAATATTATGTAACAACAGTGTGGTTTTTGTACCCAGGAGCAGAGTGGACTGTGTTGGACCCGGTGGACGCTGTGTAGCTGCCATCTTTGGTATTATCTGCTGTGGGACTTTCGACAGCGCGACAGTTCAGGTGGGTGGCCTCGCTCTCAGGATTTACGATCTGCACACTAATTCTAGCTGATTAGGGATGTGTTTGTATTATTGTTACCTCCAGTACAGCATGTTAGAGAGCATGAGTTGGGAATGCTTATTTGTTCCGATTAGCATGTGTTTCATATCAGTATTCTCTACATCCTTATTTATTGCTATCTTTGGACTTGATCTAGCACCCCTGTCATATACAGCATGTTCAACCAGACTTGTAGAAAACTCCAACTTGGGCTAGGTTACTTTATTGCTCTAGACACTCCACAGTCATCACTATTTCATCTGGACTTTGTTCCTTCCTCGCCCAGATAGGGGGCCGAGGGGTCGGGTTATTAGTGGGATGCATTTACACTCGTGTCAGGGGACCGAGTGGAGTTGATAGTCAGTTCATTGATCAGAGTGTCTTTGGGAGTTGTCTGAGTGACAGTGGGTCTCGGCTGTGTTGCGTTCCAGCCAGTGAGTGAGACAGGGTTTCTTTGATTACAGTCGATCTTGTTGATCGTGGATTTGGACTATAGCCTGCATGGGCCACATTGAGCTCGACATAGATGCACAGATACTTTGCTCGGTGGGGTCGCGCCCCTCGAGTGCCACTCCGGAGCTAGGCGGGTTACTTGCTATTGCGGCTTTGTCGATGCAGTCCTTCTGGCTGGGCCTATTTGGCAGCCACGGACACCCTACGTAAGGCCGTTCCTTCGGGACGTAACGGCAGTAGGTTGGCGCAGGTTGACTGGACCCGATGTGGCAGTTATTGTGGATTGGGTGATTTGAGTTGTGAGTCAGTAGTGGTACCAGTCTTCTTCTGTTTCACTCCTTGAGCATCTAGTTAGAGGCATAGTAGCTGTAGAGTTATTTCATCAGCATTCCTTTTCAGTACTTCATTTGTTACCTTATGCCTCTAGTGGACTTAGTGGGCAGACCGTCGGTCTTGTTGGCGGCACCCACTGAGAACTACTTGGGGATGTAGTTCTCACACCCGTCGTGGTGTATTTTTTCCCCAGGGACCTCTACTTCTGTTCAGGTTGCACAGGTTGCTGATCCAGCTGATCGAGGTAAGGGAGTCGCGAGTTAGATCCCTACCAGGTGTCTTCTGAGTGTAGCTGTGCCCTCACCTTTTGGAGAGTTGTTGTGAGTGAACTTGTAGTGAGGATCGAGTTGTACTCTTTTTATTTTGGAGCGACTTATGTATGTATGTGAGGACTAGGTCTGTACATATACTGAGAGTTGTTTTATTCCAGTTCAGTATTTTCGTTTCATCTCTGATACCTGTATAGTATAGATGCTCATTCGCAGGTTAGACGCTACGTTTCTACGGGGCTTCCTGTAGGGACGGCGGATCTGTTGGCGGGCTCGGATCGCAGTTTCGATCCGGGGCGTGACAGTGAATATTAATTTAATTTCAAAACTTTAAAAATTATATTATATTTTTGTAAGACTTGCGTCCTATTGATTTTATGTCGTATCATGATGCTGCTCGTGAGACCTATAAAACCGTGGTTAGGGTAATGGTAAAAAAAATAAGAAAAAAAAATAGGAAAAAAAATAGGTTCAACTGCAATTGTGAGTATTTATTGTTTATTTATAGTGTTTGTTTGGTTATTTTATATTGGTATTATTAATATTTGTTTGTTTGTTTGGCAGCAAAAGTTTCAACTTCTAATGCATTTTACCGGTCAAATTGGAATATCGATAGAAGACGCTATTACTTTTTTAGATGAATCAAAGTAGAAAGATTTATACAAATTAATATTAGTTTAATATTAATTATGTGCAATTTCTTATATCTTATATTTTGGTTTGCATGGATGTAGAAACTCGAAATATTTTATTTTAATAAATAGAGTAAAAGTGAATTTTGAGCTGGTTTGGATTTAAAAGACCTGTGTTGACCTATTTGGTTAATCGCCAGTGTGCAAGTTGCACGATTTACGAGACAAAAAAGGCTACTTTCCAATCCAGACATGATCTTGGAAATCCGAATTGACCGTTCCGATCGTCTCGTCGAACTGAGCGAGATGCATATTCAGCACTTTTCGATCTGACGGTCGGATCTTCCAGAAATCAGGAAAAAAGTGGACGAATCTCGCGATCAATGCAACAGGGCTCTGTGCACAGTGTAATTAAGTTGTTACTGTAGATAAACAGTAACCTTGATTTTCGGGACCCCGACGAATGCAACGTTGACTAATTCACTGTTCGGAATCGGAACATAGTGATCCAGGTAGTCATTTTGAACGGTTTCGTCGTTCTGGACGCAATGGCACTGATGGAATTTCTGTTTGACGGCCCTAGAGCCTCGAAAAGCGCGATAACTGTGTTTCGGTACAGTATAAGATGGAATTTAAAATTTATGGAGCTAAATTTTAGCGAACCAAAATCGCTACCTAATAGGTTTCGTCGAGCCGGACGTCGTGGCTGTGTCAGATTTTCAGTTTGACAGTCCGGTTGTCTCAAAAAGCGGGAAATAGGAGAAAAATCGCAGTATTTCGCGTATTGATGCTATATTTTATGTATCGATTTGCACCAAACTTGTAGAGGAAGGTCCTTATAGCAAATGTGTTCTACAGCAATGGGCTCATAGCAAAATATTAAGTGATAAAGGACTATATTGCAATTTTGCATATATACACTATATATTATGCATGCGGGTTAGGGTTCCTCTAAATCCCTAAGCTCCCAGCAGCTGCCCAAGCCGCCTGCTTCAACCACTTCTACACCTCCTATGCCGCACTCCACGGGAGCCCCGCACCGGCCGCCGCTTCATCGCCGGAGAAGGAAGAAGATCAAGAACATTTCTTGATCTCGGGTTCTCGTTGAGGAGGGTGATCGAGTGGGTGCTAATCCATCCAGTCCCTGTCTGAGGACTCCCTCGTGGTGCCGCAACCGGGCTGAGGTGACCCCGGCCCCAGCCGCCGCCGTGCGCCGCCGCGGGAGGCACTCCTCTTCTTGCATTTTCCGACGAACTCGGTTTCCGATTTTTCCGACCGTTAAAACTGAGATCGGAACCGTCGATCCTCTTCGTCTTGATGACTGCTAGCTACCTCCAAAGTCTCGGGATGATCAGTTGAACGGCTGAGCCGCGCGAAGAAGCCCTAACTTCGGGTTTTGTTGTGCTTTCACCCGAGCTCCGCCGCCGCGCGTCGCCGACGCTTCTCGTCGCCGGGAAACCACCCAGGTGAGCTAATATGATCCTTAGGAAGCTTTCCAACATTTTGCATGCGAGTTCTAACGGCAGGATTTCTTTCCCCGTAGTTGCACCCGTTTGCAACCGAGCAACGCCGGCCATCGTCGCCGTCGCTTCCTCCGGCGCCGGCCATCTTGGGTAAGTCTCCTGACATCATGAGAATTCCTTTGGACCAAGTGCATGCAACCCATGCGGGTTCTTTTCCAAGTTGCCATTAATGAACCCTTGAAGCTTTATCTTCTTCTTCCTCGGGTTGGGATTGCACAGGAGCTTCCAAGATTTCACGGCTGAGGTCCCTTGCACTTTTGAAGGTTCAAGAAGGGTGGTGCTCACCTTTGTTGGTAGCTTGGCGGAGGGACAAGTGGGCTCGGCCAACTCGAGCTCTACCAATGGAAGGTTGAGATCACCTTGCTCCCGAAGCTGAACCAACAGTGCTACCTCCCACAGGTGAGCCCCCAAGTTTTTGTGATGACCTCTAAGCGATGCTCACCTTTATTTCTGCCAGAAATCCTGAATGTATAAAATGTCCAAAGTCAAGTCCTTGTTGGATCATGTCATTACTTCACTGGTGTTTGGTGGATTTGCTGAGGCTCAGGGGTGAGCCTCTACACATTTGAGGACCCCTGAGCATGATGCTCACATTAAAAGTGGAAAAGAATTAACTGAAGAACAATTATTGAAACATTAAGCTTTATTATACAATAATTATGGGCCAGCTTGGGTTTTTGCTGCCCAATTCGAGTCCGGATTGTGAGCACGAGGTTCAGCACATTGAAGTATAGTTACTGGTAAAATATTGTGATTTATGATGCCTTAGGTTAAAAGCTATAAATAAATTAGTGGGTTGAACTCTAAGTGGTTATGGGCCAACTTTGCCCTCGGACTTCGTGTTAGCCCAAGCCCATGAGCACGGGCTTCGTCTCGTCGTAACGGACGCGCTGAAACTTACGGCACAGCTTTTAGATTCCCGGATTGGGAGATCGAGTCGAAACGGTGTTTGAATTAGCATTTTTATGCAATTTTAAAATGCGTCGAGGACCTAAACGCAAATGTAACGTCCTGGCTGTCTTCAGACAGTATTTACACACTGACTAAGCATTTCGCTTAAGTTTCGTAGACTCCGGTTGAGCGGAAATTGGATACCGTTCCGTAAATTGGCAAAATTGTCGGTTTTACGGTTCCGGCGCGAGTCTCGTGATTCGACATGGATATCTGGTCGTCTGTAGTTGCCCCTGGTTATCCCCGACACTGTCCAGGCTGGCCCAACGACTTTAGTTTTCTGTCGGGAGACTCCGAAGCCAAAATCGGCTTTTCGGGAGTCGTGCAAGTAATTATGGCAACATTTCGACATAGATATTTACGATTGAGTCCCTGTCTGTCCGAACAACTAAAATGTGTTGTTTAGGGACAGCAGAGAGAGTTTGGTAGCATTCGGATATTTGTAGACCGTTGGCGGGTCATATCTAGTGAGCTTCAGTGGTTTTCGGGAATTCCGGTTTAAGCCTAGTTTCGGCTAAGTTCCCCGTACTAGCAATATGTTACTGTGCTGTTGTCGGGATGGGTACGAGTGAGTCGGTCACTGATTCTAGCTCCTGTTTAGGTCTTTGCAGTCTGACTCCGACCCCCGAGCCTTCTGTTGGAGTCGTTGGACCGCCTACATTCAGGTGGGTTACTTTCGATCCGGGCTTTAGCTTTTTGGCCCTCTGGTTGCTTTAGTCCAGTCGGACACCTGTTTTTGAGTTGCCTTGCTGATTGTATCTATATGACCTATCTTGACATATGCTGATCTCTTTTGACATATCATGATCCCTCTGATTGACATTGACGCTGTTAGACCTGTGCTTGAGATTACCTGTTCACGATCAGCCTGATTATTGTGTTTACATACTCCATGATTATTCCTGATAGATCTTGATCTGTTTGAGACACATCATATGTACCTACGTATCAGCTCTTATATTTCAGTACTTAGATTGCATGATCTGATTATATCTGATGAGTTGATCTATATACCGCATGATTGTTCGATAGACATTGATTCCGTACATACATGATATACAGCTACTTGTCAGCTTTTACACCTATAGTACATAGATGTCATGATCGATTATACTTGTTGATTCCTGTCAGCCGATATATTATTGATATCTCGATATGCATGATTGATTGATCCTGATTGATAGATACTACTCGATGTTCCGATATGCATGATTGATAGATACTACTCGATGTTCCGATATGCATGATTGATAGATACTACTTGATGTTCCGTTATGCATGATAGATTCTGATCGACATGATAGATGATTTCCCTGTTGGGATCTCGGCTTATTGCCGACTACCCGGTCACTAGACCGTGAGATTGATCAGTACGACTTGCCACGCATCGCTGTACTTCACGAACATTGCCGGGGTCGCTCCCCGTGGCTATTGTTCTTTACCGGTAAAGTGGTCTAGAGGAAGGACCCGTGAGCCCCAGATAGCACTTATGGGTGCGGGGTTATGTCAGTGGGATAGGTGCAGATAGTGATATGAGCCTGAGGTCCTCGTGACCAATACTGGCATTGATTGGGTACTTGAGTTCATTTGTTGACGCATTCTTATTATCTTGCGCTGTTATTGATAGATATCTTACCATGTACCCTTACTGCTCAGTTCATGATTGATTATCTCGTTTACATACATAGATTTCCAGCATTTATTACTTGCAGTTTCATTACCCTTGATTACCTGCTTATTCAGTTATCTGTGGATTTGGTTGATTATCAGTAGATCTGCTTTATTGTTCAGCTTTACCCTATGATTCTTACTATCCGCAGATTATTGTACCCAGTAGGTACGATTAGCTATTTCTCGGCTCGTCGTGCCCACTGGGATACATGTACAGTGTATCTCACACCCCCTGGGTGACCATTTTTCAGGTCGCTGGGTGATGGGATGTCGGGACACGTTGGTGAGACGATTGCGATAGTATCGACCCTTATTTAGTCAGTGTATTTTATTTTCCGCATTTCAGTTTAATTATTATAAATTGACTAGTTTTGCATGCGTAGTTTAGACTACTCTGATATTGACTGATTATGATTAGCCGTGCATGTATAGGAAAGGCTCTGTCCAGTTGGGCAGGGAATTTACTATACATGTGGCGGTCTGTTACGCCTGGCCTGCGAACTCTGATTTTTTTTTTTTTTAAAAAAAAAAAAAAAAAAAAAAAAAAAAAATTTAGCCTGCTTTTCAAAACTCGGGGTGGAGGCAGCTGACTTGCCCCGAGCCCTGAGTCGCCGACAGAATGCAGTGATGAAATCTTGCTGAACAGGACAAAAAGGCGAAGGTGGGTAGCCGAGGGACACAGAGACACTCGATGTCTAGATTAGCTTGTAAGAGCTGAAGAGGGAGTGAATTAGCTCCGGTGTGAATAAGGGAAAATAGAAGAACCCTCAAGAGCTAGGGTCCAGAGGTTGGAGATATGGTGGATTCTTGAAGCACAAAGGTACTCTGAGAAGAGCAATCATTAAAGATACGCCTGTTGCGTTCCATCCAGAGTTCCCAACAGGTAGCGGCGAATAAGAGGTCAAAATGCGCTTTATTTCGACCCTTTAAGGTCATCCTCGCCCCCCTCCATCTACTCGCAAAATCCCCCGAGGAGTTGAGTAATCTGTAACAAGTGAGAGGCCAAGGATGAAGTACTATCCCCCAGAGCGACCTCGCAAACTTGCAAAAGAAGAAGAGATGATCCAAATTTTCGTCTCCTGCACGGCAAGTCATACAGATGGAAGGGCCAGACCAACCTCTTTTTTTAAGAAGCTCCGCGGTGAGTAGCCTATATCTAGCAGCAATCCAAAGGAAAATTTTTATCTTGAGCGGTATCCGAATGTCCCACAAGTGTAGAATCTTACAGTCGTTGACCCCGTCAAAGGAAATGAAATTGTAAGCGGTCTTGGTTGAGAAGATCCCGTTAGAACTCCATCTCCACTGGATCAAGTCCTCGGAGTTGGACAACCTGAAGCTGTTAATCGCCGCTTGTAGGGCAAGTAGCTCACGCCTAGCTTCCGGACAGAGAATACCTTGAAATCCCAAATCAGTCTGAGAGCCGTACCGACGAAGCCAATTATACACCGACAGATGTTTGAGAGATGCCGCTCCAAATAAACGTGGGAAGCTATTACGCAAAGACGAAGCGCCGCTCCAACGCGCGTTCCAGAAAGCCGTCGACTTACCGTTTCCGATTGAAAAAGTGGTTGAAGAGATGAAGAAAGGACCATTTGAAAGCAAACCCTTCCAAATCGGGCAACATCCAGTCGGCGGCGTCTTAGATGAAAGGGGTGGCCGATGGGAGTAGTGTTTGGAGGTCAGCAGGCGCACCCAAGGGAGCGACTTGGAAGAGTGAAAGGACCATAGACCTTTCAAAAGGAGGGCGGAGTTGGAGTTGCGAAGGTTGCGAATTCCCAAGCCCCCATATTTAGTCGGGCGACATAAATGTTCCCATTTGACCAGACAATGAAAACAGCTATTTAAGCTTTTCCCTTTCCAGAAGAAGTCCCGGCGAAGCTTGTCGATCGATTTAATTACCCAGCTAGGGAGAGAGAAGGCAGAGCAAAAGAACGACGGAATGGAGGAGAGAACCAAATTTAAAAGCACCAAACGTCCCCCCCCTAGAGATCAGGAGACCCTTCCACCCCGCGAGTCGCTTGTCCGCTTTCTCGATGATAGGTATAAAATCAGATTTCTGCAATGCCTTAGGTGATAGAGGCAAACCCAAGTATTTTAAGGGGAATCCAAGAGAATGGCATCCCAAGAAAGAAGCAAGAGCTTCAGATTTGGAGCTCGGAAGATTAACCGAAGAAATGGAGCTTTTGCCGTAGTTGATTTTAAGACCAGAGATCTCCGTGAAAGCCTCGAGTATGACGTTGATGACCCTTGCCGATCTATCGGAACCATCAAAAAAGATAAGGAGATCATCAGCAAATTGTAAGGTGTGGATTCTGACCGTCCCGATACCCACCGAAGGAAGGTCGAGAGAGGAAGAAACCGCCTGTAGCATTCTGAATAACACATCAATACAAAGGATGAAGAGGAGAGGGGACAAAGGGTCGCCCTGACGTAATCCACGCTTGCTAGGGAAAGAGGTGCCCGGAACTCCGTTAAGCAAAATAGCCGTACTGGAGGAATGTAAGAGTTCCATAATCCAACCAATCCACTTGTACCCGAAACCCCTAGCCGCTAACAGGTCCTGCAGGAAAGCCCAATCGACGTGGTCGAAAGCTCTTTCAAAATCAATCTTAAAGAGCGCCGCTTCTTGCTTAGTAGACTGAAGGTGATGAAGTAAAATAGGGGCGCAGTAGAAGTTGTCAAGAAGCGATCTCCCTTTAATAAAAGCCGTCTGATACGGATTAATAAGCTTGGCCAAGAGACGCTGTAATCTAGCCGCCATAACTTTAGAGATAATTTTGACCATACTGTTCTCAAGGCATATAGGCCTAAAATCGCTAGCAGTGGTAGACTCGCTTTTCTTCGGGATAAGGCACAGCCAACTAGCATTAATCTCGCGGAGGTCCAGGCAACCGTTATGGAATTTGGAGAAGAGCTCCAAAATATCAGCTTTGAGAACGGGCCAAAAACGGTGGAAAAACACCATTGGAAAGCCATCGGGCCCTAGGGCTTTATCCGGCGCGCAAGCGAAAATGGCACTTCTGACCTCGTCCTCCTCGAACGGTGCCTCAAGGCTCAGAAAATCGACATCCGAGTCAGAGGGAGAGAACAACAAGGCAAAATTAAGGGAAGACCTTCTAACAGACGCTACCCCAAGTTGCTTCACAAAGAAATCAAGCAAGTGGGCAGCAATAGAGTCGTGAGAAAACCGAGTGGTAGCCCCGTCGACCAGATGGGAGATGAAGTTTTTGTTCCGACGACAACAAGCTTTAAGGTGGAAGAATTTGGTGTTAGCATCTCCCGCTCGAAGCCATTGCACCCTTGATCTCTGCCTCCATTTGATTTCTTCTTGCAAGCACAGTTCTTCGTATCTGACTTTGAGGAGAGGTCTAAGCATACATTCCAAGTCGATTAGTGGTCTAACCTCTTCAGCTAGGTCGAGCCACTCAAGCCACCTGAGACAAAGATCTTCCTGGATGGAAATGGTAGATTTTAGCCCAGCGCTCCAAGAACGAAGAGCCGACTGGACGCTCTTGAATTTCGACGAGATTCCGCTAGCGGTATCGACCCCAGTAAACGAGCCATTCCACGCCTTAGAGATCACCTCAGAGATCGCCGGATATCGGAGCCAGTAATTCTCGAACCTGAACAGGTGGGGGGAAGGCACAAAGGAGAAAGCCGATAGCAATAGGGGGGTATGGTCGGACCTGGGCCGAGGTAAGGCGCGAAGAGTAGAGCGCGGGAAGGAGAGATGCCAATCATTAGACACGAGAACGCGATCGAGGCGTTCGAGAGTAGGAAGACGCCTGCCGTTGGACCACGTAAAACTTCTGTTCTGGATGGGAAGATCAAGTAGTCCGAGATCAGTCACCACATTTCTGAAGTTAAGGATGTCAGTCAAATTCGAAGGCGGGTCGTTCTTATCCCGAAGAGAAAGGAGAACATTAAAATCGCCTAAAATCGTCCACAGTCCCACCGACTGAGAGCCAATGGACCGAAGTTCTTGGAAGAAAGCCGATTTCGAGGCAGAGGAGTTGGGTCCATAAAGGTTGGAGACTGTGAAAAGTAAGCCGTCCACCTTCCTTCTCAATACTAAGTTAACCGAAAAGCCCCCAACCCAATCATACGCGCAGTCGAACAGCGCGGGGTTCCATGCAGTCAGGAGGCCCCCCTTCGTCCCGACGGCATCAAGAGTGCGAAAATCACGGAGATGAAAACCGCAGAAAGTAAGAAACTTGGCGAGGGAGGTGGACGAAAGCTTAGTTTCTTGCAAGCAAACCACACAACATTTCGCATTTTTAATGAAGGTCTTGACCGTGGCGCACTTGGCAGGGTCATTGAGGCCCCGAATGTTCCAAGACAAGAATCTGAAGAGTCTGTTTCTAGCCATAAAGACAGATAATACCCCCGACAACAGAAGTAAGGCGTGAAGAGCCAGGCTCAGGCCGAAACCCCCTCGCCCTCAGGACCTTCGCCCACAGGAACATGCCCCCCCCAGTGAGGAGGGAGGAAAGTCCCCATAGATAATACCACAGGCTTTCTTGATCTGATGTACTTCCGCCAACGAAAGAGGGTTGAGGATGTCCGTTCTGGTAGAGGGAGATGTTCTGAAATTAGTGGCTCCGGGCACTTTAGACGAAACCGGAACCGAAGACGAGTTGCCACGCTCAAATACCGGAGGGGCAGGAATACATGCCGGTGAAGAAGCAGGTTCTTCCAAGTTCGAGACTGAGGTAGCCGAGCCCTCGAGCTTCGAAGAGAAGCGCACCAATTTTAGTTTATTGCACAAAAGGTCTTGCGCCCTAAGGATGGAAGATTTTTTTGCCCCTTTGAATTTATCAGCCAGCCGTGGGCTTCGCCAATGTTGCACGATCGTGCCGGGCCCGGAAAGGTCCAAGCGAGGAGCCGAAAGCAGACCCTTCCTTCGGCCCTCCGCTCTCCCCAGAGTGCAACCGGACGAAGTGCCCGCCGCACTGATGGAGGGAGTCCCCCGGTCCGCGCACTCCGGCTGACAAGTGCCCAGAGTCGGGGAGCAAAAACCCTCGCCTGTGGAAGGTTCGAGCACCAAAGTCGAGGCTGGGCTGGGTAGAGGCAGAGGCGGACCAGTCGTAGTCTGAAGTGGAGGGAAGTTAATATCCGAAACCACCAGAGAGCACAACTGCTGTCGTCCACCCCCCGACCCCCCTGACCCCCCAGTTGAAGGGTGCCGCTGATGAGCGAGAGGGGGCCGAACCGAGGCCACCGCCGGGATAGAAGAGAACCCTGAGCACTTGATGAAGTCCTCCTGTGCGGCCGAAGTGTCTAGGCCGAGGTGGTGATCGAGTTCTTCCCCAAGAAGAATAGGGTTAGTATCTTCCCACGATTCAATGACGATGGGAATGCGGAACCGTCTATCTTCCACCATCAAGATGAGAGCCTCAGGTATAGAATCAACGTTGGAGCAGCGGATAAGGATCCTGAAGCTTGAAACGTCCTCCAAGTCAGTACTCCGGATGTCGCTCTCCCACAGCTCCCCGAAGCTGCTAACAGCGGCCTTCACGTCCTCCACGCTCCAGCAGAGGACGGGCCAATTGATAAGCCGGATCCAAGCCTTATGAAAGAGGCGCCCTCTGGCCTCCTCTCCCGTTTCCGCCCAATTAGAAAAGGAGAAAACAGTACCTCCAAAGCTAAGGGGGCTACGCCCGATGGCTGACTCCCTTACCGCCCAGCTTGGGAAAAAGATAGCAGACAAAGGAGGTCGGTAGTGAGCCACCTTGAAGTCAGAAGGGGAGCCCCCAAACAAGCCCGCCAGACCCCTTGAGAGGACGATCGAATCAACAGAGGAGTCGGAACCAATAACCTGAACTCTTGCGACACGACCCGATGCTGAAGCCTGCCCAGCTGGTGGAGTCGAGCTAGGCAGGAAGACGGGTAACTCCCTCGGACGACGGGAGTGGGCGGCCGGCTCCAAGGGAACGTCAGCCGGAAGGGCCCTGCACCTGGATGCGGAATGACCCGCGCGCATACAGAGGAGGCAGCGGCGAGGCTCCCTATAACGCGCCGCCCGATGTCCCCTTTCGAAGCACCGAAAACACCGGCCACGGAGCAGGGGGCTGAGAATAAACCGGGGAGGGGAAGCCGGTAGTGCCGGGTGTCGGACGTACCTTGGGCCCCCTGGAGGGCGGATAGCCGGCGGCGGGCTCGAGGGAGGTGTTAGAACCGCATCTTTGTAGGAGAAAAGAGGGCGGATCCGCGCCCCGCCTAGCTGAAGAGGAGATAGTGGTGCGGCGGCCTCGCAGGTCAGCGACGGGATCTCCACCGGCGCTGAGATCACTATGGTCGAAGTTTGGATGGGAAGCCGTGGTCTGTAGCGGGGGCGAGAGGTGGATTCGGTGTGGAGGTTAGGGTTTCGGCGAGGGAGTCGGGAGGGATCCATAAACTGCTTGGAGGCGAGGAAGACAGCGCGCGGCCCGGGGGATTCCGAAGGCGAGCGGCGCGCGGCCCGGGGGTTCCTACGGCGAGCGACGCGCGGCGAGCGGCGAGCGGCGTGCTGGAGAGCTCTATATGTTAAAAATTTTGGGCCATAATCTTTCCCCCTATTTTTTATTATAATAATTTTTTTTATGCCAACAAGGAGAAAACGTGTGTATTGAACGGTCTACAAAGCTTAGTTGACATACAAACCGATGAAACTGAATTTAAGGTACAATTAGTTTTTATGAATATTAGTATTTGTGAATATTAATTTAATTTCAAAACTTTAAAATTATATTATATTTTTGTAGGACTTGCGTCCTATTGATTTTATGTCGTATCATGATGCTGCTCGTGAGGTCTATAAAACCGTGGTTAGGGTAATGGTAAAAAAAATAGGAAAAAAAAATAGTTTCAACTGCAATTGTGAGTGTTTATTGTTTATTTATAGTGTTGGTTTGGTTATTTTATATTGGTATTATTAATATTTGTTTGTTTGTTTGGCAGCAAAAGTTTCAACTTCTAATGCATTTTACCGGTCAAATTGGAATATCGATAGAAGACGCTATTACTATTTTAGATGAATCAAAGTAGAAAGATTTATACAAATTAATATTAGTTTAATATTAATTATGTGCAATTTCTTATATCTTATATTTTGGTTTGCATGAATGAAGTATCACACAGCAAGGGTGTCATGCAGGATCTCACTGAGCTGGATCGAGAGAATGATAATGCTGAGCGGCACCGAGAGGATGATAATACTAAGCTGGACCAAGAGGACGATAATACTGAGCTGGACATAAAGGTAATTCACAAATATACTGTTAGAATTATGAGCTATACTCATGTACTATTTTTTTTTTTTTATTACCGTTCATTCATATACTCATATTTAATTAGTTTAAAATTATCACCTACAATAGCAGATTACTTTGAGGAGGTAGCAGTTATCAGGTACTCCAAAATAGGATTATTTTGATCTTTTTATTTAGGGGTAATTAAGTCATTTTATGTCTATTTTAAAAAATTTTATTTTTATAAATATTATAAACTTTAAAAATTTCAATTTATTGAGAGTTTTTATTTTTGAAAAGATTATAAATTTTAAATATTCTTATTTAGTTATAGTCTTAAATGGTAATGGTCTTTATTTAATATATTTTAAAATTGAAAGGATATGTTTAGAATTCAAATTGAATATGTTCAAATATGTTGAGAGAGTATGGTTGTATTTAAATTTCAAATGAATATGTTCAAAATTGAATGGTTATGTTCAAATTTGAGAAAGTATGGTCGTATTTAAATTTTAAATTTCAAATTTCAAATTTCAAAATCGAGTATGTTCAAATTTCAAAATTGTAAGAATGTGGTTATATTCAAATTTCAAATTTTAAAATTGACCGATTATGTTCAAATTTCAATATGTGTTCAAATTTCAAAATTGAAAGGTTATGTTCGAATTTGAGAAAGTACGGTTGTGTTTAAATTTTAAATTTCAAATTTCAAGATTGAATATGTTATGAGGAAGCATGTTTGTATTTAAATTTTAAATTTCAAAAATTGAATATGTTACATTTAAATTTGAGGAAATATGTTTGTATTTAAATTTCAAAATTTTAAATTTCAAAATTGAATATGTTACATTTAAATTTGAGAAAGTATGTTTGTATTTAAATTTCAAAATTTTAAATTTCAAAATTGAATATGTTACATTTAAATTTGAGGAAGTATGTTTGTATTTAAATTTCAAATTTTAAATTTCAAAATTGAATATGTTATATTTAAATTTGAGGAAATATGTTTGTATTTAAATTTCAAAATTTTTAAATTTCAAAATTGAATATGTTACATTTAAATTTGAGGAAGTATATTTGTATTTAAATTTTAAATTCTAAATTTCAAAATTAAATATGTTACATTTAAATTTGAGGAAGTATGTTTGTATTTAAATTCCAAATTTTAAATTTCAAAATTGAATATGTTACATTTAAATTTGAGGACGTATGTTTGTATTTAAATTTCAAAATTAAACGGTTAACGAACGTGGGAATTTGCTTGGATTCAAAAATTCAAAACAAGATATAGGTGAGTTTGGGTAAGTTGGTTGAGAGATATTTTAAAATATGGTTGAAGATTTGGATAAGTGTGTTTGAGGTAATTGACGCATGAGTAATTTCGATTGGATTCAAAATTTAAATTTGAGTATATGTGGCATTTGAGAGATATTTTGAAATTTGGTTGGGAATTTGAAATTCAAAATTCAAAATTTAATTTGAACATAATTTTTTAAATTGAATATTTAAACAAAAAAAGTTGACTATAATGTAAGGCCCACTGGGCAGAAAAAAAAATAGGATCCGACTTAAAAAAAACCGACGGAGCTTTGATGAGACCTATATAGTTGTGTTCACAAATAGCCTATTAATGTGGCTTGAATTTATGGTAAAATTTGCTGGACCCAATGTGATGACCCGGATCTCCGCAGAGCTGCTACAGTACGTTGGGGTGGCCATTGGAGGCCTACATGGTGTGTTGGAGGTGTTTGGGGCATCATTGGACATAAGTGTTGGACATCGGACTTATATGGACCCTGTGAGTGATCAGAGGACCCCGTGGAGGGTTTAGAAGTGGTTTCGCGCGAATCGGATATTTAAATTGGGCTCCGCACGAAGTTTGGACTAAGAACGCATTTCCGGGTGCCTTCGGCAATTTTTAGAGTTGGAATTTGGCGAAACGGACGTCAAATTCGGATTCAGCGCGCGAAAACGGTCAAAATGGACTACCCACTTGATGTTTTTGGGCACGGGTTACTGTTCACCGCCGGAACAGTAACTCCGGCGATCGCCGGCGGCGGCCGCGGCGGCGGGCAGCGGCGGAGGGCGGCGGCGCGGCCTCGGGCAGGCGGAACGCGGCGGCGGGCAGGGCGCGTGGGCGCGGGCAGGGCGCGCGGTCCACGCGGCAGGCGTGCACCAGAGCGGGGGCCACGTGGCAGTTTCCCATTGGATGGTCCACGGGTCGCGGTCCACGGAGCATAGCGGAGTGTACGGTGGACCAGAGCAGGGACACGTGGCATCTTTCTATTGGTTCGGTTCATGAAGTCGGGTGCACCGGGTGCAGTGAGCGAGAGGGTTGACACGTGGCGCGCGGGGATTGGGCGCGCCACTGTGCGCGGCAGGCGCGGCGGTGCGCGGTGCACGGTGGACCGGGGCGCGCCACGTGGCGGCCTCGGATTGGTTCGGTGTTTGAGGTTGTTGTGCACCGGGCTCAGAGGAATTATCGCTTGGACACGTGGCAAGCGAGGATTGGGCGAGCTACTGTGTGCGTACGGACGGCAGGCGGCGGGCAGGCGCGCAGGCGGCAGGCGGCAGGCGGCGGTGCCGGCGGGCGTGGCGGCCACGGCGCCGACGTGGCGCACGCGTGCGCCACGTGGCGGCCGCCCATTGGCCAGCGCCAACTGCCGTGTTGACCGGGGCTGGCCACGCGGCGTGTGGGGAGCGGCCGGATCCGATGTGTGGTGTTCGGGGACACGTGTCGGCGCGAGGAGCGGGTCGGACGGTCGTACGGTCCGACCGGATCGCGTGCGCGGAGTGGGCCGGGCCGGGCCGGGTTACTGTGCGCGCCCGAAAGCGCGGGCCGGGCCGCACTGTTTGCGCCCGAAATATTTCGGGCGCCCGGAAAAAGGGACCCATTGGTAATTTTTGGAATTGTTTGGTGGGCCTATATAAGGCAGCCCACTTCCCTCTTTTCCTTCTTTTTCCGAGCTGTAGAGAGGGAATGAGAGGGAGAGTTGTATATGAAAGTTGTTCCCCTTGGTGCCCTTGATCTCCTGGTGGATTCTCAGAATGTCTGGAAGCTCGGCAACGGCGATAACATTTTTACAGTTCGCCTCGGTTTTCGCCCCATTTCGGCCCATTACCGTCGCAGTTCAGTCAGAAATTCGCTGTGAGCAAACCAGGAGGAGTTTTTGGACGATTTCTTCGACAGCGTGTTCCTAAGAGGTAAGGCTTCGATTTTCGTGTTGATCGCTTCGCTCCGTTTCGCACTTTTGGCACGTTTCCCGAGGCATCTTTGACCCCCCATTTTCTGTGGTGGATTTTGGACAGCACCAACTTGCCGATTTTATATCTCAGCCTAGGAACATCGGATCGAGGCGATTCAAGAGTCGATTTTGATCTACTCGTCGCGAGGAACACAGTGGTGATTTTTCTGGGATTTTAGGAAATTGTTTCGAAGGTGAGAATTACTGTTTTCTCAGTGTACAGTGTGCAGTTTTCTTTACTGTTTGATGTTTGGATTACCACCTTGCCGAATTTATAACTTGACTTACCGAACTCGGATTTGGGCGTGCAAGGTACCGTTTCGAAGCTATCGATGCGAGGATCGCCGTGATATTTTTCTTGGAATTTTCTGGGCACTTCCTGCAGGTGATAATTTAACAGTTTCAGGACTGTTGTTGTATGGATTAATTAAAGCAATATTTGGGAGCCTAAGTGTGTTTAGTGGACTTTGTGTTGTGCCAGGAGTGTTTCGGGTGTACTGTTCTTGTTGGAGCGCAGGATTGGAGTTTTTGGTATTTTCAGCTGTACGGACCCGGACAGTTAGCGCTTCAGGTGGGTGGTTGTTGCATGCCTCTACACCTGGCTTACTTACTAAGTTTATTAGAAAATCCCCCTTTGAGCATATTGATTGATTAATATGCATGATTGACTGATATACATGTGAACCTTCTATCTGTGGTTAATTTAGTGGATAAAGCATGTTGGGGATATTATTGGGATAATATTGCTGTTGGAACATGATCTTTGGAATAATTTAATAAGTGATGATTAACATGCCACATTAGCACCTAGAATTGCATGAAAGTGGATTAAAGGGATTAATTGTGGGGACATAGTGACATATCTAGGTGCGGGTGCCACTTTGGGATTTATTATGGATCAGGGATTATACATGTGTAGTCGCCTGATGATTTTTGCCTGTTGGTTATATTTATGTGGATATATTATTTGTTACACATGTGGAACTGTATTTGACTTTCCCTTTCCTTTACATTGCCTGAGGACTTTTGCATGCTTATTTGGACATCTAGATAGGCCACTATTTTATTGCTACACTATCATATTGGGATTTGACTTAGGAGAAACCATGATTGCTTTCTTTCTCCTTTTCATTTGGACTTTTGAGTCATGTTGCTCGAGTTCGAGCAGAGGTTTGGGATAGTGTAGCCGGGACCTGCGGGTCAGTGACAGGGTGTACTTGATGTTGGATTGTGGGTTTGCGGCAACCGCGGACAGTAGGCGGTTGACCGGATCTTGATTATTGTACCCAATTGTGGGTTGGGGGTTATTGCGGTGACCGCGGACTGTGGGCGGTTGACCGGATGTTTACTATTGCATCAGATTGGGTATCAGATTTCTCTAGTGGATGGTATTTCCCACTTTTGAGTACTATTGCATCAGGTCGGGGTTTCATTAGTGGACGGAGTTTCCCACTTTGATCATAGTCATGATCCAGTCCTGCTATTATGAGACAGTGGTTACAGAGATGCTTGATACAGTGATACTTTACTCGTGTGGGTCGCTCCCCTCGAGTGCCACTCCGGAGTAGGCTTTTGACCGTGACGGTGCCGGTCAGTTGGTGAGTTGTGAGTGATGACACAATTGGTGAGTTGTGAGTGATGAGTGAGCAGGCAGTACCAGTTTTACTGGTGGCACTAGATTGGGTCTATTTAGCCAGATATTGTTTCCTGATGCATTCATACCGTCATTTCCTTCGGTATTGCATTTAGAGGCATACTTGTTGTGGTTTCCCCTTTTATTCAGTAGTTCTGTTTACAGCTTTACTACTTGCCCTTTTCTTGCCTCTAGTAGACTTAGTGGGTACGCCGGAGCTTGAGGCTTTACCCACAGGGGGAGGCTACTGGTTTACTAGTGGTTCTCACCCCCACTGTTGTTTCCCCTTCTTTTCTCCCCCCGTTTTGCAGAGTCCTCATTGGAGTTGCTGATCTTCGGTCATTGTTCGGGGCGAGGGAGTCACGAGCTAGATCGTTACCACCCGAGGAGTGTAGCTGTATCCCCTGGTTGGAGATTCCTCGTAGCTGTTGGCTGGCTTTTACTGTTTATCTGGAGGAGAGAGATCTTTTGTATTTGGAGAGACTGATGTACTATAGTTTTAGTTTATCTCCTTTTATAGTCGAGAGATGCTGTACTGAGGACATTGTATGATGATTATCTGTATTTGAGGAAATGGATATTGTACTTTATTTCATGTTGTACAGTGATTGGATTTTATTCTACAGCATTTTATTTCAGCTCTGATATTTGTGTAGCTATAGTACTATCTTTTGCAGGTTAGACGCTTCGCCTATGCGGGTTTTGGCATAGGTGGCGGATCTGTTGGCGAGCCCGGGTCGCAGTTTCGACCCCGGGGCGTGACAGATTAAGTTGGTATCAGAGCTTAGGGATAGGTCAATTGGGACTGTAGAAACCCTAGGCTTATGGTTGGACCCTAGGATGACTTCGTGAGAGTCGTGATTTTAGCGAGAGTCCTGATTGAGTTTTATACCTCTCCCGAGTGGTGGGATGAGTGATTGGCATGTTTATCCTCCTAAGCAATTATGTTGGCTGCAGACAACATAATGCGGTGGAACGGTTGACATGCTCTAGACTCTCGCCGGATTGGGTCGAGTTTTGTTTTGTGCTGTGGTGCAGTTGGTCGTGGTGAGCGATGTCTCCCCGACGCGTTGTGCGGATTGGTGCGCACCCGTCGCAGCAGTGGAGCTTGAGCGGATTGTTTTGGGGCCGGATGTCCGGATTGAGGTTGGAGAGCTCCGGACCCAGATGACAGGATTGTCTGAGGTATTTCGGCGGCCGAGTGAGCCGCTGGTCTGGGTGACACAGTTGTCGGTGCAGTGGGCAGCACGACAGTGTTTTTCTTCTGAGACCACCTGGTTACAGTATCCTCAGCGGCAGTGATTTCTGAGGCGCCGATGGAGCAAGTGGCCCCTCCGTGCTACTGTTTTGTGTTGCAGCACCGAGGCAGGGTGGGTTGTTGATAGTGGATGAGTTGTGGGACATTATCGATCGACGGAGCCAGTTTTGGCAGATAAACCACCCTGATTTATGGATTTGAGTTAGAGCCTTTGGAGGCAAAATCGTGGTTGGTGGTGATGGAGTGATTAATTGAGGGTCCCCCTGTGCTGGGAAGTTTATGCAGTTGTTGAACTGTACGCTCCAGGTTTCGAGGGACGAAGCGCGTTGGATGCGTGCGACTGGCAGTGGATTTCGCCAGAATACCCTTTTGTTATCTGATTTCCCCCTGTCTTGGATTTTGGATTTTTGGATGCCTCGATGGAGTAGGCATTGTGTGTGGAGCGTACTGTTGCAGTTCCTTTGGATAAGGATCTGCCGCCAGAGGCGAGTTCTGGATAGAGGCGCGTGGCGCTAAGTGCTGGGGGACAGATCGGTTGGCTGTGGCACTTTCGTTTTCCTTTCCTGGATGGTGGGCATCCTTGTGGACAGATTATGTAAAGCTTACCCTAAGGAAGGTTACCCTTTGTGATTGATAACATTTGTGTTTGGGGTACAATGGATGTGTTTGAGGGGTGAGCTGAGTAAGGATGATTGAATGAGGAATTGCAGGAATTAATTGTGTTTTGTTATATGACGATTGCGATAATGGATTTTCGGAGATGTCAGAGGTCAGGTGGACCCCGGTGGCAGCATCAGCATCGTCATCAGAGTGGCGCAGCGGTAGCGTGGATTGTTGTCTGCGAAGGGCTTTATTCCTTGCCTCAGTGTGAGCAAAGGCAGAGATTGTGCTCCTTTATGGAGAGCCTTGATTTTCAGGCAGATTAAGTGACGACCACCTGCATTGAGCGGTTAAGACTGTACTGCGTGGGTGAAGGGCGCCAAGGCAGTGGATCGGGTCGTCGCAGGTGTGATTTCATCACAGCAGTCGAAGTTAGGGCAGGTTGCATTCCTGCATGGACTAGAGGTAGATTTGTTACCACATGCACTTGAGGTACAGGTTCCTGTTGGGATGGTGCATGTGGGGGAGGCATGTGGATCATGTCCTGTGCAGTTGAGACCCCGAGTGGTATCGGCGGACTTATTGGTATTTGTACCTGTTCAGTGTTTGACCCAGTGCGTGGGATTGGTTGGCACAGTGCCACATGGTGTATGACTGCGGAGAAAGAAGATTATGATCTTCTGCAAGGCAGACATTAGAGACTTGTTCTTGAGACAGTCAGAGCACACAAGTTGTAGCGACAATGCGAGAGGTGCCAACGGCGGCACCGGGACGCGAGGATATTCCTGTTATCGTGAGATCCCGGGTGTGATTCCACCGGAGCTGATGATGATGCCGCCGATTAGGGAGATTGAGATTGCGGTTGACGTGGTTCAGGAAACCACGCCAACCCCGATAGCACCTCATTGGATATCACCTGTAGAGCTGACAGAGCTGATGGCGCAGTTGCAGGATCTGATGGATCGAGGGTCTGTTCGATCTAGTGCCACGTCGTGGACACACGACAGTGAGGGTCCTTGTATGGGGTGACCGCAGGCAGGTCTGGATGTTATTTAGGACCTTTGATGGAGTTATACCCGATAGTGGTCTGCTTGGGATGCAGGTATCTTCTTGGGATCATACAGTTGTGTATCCCGCCAAGATGGTGTTCTGGACCCGGTAGGGGCATTGTGAGTGCAGTAAGGCCAAACGGGATGACTAAGGCCCTGTCGTCTTAGGATTTGAGGAATTGTGTGTTCCTGCTGCACTTGGAAGGATTATTTGAGATATTCTTCGGGATATTTTGATTTTACCCCATCTCTGTATGATTTAGAGCTGGTGGAGTACTCATAGATGGTGTAACAAGGTCTGTGAGGAAGAAGCTGTATGCCAAGTTGTTGTGGCACGAGTTTTAGCTTCGAGAGCATATCATCTTGGATCACTTAGTCTAGCCATAAGAGGCGGTGGTGGAAGTCCGGCCAAAATGGATGCTATGCGAGAATGGCTGAGACCGGCAGTTATTTATTGAGGTGAGGAGCTTGTGAGCCGGATAGTGCCAGCAGAGCTTGACGAATTGGTGATGAGATTGATACCAGCCCTGATTTTAGCATCGCCAGTGTTGGGAGATGGATTTGTGAGATACAGTGATGCCTCCCATAGTAGCTATGAAGACACAGTTGGATTTGTGGCAAGCATCCTTTATCACCCCGATAGGGCCACTGTGGTGGCAGATACCCGGAGCAGGAGAGCTATTTGGGGTGAGTTTGTTGACTCCGCAGCTGGCGCTGCGTGGACTGTCGAGGCAGGCGTGGCGTATGATGATGTTACTGAAGAATCTTTGGATGATAGACCGCGGCTGAATGGTTCGCTCGGATGGTCAAGATTCGGGAGCGACCGGGTGAGGACCCCTCCCTCCTGGTCAGGGCTCCTTTCCTTTTTGGAGATGCCTAGCATGTCACTGGTTTGGGAGTTGAGGACACAACTCCCGAAATTCGATGAGGTGACCGTCTGGAGCAGTTACCCTTCCTCGAGCCTGGAGGATTGGATTTACCATCTGCAAGGGTACTGGACCTTCTCGAAGATTGATTTGCGATCTGGTCCTTCCAACTGCTTATTGTTGTGTGCTGATGCCCGAGAGTTGGGGAGGTGTTGCTACACCCTGATGGTTTTGGATTAGAGATCAGAGTTATGTGATCAGTTGGAGGACTTATATTGGATACCTCGGGAGTACAGAGGTACTTGGATCAAGCTTGTTGTGCCGATGGACTTGTGGTTGGATTATCTGAGGCCCTGGGAGGAGCGGAGGCTTGTGTACCGATGTAGATTACTTGGTAGCTCGAGCGGTTAGCCCAGCTGTACTTGGTTGAGTTGGTACGGTTTTTCTGGAATGCCCGCCTTTATCTTGTTCTAGTTAGAGACCCGAGGACCGCATCGCGCCTTTGGAGGAGGTACTTGTCAGCCTTGGGAGCTTGAGTGGTGGATGATTGGATGTTTACCCCCCTTTATTTGGTTGAGATTCTGTGTTGAGGAACGACTTTAGTTTCGAGGACGAAACTTTCTTTTAGTGGGGGAGGATGTGATGACCCGGATCTCCGCAGAGCTGCTACAGTGCGTTGGGGTGGCCATTGGAGGCCTACATGGTGTGTTGGAGGTGTTTGGGGCATAATTGGACATAAGTGTTGGACATCGGACTTATATGGACCCTGTGAGTGATCGGAGGACCCCGTGGAGGGTTTAGAAGTGGTTTCGCGCGAATCGGATATTTAATTTGGGCTCCGCACGAAGTTTGGACTAAGAACGCATTTCCGGGTGCCTTCGGCAATTTTTAGAGTTGGAATTTGGCGAAACGGACGTCAAATTCGGATTCAGCGCGCGAAAACGGTCAAAATGGACTACCTACTTGATGTTTTTGGGCACGGGTTACTGTTCACCGCCGGAACAGTAACTCCGGCGATCGCCGGCGGCGGCCGGCGGCGGCGGGCAGCGGCGGAGGGCGGCGGCGCGGCCTCGGGCAGGTGGAACGCGGCGGCGGGCAGGGCGCGTGGGCGCGGGCAGGGCGCGCGGTCCACGCGGCAGGCGTGCACCAGAGCGGGGGCCACGTGGCAGTTTCCCATTGGATGGTCCACGGGTCGCGGTCCACGGAGCATAGCGGAGTGTACGGTGGACCAGAGCAGGGACACGTGGCATCTTTCTATTGGTTCGGTTCATGAAGTCGGGTGCACCGGGTGCAGTGAGCGAGAGGGTTGACACGTGGCGCGCGGGGATTGGGCGCGCCACTGTGCGCGGCAGGCGCGGCGGTGCGCGGTGCACGGTGGACCGGGGCGCGCCACGTGGCGGCCTCGGATTGGTTCGGTGTTTGAGGTTGTTGTGCACCGGGCTCAGAGGAATTATCGCTTGGACACGTGGCAAGCGAGGATTGGGCGAGCTACTGTGTGCGTACGGACGGCAGGCGGCGGGCAGGCGCGCAGGCGGCAGGCGGCAGGCGGCGGTGCCGGCGGGCGTGGCGGCCACGGCGCCGACGTGGCGCACGCGTGCGCCACGTGGCGGCCGCCCATTGGCCAGCGCCAACTGCCGTGTTGACCGGGGCTGGCCACGCGGCGTGTGGGGAGCGGCCGGATCCGATGTGTGGTGTTCGGGGGCACGTGTCGGCGCGAGGAGCGGGTCGGACGGTCGTACGGTCCGACCGGATCGCGTGCGCGGAGTGGGCCGGGCCGGGCCGGGTTACTGTGCGCGCCCGAAAGCGCGGGCCGGGCCGCACTGTTTGCGCCCGAAATATTTCGGGCGCCCGGAAAAAGGGACCCATTGGTAATTTTTGGAATTGTTTGGTGGGCCTATATAAGGCAGCCCACTTCCCTCTTTTCCTTCTTTTTCCGAGCTGTAGAGAGGGAATGAGAGGGAGAGTTGTATATGAAAGTTGTTCCCCTTGGTGCCCTTGATCTCCTGGTGGATTCTCAGAATGTCTGGAAGCTCGGCAACGGCGATAACATTTTTACAGTTCGCCTCGGTTTTCGCCCCATTTCGGCCCATTACCGTCGCAGTTCAGTCAGAAATTCGCTGTGAGCAAACCAGGAGGAGTTTTGTAAGAACTTGAATTTTTGAAAATAATTAAATAAATGAAATTGATTTGAGTCAAGTTGAGTCTAGATCATATATGGCTCAAATAGCAATAGTGCCCCTTTCCTGCAGTGTATTTTGCACAGTTAGTAGGCCAGAAATATCGCTTTTCAATCCGGACTTGATCTCGAGGATCGGAGACCACTAGTGCGACCGTCTCGTCGAACCGAGCGAAAACCATATTAAGCATGTTCAGATCTGACGGTCGGATCTTCCGGAAATCAGCGATCAAGCGGGCGGGACCCGCGACTTAAGTCGCAAGTACATGAACAGTAACCTTAAAATTTAAATCCCCTAAGTGCCAACTTTGGCCATTTCGTCATCTGGAATCCGGTCCTAGCACTTCAAGTAGTCAATTTGAACGGCTCCGTCGTTCTGAACGGAATGGCGCTGACGGAATTTCCGTTTGACGACTTTAAAGCCTCGAAAAACGCGAAAACTGTATTTTTACACAGTTTTTATGGACCGAAAATTTATCCGGACACAGTTTCGAAAAACAGAGATCACTACCTGATAAGTTTCGTCGAGCCGGACGTCCTAGCGAAGTCCGTTTTTCGATCTGACGATCGGATTTTCTCGAAAAGCATGAAATGCAGTGAAAAGTGTGAATTTTGCACTTAGAACCCTATGTTCTTGTCTCGATTTGCGTGCCACCTCTGTGGTGAGGGACCTGGATGCAAAAGAAAGCTGCTGTGAGGGACTGAGTGGTGGTTGTGGGCTGGTGTGGGGGCTAAAGCGCAATTGTCACATATGCATATATATATATGCATGTGCTCGAGCTAGGGTTTTCCCCACAAACCCTAAACCCACAGCCCCCCCTAGCCGCACCCTCAACTTCCTCCCTCGTTCTCTGCCGCACCTCACGAAGCCTCCCCGTACCGGCCGCCGCACCACCTTGCCGGAAAAGATCAAGAACCCCTCTTGATCTCGGGTTCTTGTTGAGGAAGGAAATTGAGAGGGCTCTGGGAGATCGAGACCCAGACGGGAGGAGTCCCCAGAGGAGCCACTGTCGATCTGCAGTGGTCCGAACCCCAGCCGTCGCCGCCGTGCGCCGCCGCAGCCACCTCATCCTTCTCTCAATTTTCCGGCCAAGGGTAAGGTTGGATTTTCCCTCTTTGTTTTGGCTCTTAGGCATGACCATCTCACACCTGACGTCGAGACGACCCTCCGAATGCAGGCCTGGCCGCCGCCGTCATTCCGATCGCCGGCAGGAGCAAAACCCGCCGGAATTATCGTTTTCGGGCTGACCGCGCGCGCCGCCGTGATCCGGCCATCAAACGAAAGATCAGCACCGTTGATCTTCGTCCCCTTGTTGACTGAAAGCCTCCCTCAAGATCCGGGGTTGATCGGATCAGGATCCACCCCGCTCGGCCGTGCCCTAGAAACCCTGTTATAGGCGTTTTTGCCGACCGCCGCCGTCCGGCGCCGCCGCAGCCTTCTGTCGCCGGCCAACCACACTAGAGGACTCCTGGCACTGATTGGACTCTGTTTATCCAAGTCCCACCGGCCGGAACCCAGCCGGCCGGAATCCGCCATTAAAGCTCCTCCGAGCTTGACCGAGCTTCTCCGGCGCCGCCTCGCCGGCGTTCCTCGGTCGCCGGGAACACCCAGGTAGGCTGATCTTGATCTCCTGAGTCTCCCCATAATCTTGCATGGCCCTCTTGACGTGAGGTTTTTGACCACCAGGGTTGCACCCGAGCCGCACTCGAGCTCCATCTCCGGCCAACTCCGGCGACTCGGGACCTCGGCGACCATCCAGGTAAGGTCTATGCATCATGTTTATGCCTCCCATGATTTTATTTTGGATCAATAAGCCCCCTGTTTTGAGACCTCCAACCTTGCACCCGAGCTTAGCAAATCGGGCTTGACCTCCGGCCGCCGCCGCCTCTGGCCGCCGGGGCTCGACCCAACCTGCCTCAGTCCTCACCTGGGACTCTCTGCTAACCCGTGCTCACCTTGGTTCCAGGTCTGGACCAGAGTTGATCCAAGAACACCCCAACCCGAGCTTGGGCTTTTGGTTGGTGCTGCTCCGGCCACTGTTCCGGCCAGTCTCCGGCAACCCTCAGGTGAGCACCATGACCCTTAACAGTTGCTTAACATGATGCTCCATCTAACTTAGATTTTGATTAAGTCTATGTTAAGTATTAGCGAAGTTATAAATTGAACCCTAAATGTTTATGGGCCAAATTGTAAATGGGCTTGGTCTCGGCCCAATTCTTGTGAGCACAGCATGGGTCTCGTCGTAGCGGACGCGCTGAAAGTTACGGCGCAGCTTTTGGACCCCCGGATTGCAAGAACGAGTCGAAACGGATAATTAAATAGGATAATAATGCAAATTAAAATATACTATGGACCTAAATGCAAATTAGACACACATGCTGACTTTAGACAGTAATTATACATTTACTGGACATTTTATTAGAGGCCTGTAGACCCCCGTCGATCGGGATATTGATTTTATTCCGTAAAACGGTGATATTGCCTCGTATTAGCGTCACGTCACTATAATGTCGTCGGGATGGGTTGTGAGAGTCTATTACTGATCATATCTACTTATTCAGGGCCTAGTTGTGCAGCACCAGCCTCCCAGTAGCTGTGCGGGAGTTCGAGGATCTGCCGTCATTCAGGTGGGTTACTTTCGAACCGGGCCTCAGCTTTTTGGCCCTCTGGTTGCTTAGTTTGTCGGACCCCTGTTTTTGATTTCCCTACTGATCATATGACTTGGCCTGACATATATTGACCTCTTTGACTTAGCATGATCCCTCTGATTGACATTGATCTGAGTTGACCTATGATTGAGATATTTACTGATATACGATTGCTTGATCCTGAATGATAGCCATTACTCGATATGCGTGATTACTTTTGACATATTATGATCCTTCTGTTTGACGTTGACCCAATTAGACCTATACTTGTGATATTCTTGCATCTGAGTTGAGCTTCCGCTAAACACATGTTTTACTTTTTTACAAATGTTTTTATCCAAGCGTCGCAGGGTCGCCTGAGTCTGTTCTTGTTTGATAGGACGAAGGCATCGCTCTTCGAGGTTTGGGCCTAAAGAACTTGATTTCAAAATGATTTTCAAAACAAAATAAAAATATGTGTTTAGTCCTGTATGATTAGTCTTCCGTTCCTCCCAAATATTGTGATTAGATACAGTTGGTTTATATCTTGCATTCTTGATACCTTGATATATCTGATCCTTGATTGTGTTGGTTGATGATTATTCCTGCATTGATTCGATTTTACTCATTGATTTCTGTCACTTGAGATTACATGTTCTCGATCAGCTGACCATTGTTTACATATTCCATGATTAGTCCTGATAGATCCTGATCTGCTGATTTATCTAGATGATCCCTGATTAGCATGATTGATTGATTCTAATCGATAGATGTTGACTGATGATTCCCTGTTGGGATTTCCCGGCTTGTTGCCGATTGCCCGGTCAGTGGGCCGTGAGTTGAGCATTTGCATTTGATCGCCCGCACCGTTGTACTTCACGAACATCAGCGGAGTCATGACCCGCAGCGATGTTCTTTACCGGTAAAGTGGTTAGCAGTTGCAACCCGTGACCCCTCATGGGGGGAATGTCAACCAGGAGGTGCCAGGAGGGCAGTTTTGCCTGAGGTCTTGTGGGACCAATATGGTGGCTTTTGATTGGATATTGATAGTTTCCTTATTGACGCATTACTTTTACCTTATACTGTTGCACAGTTTATTTCCAGTATTAGTATCGGTAGACATGCTTTTATCATTTGCAGTTCCTTATGCATGATTATTGTGGATACCTTTGATTTCCAGCATACATGATCTACCGTTCTTATGACTGATTATCACTGACATATCCTGATTTACAGTATTTCTTGTCTGTAGTTTGATGATTGATTACCTGCCTAGTTAGCCTATCTGTAGATTCTGTTGATTATCAGTAGATCTGCTTTATTGTTCAGCTTTACCCTATGATTCTTACTATCCGCAGATTTTAGTACCCAGTAGGTACGATTAGCTGGTGCTCGGCTCGTCGTGCCCACTGGGATACACTCCGGTGTGTCTCACACCCTCGGGTGACTGTTTTTCAGGTCATTCGGGTGCTGGGATGTCGGGACGATCCAGTGAGGCTATCACGATAGAGCTGTCCCCCTGATGACATAGATCGATGATTGAGATCCCCGGTTATCTGTAGTTGACTTGCACTTATGTTATTTCAGTTTCCAGTTCATTTAGATACTTCAGTTTGATGTTAGTATGATACTTGGATTATTCCTGTTGATTAGTATGTTTAGTTGAGATAGTTATTGCTCGCTGATTGATGATTGGATTAGCCTAGCCGTGCATGTATAGGAGAGACCCTATCCTTTTGGATAGGGGATTTCCTATATGTGAGGCGGTCTGTTACGCCCGTTTTGCAAACTCTAATTTATTAAAAAAAAAAAAAAAAAAAAATTTTCAGGCTGGATTTTTAAACTCGGGGCGTGACAAGTTTTTGGACGATTTCTTCGACAGCGTGTTCCTAAGAGGTAAGGCTTCGATTTTCGTGTTGATCGCTTCGCTCCGTTTCGCACTTTTGGCACGTTTCCCGAGGCATCTTTGACCCCCCATTTTCTGTGGTGGATTTTGGACAGCACCAACTTGCCGATTTTATATCTCAGCCTAGGAACATCGGATCGAGGCGATTCATGAGTCGATTTTGATCTACTCGTCGCGAGGAACACAATGGTGATTTTTCTGGGATTTTAGGAAATTGTCTCGAAGGTGAAAATTACTGTTTTCTCAGTGTACAGTGTGCAGTTTTCTTTACAGTTTGATGTTTGGATTACCACCTTGCCGAATTTATAACTTGACTTACCGAACTCGGATTTGGGCGTGCAAGGTACCGTTTCGAAGCTATCGATGCGAGGATCGCCGTGATATTTTTCTTGGAATTTTCTGGGCACTTCCTGCAGGTGATAATTTAACAGTTTCAGGACTGTTGTTGTATGGATTAATTAAAGCAATATTTGGGAGCCTAAGTGTGTTTAGTGGACTTTGTGTTGTGCCAGGAGTGTTTCGGGTGTACTGTTCTTGTTGGAGCGCAGGATTGGAGTTTTTGGTATTTTCAGCTGTTTGGACCCGGACAGTTAGCGCTTCAGGTGGGTGGTTGTTGCATGCCTCTACACCTGGCTTACTTACTAAGTTTATTAGAAAATCCCCCTTTGAGCATATTGATTGATTAATATGCATGATTGACTGATATACATGTGAACCTTCTATCGGTGGTTAATTTAGTGGATAAAGCATGTTGGGGATATTATTGGGATAATATTGCTGTTGGATCATGATCTTTAGAATAATTTAATAAGTGATGATTAACATGCCACATTAGCACCTAGAATTGCATGAAAGTGGATTAAAGGGATTATTTGTGGGGACATAGTGACATATCTAGGTGCGGGTGCCACTTTGGGTTTTATTATGGATCGGGGGTTATACATGTGTAGTCGCCTGATGGTTTTTGCCTGTTGGTTATATTTATGCGGATATATTATTTGTTACACATGTGGAGCTGTATTTGACTTTCCCTTTCCTTTACATTGCCTGAGGACTTTTGCATGCTTATTTGGACATCTAGATAGGCCACTATTTTATTGCTACACTATCATATTGGGATTTGACTTAGGAGAAACCATGATTGCTTTCTTTCTCCTTTTCATTTGGACTTTTGAGTCATGTTGCTCGAGTTCGAGCAGAGGATTGTGGGATAGTGTAGCCGGGACCTGCGGGTCAGTGACAGGGTGTACTTGATGTTGGATTATGGGTTTGCGGCAACCGCGGACAGTAGGCGGTTGACCGGATCTTGATTATTGTACCCAATTGTGGGTTGGGGGTTATTGCGGTGACCGCGGACTGTGGGCGGTTGACCGGATGTTTACTATTGCATCAGATTGGGTATCAGAGTTCTCTAGTGGATGGTATTTCCCACTTTTTGAGTACTATTGCATCAGGTCGGGGTTTCATTAGTGGACGGAGTTTCCCACTTTGATCATAGTCATGATCCAGTCCTGCTATTATGAGACAGTGGTTACAGAGATGCTTGATACAGCGATACTTTACTCGTGTGGGTCGCTCCCCTCGAGTGCCACTCCGGAGTAGGCTTTTGACCGTGACGGTGCCGGTCAGTTGGTGAGTTGTGAGTGATGACACAGTTGGTGAGTTGTGAGTGATGAGTGAGCAGGCAGTACCAGTTTTACTGGTGGCACTAGATTGGGTCTATTTAGCCAGATATTGTTTCCTGATGCATTTCATACCGTCATTCCCTTCGGTATTGCATTTAGAGGCATACTTATTGTGGGTTCCCCCTTTTATTCAGTAGTTCTGTTTACAGTTTTACTACTTGTTCCTTCTCTTGCCTCTAGTAGACTTAGTGGGTACGCCGGAGCTTGAGGCTTTACCCACAGGGGGAGGCTACTGGTTTACTAGTGGTTCTCACCCCCACTGTTGTTTCCCCTTCTTTTCTCCCCCCTGTTTTGCAGAGTCCTCATTGGAGTTGCTGATCTTCGGTCGTTGTTCGGGGCGAGGGAGTCACGGGCTAGATCATTACCACCCGAGGAGTGTAGCTGTATCCCTTGGTTGGAGATTCCTCGTAGCTGTTGGCTTGCTTTTATTGTTTATCTGGAGGAGAGAGATCTTTTGTATTTGGAGAGACTGATGTACTATAGTTTTAGTTTATCTCCTTTTATAGTCGAGAGATGCTGTACTGAGGACATTGTATGTTGATTATCTGTATTCGAGGAAATGGATATTGTACTTTATTTCATGTTGTACCGTGATTGGATTTTATTCTACAGCATTTTATTTCAGCTCTGATATTTGTGTAGCTATAGTACTATATTTTGCAGGTTAGACGCTTCGCCTATGCGGGTTTTGGCATAGGTGGCGGATCTGTTGGTGAGCCCGGGTCGCAGTTTCGACCCCGGGGCGTGACACCCAAATTATTAATATGTTAAAAATTTTGGGCCATAATCTTTCCCCCTATTTTTTATTATAATAATTTTTTTTTATGCCAACAAGGAGAAAACGTGTGTATTGAACGGTCTACAAAGCTTAGTTGACATACAAACCGATGAAACTGAATTTAAGGTACAATTAGTTTTTATGAATATTAGTATTTGTGAATATTAATTTAATTTCAAAACTTTAAAAATTATATTATATTTTTGTAGGACTTGCGTCCTATTGATTTTATGTCGTATCATGATGCTGCTCGTGAGGTCTATAAAACCGTGGTAAGGGTAATGGTAAAAAAAATAGGAAAAAAAATAGGTTCAACTGCAATTGTGAGTGTTTATTGTTTATTTATAGTGTTGGTTTGGTTATTTTATATTGGTATTATTAATATTTGTTTGTTTGTTTGGCAGCAAAAGTTTAAACTTCTAATGCATTTTAGCGGTCAAATTGGAATATCGATAGAAGACGCTATTACTATTTTAGATGAATCAAAGTAGAAATATTTATACAAATTAATATTAGTTTAATATTAATTATGTGCAATTTCTTATATCTTATATTTTGGTTTGCATGGATGAAGTATCACACAGCAAGGGTGTCATGCAGGATCTCACTGAGCTGGATTGAGAGAATGATAATGCTGAGCTGGACCGAGAGGATGATAATATTAAGCTGGACCAAGAGGACGATAATACTGAGCTGGACATAAAGGTAATTCACAAATATACTGTTAGAATTATGAGCTATACTCATGTACTATTTTTTTTTTTTTTATTACCGTTCATTCATATACTCATATTTAATTAGTTTTAAATTATCACCTACAATAGCAGATTACTTTGAGGAGGTACCAGTTATCAGGTACTCCAAAATAGGATTATTTTGATCTTTTTATTTAGGGGTAATTAAGTCATTTTATCTCTATTTTAAAAAATTTTATTTTTATAAATATTATAAACTTTAAAAATTTCAATTTATTGAGAGTTTTTATTTTTGAAAAGATTATAAATTTTAAATATTCTTATTTAGTTATAGTCTTAAATGGTAATGGTCTTTATTTAATATATTTTAAAATTGAAAGGATATGTTTAGAATTCAAATTAAATATGTTCAAATATGTTGAGAGAGTATGGTTGTATTTAAATTTCAAATGAATATGTTCAAAATTGAATGGTTATGTTCAAATTTGAGAAAGTATGGTCGTATTTAAATTTTAAATTTTAAATTTCAAAATCGAGTATGTTCAAATTTCATAATTGTGAGAATGTGGTTATATTCAAATTTCAAATTTTAAAATTGACCGATTATGTTCAAATTTCAATATGTGTTCAAATTTCAAAATTGAAAAGTTATGTTCGAATTTGAGAAAGTACGGTTGTGTTTAAATTTTAAATTTCAAATTTCAATATTGAATATGTTATGAGGAAGTATGTTTGTATTTAAATTTTAAATTTTATATTTCAAAAATTGAATATGTTACATTTAAATTTGAGGAAATATGTTTGTATTTAAATTTCAAAATTTTAAATTTCAAAATTGAATATGTTACATTTAAATTTGAGAAAGTATGTTTGTATTTAAATTTCAAAATTTTAAATTTCAAAATTGAATATGTTACATTTAAATTTGAGGAAGTATGTTTGTATTTAAATTTCAAATTTTAAATTTCAAAATTGAATATGTTATATTTAAATTTGAGGAAGTATGTTTGTATTTAAATTTCAAAATTTTTAAATTTCAAAATTGAATATGTTACATTTAAATTTGAGGAAGTTTATTTGTATTTAAATTTCAAATTTTAAATTTCAAAATTGAATATGTTACATTTAAATTTGAGGAAGGATGTTTGTATTTAAATTTCAAATTTTAAATTTCAAAATTGAATATGTTACATTTAAATTTGAGGACGTATGTTTGTATTTAAATTTCAAAATTAAACGGTTAACGAACGAGGGAATTTGCTTGGATTCAAAAATTCAAAACAAGATATAGGTGAGTTTGGGTAAGTTGGTTGAGAGATATTTTAAAATATGGTTGAAGATTTGGATAAGTGTGTTTGAGGTAATTGACGCATGAGGAATTTCGGTTGGATTCAAAATTTAAATTTGAGTATATGTGGCATTTGAGAGATATTTTGAAATTTGGTTGGAAATTTGAAATTCAAAATTCAAAATTTAATTTGAACATAATTTTTTAAATAGAATATTTAAACAAAAAATTTGACTATAATGTAAGGCCCGCTGGGCAGAAAAAAAAATAGGATCCGACTTAAAAAAAAACCGACGGAGCTTTGATGAGACCTATATGGTTGTGTTCACAAATGGCCTATTAATGTGGCTTGAATTTATAGTAAAATTTGCTGGACCCAAATTATTAATATGTTAAAAAATTTGGGTCATAATCTTTCCCCTTATTTTTTATTATAATAATTTTTTTTTATGCCAACAAGGAGAAAACGTGTGTATTGAACGGTCTACAAAGCTTAGTTGACATACAAACCGATGAAACTGAATTTAAGGTACAATTAGTTTTTATGAATATTAGTATTTGTGAATATTAATTTAATTTCATAACTTTAAAAATTATATTATATTTTTGTAGGACTTGCGTCATATTGATTTTATGTCGTATCATGATGCTGCTCGTGAGGCCTATAAAACGTTAAAAAAAATAGGAAAAAAAATAGGTTCAACTGCAATTGTGAGTGTTTATTGTTTATTTATAGTGTTGGTTTGGTTATTTTATATTGGTATTATTAATATTTGTTTGTTTGTTTGGCAGCAAAAGTTTGAACTTCTAATGCATTTTACCGGTCAAATTGGAATATCGATAGAAGACGCTATTACTATTTTAGATGAATCAAAGTAGAAAGATTTATACAAATTAATATTAGTTTAATATTAATTATGTGCAATTTCTTATATCTTATATTTTGGTTTGCATGGATGAAGTATCACACAGCAAGGGTGTAATGCAGGATCTCACTGAGCTGGATCGAGAGAATGATAATGCTGAGCTGGACCGAGAGGATGATAATACTAAGCTGGACCAAGAGGACGATAATACTGAGCTGGACATAAAGGTAATTCACAAATATACTGTTAGAATTATGAGCTATACTCATGTACTATTTTTTTTTTTTTTTATTACCGTTCATTCATATACTCATATTTAATTAGTTTTAAATTATCACCTACAATAGCAGATTACTTTGAGGAGGTACCAGTTATCAGGTACTCCAAAATAGGATTATTTTGATCTTTTTATTTAGGGGTAATTAAGTCATTTTATCTCTATTTTAAAAAATTTTATTTTTATAAATATTATAAACTTTAAAAATTTCAATTTATTGAGAGTTTTTATTTTTGAAAAGATTATAAATTTTAAATATTCTTATTTAGTTATAGTCTTAAATGGTAATGGTCTTTATTTAATATATTTTAAAATTGAAAGGATATGTTTAGAATTCAAATTGAATATGTTCAAATATGTTGAGAGAGTATGGTTGTATTTAAATTTCAAATGAATATGTTCAAAATTGAATGGTTATGTTCAAATTTGAGAAAGTATGGTCGTATTTAAATTTTAAATTTCAAATTTCAAAATCGAGTATGTTCAAATTTCAAAATTGTGAGAATGTGGTTATATTCAAATTTCAAATTTTAAAATTGACCGATTATGTTCAAATTTCAATATGTGTTCAAATTTCAAAATTGAAAGGTTATGTTCGAATTTGAGAAAGTACGGTTGTGTTTAAATTTTAAATTTCAAATTTCAAGATTGAATATGTTATGAGGAAGTATGTTTGTATTTAAATTTTAAATTTTAAATTTCAAAAATTGAATATGTTACATTTAAATTTGAGGAAATATGTTTGTATTTAAATTTCAAAATTTTAAATTTCAAAATTGAATATGTTACATTTAAATTTGAGAAAGTATGTTTGTATTTAAATTTCAAAATTTTAAATTTCAAAATTGAATATGTTACATTTAAATTTGAGGAAGTATGTTTGTATTTAAATTTCAAAATTTAAATTTCAAAATTGAATATGTTATATTTAAATTTGAGGAAGTATGTTTGTATTTAAATTTCAAAATTTTTAAATTTCAAAATTGAATATGTTACATTTAAATTTGAGGAAGTATATTTGTATTTAAATTTCAAATTTTAAATTTCAAAATTGAATATGTTACATTTAAATTTGAGGAAGTATGTTTGTATTTAAATTTCAAATTTTAAATTTCAAAATTGAATATGTTACATTTAAATTTGAGGAAGTATGTTTGTATTTAAATTTCAAAATTTAAATTTCAAAATTGAATATGTTATATTTAAATTTGTAAAGTATGTTTGTATTTAAATTTCAAAAAATTTCAAATTGAATATGTTACGAGGAAGTATATTTGTATTTAAATTTCAAATTTTAAATTTCAAAATTGAATATGTTACATTTAAATTTGAGGAAGTATGTTTATTTAAATTTCAAATTTTAAATTTCAAAATTGAATATGTTACATTTAAATTTGAGGACGTATGTTTGTATTTAAATTTCAAAATTAAACGGTTAACGAAATTTGTTTGGATTCAAAAATTCAAAACAAGATATAGGTGAGTTTGGGTAAGTTGGTTGAGAGATATTTTAAAATATGGTTGAAGATTTGGATAAGTGTGTTTGAGGTAATTGACGCATGAGGAATTTCGGTTGGATTCAAAATTTAAATTTGAGTATATGTGGCATTTGAGAGATATTTTGAAATTTGGTTGGAAATTTGAAATTCAAAATTCAAAATTTAATTTGAACATAATTTTTTAAATTGAATATTTAAACAAAAAAGTTGACTATAATGTAAGGCCCGCTGGGCAGAAAAAAAAATAGGATCCGACTTAAAAAAAACCGACGGAGCTTTGATGAGACCTATATGGTTGTGTTCACAAATGGCCTATTAATGTGGCTTGAATTTATAGTAAAATTTGCTGGACCCAAATTATTAATATGTTAAAAATTTTGGGCCATAATCTTTCCCCCTATTTTTTATTATAATAATTTTTTTTTATGCCAACAAGGAGAAAACGTGTGTATTGAACGGTCTACAAAGCTTAGTTGACATACAAACCGATGAAACTGAATTTAAGGTACAATTAGTTTTTATGAATATTAGTATTTGTGAATATTAATTTAATTTCAAAACTTTAAAAATTATATTATATTTTTGTAGGACTTGCGTCCTATTGATTTTATGTCGTATCATGATGCTGCTCGTGAGGCCTATAAAACGTGGTAAAAAAAAAAGGAAAAAAAATAGGTTCAACTGCAATTGTGAGTGTTTATTGTTTATTTATAGTGTTGGTTTGGTTATTTTATATTGGTATTATTAATATTTGTTTGTTTGTTTGGCAGCAAAAGTTTCAACTTCTAATGCATTTTACCGGTCAAATTGGAATATCGATAGAAGACGCTATTACTATTTTAGATGAATCAAAGTAGAAAGATTTATACAAATTAATATTAGTTTAATATTAATTATGTGCAATTTCTTATATCTTATATTTTGGTTTGCATGGATGAAGTATCACACAGCAAGGGTGTCATGCAGGATCTCACTGAGCTGGATCGAGAGAATGATAATGCTGAGCTGGACCGAGAGGATGATAATACTAAGCTGGACCAAGAGGACGATAATACTGAGCTGGACATAAAGGTAATTCACAAATATACTGTTAGAATTATGAGCTATACTCATGTACTATTTTTTTTTTTTTTTATTACCGTTCATTCATATACTCATATTTAATTAGTTTTAAATTATCACCTACAATAGCAGATTACTTTGAGGAGGTAGCAGTTATCAGGTACTCCAAAATAGGATTATTTGATCTTTTTATTTAGGGGTAATTAAGTCATTTTATCTCTATTTTAAAAAATTTTATTTTTATAAATATTATAAACTTTAAAAATTTCAATTTATTGAGAGTTTTTATTTTTGAAAAGATTATAAATTTTAAATATTCTTATTTAGTTATAGTCTTAAATGGTAATGGTCTTTATTTAATATATTTTAAAATTGAAAGGATATGTTTAGAATTCAAATTGAATATGTTCAAATATGTTGAGAGAGTATGGTTGTATTTAAATTTCAAATGAATATGCTCAAAATTGAATGGTTATGTTCAAATTTGAGAAAGTATGGTCGTATTTAAATTTTAAATTTCAAAATCGAGTATGTTCAAATTTCAAAATTGAAAGAATGTGGTTATATTCAAATTTCAAATTTTAAAATTGACCGATTATGTTCAAATTTCAATATGTGTTCAAATTTCAAAATTGAAAGGTTATGTTCGAATTTGAGAAAGTACGGTTGTGTTTAAATTTTAAATTTCAAATTTCAAGATTGAATATGTTATGAGGAAGTATGTTTGTATTTAAATTTTAAATTTTAAATTTCAAAAATTGAATATGTTACATTTAAATTTGAGGAAATATGTTTGTATTTAAATTTCAAAATTTTAAATTTCAAAATTGAATATGTTACATTTAAATTTGAGAAAGTATGTTTGTATTTAAATTTCAAAATTTTAAATTTCAAAATTGAATATGTTACATTTAAATTTGAGGAAGTATGTTTGTATTTAAATTTCAAATTTTAAATTTCAAAATTGAATATGTTATATTTAAATTTGAGGAAGTATGTTTGTATTTAAATTTCAAAATTTTTAAATTTCAAAATTGAATATGTTACATTTAAATTTGAGGAAGTATATTTGTATTTAAATTTCAAATTTTAAATTTCAAAATTGAATATGTTACATTTAAATTTGAGGAAGTATGTTTGTATTTAAATTTCAAATTTTAAATTTCAAAATTGAATATGTTACATTTAAATTTGAGGACGTATGTTTGTATTTAAATTTCAAAATTAAACGGTTAACGAACGAGGGAATTTGCTTGGATTCAAAAATTCAAAACAAGATATAGGTGAGTTTGGGTAAGTTGGTTGAGAGATATTTTAAAATATGGTTGAAGATTTGGATAAGTGTGTTTGAGGTAATTGACGCATGAGGAATTTCGGTTGGATTCAAAATTTAAATTTGAGTATATGTGGCATTTGAGAGATATTTTGAAATTTGGTTGGAAATTTGAAATTCAAAATTCAAAATTTAATTTGAACATAATTTTTTAAATTGAATATTTAAACAAAAAAGTTGACTATAATGTAAGGCCCGCTGGGCAGAAAAAAAAATAGGATCCGACTTAAAAAAAACCGACGGAGCTTTGATGAGACCTATATGGTTGTGTTCACAAATGGCCTATTAATGTGGCTTGAATTTATAGTAAAATTTGCTGGACCCAAATTATTAATATGTTAAAAATTTGGGCCATAATCTTTCCCCCTATTTTTTATTATAATAATTTTTTTTTATGCCAACAAGGAGAAAACGTGTGTATTGAACGGTCTACAAAGCTTAGTTGACATACAAACCGATGAAACTGAATTTAAGGTACAATTAGTTTTTATGAATATTAGTATTTGTGAATATTAATTTAATTTCAAAACTTTAAAAATTATATTATATTTTTGTAGGACTTGCGTCCTATTGATTTTATGTCGTATCATGATGCTGCTCGTGAGGCCTATAAAACCGTGGTTAGGTAATGGTAAAAAAAATAGGAAAAAAAATAGGTTCAACTGCAATTGTGAGTGTTTATTGTTTATTTATAGTGTTGGTTTGGTTATTTTATATTGGTATTATTAATATTTGTTTGTTTATTTGGCAGCAAAAGTTTCAACTTCTAATGCATTTTACCGGTCAAATTGGAATATCGATAGAAGACGCTATTACTATTTTAGATGAATCAAAGTAGAAAGATTTATACAAATTAATATTAGTTTAATATTAATTATGTGAAATTTCTTATATCTTATATTTTGTTTTGCAGGGATGAAGTATCACACAGCAAGGGTGTCATGCAGGACCTCACTGAGCTGGATCGAGAGAATGATAATGCTGAGCTGGACCGAGAGGATGATAATACTAAGCTGGACCAAGAGGACGATAATACTGAGCTGGACATAAAGGTAATTCACAAATATACTGTTAGAATTATGAGCTATACTCATATACTATTTTTTTTTTTTTATTACCGTTCATTCATATACTCATATTTAATTAGTTTTAAATTATCACCTACAATAGCAGATTACTTTGAGGAGGTACCAGTTATCAGGTACTCCAAAATAGGATTATTTTGATCTTTTTATTTAGGGGTAATTAAGTCATTTTATCTCTATTTTAAAAAATTTTATTTTTATAAATATTATAAACTTTAAAAATTTCAATTTATTGAGAGTTTTTATTTTTGAAAAGATTATAAATTTTAAATATTCTTATTTAGTTATAGTCTTAAATGGTAATGGTCTTTATTTAATATATTTTAAAATTGAAAGGATATGTTTAGAATTCAAATTGAATATGTTCAAATATGTTGAGAGAGTATGGTTGTATTTAAATTTCAAATGAATATGTTCAAAATTGAATGGTTATGTTCAAATTTGAGAAAGTATGGTCGTATTTAAATTTTAAATTTCAAATTTCAAAATCGAGTATGTTCAAATTTCAAAATTGTGAGAATGTGGTTATATTCAAATTTCAAATTTTAAAATTGACCGATTATGTTCAAATTTCAATATGTGTTCAAATTTCAAAATTGAAAGGTTATGTTCGAATTTGAGAAAGTACGGTTGTGTTTAAATTTTAAATTTCAAATTTCAAGATTGAATATGTTATGAGGAAGTATGTTTGTATTTAAATTTTAAATTTTAAATTTCAAAAATTGAATATGTTACATTTAAATTTGAGGAAATATGTTTGTATTTAAATTTCAAAATTTTAAATTTCAAAATTGAATATGTTACATTTAAATTTGAGAAAGTATGTTTGTATTTAAATTTCAAAATTTTAAATTTCAAAATTGAATATGTTACATTTAAATTTGAGGAAGTATGTTTGTATTTAAATTTCAAATTTTAAATTTCAAAATTGAATATGTTATATTTAAATTTGAGGAAGTATGTTTGTATTTAAATTTCAAAATTTTTAAATTTCAAAATTGAATATGTTACATTTAAATTTGAGGAAGTATATTTGTATTTAAATTTCAAATTTTAAATTTCAAAATTGAATATGTTACATTTAAATTTGAGGAAGGATGTTTGTATTTAAATTTCAAATTTTAAATTTCAAAATTGAATATGTTACATTTAAATTTGAGGACGTATGTTTGTATTTAAATTTCAAAATTAAACGGTTAACGAACGAGTGAATTTGCTTGGATTCAAAAATTCAAAACAAGATATAGGTGAGTTTGGGTAAGTTGGTTGAGAGATATTTTAAAATATGGTTGAAGTTTTGGAGAAGTGTGTTTGAGGTAATTGACGCATGAGGAATTTCGGTTGGATTCAAAATTTAAATTTGAGTATATGTGGCATTTGAGAGATATTTTGAAATTTGGTTGGAAATTTGAAATTCAAAATTCAAAATTTAATTTGAACATAATTTTTTAAATTGAATATTTAAACAAAAAAGTTGACTATAATGTAAGGCCCGCTGGGCAGAAAAAAAAATAGGATCCGACTTAAAAAAAACCGACGGAGCTTTGATGAGACCTATATGGTTGTGTTCACAAATGGCCTATTAATGTGGCTTGAATTTATAGTAAAATTTGCTGGACCCAAATTATTAATATGTTAAAAAATTTGGGCCATAATCTTTCCCCCTATTTTTTATTATAATAATTTTTTTTTATGCCAACAAGGAGAAAACGTGTGTATTGAACGGTCTACAAAGCTTAGTTGACATACAAACCGATGAAACTGAATTTAAGGTACAATTAGTTTTTATGAATATTAGTATTTGTGAATATTAATTTAATTTCAAAACTTTAAAAATTATATTATATTTTTGTAGGACTTGCGTCCTATTTATTTTATGTCGTATCATGATGCTGCTCGTGAGGCCTATAAAACCGTTAAAAAAAAAAATAGGAAAAAAATAGGTTCAACTGCAATTGTGAGTGTTTATTGTTTATTTATAGTGTTGGTTTGGTTATTTTATATTGGTATTATTAATATTTGTTTGTTTGTTTGGCAGCAAAAGTTTGAACTTCTAATGCATTTTACCGGTCAAATTGGAATATCGATAGAAGACGCTATTACTATTTTAGATGAATCAAAGTAGAAAGATTTATACAAATTAATATTAGTTTAATATTAATTATGTGCAATTTCTTATATCTTATATTTTGGTTTGCAGGGATGAAGTATCACACAGCAAGGGTGTCATGCAGGATCTCACTGAGCTGGATCGAGAGAATGATAATGCTGAGCTGGACCGAGAGGATGATAATACTAAGCTGGACCAAGAGGACGATAATACTGAGCTGGACATAAAGGTAATTCACAAATATACTGTTAGAATTATGAGCTATACTCATTACTATTTTTTTTTTTTTATTACCGTTCATTCATATACTCATATTTAATTAGTTTTAAATTATCACCTACAATAGCAGATTACTTTGAGGAGGTACGCCCGTTATCGGGGCTCGTCTACAGATAGCCGGGCACACGGAATTTTCATTTACACGAAGCGCTGGTAACCTGCTCAGATATTATCTTTATTATTAAAAGAGCATAATACAGAGCTGAAATATTATAAACCACATAGTATCTCAGATGGGACTACAAATATACAGAGTAATAAGTACAATAATCTCCCAGCTCACCAAATAGTACAATATTTCTAACGCCAGCCCAAAATAAAAGGGGAATACAAAGTGAGTGAAGGGTACAGCCTTTATCTACAGCTCTCAGTTCCCAGGAGATCTTCTATTCGGCGATCCCCTTACCTCGATCCGCTGCCGATGGCCTAGCAGCTCCCGCAGATGACTCTGCAAAATAAGGGTTATGAAGAAGAAACAGAAAATACAATGGGGGTGAGAACTATCAGATAAACCAATAGCCTCCCCTAGTGGGTAAAAACCTCAACTCTGACGCACCCACTAGGACTACTAGAGGCAAAAAGGGAAAAGGTGAAGTGGTAGGATAAAATACTGAAACAGTAAAATTACCACTACTATGCCTCTATGCGGTACTGGCTTCAAAACTGTATGCATGCATCAGTAAACAAAATGTCCAAAATAACCCAATCCGTCATCTGATCCACGATCGGTACTGCCTGCTCCGCTCTCATCATCGGGCAAAAATCCGCGCCGACGTGATAGCAAAATGTCAACAACTGTCTGGCCCCAGCCTCTAGAGTGGAACTCGAAGGGGAGCGACCCACACGAGTAAAGCATCACCGGGCAACAACCGCGCGGTATGTATAAATCTCAAAATTCACCGGCAACAACCGCGGGTATGATAAGTCTCAAAAGCAGGACTGGATCATGACTATGATCAAGTGGGAAAAACCGTCCACTAAAGAAGCCTGATACCCAATCAGATGCAATAGTACTCAATAAGTGGGAAACATCATCCACTAGAGGAAACCCAACCCCAGCTAATGCAAAATAAACCATTTCAACCCCTATCTGATGCATTTAAATTGGTCGAAGCCTACCGTCCGTTGTATTTAAATACCCAAAATCCACAATTAATGCAAAATAAACCAGAATAACCCCTATTGATGCAATCAAAATCTGGTCGACCGCCCACTGTCCGCGGTCACCGCAATACCCCAAAATCCACAATTTGCGACCTTGGCTACACTATCCCAAACCCCTGCTCACACTTGAGCAACAACATATGAATGCAAAGGACAACAATGAAACATGTTCAAATCCCAATATGATAGTGTAGCATAAATAGTGGCCTTACCTGATGTCCGGGCATGCATGCAATGTCTTTATTTAAAAATTGTAAAATAGTGTCAAAGGTTTAAAACAATTGATTTACTGAATAAAAGTCATTTGCATGCGAGATCATAGCCTTTGTCTCAATCACAGTGTCCCAATATAAGTCATCATATCTTTTGTGGGGTTATATTAAATTTTAGGGGAGTTTGTCCCAGCGGTCCTTGTCATTTGTCATATTAATTCGTCCCAATAGTTCTCATCAATTGTCATATAGTTGTCCCAATAGTTCTCATTAATTGTCATATTAGTATGTCCAATAGTTCTCATCAATTGTCCTGTTAGTTGTCCTGTTAGTTTGTCCCAATGGTTCTCATCAATTGTCACATATTTTAGGGAATTTCTAGTAATCCCAGTGAGCTTGTCAAAAATGAGGTAAGCAACAACCGCCCACCTCGAGCAGCTCAAACAACACCCCAGGTAGTCTCCTGGTTGTCCACAGTCCTCAAAACCTGCAAATCAACGCTCCCGGTATAAATACAAACCCCAAAAAGTACATTATTTGCTGTTTTTCAGACAGCACGAGAAAAGAGGAATTTTTCACCTCAAAAATGAGCTCCTAAATTCTCAGAAAAATCACGGTTGCGTTCCTCGCGAAGAGTAGATCAAAATCGACTCTTTAAACGCCTCGATCTGATGCTCCTACGTCAAGATAAAATCGGAGAAGTCGGTGCTGTCCAAAAACCATCACAGTAAAAAGGGGGGTCAAAGAGGACCTAAAACTATGCCAAAAGTACGAAACAGAGCAAAATGATCAAACGGAAATCGAAGCCCTACCTCTTACGGTCGCGCTGCCACAAAAATCGTCCAAAAATTCCACCCGGTTAGCCCGCAGTGAATTTTCGACGGAACTGCGACGGGAAATGGGCCTAAAGAAAATCGTCGCAGTGTGCCGCGTCGCAGATATCTCACTATCTGTAACTCCTAAAATCCTGAGATTGTAGAGAGAGAAAGAGGAGAGAGAGAGGAAAAACTTTCGTTAGAGGGAGTTTTCTCAGATTCCTCTCTATGGCTCGGAATCCAAGGTGCAAAGAGGGGGGGGGCTTCTCTTATATAATGGGCCAAAAAGGGAATATTCCCACAAAGGATCGGATCCGAACACGAAACACCAAAACGGGCCAACCAAAACGCGCCACGCGTTGCCCGAACAGGAAACAGCCGGTGCAAGGGCCACTGGGAGGCTGCCACGTGTCCACGTGGTGCACATGGCCGGTTCGCTGCGCCGGGTCTTCCGGATCCTGTCAGCCAACGGGGGGCCGCCACGTGTCATCATCTAATGCTTCTAGAAGCGGATCCAATGGGGAAGCGACACGTGGCAAGGGGAATGTTCGGTGCTCCCGGTGCACGCCAGGCCCATGGACCGCGCACCCGAGCCGCCTGCCCGCGCCTGCCCGCGCTGCCCGCGCGGCGCGCCTACCGCGCTCCGCCGCTGCGCCGCTGCCCGCCGCCGTTGCGCCGCCGCCCGCCGCGCAAGCAGCCGCTCGCCGGCGGCTGCCGACGCCGGATCGAACAGTAATTCCGGACGGCCGGGTTACGTTCGTGAACAGTGCCGATGTGCCGAAAAAATTAAGCGAATATACCGTTTTCGATGTTTTCGCGCGCTGAGTCCAAATACGAGTCCGTTTCGCCAAATTTCTCATCCGAAATTTTCCAAAAAGCTCCCGGAAAATCCCATTTGCTCCGATTTTCGCGCAGAGTCAATAAAATATCTCAATTTGTTTCTACAAGCTCGTTGCACAGTACAAGCCTTCTACAGTCACTATTAATGTTACGGAGGTTCTGCGGGGGTCCGGATCATTACAGAGGAGGTACCAGCTATCAGGTACTCCAAAATAGGATTATTTTGATCTTTTTATTTAGGGGTAATTAAGTCATTTTATCTCTATTTTAAAAAATTTTATTTTTATAAATATTATAAACTTTAAAATTTTCAATTTATTGAGAGTTTTATTTTTGAAAAGATTATAAATTTTAAATATTCTTATTTAGTTATAGTCTTAAATGGTAATGGTCTTTATTTAATATATTTTAAAATTGAAAGGATATGTTTAGAATTCAAATTGAATATGTTCAAATATGTTGAGAGAGTATGGTTGTATTTAAATTTCAAATGAATATGTTCAAAATTGAATGGTTATGTTCAAATTTGAGAAAGTATGGTCGTATTTAAATTTTAAATTCAAAATTTCAAATTTCAAAATCGAGTATGTTCAAATTTCAAAATTGAGAATGTGTTATATTCAAATTTCAAATTTTAAAATTGACCGATTATGTTCAAATTTCAATATGTGTTCAAATTTCAAATTGAAAGGTTATGTTCGAATTGAGAAAGTACGGTTGTGTTTAAATTTTAAATTTCAAATTTCAAGATTGAATATGTTATGAGGAAGTATGTTTGTATTTAAATTTTAAATTTTAAATTTCAAAAATTGAATATGTTACATTTAAATTTGAGGAAATATGTTTTGTATTCAAATTTCAAAATTTTAAATTTCAAAATTGAATATGTTACATTTAAATTTGAGAAAGTATGTTTGTATTTAAATTTCAAAATTTTAAATTTCAAAATTGAATATGTTACATTTAAATTTGAGGAAGTATGTTTGTATTTAAATTTTAAATTTTAAATTTCAAAATTGAATATGTTATATTTAAATTTGAGGAAGTATGTTTGTATTTAAATTTCAAAATTTTTAAATTTCAAAATTGAATATGTTACATTTAAATTTGAGGAAGTATATTTGTATTTAAATTTCAAATTTTAAATTTCAAAATTGAATATGTTACATTTAAATTTGAGGAAGGATGTTTGTATTTAAATTTCAAATTTTAAATTTCAAAATTGAATATGTTACATTTAAATTTGAGGACGTATGTTTGTATTTAAATTTCAAAATTAAACGGTTAACGAACGAGTGAATTTGCTTGGATTCAAAAATTCAAAACAAGATATAGGTGAGTTTGGGTAAGTTGGTTGAGAGATATTTTAAAATATGGTTGAAGTTTTGGATAAGTGTGTTTGAGGTAATTGACGCATGAGGAATTTCGGTTGGATTCAAAATTTAAATTTGAGTATATGTGGCATTTGAGAGATATTTTGAAATTTGGTTGGAAATTTGAAATTCAAAATTCAAAATTTAATTTGAACATAATTTTTTAAATTGAATATTTAAACAAAAAAAGTTGACTATAATGTAAGGCCCGCTGGGCAGAAAAAAAAATAGGATCCGACTTAAAAAAAACCGACGGAGCTCTGATGAGACCTATATGGTTGTGTTCACAAATGGCCTATTAATGTGGCTTGAATTTATAGTAAAATTTGCTGGACCCAAATTATTAATATGTTAAAAAATTTGGGCCATAATCTTTCCCCCTATTTTTTATTATAATAATTTTTTTTTATGCCAACAAGGAGAAAACGTGTGTATTGAACGGTCTACAAAGCTTAGTTGACATACAAACCGATGAAACTGAATTTAAGGTACAATTAGTTTTTATGAATATTAGTATTTGTGAATATTAATTTAATTTCAAAACTTTAAAAATTATATTATATTTTTGTAGGACTTGCGTCCTATTGATTTTATGTCGTATCATGATGCTGCTCGTGAGGCCTATAAAACCGTGGTTAGGATAATGGTAAAAAAAATAGGAAAAAAAATATGTTCAACTGCAATTGTGAGTCTTTATTGTTTATTTATAGTGTTGGTTTGGTTATTTTATATTGGTATTATTAATATTTGTTTGTTTGTTTGGCAGCAAAAGTTTCAACTTCTAATGCATTTTACCGGTCAAATTGGAATATCGATAGAAGACGCTATTACTATTTTAGATGAAACAAAGTAGAAAGATTTATACAAATTAATATTAGTTTAATATTAATTATATGCAATTTCTTATATCTTATATTTTGGTTTGCAGGGATGAAGTATCACACAGCAAGGGTGTCATGCAGCATCTCACTGAGCTGGATCGAGAGAATGATAATGCTGAGCTGGACCGAGAGGATGATAATACTAAGCTGGACCAAGAGGACGATAATACTGAGCTGGACATAAAGGTAATTCACAAATATACTGTTAGAATTATGAGCTATACTCATTACTATTTTTTTTTTTTATTACCGTTCATTCATATACTCATATTTAATTAGTTTTAAATTATCACCTACAATAGCAGATTACTTTGAGGAGGTACCAGCTATCAGGTACTCCAAAATAGGATTATTTTGATCTTTTTATTTAGGGGTAATTAAGTCATTTTATCTCTATTTTAAAAAATTTTATTTTTATAAATATTATAAACTTTAAAATTTTCAATTTATTGAGAGTTTTTATTTTTGAAAAGATTATAAATTTTAAATATTCTTATTTAGTTATAGTCTTAAATGGTAATGGTCTTTATTTAATATATTTTAAAATTGAAAGGATATGTTTAGAATTCAAATTGAATATGTTCAAATATGTTGAGAGAGTATGGTTGTATTTAAATTTCAAATGAATATGTTCAAAATTGAATGGTTATGTTCAAATTTGAGAAAGTATGGTCGTATTTAAATTTTAAATTTCAAATTTCAAAATCGAGTATGTTCAAATTTCAAAATTGTGAGAATGTGGTTATATTCAAATTTTAAATTTTAAAATTGACCGATTATGTTCAAATTTCAATATGTGTTCAAATTTCAAAATTGAAAGGTTATGTTCGAATTTGAGAAAGTACGGTTGTGTTTAAATTTTAAATTTCAAATTTCAAGATTGAATATGTTATGAGGAAGTATGTTTGTATTTAAATTTTAAATTTTAAATTTCAAAAATTGAATATGTTACATTTAAATTTGAGGAAATATGTTTGTATTTAAATTTCAAAATTTTAAATTTCAAAATTGAATATGTTACATTTAAATTTGAGAAAGTATGTTTGTATTTAAATTTCAAAATTTTAAATTTCAAAATTGAATATGTTACATTTAAATTTGAGGAAGTATGTTTGTATTTAAATTTCAAATTTTAAATTTCAAAATTGAATATGTTATATTTAAATTTGAGGAAGTATGTTTGTATTTAAATTTCAAAATTTTTAAATTTCAAAATTGAATATGTTACATTTAAATTTGAGGAAGTATATTTGTATTTAAATTTCAAATTTTAAATTTCAAAATTGAATATGTTACATTTAAATTTGAGGAAGGATGTTTGTATTTAAATTTCAAATTTTAAATTTCAAAATTGAATATGTTACATTTAAATTTGAGGACGTATGTTTGTATTTAAATTTCAAAATTAAACGGTTAACGAACGAGTGAATTTGCTTGGATTCAAAAATTCAAAACAAGATATAGGTGAGTTTGGGTAAGTTGGTTGAGAAAATATTTTAAAATATGGTTGAAGTTTTGGAGAAGTGTGTTTGAGGTAATTGACGCATGAGGAATTTCGGTTGGATTCAAAATTTAAATTTGAGTATATGTGGCATTTGAGAGATATTTTGAAATTTGGTTGGAAATTTGAAATTCAAAATTCAAAATTTAATTTGAACATAATTTTTTAAATTGAATATTTAAACAAAAAAGTTGACTATAATGTAAGGCCCGCTGGGCAGAAAAAAAAATAGGATCCGACTTAAAAAAAACAGACGGAGCTTTGATGAGACCTATATGGTTGTGTTCACAAATGGCCTATTAATGTGGCCTGAATTTATAGTAAAATTTGCTGGACCCAAATTATTAATATGTTAAAAAATTTGGGCCATAATCTTTCCCCCTATTTTTTATTATAATAATTTTTTTTTATGCCAACAAGGAGAAAACGTGTGTATTGAACGGTCTACAAAGCTTAGTTGACATACAAACCGATGAAACTGAATTTAAGGTACAATTAGTTTTTATGAATATTAGTATTTGTGAATATTAATTTAATTTCAAAACTTTAAAATTATATTATATTTTTGTAGGACTTGCGTCCTATTGATTTTATGTCGTATCATGATGCTGCTCGTGAGGCCTATAAAACCGTGGTTAGGATAATGGTAAAAAAAATAGGAAAAAAAATATGTTCAACTGCAATTGTGAGTCTTTATTGTTTATTTATAGTGTTGGTTTGGTTATTTTATATTGGTATTATTAATATTTGTTTGTTTGTTTGGCAGCAAAAGTTTCAACTTCTAATGCATTTTACCGGTCAAATTGGAATATCGATAGAAGACGCTATTACTATTTTAGATGAAACAAAGTAGAAAGATTTATACAAATTAATATTAGTTTAATATTAATTATATGCAATTTCTTATATCTTATATTTTGGTTTGCAGGGATGAAGTATCACACAGCAAGGGTGTCATGCAGCATCTCACTGAGCTGGATCGAGAGAATGATAATGCTGAGCTGGACCGAGAGAATGATAATACTAAGCTGGACCAAGAGGACGATAATACTGAGCTGGACATAAAGGTAATTCACAAATATACTGTTAGAATTATGAGCTATACTCATTACTATTTTTTTTTTTTTATTACCGTTCATTCATATACTCATATTTAATTAGTTTTAAATTATCACCTACAATAGCAGATTACTTTGAGGAGGTACCAGCTATCAGGTACTCCAAAATAGGATTATTTTGATCTTTTTATTTAGGGGTAATTAAGTCATTTATCTCTATTTTAAAAAATTTTATTTTTATAATATTATAAACTTTAAAATTTTCAATTTATTGAGAGTTTTTATTTTTGAAAAGATTATAAATTTTAAATATTCTTATTTAGTTATAGTCTTAAATGGTAATGGTCTTTATTTAATATATTTTAAAATTGAAAGGATATGTTTAGAATTCAAATTGAATATGTTCAAATATGTTGAGAGAGTATGGTTGTATTTAAATTTCAAATGAATATGTTCAAAATTGAATGGTTATGTTCAAATTTGAGAAAGTATGGTCGTATTTAAATTTTAAATTTCAAATTTCAAAATCGAGTATGTTCAAATTTCAAAATTGTGAGAATGTGGTTATATTCAATTTCAAATTTTAAAATTGACCGATTATGTTCAAATTTCAATATGTGTTCAAATTTCAAATTGAAAGGTTATGTTCGAATTTGAGAAAGTACGGTTGTGTTTAAATTTTAAATTTCAAATTTCAAGATTGAATATGTTATGAGGAAGTATGTTTGTATTTAAATTTTAAATTTTAAATTTCAAAAATTGAATATGTTACATTTAAATTTGAGGAAATATGTTTGTATTTAAATTTCAAAATTTTAAATTTCAAAATTGAATATGTTACATTTAAATTTGAGAAAGTATGTTTGTATTTAAATTTCAAAATTTTAAATTTCAAAATTGAATATGTTACATTTAAATTTGAGGAAGTATGTTTGTATTTAAATTTCAAATTTTAAATTTCAAAATTGAATATGTTATATTTAAATTTGAGGAAGTATGTTTGTATTTAAATTTCAAAATTTTTAAATTTCAAAATTGAATATGTTACATTTAAATTTGAGGAAGTATATTTGTATTTAATTTCAAATTTTAAATTTCAAAATTGAATATGTTACATTTAAATTTGAGGAAGGATGTTTGTATTTAAATTTCAAATTTTAAATTTCAAAATTGAATATGTTACATTTAAATTTGAGGACGTATGTTTGTATTTAAATTTCAAAATTAAACGGTTAACGAACGAGTGAATTTGCTTGGATTCAAAAATTCAAAACAAGATATAGGTGAGTTTGGGTAAGTTGGTTGAGAGATATTTTAAAATATGGTTGAAGTTTTGGAGAAGTGTGTTTGAGGTAATTGACGCATGAGGAATTTCGGTTGGATTCAAAATTTAAATTTGAGTATATGTGGCATTTGAGAGATATTTTGAAATTTGGTTGGAATTTTGAAATTTGAGTATATGTGGTATATGTGGCATACCCATCCCGACGACACGACAGTAACGGAGGGCTTATACGGGACAATATTGCCGATTTACCGCACAAAATCCAATTCTCGATCAACGAGAACCTACTGAACTCTAACAAGATGCCTAGTAGGTGTGTAAACACTGTCTAAGGACAGCTAGCAAGTCCGAATTGCGTTTTAGTCCAAAATACATCTTAATTTGCATAAAATCATTGAATTAATCCGCTGTTTCGACTCGTTCTTAAAATCCGGGGGTCCAAAAGCTGCGCCGTAACTTTCAGCGCGTTCGTTACGATGAGACGAAGCTCGTGCTCACAAGAGTTGGCTGACACAGATCCCGAGGGTAAAGTTGGCCCATAAATACATAGGGTCCAAATCACACTTTGCTACAATTCAACTATATAATTAATTAACTTGCGATCTACTGTGAGCATGGCTATTACTGAGTATCAAGGATAGTGATGCTCACCAGAAGTGCGCTGGAAAGTGACCGGAAAGTTGGCCGGAGCAACACCTTAGATTGCCCAAAGCTCGGGTTGCAACACCTTCAACTAAACCTGCATCCCAAAGCTAACAGAGGCGAGCATCAGTACTAGGGTGCTACCAGAAGTGGTCTGTACCGAGCCAAGCTCGGCGGCGGCGGCCGGCGGCGGCCGGAGCCGAGAAAACTTGAAATTATCCATTTCCATGAAGAGGTTGACCCAACTTTGATAACAAGGGTTACTGATCTAAAGCAACTTGATGGAAATCTTAATTGCAAAGATTAGCACCTACCTGAGTGGTTGGTCGGAGCCGGAATCGTCGGGGATCGCCGGAACTCGAGGTGAGGTGTATCTCGGGTGCAACTTCACCAAACAAAAACTACGCGTAAATATTTGCATGCAAGTAAATGAGGAGCTCCAACATAACCATATGGACCTACCCGAGTCGATTACCCACCTCCCAGAGGTTCGGTTTGGCCGGAGAAGGAGTTCGCCGGAAAATAGCTCTTTAATGGCGGAATCCGATCGGCGGCCTCAGGCTCGGCGTAAGATGGACCAAAAGGATCCCCTCGGCGCCAGGGAGCTTCCTGTAGGGTTTGTTGGGGTCGGGGACGAGCGGCGGCGCCGGGCGGAGGAAGTCCGGCGAAGTGCAACACAAGCCGGATCTAGGGCTTTGTCGCACGGCGTGAATCCTCAACGGATGGTCCAGCGGCTTTGTGGACTCCCTTCAGTCGATGAGAAGAACGAGATCAACGGCTTTGATCTGCGGTTCAACAGCCGGATGAAGCCCGGCCGCAGATCTGGCCGGAATCTGCACTTCCGGCAAGATGTCGCTTCCGCCGGTGGACCGGAGCACCTTGGGCGTTCGGGCTTCGAGAGGAAGATCTCCTCGATGTCAGTAAGGGACTGGAGGGGTTCAAGACTCAACAAAAACGAAGAAGGGGGTCGATCTTACCTCGCCGGAAAACTGCAGGAGAAGGGTTGCTCCCGCAGCGGCGGCTGGGGTCGGCGTCCCTCGGGCTCGGTTTCCACCACGCAGGGGCACTCCCAGAAGGTGTTTGAAACCACCCTGGGTCTCTAGAGGCTGATCACCAACCTTCCAACCGAGGTGAAAGGGAAGCTCTTGGTTCTTCTTCCTCTCCGGCGACGAGGCGGCGGCCGGTGCGGGGCTCCCGTGGGTTGCGGCAGAGGAGGTGCAGAGATGGTTGAGGGGTGCGGCTAGGGCTGGCCCAGGGTCTAGGGTTAATGAAAACCCTAGCTCGGGTATTACATGCTATATATAGCATTTGGCATATTTTGCATTTTAGTCCCTCCAAGCACTTCCTTTGCAATCCAGTCCCTCACAGCAACTTCACTTTACACTAAGGTCCCTCACCACAGAGGTGGCACGCAAATCGAGGCAAGAACTAGCGGGTTTTATGTGCAATTATCACCTTTTTCGCCTTATTTCACGCTTTTCGAGGCGATTCGGTCGTCAGATCGAAAAACGGACTGCGCCGTGACGTGCGGCTCGACGAGACCTATCAGGTAGCGATCTTGGTTTTTCGAGAAAACGCCCGGATAAAGTTGCGATCCATAAAATACTGATCCAAAACACAGTTTTCGCGCTTTTCGAGATTCCAGAGTCGTCAAACAGGATTTTCGACTTCGCCATTGCGTTCAGAACGTCGAAACGGATCAAATCGACTATTTGGATCGCTAAATTCGGATTCCGAACAGTGAATTGGTCAACGTTGCATCCGCCGGAGTCCCGAAAATCAGGGTTACTGTTCATCTACAGTAACTCACTTAATGCACTGTGCGCAGAGGGCACTGTTACATTGGTCGCGATAATTCGCCCGCTTCTTTGCTGAATTCTGGAAGATCCGACCGTCAGATCGAAAAGTGCTGAATATGAATCTCGCTCAGTTCGACGAGACGATCGCAACAGTCAACTCGGATTTCCAAGATGTCCGGATTGGAAAATAGCCTTTTTGTCTCGTAAATCGTACAACTCGCCCACTGGCACTTGGCTAAATAAATCAACTAGGGTCTTTTGAAATTAAAGGCCAACTCAAATTCCATTATTTTCCTTTTTATTAAATTATGAAAATTCAAGTTCTCACATCTCTCCCACCAAAAAGAAAGTTTCGTCCCTGAAACTTAATACAACTAAGAACCAAATAAATGGGGGTAACGCTCCATCATGGTTGATTCGCGTTCCCACGTGGTTTCACGCTCCTCATGGTTCTCCCATTGTACTTTGACGTAGGGGATCGATCTGTTCCTCAGCTTCTTTTCGTCTCGAGCCAGGATCTTCAGTGGTACCTCATCATGGCTCAGATCCTCGCGAAGCTGGACTGCGGTGGGGCTGATAATGTGGGAAGGATCCCTGATCCGTGATCATTAGCAGCTCTGGGGACACGTGCTTTCGGCTCAAAGCATCTTGTACTGTGTGGTTTGTGATAACACTAGGGTTCACAATTCTGTTTCATCCAAACTGCTAACAATTCTGGTTCATTTATTGTTCATTTGTACTACCGCGTATTTCTATTATTGAATCAGTTGCAAGATCTGGCGGGATCAACGTGGCTAGTGGCCGCAAGCTAGGACGAATGTCTACATTAATGACAAATATAATCTGTCCACTATGTACACGACTATCCGAGACCTACCTAAGGTCCGATATGCTCTGGAATATCAATACTGAAACTATAACATCGTTGTCCAAAGACAACCTTGGAACTAAAATTTAAGTAAGCAGACAAATAGACCCAATCATTATATTCCCCTTTTCAGGGTGGGGTATTTCCTCAGCTCTTTCGACAGTACGTTGTCTGCAGCCAACGTGCTTATCAAAAGAAAAGTGAAATACCATAGATCTGTCGCCAACATCAAGTTGGGGACACAACTCTCACCGGAATCCAACATAAGGTATAACTCATAGGAGTAACTAAGACTCCACTAAACTCGTACCAAGGTGGGGTCTGAATCTGAATCTAATTCAAACTAGGGTTTCAATCGGGCCCATAGATCACCGGATTTAACCTGTCCATCAACCATGTCTGCGCCAAAGCACTCACCGTTACCACCATCTCTATCAAAGTAATCGTGAATCCCAAATTAGTTTACACTGATCAGGGTTGGGACACGATTCATTAAGGTCTAATATTTGCTGGATGTCGTCAGGAAAGCGTCTCATAAGTGTGAAAATACACCCGAGCTCCTAACCGCTAGACAAATACCCCGCGCTCTCACGTCATAAGTCATCCTAGGGTTCATCCTAACCAGATCCTAATCAATTTCCCTAGGTACCGTGTACCTATTGCTCTGATACCATCTAATCTGTCACGCCCCGAGTTTAAAAATCAGGTCTGAAATTTTTTTTTTTTTTGAATAAATCAGAGTTTGCAAAACGGGCGTAACAGACCGCCACACATATAGGAAATCCCCTATCCCAAAGGATAGAGTCTCTCCTATACATGCACGGCTAGGCGAATCCAATCATCAATCAGAGATCAATCAACATCTAGCTAATAATGAATAATCAACATGAATAATCCAAATAATCATGCTAACATCAATCTGGAATAACTCAAAAAGCTGAAAGCTGAGATAACATAAATCAGAGTCAGCTACAATCATCCGGGATCACAATCATCGATCTATGTCATCAGGGGGACAGCTCTATCGTGACAGGCTCACTGGATCGTCCCGACATCCCAGCACCCGAATGACCTGAAAAACAGTCACCCGAGGGTGTGAGACACACCGGAGTGTATCCCAGTGGGCACGACGAGCCGAGAAATAGCTAATCGTACCTACTGGGTACTAAAATCTGCGGATAGTAAAGATCATAGGGTAAAGCTGAATAACAAATAAGATCTACAGATAATCAATATAAATCCACAGATAACTGAATAGGCAGATAATCAAGGGTAATGAAACTGCAAGTAATAAATGCTAGAAATCAATGTAGAGCTATAACATCCAAGCACAATAACTGCAGGTAAGTGATGCAAGAAATCTGGATATAAATGATCTAATCAAGCATACACTGAGCAGTGGAGGTACAGAGTAAGATATCTATCAATAATAGTGCAAGGTAAGAATAATGCGTCAATCAACAGAACTCAAGTACCCAATCAATGCCAGTATTGGTCACGAGGACCTCAGGCTCATACCACCTAGCTGGCACCTAGCTGGCTGACATAACCCCGCACCCACTGGTGCCTAACTGGGGGCTCACGGGTCCTTCCTCTAGACCACTTTACCGGTAAAGAACATCGCTGCGGTCATGACTCCGCTGATGTACGTGAAGTACAGCGTGCGTGGTAGTCATCATGCTATGCTCAAGCTCACGGTCTAATGACCGGGTGGTCAGCAATAAGCCGAGATCCCAACAGGGAAATCATCTATCATATCGATCAAGATCTATCATGCATATCTGAATATCAAGCAAACATCACAGATGAAAGGAAATAGCAGGTAAAATCCGATCCTGACATCTATGTACTAGAATATAAAAGCTGATGAGCAGGTGTACATGCTGTGTCTAAAGAATCACTGTCTATCAGGAAAATCATATGGCATATAGATGAACTCATCAGATATAATCAAGATATGAACACTGACAAGCAGATGTATATAGTGTGTCTAAGGAATCAATGTCTATCGAACAATCATGCTGATAACAGGTACATATGATGTGTCACAAGTAGATCAGAATCTATCAAGAATAATCATAGAGCATGCAACCTACTAATCAAGGCTAATTATGAACAGGTCTAGCGAGATCAATGTCAATCAGGAGAGTCAGGGTATGTCAAAATAGATCATATGGATAAAATCAGCAGGGCAAATCAACAACAGGTGTCCGACTGGACTAAAGCAACCAGAGGGCCAAAAAGCTAAAGCCCGGATCGAAAATAACCCACCTGGATGAAGGCAGATCCTCGAACTCCCGCACAGCTACTGGGAGGCTGGTGCTGAACAACTGGGCCCTGAATAAAAAGCTATAATCAGTAATAGACTCACACATACCCATCCCGACGACACGACAGTAACGGAGGGCTTATACGGGACAATATTGCCGATTTACCGCACAAAATCCAATTCTCGATCAACGAGAACCTACTGAACTCTAACAAGATGCCTAGTAGGTGTGTAAACACTGTCTAAGGACAGCTAGCAAGTCCGAATTGCATTTTAGTCCAAAATACATCTTAATTTGCATAAAATCATTGAATTAATCCGCTGTTTCGACTCGTTCTTAAAATCCGGGGGTCCAAAAGCTGCGCCGTAACTTTCAGCGCGTTCGTTACGATGAGACGAAGCTCGTGCTCACAAGAGTTGGCTGACACGGATCCCGAGGGTAAAGTTGGCCCATAAATACATAGGGTCCAAATCACACTTTGCTACAATTCAACTATATAATTAATTAACTTGCGATCTACTGTGAGCATGGCTATTACTGAGTATCAAGGATAGTGATGCTCACCAGAAGTGCGCTGGAAAGTGACCGGAAAGTTGGCCGGAGCAACACCTTAGATTGCCCAAAGCTCGGGTTGCAACACCTTCAACTAAACCTGCATCCCAAAGCTAACAGAGGCGAGCATCAGTACTAGGGTGCTACCAGAAGTGGTCTGTACCGAGCCAAGCTCGGCGGCGGCGGCCGGCGGCGGCCGGAGCCGAGAAAACTTGAAATTATCCATTTCCATGAAGAGGTTGACCCAACTTTGATAACAAGGGTTACTGATCTAAAGCAACTTGATGGAAATCTTAATTGCAAAGATTAGCACCTACCTGAGTGGTTGGTCGGAGCCGGACTCGTCGGGGATCGCCGGAACTCGAGGTGAGGTGTATCTCGGGTGCAACTTCACCAAACAAAAACTACGCGTAAATATTTGCATGCAAGTAAATGAGGAGCTCCAACATAACCATATGGACCTACCCGAGTCGATTACCCACCTCCCAGAGGTTCGGTTTGGCCGGAGAAGGAGTTCGCCGGAAAATAGCTCTTTAATGGCGGAATCCGATCGGCGGCCTCAGGCTCGGCGTAAGATGGACCAAAAGGATCCCCTCGGCGCCAGGGAGCTTCCTGTAGGGTTTGTTGGGGTCGGGGACGAGCGGCGGCGCCGGGCGGAGGAAGTCCGGCGAAGTGCAACACAAGCCGGATCTAGGGCTTTGTCGCACGGCGTGAATCCTCAACGGATGGTCCAGCGGCTTGGTGGACTCCCTTCAGTCGATGAGAAGAACGAGATCAACGGCTTTGATCTGCGGTTCAACGGCCGGATGAAGCCCGGCCGCAGATCTGGCCGGAATCTGCACTTCCGGCAAGATGTCGCTTCCGCCGGTGGACCGGAGCACCTTGGGCGTTCGGGCTTCGAGAGGAAGATCTCCTCGATGTCAGTAAGGGACTGGAGGGGTTCAAGACTCAACAAAAACGAAGAAGGGGGTCGATCTTACCTCGCCGGAAAACTGCAGGAGAAGGGTTGCTCCCGCAGCGGCGGCTGGGGTCGGCGTCCCTCGGGCTCGGTTTCCACCACGCAGGGGCACTCCCAGAAGGTGTTTGAAACCACCCTGGGTCTCTAGAGGCTGATCACCAACCTTCCAACCGAGGTGAAAGGGAAGCTCTTGGTTCTTCTTCCTCTCCGGCGACGAGGCGGCGGCCGGTGCGGGGCTCCCGTGGGTTGCGGCAGAGGAGGTGCAGAGATGGTTGAGGGGTGCGGCTAGGGCTGGCCCAGGGTCTAGGGTTAATGAAAACCCTAGCTCGGGTATTACATGCTATATATAGCATTTGGCATATTTTGCATTTTAGTCCCTCCAAGCACTTCCTTTGCAATCCAGTCCCTCACAGCAACTTCACTTTACACTAAGGTCCCTCACCACAGAGGTGGCACGCAAATCGAGGCAAGAACTAGCGGGTTTTATGTGCAATTATCACCTTTTTCGCCTTATTTCACGCTTTTCGAGGCGATTCGGTCGTCAGATCGAAAAACGGACTGCGCCGTGACGTGCGGCTCGACGAGACCTATCAGGTAGCGATCTTGGTTTTTCGAGAAAACGCCCGGATAAAGTTGCGATCCATAAAATACTGATCCAAAACACAGTTTTCGCGCTTTTCGAGATTCCAGAGTCGTCAAACAGGATTTTCGACTTCGCCATTGCGTTCAGAACGTCGAAACGGATCAAATCGACTATTTGGATCGCTAAATTCGGATTCCGAACAGTGAATTGGTCAACGTTGCATCCGCCGGAGTCCCGAAAATCAGGGTTACTGTTCATCTACAGTAACTCACTTAATGCACTGTGCGCAGAGGGCACTGTTACATTGGTCGCGATAATTCGCCCGCTTCTTCGCTGAATTCTGGAAGATCCGACCGTCAGATCGAAAAGTGCTGAATATGAATCTCGCTCAGTTCGACGAGACGATCGCAACAGTCAACTCGGATTTCCAAGATCATGTCCGGATTGGAAAATAGCCTTTTTGTCTCGTAAATCGTACAACTCGCCCACTGGCACTTGGCTAAATAAATCAACTAGGGTCTTTTGAAATTAAAGGCCAACTCAAATTCCATTATTTTCCTTTTTATTAAATTATGAAAATTCAAGTTCTCACATCTCTCCCACCAAAAAGAAAGTTTCGTCCCTGAAACTTAATACAACTAAGAACCAAATAAATGGGGGTAACGCTCCATCATGGTTGATTCGCGTTCCCACGTGGTTTCACGCTCCTCATGGTTCTCCCATTGTACTTTGACGTAGGGGATCGATCTGTTCCTCAGCTTCTTTTCGTCTCGAGCCAGGATCTTCAGTGGTACCTCATCATGGCTCAGATCCTCGCGAAGCTGGACTGCGGTGGGGCTGATAATGTGGGAAGGATCCCTGATCCGTGATCATTAGCAGCTCTGGGGACACGTGCTTTCGGCTCAAAGCATCTTGTACTGTGTGGTTTGTGATAACACTAGGGTTCACAATTCTGTTTCATCCAAACTGCTAACAATTCTGGTTCATTTATTGTTCATTTGTACTACCGCGTATTTCTATTATTGAATCAGTTGCAAGATCTGGCGGGATCAACGTGGCTAGTGGCCGCAAGCTAGGACGAATGTCTACATTAATGACAAATATAATCTGTCCACTATGTACACGACTATCCGAGACCTACCTAAGGTCCGATATGCTCTGGAATATCAATACTGAAACTATAACATCGTTGTCCAAAGACAACCTTGGAACTAAAATTTAAGTAAGCAGACAAATAGACCCAATCATTATATTCCCCTTTTCAGGGTGGGGTATTTCCTCAGCTCTTTCGACAGTACGTTGTCTGCAGCCAACGTGCTTATCAAAAGAAAAGTGAAATACCATAGATCTGTCGCCAACATCAAGTTGGGGACACAACTCTCACCGGAATCCAACATAAGGTATAACTCATAGGAGTAACTAAGACTCCACTAAACTCGTACCAAGGTGGGGTCTGAATCTGAATCTAATTCAAACTAGGGTTTCAATCGGGCCCATAGATCACCGGATTTAACCTGTCCATCAACCATGTCTGCGCCAAAGCACTCACCGTTACCACCATCTCTATCAAAGTAATCGTGAATCCCAAATTAGTTTACACTGATCAGGGTTGGGACACGATTCATTAAGGTCTAATATTTGCTGGATGTCGTCAGGAAAGCGTCTCATAAGTGTGAAAATACACCCGAGCTCCTAACCGCTAGACAAATACCCCGCGCTCTCACGTCATAAGTCATCCTAGGGTTCATCCTAACCAGATCCTAATCAATTTCCCTAGGTACCGTGTACCTATTGCTCTGATACCATCTAATCTGTCACGCCCCGAGTTTAAAAATCAGGTCTGAAATTTTTTTTTTTTTTGAATAAATCAGAGTTTGCAAAACGGGCGTAACAGACCGCCACACATATAGGAAATCCCCTATCCCAAAGGATAGAGTCTCTCCTATACATGCACGGCTAGGCGAATCCAATCATCAATCAGAGATCAATCAACATCTAGCTAATAATGAATAATCAACATGAATAATCCAAATAATCATGCTAACATCAATCTGGAATAACTCAAAAAGCTGAAAGCTGAGATAACATAAATCAGAGTCAGCTACAATCATCCGGGATCACAATCATCGATCTATGTCATCAGGGGGACAGCTCTATCGTGACAGGCTCACTGGATCGTCCCGACATCCCAGCACCCGAATGACCTGAAAAACAGTCACCCGAGGGTGTGAGACACACCGGAGTGTATCCCAGTGGGCACGACGAGCCGAGAAATAGCTAATCGTACCTACTGGGTACTAAAATCTGCGGATAGTAAAGATCATAGGGTAAAGCTGAATAACAAATAAGATCTACAGATAATCAATATAAATCCACAGATAACTGAATAGGCAGATAATCAAGGGTAATGAAACTGCAAGTAATAAATGCTAGAAATCAATGTAGAGCTATAACATCCAAGCACAATAACTGCAGGTAAGTGATGCAAGAAATCTGGATATAAATGATCTAATCAAGCATACACTGAGCAGTGGAGGTACAGAGTAAGATATCTATCAATAATAGTGCAAGGTAAGAATAATGCGTCAATCAACAGAACTCAAGTACCCAATCAATGCCAGTATTGGTCACGAGGACCTCAGGCTCATACCACCTAGCTGGCACCTAGCTGGCTGACATAACCCCGCACCCACTGGTGCCTAACTGGGGGCTCACGGGTCCTTTCTCTAGACCACTTTACCGGTAAAGAACATCGCTGCGGTCATGACTCCGCTGATGTACGTGAAGTACAGCGTGCGTGGTAGTGATCATGCTATGCTCAAAAAGCTCCCGGTCTAATGACCGGGTCGTCGGCAATAAGCCGAGATCCCAACAGGGAAATCATCTATCATATCGATCAGAATCTATCATGCATATCAGAATATCAAGCAAACATCACAGATGACAGGAAATAGCAGGTAAAATCCGATCATGACATCTATGTACTAGAATATAAAAGCTGATGAGCAGGTGTACATGCTGTGTCTAAAGAATCACTGTCTATCAGGAAAATCATATGGCATATAGATGAACTCATCAGATATAATCAAGATATGAACACTGACAAGCAGATGTATATAGTGTGTCTAAGGAATCAATGTCTATCGAACAATCATGCTGATAACAGGTACATATGATGTGTCACAAGTAGATCAGAATCTATCAAGAATAATCATAGAGCATGCAACCCTACTAATCAAGGCTAATTATGAACAGGTCTAGCGAGATCAATGTCAATCAGGAGAGTCAGGGTATGTCAAAATAGATCATATGGATCTAATCAGCAGGGCAATTCAATAACAGGTGTCCGACTGGACTAAAGCAACCAGAGGGCCAAAGAGCTAAAGCCCGGATCGAAAGTAACCCACCTGGATGAAGGCAGATCCTCGAACTCCCGCACAGCTACTGGGAGGCTGGTGCTGAACAACTGGGCCCTGAATAAAAAGCTATAATCAGTAATAGACTCACACATACCCATCCCGACGACACGACAGTAACGGAGGGCTTATACGGGACAATATTGCCGATTTACCGCACAAAATCCAATTCTCGATCAACGAGAACCTACTGAACTCTAACAAGATGCCTAGTAGGTGTGTAAACACTGTCTAAGGACAGCTAGCAAGTCCGAATTGCGTTTTAGTCCAAAATACATCTTAATTTGCATAAAATCATTGAATTAATCCGCTGTTTCGACTCGTTCTTAAAATCCGGGGGTCCAAAAGCTGCGCCGTAACTTTCAGCGCGTTCGCTGCGACGAGCCGAAGCTCGTGCTCACAAGAGTTGGCTGACACGGATTCCGAGGGCAAAGTTGGCCCATAAATACATAGGGTCCAAATCACACTTTGCTACAATTCAACTATATAATTAATTAACTTGCGATCTACTGTGAGCATGGCTATTACTGAGTATCAAGGATAGTGATGCTCACCAGAAGTGCGCTGGAAAGTGACCGGAAAGTTGGCCGGAGCAACACCTTAGATTGCCCAAAGCTCGGGTTGCAACACCTTCAACTAAACCTGCATCCCAAAGCTAACAGAGGCGAGCATCAGTACTAGGGTGCTACCAGAAGTGGTCTGTACCGAGCCAAGCTCGGCGGCGGCGGCCGGCGGCGGCCGGAGCCGAGAAAACTTGAAATTATCCATTTCCATGAAGAGGTTGACCCAACTTTGATAACAAGGGTTACTGATCTAAAGCAACTTGATGGAAATCTTAATTGCAAAGATTAGCACCTACCTGAGTGGTTGGTCGGAGCCGGACTCGTCGGGGATCGCCGGAACTCGAGGTGAGGTGTATCTCGGGTGCAACTTCACCAAACAAAAACTACGCGTAAATATTTGCATGCAAGTAAATGAGGAGCTCCAACATAACCATATGGACCTACCCGAGTCGATTACCCACCTCCCAGAGGTTCGGTTTGGCCGGAGAAGGAGTTCGCCGGAAAATAGCTCTTTAATGGCGGAATCCGATCGGCGGCCTCAGGCTCGGCGTAAGATGGACCAAAAGGATCCCCTCGGCGCCAGGGAGCTTCCTGTAGGGTTTGTTGGGGTCGGGGACGAGCGGCGGCGCCGGGCGGAGGAAGTCCGGCGAAGTGCAACACAAGCCGGATCTAGGGCTTTGTCGCACGGCGTGAATCCTCAACGGATGGTCCAGCGGCTTGGTGGACTCCCTTCAGTCGATGAGAAGAACGAGATCAACGGCTTTGATCTGCGGTTCAACGGCCGGATGAAGCCCGGCCGCAGATCTGGCCGGAATCTGCACTTCCGGCAAGATGTCGCTTCCGCCGGTGGACCGGAGCACCTTGGGCGTTCGGGCTTCGAGAGGAAGATCTCCTCGATGTCAGTAAGGGACTGGAGGGGTTCAAGACTCAACAAAAACGAAGAAGGGGGTCGATCTTACCTCGCCGGAAAACTGCAGGAGAAGGGTTGCTCCCGCAGCGGCGGCTGGGGTCGGCGTCCCTCGGGCTCGGTTTCCACCACGCAGGGGCACTCCCAGAAGGTGTTTGAAACCACCCTGGGTCTCTAGAGGCTGATCACCAACCTTCCAACCGAGGTGAAAGGGAAGCTCTTGGTTCTTCTTCCTCTCCGGCGACGAGGCGGCGGCCGGTGCGGGGCTCCCGTGGGTTGCGGCAGAGGAGGTGCAGAGATGGTTGAGGGGTGCGGCTAGGGCTGGCCCAGGGTCTAGGGTTAATGAAAACCCTAGCTCGGGTATTACATGCTATATATAGCATTTGGCATATTTTGCATTTTAGTCCCTCCAAGCACTTCCTTTGCAATCCAGTCCCTCACAGCAACTTCACTTTACACTAAGGTCCCTCACCACAGAGGTGGCACGCAAATCGAGGCAAGAACTAGCGGGTTTTATGTGCAATTATCACCTTTTTCGCCTTATTTCACGCTTTTCGAGGCGATTCGGTCGTCAGATCGAAAAACGGACTGCGCCGTGACGTGCGGCTCGACGAGACCTATCAGGTAGCGATCTTGGTTTTTCGAGAAAACGCCCGGATAAAGTTGCGATCCATAAAATACTGATCCAAAACACAGTTTTCGCGCTTTTCGAGATTCCAGAGTCGTCAAACAGGATTTTCGACTTCGCCATTGCGTTCAGAACGTCGAAACGGATCAAATCGACTATTTGGATCGCTAAATTCGGATTCCGAACAGTGAATTGGTCAACGTTGCATCCGCCGGAGTCCCGAAAATCAGGGTTACTGTTCATCTACAGTAACTCACTTAATGCACTGTGCGCAGAGGGCACTGTTACATTGGTCGCGATAATTCGCCCGCTTCTTCGCTGAATTCTGGAAGATCCGACCGTCAGATCGAAAAGTGCTGAATATGAATCTCGCTCAGTTCGACGAGACGATCGCAACAGTCAACTCGGATTTCCAAGATCATGTCCGGATTGGAAAATAGCCTTTTTGTCTCGTAAATCGTACAACTCGCCCACTGGCACTTGGCTAAATAAATCAACTAGGGTCTTTTGAAATTAAAGGCCAACTCAAATTCCATTATTTTCCTTTTTATTAAATTATAAAAATTCAAGTTCTCACAAAGAGGACGATAATACTGAGCTGGACATAAAGGTAATTCACAAATATACTGTTAGAATTATGAGCTATACTCATTACTATTTTTTTTTTTTTATTACCGTTCATTCATATACTCATATTTAATTAGTTTTAAATTATCACCTACAATAGCAGATTACTTTGAGGAGGTACCAGTTATCAGGTACTCCAAAATAGGATTATTTTGATCTTTTTATTTAGGGGTAATTAAGTCATTTTATCTCTATTTTAAAAAATTTTATTTTTATAAATATTATAAACTTTAAAATTTTCAATTTATTGAGAGTTTTTATTTTTGAAAAGATTATAAATTTTAAATATTCTTATTTAGTTATAGTCTTAAATGTTAATGGTCTTTATTTAATATATTTTAAAATTGAAAGGATATGTTTAGAATTTTTTGATTAAACAGGGTGAAACTCTATTTGAGTACAAAGGTAGGAGTAGAGGGCAACCCGAACTGCTGAGTCCACAAACAACCCCGACTACAGCAGTGAGGCGCCAACAACATAAGCGCCCAAGGACGACAGCTAATTGACACAAACACAAGAGGCGACACAGCTTACGTCCCGCTTACAACAAACCCAACAAAGAGATAACAATTAACAAAGAGGAATACTATCAAACGCATAGAAACCAAACACCACCGTAGACACCGGATGGAAACATGGATTAGCCGAGAAAGATCAAGTTGGCGGATGTCTAAGGGTGCCTCCTCCTGTTTTGGACCGATAGGGAAGCTGCTGCCGAGGCTCATTATAACTCTCCCTCTAGACCACATCCGATTCATCTCAGATTATTGGGCTTGACCGCCCTTGGTGCCCAAGGATGCTCGATGGAGCGCACAAATCAACGTGGAGTAAGAGGGCCCCCAATTAAAGAAACAGCATAGCGCCGGGGATGGCATCAGCCATAAATCAAGAAACATCCCCCTCGGCGCCCCCCGTAGGCATTACGCCCCATTTCTTACCATCAGTCTTGGTTAACGTGGGGGATTAAAGGAAGTCAATGAGTATGGCTCTCCCAACGGCAGAGTCCAGGAGTAGAACATGCAGAGGTATCACAAGAAATCGGTACCTTGTATTGTTGGCTCTGAAGACTTCAATTTGCTGGTTGAGAACATAGACCATGTTGGGGTTTCACGAAGCAAATGGGGATATGTTTAGAATTCAAATTGAATATGTTCAAATATGTTGAGAGAGTATGGTTGTATTTAAATTTCAAATGAATATGTTCAAAATTGAATGGTTATGTTCAAATTTGAGAAAGTATGGTCGTATTTAAATTTTAAATTTCAAATTTCAAAATCGAGTATATTCAAATTTCAAAATTGTGAGAATGTGGTTATATTCAAATTTCAAATTTTAAAATTGACCGATTATGTTCAAATTTCAATATGTGTTCAAATTTCAAAATTGAAAGGTTATGTTCGAATTTGAGAAAGTACGGTTGTGTTTAAATTTTAAATTTCAAATTTTAAGATTGAATATGTTATGAGGAAGTATGTTTGTATTTAAATTTTAAATTTTAAATTTCAAAAATTGAATATGTTACATTTAAATTTGAGGAAATATGTTTGTATTTAAATTTCAAAATTTTAAATTTCAAAATTGAATATGTTACATGTAAATTTGAGGAAGTATGTTTGTATTTAAATTTCAAATTTTAAATTTCAAAATTGAATATGTTACATTTAAATTTGAGGAAGTATGTTGTATTTAAATTTCAAATTTTAAATTTCAAAATTGAATATGTTATATTTAAATTTGAGGAAGTATGTTTGTATTTAAATTTCAAATTTTTAAATTTCAAAATTGAATATGTTACATTTAAATTTGAGGAAGTATATGTCACGCCCCGAGTTTTAAAAACCGGTCTAAATTTTTTTTTTTTTTTTTTTCAGAGTTATCAGAAACCGGGCGCAATAGACCGCCACATGCATAGGAAAGTCTCTATTCAACAGACAGAATCTCCCCTATACATGCACGGCTAGGCAAGTACATAATACATTCAGAGTTCAAGTACAGATAACTTAACTAATAACCTATCTAATAACTGAACTAATAAAATACCGTATCTGATCATATCCCAAAATGTCCGATCATCCGGGGAACAGCTCTATCGTGATCACCTCACCAGACGTCCCGACATCTCACCACCCAACAGTCCTGAAAAACAGTCACCCGAGGGTGTGAGACACACATAAGTGTATCCCAGTGGGCACGACGAGCCGAGAAATAGCTAATCGTACCTACTGGATACTAAAATCTGCGGATGTAGCTGGTCAGTGATAAAAGCTGAATAACCAAATAACAGGTATACTGATAATCAAGGTAAAACGATCAGGAGCGAATAATCAATAGCAGGTATACTGATAATCAAGTATAATGATCAGGAGCAGAATAATCAAATAGCAGGTATACTGATAATCAAGTATAATGATCAGGAGCAAATAATCAAATAGCAGGTCTACTGAGCAGTAATATACGAAATAGCATGCTGAATAACTGTATAAGCAGGTATCAAACAATGCTGATAGTAATGTCTGTAATCAAGCAGGAACTGAACAATCAGGGTACAAGATGAATAGCTACATGTAGATAAATCATGGAGATGATAAAAGCTATGCGTCAATGAAAGAAACTCAAGTACCCAATCACAATGCCACTATTGGTCTCATAGGACCTCAGGCAAAGCCACCGATCTGCACTCGATCCGCTGACATACCCTGCACTCAAGGGCTCACGGTCCTATCTCAAGACCACTTTACCGGTAAAGAACAAGCTCCACGGGGAGCGACCCCGGCCATGTTCGTGAAGTACAGCAGTGCGTGGCAAATCATAATGATCAATCTCACGGTCTAGTGACAGGGTAGTCGGCAACAAGCCGGGAAATCCCCACTGGGATGCGACAATAGTATGCCAACAGATATCTCAACTCATATGCAGGAATAATCATCAACGATTCCAATCAAGGATGCAATATCAGAATCAACTGAATCTCAACTCATATGCAAGAATAATCATCAACGAATCCAATCAAGGATGCAATATCAGAATCAACTGAATCTCAACTCATATACAGGGATAATCATCAACGAATCCAATCAAGGATGCAATATCAGAATCAACTGAATCTCAACTCATATAAAGAGAGAGCAGCAACTATATGACATGGATCGGAAATAATCAGAGAGTTCTGATAATCAGATATAGCAAATATCCAGGAATAAAGTCATAATATCTAGAAGCAACTAAAGACCAATCATGCAAGACTAAACACTGTTGTTTTAAGAAAATCATTTTGAAAACAGGTTCTAAGTTCAAACCTCGCAGAGCAATGCCTTTGTCTTATCAAACAAGAACAGACTCAGGCGACCCTGCGATGCTTGGTTAAAAACATTTGTTGACTAAAAATCATGTGTTTAGCAGTATAATCCTTGGAAAAGGAAAACAGGCTCAAACATCTAATGACCAAAAGGGCATGGCAATGCAGTGGTCAAGTAAGCATGATAACGGAAATCCAGCAGGAATATAAATGTCTGTATATAGCAATCAATCATGGGTCTATCATGCAATAACTGAAATGTAAGAGCAAGTATCTCTGGATATAAATGCAGTACAATAACTGATAAATATGAAGCAATAATAGGCATGATCAGACCATGAATATCAACTGTGCTGAATACTGGAATATAAATGGCAGGTGAACAGGAAATGTCCAGGTGGCAAGTGTCATAATCTATGAATATGAAATAGGTATACCCAATCAGGGCTAAGTCAAAAACAGGTGTCCGACTGGACTAAAGCAACCAGAGGGCCGAAAAGATAAAGCCCGGACCGAAGATAACCCACCTCAGTGTAGGCCGATCCCTGAACTCCCGCTGGTCTACTGGGAAGCTGGTGCCGAACTGCTAGGCCCTGAACATATAACTAGCAATCAGTAACTGACTCGCTCAACCCAACCGACTGACACTAAACAATCTGAAAACTGTCAATTACACTTACTGAACCCTAACATCATATTTTAGATATTCAGGTAGACTGAGTTGTCAACTTAACAATTTAAGTGATTAATTTACCAAACTGCCCTTTGAAAACCTTTTTAGAGCCCAATTCAGATTTCGGAGTTTTCCCGACGATAAAACCAAGACACTTGACCAACCAGGATAATGTCGCAGGTACTCTGAGGCATCCATAATAATCCAAAATCTCAACCGGAACGCGAACTCGCGCCGAAATCCGTAAAGTCGACGACTTCGCCGATTTACGAAACGAAGTCACATTTCCGCTGAACTAGAGCCTTCGGAACTTATATAAGACATCTAGTCGAGGTATAATTACTGTCTAAAGACAGCCACGAGGTCACATTTACAATATAGTCCAAAATAGCTTTTAATTTGCATAAATACATTAAGTTAATTGCCCGTTTCGGCTCGTTCTTATAATCCGGGGGTCCAACGACGACGCCGTAAGTTTCAGCGCGTAGGTTTTGACGCAACAAAACTCGTGCTCACGAGTTTGAGTCGACAGGGAGTCTATTTTACAGAATTGTCCCATAATTACATAAGCTCAAATACAACCTTGCTAAATAAAACTATACACATGACCAAAACACGAAACAACTGGAGCATGGGACATAGGGTGGACAGAGAATAATGGTGCTCACCGGAAATGCGTTGGAAAACGGCTGGATAGTTGGTCGGAGCAACACCACCCAATGCTCAAGACTCGGTTTGGGCCAACTTGGAACGAACTTCGTTCAACTCTGGAACAAAGGGAAGCACAAGTTAGAACAACTTCCCAGAGGAGCTCCTGACCAGGTCACAATGCAACCTCGGCTGACGGCCAGAGGCGGCGGCGGAAAAACGCAATAATATAACTATTAAATTAGCAAGGTTGGCCGACTCAAACACGAAGATTCCTGGGCTCAACCAAAATGATAGGAATACTCTAGAAGGTGTTTAAAGCTCACCCGTAAGGTTGTCCGGAGTTTGGAGTCGTCGGCGGCGGCCGGAGAAGGAGCTCGGCCAAGAGAAGGGTGCAACCTCCAAAACCAAAACTACACGTCAACCTTCGCATGCAAAATGGTGGGGAGCTCAAAACAAGATTATAGAACACACCTGGGTTGTTTTCCCAGCGCACGAAGTCCCCGGGGATAGCCGGAATAGGAGATCGCCGGAAAATACACCCTCTAATGGCGGATTCCGGCCGGGTGCAAACGAGGCTTCGCGAGATGGTCCAAGGTGCACTGCTGGTCACCACGGACCTTCCTGCAGTGGTGGCCGGCGAGGAGGTCGAGCGGCGGCGCCGGAAAAAGCTTCTCCGGCGAAGTCTAACGAAGCTCGGTTCTAGGGCTCGGCGGCGCGGCGAGGATTTTAGTCCGATCATCCCAGAACTTTGGAGACTGCTAGCAGTCGACGAGAGGAGGAGAATCAACGGCTTGATCGAGTTTCCGATGGCTGAGTGAAGCCTAAGGTCAAGGTTCGGCCAGATTTGCTTTTCCGGCGATAAAGTGCTCCCGCCGGCGACCGGACGCACGGCAGGTACTCGGACTGCACAGGAGGGATCCCCTCGTGATCAGAAGCAAGGTGGTTGGGTTCAAGGATCACCAAAAACAAAAAGTTCCAACTTCGTACCTTGCCAGAAACCCAAGGAGAATGGTGACGGCCGCGGCGACGCACGGCAACGGCGGGTGCCGAGGTACCCTTGGCTCGGACGTGGCTACCCCAAGGATCTCTCCGGCTGGAGCTCGAGCCCACCATGGACTCCCTGGTGTGTGTGCAAATTCACCCGAGAGGCTCAAGGCTTGTGTGCTCTCCCTCTCGCGGTTGCTCTGGCGACGGGGAAGGTGGTGGCGCGTCTGGTTTACGTTGGAGAGAGGTGTGAAGCTTCGTTTCCAGAGAGGGGAGATGAAGAGGAGGCTAGCGCGTGGGGTGTGGTTTACGAAGAGTCGCACGCGGTGATGCATGCATAAATGCATGTATGCATAATTTCATAAAACCCCCTCCAATTTCTACTATTTAAAGTTGAGTCCTGAACCAGTTTAAACACTTTCAAACTTTAGTCCCTCTCCAACAATGGCATATATTGTAAGTACATAAAATATAAGGGTTTATTTGTGAAAATGCCATTTTTCCTCATATTTTATGCTTTTCGAGGAGTTTCGCTTGTCAAAACGAAAAACGGATTTCGCCATTGCGTCCGGCACATCGAAATCTATAAGACAGCGATTTTTGTTCTTCGACACGATGTCCAGATAAATTTCCGTTCCATAAAAACTGTCCAATTTTACAGTTTTCACGATTCTCGAGATTCCAGGGTCGTCAAACGAGATTTTCGTCTGTGCCATTGCGTCCAGATCGACGAGACCGACGAAAACGACTACCTGGATCACTGAATTTGGACTCCGAACAGTGAAATAATCCACGTTTGCAGTTGACGGAGTCCGGAATTTAGGGGTTACTGTTCATCTACAGTGTTAACTTAAAACACTGTGTACAGACCCACTGTTCCAATAGTCGCAAAATTCGCTCGCTTCTTCTTTAATTTCTGGAAGATCCGACCGTCGGATCGAAAAGTGCTGAATATGAAACTCGCTCAGTTCGACGAGACGATCGCAACGGTCAACTCAGATTTCCAAGATCATGTCCGGATTAAAAGTTAGCCTTTTTGCCTCGTAATTCGTGCAACTAGCACACAGGCGTTTGACCAAGTAGGTTAATTTAGGTCTTTTGAATCCGAACTCAGGCTGAAAATTACCTTTAATTTATTTATTAAAAATAAAATATTTCGGATTACTACAATAAAGTACAACAGTAAAATAAATACAAATATCTCTCCCAGCTCACCACAAATATACAACTAGCTGGTAAAAGCAAGACCTAAAAAGAAATACTAAAGAACTGTCTGAGAAAATCGGGTACACAAAAAACTCCAGCTAACATCACTCGGGTGGCTCTCTATCTAGTCCGCAACCCTCTTACCTCGATCAGCTGCTGACGGCCCAGCAACACCCACAGAGGACTCTGCAAAATAAAGGGAGAAACAAAGAAGAAGACGATGGGGGTGAGAACTACTATAGAAACAGTAGCCTCCCCTAGTGGGTTAAGCCTCAACTCTGACATGCCCACTAGGTCTACCAGAGGCAAAAAGAAAAGGAGTAAGGTGGTAAGCTGATAAAACTGCCGATAAAGGAAAGCTACCACTAATATGCCTCTAAATGCAATAACGAAAAGAGTAATTGAATGCATGCATCAGTAAAACGATCTGTCTAAAAAGACCCAATCGATGGACCAGTAACCACTGGTACTGCCTGCTCTGCTGTCGAACTCAAGAACAGACCGGAACCCAACACGGTCGAAAGGAGAACTGACCGGAACCCAACACGGTCGAAAGCCTACTCCGGAGTGGCACTCGAGGGGAGCGACCCACACGAGTTAAGTAACTCTGTCATCAGTATCGCAAGTATCTCTGTACCGAGTATCACTGTATCAAGTATCACTGTATAGCAGGACTGGATCATGACAATGAACAAAGTGGGGAAAAACCCTCTACTAAAGATAACCCGAACCCCCAATCAAAGCGATAATAATCAATAAGCGGAAAACTCCATCCACTAGAGGAATCCTATCCCCAAATCTGATGCATAAGTAAACATCCGGTCAACCGCCCAATGTCCGCGGTTGCCGCAATAACCCAAAACCCCAATCTAGAATGACGAACCCACTCAACAACCCAGCTACACTATCCTACAACCCTGCTCAACCCGAGCAATACCCCAAGTATCACAATGAAAGGAGAAGAGGTGACAACATGGTTTCTGCTAAGTCAAATCCCAAAAATAGTGTAGCAGTAAATAGTGGCCTATCTAGATGTCCATACAGGCATGCAAATGTCCTCATCTAGAATAGAAGGAAAAGCGTCCACCAGTGCGCTCACCTATAATAAATCGTAATGTCCCACTATACTAATCTATTCACATGAATAGTATGATAAAGCAATAAGCTCCAACACCAATGTCTCAAAGTGATGATCCCTATTTGCATAATCACTAAATACTAACATACAACTGATCATGTTGCTCTAGATAAATAAATACTTTAACAGGAGTGATTATGGCATAATGAACATGTCCAAATACCAATACCCCAATTACAAGGATAAACTATCAATTATTTAATCCCATATTGCATGCAAGGTTTATCAATAATAGGTTCGGCCTTTTCTAACATCGGACTACTCTGATGTTCCTAGTGAGCATACCAAAAGAGAGGGATACAACAACCACTCACCTGAAGAGCTGACTGTCCAAGTGTAATACTCGGGAAATCTGAGTTGGTATAAAGAGTGTTTTCAGGTGTGAATGTGTGCGAGGAAACAAGGTTAAATTTAGTGGTCTGTTTACCGGTGTGCGAACAGCATAATCGCCGAAGCACAAATTCCGCCTTTTCGATCCGAGTCTAATCTTGGAAATCTGAGGTCTCCAGTGCGACCGTCTCATCAAATCGAGTGAAAATGGTATAGACCGTTTGTCGATCCGGCGGTCGGATCGTCCTGAACTTAGCAAGGGAACTAGTGGGACCCGCGACTTAAGTGAATAGTGAAATGAATAGTAACTCCCGGATTTAATTCCCTCGCTAGCCAACGTCGGCCGATCGACTGTCTGGAGTCCGAATATGACGATCCAGGTAGTCGATTTGAATGGCGTCGTCGTTCTGAGCGCAGTGGCGTTGACCAAATTTTCGTTTGACAAGCCGGAAGCATCGTAAAGCGTGCAGAACTGTTTAATTTACCATATATGATGGATTTTAAAATTATAGGGGACTGCATGCGACAAACCAAAATCACTACCTGATGGTTTTCGTCAAGCCGGACGTCGTGGAGAAGTCTGTTTTTCGATTTGACGACTAAAGTGTCTCGAAAAGCGTGAAATACGGCAAAAAATGCGGCATTTTACACAGAGACCCTTATATTTTATGCTCCGAAATCGGCGCTATTTCACGGAGAAGGACTTAAGTGAAAGTCACAGCTGCTGTGAAGGACCTAGGTCTAAATACCCCGTGTAGAGGGACCAAAATGCATCTTGTTACATTTATAAAGGTTTGCTTTAGGGTTCCTCTTTTGTAACCCGAATCCTGTAGCCCTAGCCCTAGCCGCAGCGCAGACCCCTTCATCTCCCTCTGCACCTCCCCACGGGCCTTGCGCCGCGGACCGCCGCCGTTCCCGTCGCCGGAGAAGCCCAAAAGAGACCAAGAAGGTTGGGTCTTCTCGGGTTGTTGGTGGGGGAAGCATCAAAGTTGGAGTTGGAGTGCTCCAGGTGCTTGTACGCGTTCCTCTGGGAAGCTGTGACCGAACCATTGGGTTCCCGGCACCGAGCTCCGCCGTGCGCCGCCGCGGAGGGCTTCTTCTCCTTCATCTTCTCCGGCGAGGTGGGTTGTTGGAACTTATTGTTTTTATTTGGCCCTTGGACCCAAGCTTTGTGTTCTTGACGTCGAGTGGACCTTTTCTGTGAAGTTTGAGCCGCCGCCATCGTCCCGGTCGCCGGCGAGAGCGACATTTCGCCGAAAGAGCAGTATTTGGCCGATCTCGTGCTCGGGAAGATTCCAACCGTTGAACCGGAGATCAAGACCTTTGGATTGGGTCCTTTTGTCGACTGTGGCCTCCTCTCAAATTTTGGTGGCCATCGGTTGAAGATCAGAGCCACACGAGCCAGCCCTAGAATCGGGTCATCTTCTTCCTCGGCCGACCTTCGCCATCCGGCGCCGCCGTGCACCCACGCCGCCGGCCACCACCTCGGTAAGCACCGTAGCACCAAGATAAGCATTGTGGTCCAAGTTGGAGGACCCCTCGTGCACCGGATCAAAATCCGCCATTGGAGCTCTCTCGAGCTTGGCCGAGCTCCGCCGCGGCGATCGCCGGGGCTCCGCGCGATGGGAGAGTGGCCCAGGTATGTTCGTAGGGTTGTTTAGATGCTTCCCATGCATTTGCATGTGAGATGTAATGTGGGTTTTCCTTTCTCCATTGTTGCACCCAAGGTTGCCCGAGCTCCGCCGCCGCGCGTCGCCGGCGCTTTCCGCCGCCGGCCAGTGACCCAGGAATGCTTGTAGGACCTGTAGTAAGCTTTCTATCTTTTTGCATGGACTTTTGGACGTAGGTTTTCCATCTTGAAGAGTTGCACCATTGTTGTAGCCCGAGCTCCACCGCCGACCACCGCCGTCGCCTCTGGTCGCCGGCCAACCACCCAGGTAATCTCTAAACCTTAGGTGCTAGCTCTCTATTCATCTTAGAAGCCCAGATTGTGTCCCTGCTGAGAATGAGCTCGGGAAAAAGCTTAGTTGCTTGTGTTTAAGCTATGCACACTAGGTGTTTGAGGAAATGCCTCAATGAAGAAATGTATGGATTTAGACTTCGAGTATTATATGAAATTTGCTCCATTATGTCCCCTGAGCTTGATGCTCACTTCAGATCGAAGTTGATCTGTGGGGACTTATGTATAGAGCATTGAGAACATGTTAGAAAGCAAGGGTCTTGGATCTCTTTGATCCAGCAAATTCTGGGCTGCCCAATGGTGAGCATAGGTGTCCTGGTGTTCCTTGGAGACTAATGCTCCAAATTATTTTGAATTTGCACAGGTAGGTTTAAAGTTTTTGCATTATTAAGCTCTATGTTGGTTGAATGGCCATGGGTCGGTTTGGGGCAGTTTGCGAAGTCGCGACAGTGAGCTCCTAGCTATTTTGGGGTCACTGGACGCGATGCTCACCCTAGTTTCTGCTTTGGTCGAGTCGAGGAGTTAAAAATGCATTAAAGCCTATGTTAGCAAGAAGTCATGGCCCGAAGTTTTTCTCGGGTTCCGTGCGGCTGAAAATTGGTGAGCACGGTGTCCAGAAATTCGAGGGCTACCTACTAAAGGTGACGGTTCATTAAAATGATGTCCCGATAAAGAGAACGAGCGAAAACGGCTCTCAAATTGCTATAAAAGTGCGATTTCCTGAAACCCTAGGGGTCAAAATGCAATTGTAACCTTATGTGCTGTCTCGGGCAGTGTGTCAATGATCTCAAAACGTCTGGTAGGGATCCAGCGGCTCCCGTTGAGCGGAAAACAGATATCGACCCGTAAATCGGCAAAATCGTCGGTTTTACGGTTTCCGGCGCGAGTTTCGTGTGTTTCGGTGAAAAAGAGCAATTAGTGATTGTTGTCAGTTGCCTCTGGTTAACCCCAATACTGTCATGGCTAGTCCAATGATTTTAGTCTTTCGTCGGGAGACCCCAAGGCCAAAATGGGCTTTCCGGGAGTTTCGCGGGCATTTGTGGCAACACTTTGATACAGAGATTCACGATTTGGCCCCTGTCTACCTGAACATCAAAATTATGATGTTTAGGGTCAACTGGTGTAGTTTGGTGGTTTTTGGATATTTGTAGACCGTAGGCGGGTCAGGTTTAGTGCTTCAGTGGATTTCCGAGAATTTCGGTTTAAGCCTAGTTTTGGCTAAGTTCCCCGTGTTAGCATTTTGTTATTGCAATGCTGTCGGGATAGGTATGAGTGAGTCTATTTCTGATCACAGTTTCTGTTCAGGGCCCAGCAGTTCAGCACCAGCCTCCCGGTAGTCTAGCGGGAGTTCGGGATCGGCCTACGTTCGGGGGGTTCGTTCGACTGACTTCGAGGTGGGTACCCCTTAGAACCTCTTTGTGCATGTTTCCGTTATTGTTATCTTTATCTGGTAAGGGGTAGTGGGGGTGACGTGGACCTCCGGATTAACGAACGTCGCGGTGGGAGACTGGACGGGCAGTTCGCCCGCTCCGAACAACAGTAGGGTTGTTTGGAGCATACTAGCGATGAGGACGGTGATCGGTGTGACAGTCGGACGTAGAAAGGTGGGTTCCTCTCTCGACGGTTCTTGAGTCGGGAACCGAGGGTAACTGGTAAGAGCAAAGGTTTGATGTTGTAAAATATTGCTAACCCCGTACATGCTTATGTTTTATTATCATGATATTTATGACGACTGAGGGTCGCGATGCTCGATGATACATCATGTTCTGGGGGATCGCCGAGACAGGTGCTCGGTCTGGCTCGCCGAGGTGGGTGCTCGGTCGAGGCTCGAGATAGCTACACTCACACCAGCGGTTTGGCCACCGCGAGGGTGTGCTTTTCCGGAAAAGCGGTACGTTGACCCGTGTACCCCACGTGTTGGTGACGTAATGGGGGCCCTCATAGGTGGGGGGTGTGAGCGGTGGTGCCGAGGCAGGTGCTCGGTGTGGCGCCGGGGCAGGTGCTCGGTGCGGTGGCCGAGGTAGGTGCTCGGTGTGGTTGTTGGGGCAGGTGCCCGGTTTGGATTGTACAGGGGAGGGGAGCTTTACTGTCAATTTCACGATGATGAGGGCGGTTGCTCTGGTTTTTCTTACAGTTTGCTTTAGATATAGCCCTTCATGCTTTACATACTTTGTATCTTGTGTCGCTGACTCCCCACTCTGTGACAGGTTCAGTCAAGGGTGAGAGCTAGGGCGACGGTGAGGCCGCGATGAGAGGTCTATTGGCCCTTCGAGGCTACAGATCGTGGTTAGTTCTCCTTGTGCTTATTTCATTATCTGTTAGTAGCTATGTGGGTGTGATACTCTTGTGGGGTTGACTTGGATGTTGGGATTACTATAAAACTCTGTGGATGAATGTTTGGTTTACTATCTGCTTGTGGGCCGTTTTCAAACCAAAAAGAAAGAAAACATTGCGAAAATGATTTGAAAAACGTTGGTGTCGTGTGGGCACCATTTCCAAAACCCTGTGGATTTATGGACTTCGAAATGACTTTATAAAACTTGGGTGTCGTGTGGACACCGCTTTCGAAACCCTGCGGTTTTATCCTTTCAAAAATAGTCGGCCTCTATATTACTTATGGAAAATGGTTGTTTGTATTTGATGATTGAACTAGTGTGGTTAAAGGTATGATGATATGGACTTTGTGGTAAGGACGCCGTGCATATACAAAGGAGACTCTGCCCGTTTGCAGAGTGAATTTGTATATGCGGCGGGTCTGGGCACACACCGGGGAAGATTTATTTTGAAAAAAAAATATATATATATGCCAAATTTGAGAGCTAAACGGTGACGTTTCTTCCGCGTGTTTAAACCCCGGGGCGTGACACCAAGTCCCATAGCTGAAAATACCAGAAAATCCTAATCTCCTACACCAATGGGTCAAGCAATACCCGTAACTCTCCTGGGTACAACACAAAGTTCACAATTACACTTAAATCCCAAAAACTACCCACGCATACACATACTGAAATCAGTCCCAAAGATGCCCTTATTTCACCTGCTGAAAGTGCCTAGAAAATTCCAGTAAAAATATCACAGCGATCCTCGCGTCGAGACCTTCGAAACGGGTACCTGCACGTTCAAATCCGAGTTCTGTAGGTCAAGTTACAAATTCGGCAAGGTGACCTACCCAAAAGAATTCTACACCAAAAATTGTAGCACCGATTACAGGGAAAAGGGATTTTTCACCTCCAATAAAAACTCAGAAAAATCCAAGAAAAATACGAGCATGTTCCTTGTGATGTGTAGATGAAAAACTTGTATAGGCATGTTTGAATCCGATGCTCGTGCGTGAAGATATCGCCAAAATACTCCAGTGCTGTCCCAAAAACCACACCGAAAAAGGAGTCACAAAGGCACCTCGGGAACCGTGCCAAAAACCCAAAATGGGAGTGCGCGATTTACACGAAAGATGAAGCCCTACCCCTCAGGAGTATGTCGGCGTAAGAATCGTCGAAAACGAAGGTCGGGGTGGTCCAGAGGAGTCCTCACACTGCACTGCGACGAAGAAGACCACCGAAGATAAGACGTCGCGCCGCGCCGTAAAATCCGAAACCTCGGGATGAGTGCTTCTAAAAATCCCAAAACTCCGCAGGTGAAACCAGCACTTGAAGAAGAACAAGTGTCAAGAAGGGACCTCGGGGAGGGGAGGCCTGGAAGAGGGTGAAAAACCTCAAAGAAGGCAGCTCGGGTCCTTTATATAGGCTGAGGGGAACAAATCCGAAAATTCCGAATTTGTCCCCGGTTTCGGGCGCCCGGCCCGCGATTTCGGGCGCGCACAGTGCGGCCCGAAGGCCCGGCCTGCCAACTTCTGGGAGCGCACAGTGCGGCCCAGCCCAGCCCGCCTACGCACACTGGATCCCGCCGCCGTCCGACCCGCCTCGGGGCTTGACACGTGTCCCCCGAACACGGGACAGCCGTGCAAGCCCCGCCAGGGTCCGCCACGCGTCCAGGCCCGTGGTCAGCGCGGTGGGTGGTGCCCGCGAATCAGCGGGTGCCACGTGGCGCTGCCCACCTGCCCCACCTGCCCGCCAGTACGGCCAACTGCCCCCCGCGCCTGCTCCCGCGCGCTGCGTGGACCACGCGCCTGTGGACCCGCCAATCCGGGGCTGCCACGTGGTGCGCCCCGGTCCACGGCTCCCCCGCGCGCTCCTGTGGACCGAGCGCGCGTGGGCCGCCCAATCCGGCGCTGCCACGTGGATCCCCGCCGGTCCACGCCTCCAGCCGTGTACCCCGGGCCTCTCCAAGCTGTTTCATGACCGGGCCGCGTGCACCGTCCAACCAGCGGCTGCCACGTGGCACCCCCACCGGTCCACCGCTCCCCCATGCACTAAAAATCCAGTAAAACTTCCGGGAGTCCGTTTTTGGGCATCCGGACTCAGAATTTAACAAGCAAATAGCCGTTTTCAAGCGTTTTTCCGCGCTGAATCCAAATCCAACCTCTGTTTGGCCTAAAACCTTTTCTAAAATTCGGCAAAAGCAGCCGAAGGCCAACCCAGCTAACAACAACTCGCAGGGTCCATCTGTGGCATCCCTTTGATGCACTATGGGCTAGACACACCATCAACAGGTGTTTTGCACAGTGGATTCACGGGAAAAAGCTGCATGGGGTTCAGAGGTCCTACACAATAAATATAAGCATTTTTAGTATTTAAAAATTCCATATGAATGAAAAGTAGTCTATTTTTGTTTTTTCTTAATATAATCGAAGAAATTTTACACTTTTTGTGTAACCTAATCATAGAGGTTTGACCATATATTTAACTCTGCCTATTTAATATTGGTCTGCTTACATTATAACTTGATTTCAAGCTAGGACTATTTAATTTTGCTGCTTAATCTCTACTATAGGTTACTAACATCTTGGTATTTCTGAAAAGAGCTACATTTATTGAGGGTTGAATACATATAATTCTTTACGAATCTACCGAAATAGGGAAAGGAGTTCCGTTATTTTATTAGGTAATTTTATTCAAGAAGTATATGTATACGACCATCAATAAATATAAGTCTCTTCTGATTTTTTTCTAATCATAGAGGTCTGCCCATAGAGTTGCATAGTCATTTTATGGCCAGACAAAAAAGATACAGTTGTATAATCTAAGCTTTATCTTTTTCTTAAGCTATTTTTTTTCTAATCACAGAGGTCTGGGCAATAATCTTTTTTTTTAGGTCTGGCCGTATTATTTTCTGTAACCTAATCATAGACTCCTATACATATTTTCTGTAACCTAATCATAGAGTCATACATATGATTCCTGTTCTATATATTTCTTTTTTTTTTCCTAATCTAAACAGAGAAATCTCATTTTTAGGTTTCTTAAGTAATATAGAGTTGCATAGTGAGGAGGAAATCAACTACTATGATTGTTAAATCTAGTCTAATTATTAAGTCTTCTGAAGGAAATCAACTAATATGATTGTCAAATCTAGTCTAATTATTAACTTTTCTGAAGAAGTAGCTCTATCTTTTTCTTAAGCTACTTTTTCCTAATCACAAAGCTCTCGCCAATAATCCTTTTTTTTAGGTCTGGCTGTTTTATTTTCTGTAACCTAATCATAGAGTCCTATACATATTTTCTGTAACCTAATCATAGAGTCCTATACATATGATTCCTGTCCTATATATCCTTTTTTTTCTAACCTAAACAGAGAAATCTCATTTTTAGGTTTCTTAAGTAACATAGAGTTGCATAGTCAGGAGAAAATCAACTACTATGATTGTCAACTCTAGTCTAATTATTAACTCTTCTGAAGGAAATCAACTACTATGATTGTCAAATATAGTCTACATACATTATAACTTGATATCAAGCTGGGGCTATTTAATTTTGGTGCTTAATCTCTACTATAGGTTACTGACATCTTGGTATTTCTGAAAAGAGTTACATTTATTGAGAGCTGAATACATATAATTCTTTATGAATGTACCGAAATAGGGTGTGACGCCCCACTTCCCAGGGGGTCACCCATCCTAGAACTACTCTAGCTCTAGCACGCTTAACTCTCACAACCTCTTGGATCTTGCTACCATCCAAAATGCTATAGCCGGGTTGAGAGATTTAGTCCTATTATATCATTTATATATAGGACTAATCCAAATTCCGGGGGTGTCACATTCTTCGCCCCTTTAAGCCCTGACGTCCACGTCAGGCTCAAGCACACTCACAAGCACCAGGCGATGTGAGACTCGTCTCGCTAGCCTTAGCCGACCTTGTGAGGAGCTGCACTCCACTCACAACGGTCATTAGCCGGGGAGCCTCGCTCTACCCGCTATATAACCCTGGCTCAGCCGAGACTCATCTCACATTTTCGGCTGGTGAATGGCTCTGATACCAACTGTGACGCCCCACTTCCCAGGGGATCACCCATCCTAGAACTACTCTAGCTCTAGCACGCTTAACTCTCATGTTCCTCTTGGATCTTGCTACCATCCAAAATGCTATAGCCGGGTTGAGAGATTTAGTCCTATTATATCATTTATATATAGGACTAATCCAAATTCCGGGGGTGTCACATAGGGAAAGGAGTTCCGTTATTTTATTAGGTAATTTTATTCAAGAACTATTTGTATACGACCCTCAATAAATATAAGTCCCTTCTGAATTTTTTCTAATCACAGAGTTCTGGCCATAGAATTGCATAGTCATTTTATGCCGAGACAAAAAAAATACAGTTGTATAGTCTAAGCTCTATCTTTTTCTTTTTCTGTAACCTAATCATAGAGTCCTATACATATGATTCCTATGCTATATACCTCTTTTTTTTTTCTAATCTAAACAGAGAAATCTCATTTTTAGGTTTCTTAAGTAATGTAGAGTTGCATAGTCAGGAGGAAATCAACCACTATGATTGTCAAATCTAGTCTAATTATTAACTCTTCTGAAGGAAATCAACTACTATGATTGTCAAATATGGTCTAATTAACTTTTCTGAAGAAGTAACTCTATCTCTTTCTTAAGCTACTTTTTCCCTAATCACAAAGGTCTGGCCAATAATATATTTTTTTTAGGTATGGCCGTATTATTTTCTGTAACCTAATCATAGAGTCCTATACATATTTTCTGTAACCTAATCATAGAGTCCTATACATATGATTCCTCGCCTATATATCCCTTTTTTTTCTAATCTAAACAGAGATATCTCAGTTTTTAGGTTTCTTAAGAAATATAGAGTTGCATAGTCTGGAGGAAATCAACTACTATGATTGGCAAATCTAGTCTAATTATTAACTCTTCTGAAGGAAATCAACTACTATGATTGTAAAATCTAGTCTAATTATTAACTCTTCTGAAGAAGTGTGATGTTAATACTTTATATCAAATTAAATGAGTAGGTTGTCTTAATATCAAAATTTATCAAAAGAGAAGGACAACAAAAGAATAAAAGAGAAAAATTTTCCATCAAGTTAGATTTATCAATAAAAGAAAGCATAGAAACCAAGCAAGTAAATTCCATCAAGCTAGATTTACCAACTATTATGATTGATAAACATTGTTCAGTTATTGATTACCTTCTTAAGAATAAAAATGTTAACAGTTCATATCAATTCATTTTCGAAATCAGTAAAATATAAAACAGATAAGGGGCTAAGATAAGAATGTTAACACTTCATATCAATTCATTTTTGTATGCAGTATAACATAAAAAATATAAGAGACTAAGATAGTAACATGTAATGAAGTCTAAATTTAATCAAATACAATCACCAGCAATAGTATCCTTTATTGTCCCTTTATATCATCACTGACCGGAAAAATGGCAAAAAAAAAAAAAAGGGAAAAGGAATTGAGCAAGTGAATTTAAGCAAGAATAAACAGAACATCAAGATTTGGTTAGTTGGAGATAAGAAATCTGGATTTGGTTATGTTAGTTGAAGACGACAAACGTGAGCAGCAAGAATAACAAATAAGGAAACTACCAAATAGATAGTAATAGCCAAATAGCAAGCAAATTTGAAGGGCAACCAAATATTCATTCATTGTGAGGAAAAGGAAATCAAGACACTTAAAAACAAACAGGCATGAAAAGACTGTCACATAGAAGGAAGATATTTCATTCGGAAAGAAAACAAAAAGGAGGGGGGAAAAAAATGAGGCTCAGATGTAGGTAGTTCATCAACTATAGCGTCAGGGTAAATAAAGTTCAATTTTTCATATTTCATCAAGTGCACTATCAGATAATCAACCCACAGTAATAATTTGATCGACATTAAGTTCTTCTGTACTTGCAAAGAGAATCCAAGAGATTGACTCAAGAGTTGGACTTGTGTGCAAAAACAAACATGCAGAGAGAGAGAGAGAGAGAGAGAGAGAGAGAGAGAGAGAGAGAGAGAGAGAGAGAGAGAGAGAGAGTCCTTGTTTGTCAGTAAGAGGGACTATATGCTAGACCATCCAAAACTCATAATAAGTTGGTTGTCTAAATATTAGGCCAGCAGGAAATTTTTATTCTCCATTACATAATACTTACTTTGAACTCAAGAGCATCAAACTGTAACATTTTTTTTTTTCCTTTCCTTCTCTCTAATGTAGCTCAAAGAAAGCCCATGTATGAGCAAACCTTATATCCTTCCTTTATATCATCACTGCCTAAAAAAAAAAAAAAAAAAAAACATGGAAAAAGAAACAAAGAATACCACCACCAAGTGAATTTACTCAAGTAGGAACACAACAAAGTTAGCAAGCAAATTCCGTCAAGAGAAATCTCAAGCAGGAAACTTTAGAAAAGCACAAAGAAAACATCAATTTGGGAAAAGAATATTTCATTTGGAAAACAACAAAAAGAAGGCAGAAAAAGGGAAAAAACGAAAGCTCAGATATAGGGAGTTCATCTAGTATCACAATAGAAGCTCAGATTTTCACATTTCCTCAAGCGCAGTATTAGGTAATCAACCCACAGTAATAATTTCATCATGATTAGGTTCCTCTCTGCTTGCAAGCAGAACCCAACATGAGCTCAAAGCCAGTGTGTGTCGCCACAATGATCAGCAAGGGAATCAAAACAGAAAGAAAGAACAAACAGGCACAAAAAGATTATCACAGAAAAGGAAGGAGCATATTTCATTTGCAAAACAACAAAAAGGGAGGGTAAAACACAAATGAGGTTCAGATGTAGGGAGTTCATCAAGTATAGCATCAGAATAAATAATGGAAGGACACATTTTTACATTTCATCAAGTGCAGTATGAGATAATCAATCCACAGTAATAATTTGATCAAGATTAAACAAATAAGAAATCTGCAAAATAGATATTAAATAAGGCTCAGATGTAGGGAGTTCATCAAGTATACTATCAGAATAAATAAAGGGAGCTCAGATTTTTACATTTCATCAAGTGCAGAATCAGGTAATCAACCCACAGTAATAATTTGATCAAGATTAAACAAATAAGAAATCTGCCAAATAGATATTATATATAGTGAAATAGCAAGCAAATTTGAACGGTGAGAAAAGAGAAAGTCAAGACTTCGGTTTTTTCGGTTGAAGGAACAAATTTGAGTGTGAGAAAACAAATAGTTAATCTAAGGAGTGCAAAAGGAAAACATCAATTTGGGAAAGGATATTTCATTTGAAAACAACAAAAAAGGGGGCAAAAAGGGTACAGAAAACAGGCTCAAATATAGGGAGTTCATCAAGTATACCATTAGAATAAATAAAGGAATCGCACATGTTCACATTTAATCAAGTACAATATCAGGTAATTAACCCACAGTAATAATTTGAGCAAGATTAGGTTATTGTCTGTTTGCAAGCAAGCAGAACCAACATGAGCTCAAACCCGGTGCGCGCTGTCAGATTGATCAGTAAGGAAATCAAAGAAGAACACAGAGAAGGAAGATATTTCACTTGGAGAACAAAAAGCAAAAAAAATGTGGGAAAAAAAAGGAAAAGAAAAAAAGGAAATGAGGCTCAGATGTAGGAAGTTAATCAAGTATATCATCAGAATAAATAAAAGAAGCTCAGATTTTCACATCTCATCAAGTGCAGTATCAGATAATCAACCAACAGTAATAATTTGACCAAGATAAAGTTCTGTGCTTGCAAGCAAAACCCAATATGAGATCAAAGCCGACATGTGCTGCCAGATTGATCAGCAAGGGAATCAAAGGAGAAGGAAAAACAAACAGGCAGAGAGAGAGAGAGAGAGAGAGAGAGAGAGAGAGAGAGAGACCTTGCTTGTCAGTAAGAGAGCATATGTGCTAGACCATCCAAAACTCATAATAAGTTGGTTGTCTAAACATTAGCCCACCAGAAACTTTTTATTCTCCTTTACATTATACTTAATTTGACCTCAAGAACATCAAATTGCATCATTTTTTTTGTCCCTTTTCTCTCCAATGTAGCTCAAAGAAAGCCCATGTGTGAGGAAACCTATCATCCTTCCTTTATATCATCACTGCCTCCAAAAAAAAAAAAAATGAAACATGGAAAAGAAGCAAAGAATACCACCAAGTGAATTTACTCAAGTAGGAACACAAGAAACATAGCAAGCAAATTTCATCAAGAGAGATCTCTAGTAAACTTTTAAAAAATAGAAATCTGCATAATGGCAACTAAATACCAATTGAAACACAAATATGCACAACAAAAACTAAATGTCAATTGTATGTTACTAAATATGACCAAAGGTTCATTTCCTCTTAGACTATACGTAATATATGATATTTTATAGTAATTCTAGAGTACATCATATATCTATAGTAATTTTGACGAAAATACAGAACGCTAGAAAATCTGAGAGTATCAAGAACTCTTTATCCAATCTTTATATCATCACTGCTCACAAAGAAATGCAAAGGAACAAAAGAAACCAAATAAGTAAATTTCATCAAGTACAACCAGCAGTAATAGCATTCTTTATCACCCCTTTATATCATCACAGCCCCCAAAGAATGACAGGGAAAGCAAAGGAATGGAATAAGTGAATATAAGCAAGACCAAGTAGTAAGAAGGAAATCTCAGTTTCCATGTGTGAGGAAACCTTTTATCCTTCCGTTATATCATCACTGCCTCAAAAAGAGGAAAAAAAAGGGGGAAAAAAAAAAAAAAAAAAAAAAGGGAAAAGAAAAAAAGGGAAAGAAGCAAAGAATAGGACCACCAAGTGAATTTACTCAAGTAGGAACACGAGAAGGTTAGCAAGCAAATTTCATCAAGAGGAATCTCAAATAGGAAACTTAAAAAAAACACAAAGAAAACATCAATTTAGGGAAGCCCAGTTTTTTACATTTCATCAAGTGCAGTATCAGATAATCAATCCACAGTAATAATTTGATCAAGATTAAACAAATAAGGATTCCGCCAAATAGATATTATATATAGTCAAATAGCAAGCAAATTTGAAGAGCGAGAAAATGGGAAAATCAAGGTTTCCGGTTTTATTCATCTAAAGGAACAAATTTGAGTGTAAGAAAACAAATAGTTAATCTAAGGAATGCAAAAGGAAAACATCAAGTTGGGAAAAGGATATTTCGTTTGGAAAACAACAAAAAGGGGGAAAAAAGAACACAGGCAAAGAAGGCTCAAATATAGGGAGTTCATCAAGTATACCATCAGAATAAATAAAGAAATCTCACATGTTCACATTTAATCAAGCACAGCATCAGGTAATTAACCAACAGCAATAATTCGATCAAGTTTGCAAGCAGAACCAAACATGAGCTCAAAACTAGTGTGTGCCCTCAAATTGATCAGCTAGGGAATCAAAGAAGAAAGGGAAAACAAACAGGCATGAAAACAGTATTACAGAGAAGGAAGATATTTCACTTGGAAAAACAACAACAACAACAACAACAACAACAACAACAAAAAGGAAAAAAAAAAAAAAGGAAAAAAAAAATGAGGCTCAGATGTAGGAATTTAATCAAGTATAGCATCAGAATAACTAAAGGAAGCTCAGATTTTCACATCTCATCAAGTGCAGTATCAGATAATCAACCCACAGTAATAATTTGATCAAGTTTAGATTCTTCTCTGCTTGCAAGCAGAACCCAATATGACCTCAAAGAGGTTGATCAGTAAGGGAATCAAAGGAGAAGGGAAAAAAACAAACAGGTAGAGAGAGTAACTAAATAAATAAAAAAAAGAGAAATAACACACATACCGCGAAGGAGACACTCCGATGATCGGCGAGAGCCGCACGAAACTCACATACAGAGAGTTAATCGGGAAACAAATAAGAACAACACACAGATGACGAAGGAGGCACAGAGAGAGAATCCCAACAGCCCACATACAAAAGATCCCGATAGCTTGACCAGTAGACCATCCAAAAGTCATAATAAGTTGGTTGTCTAAACATTAGGCCATCAGAAACTTTTTATTCTCCTTTACACTATACTCACTTTCACCTCAAGAGCATCAAAGCGTTTTTTTTTTTTTTTCCTTTTATCTCTAATGTAGCTCAAAGAAAGCCCATATGTGAGGAAACCTTTTATCCTTCTTTTATATCATCACTGCCCCAAAAAAAGAAACATGGAAAAGAAGCAAAGAATACCCAAGTGAATTCATCAAGAGGAAACTCTAGTAAACTTTTAAAAAACACAAATCTGCATAATGGAAACTAAATACCAATTGAAACACAAATATGCACAAAGGAAACTTAATATCGATTGTATGTTACTTAGTAACTTAGTATGACCAAATCCTCATTCCCTCTTAGACTATACGTAATATATGATATTTTATAGTAATTGTAGAGTACATCATATATCTATAGTAATTTTGATGAAAGTGCATAATGTTAGAAAATCTATGTCACGCCCCGGGGTCGAAACTGCGACCCGGGCTCGCCAACAGATCCGCCACCTATGCCAAGCCCGCATAGGCGAAGCGTCCTACCTGCAAGAAAAGTGCTACAGCTAAACAGATATCAGAGCTGAAAGATAAAACTGCTATAAAATTAAAAACCAATGGTCAGAACAACAGGAAATAAAGGTGCAACGTCCATCTCCCATACAGGATAATCATACAATAACCTCAAATACAGAACCTCAAACTCAAACAGGGAGGTAATCCAGAGTAGATAAATGATGCATCAATGTACAGCCTCTCAGTACAAGTCAAATCCTCACAATACATCAGTCTCTCAAAGAGAAAGAAAATAAAATACTAATCTACCGACTGTACTGAAGATCTCCTCCGAAAGGGTACCGCTACTCTCCAAAGATAGGTAGGGATCTAACTCGCGACTCTCTCGCCACGGACAGCCACCGCAGAAACAGCAACACCTGCTAAGACTCTGCAAAACAAAGGAGAGAAGGGACAAAAAAGGGGGACAAACTCCAACGGGTGTGAGAACTACACCAAAAGGGAGCTCTCAGTGGGTATCGCCACCGGGTTCGACGATCTGCCCACCAAGACTACAAGAGGCAAAAGATAATCAATGCAGTAAAACTGAAGAAAGAAGCTGAAGACACTCTACAGCTACCATGCCCCTATCTAAATGCTCAAATGGGGAACTCTGATAAAGATATGCAACACTCGCACACGAGGTGCTCACTCGACCCAATCGAACTGACTGCCACATCGGGTCCAGTCAAACCTGCGCCCACCTACAACCACCTCCCGCTAACGGGCAGGAATTACGTAGGGCGTCCAATCGGACTAACTCGCTATCGAGTAATGGCTCATGCAGGCTATAATCATAATCCAAACTCCCTCTCTCAGACTGGATGGACCCAAGATCACCAACCTCTCCAAAACAACAATCCAGATACTCACAACGATACGGGATCACCGTCAAACCCCAACGGCTCCCAACAACACTAGCACTGGTCTAAACACAGCTACTAGACTCTACACAGACCCCCTAACTCGAGTGCAGCAAAAAGGTAACTGTCTGGAATAAACCCAATCTGGTACCACCAGTAGAACTGGTACTGCCTGCTCTGCCGCAACGAGTATGCCAGCCTACGCATAACACCGAAGCAAAGGAGTCTTAAGGACTCAAAGTCTGTCAGCCGCGCACTCCGGAGTGGCACTCGTGGGGAGCGACCCACACGAGGAAAAGTATCTCAGTAACACAAGTATCATAAATCAGCAGGACTGGATCATGACTCTGATCAAAGTGGAAAACCCATCCATAAGAGACCTGATACCCAATCTGATGCATAAGAAGTCTCCGGTCAACCGCCCAATGTCCGCGGTTGCCGCAATACCCTGCCTGTCCCAAAACCCAAGAACCTGACCATACTATCCCATCCCTCTGCTCGCGCACGAGCTGCAAATACCCTGAGCCTCAAATAAAAGGAGAAAAGAATAACAAAAAGGGGGTTTCTCCTATGTCAATGCCAGCATGATAGTGTAACAGAAGAAGGTGGCCTATCTAGGTGACCATACAAGCATTGCAATGTCCCAAGATGGTATATATAAAATAAGCAGATATCGATATGATCTTACCTTGCTAAAGCATGCTGATAAATGCATAAGGACAGTAAATAGGAGATAACCTGTGCCTGTCTATACCTCATGCCCAAGCCCACAATTTATTTATGTCCATACCTGTCCATAGTTCCCGATCCATAATCGCTCCTCAGAGCAGAACCTGCACATAACTACATAATCCTATCCCATTGCACAAACCAGCCTCATAAAAGGTTATGTGCTAACCTGGCATGATAATCAATCATATAGGGTAACCTTGCCTTAGGTAAGCTTCCACTAATCATCAACATGAATGTTTGATTAATACCATTGTCATACTATGAATAATTCACTTGCAATTCCCATAAAATCCACATTGTTAAGCTTACCGATCAATCCCAGCTATTGTACCATACACCTGCATGCAATTTTAACATATAAACATTTAGAGAACTGTCCACCGGTTCTTGGAATAAAGCACCCACCTGAAACGCATTCCGCAGGCAAAGCCGAAGTCGGTGAAGTACGCAGCCACACTAAATCCAAAATCTGCCAAAATCGCACCCTCGGTAACAGCCGCACAGACTTCTGATCCAAACACCAACATCACCAACAATTAATAATCAATCACTACAAATCCTAAAAACAGCATACGCTGTTTTTACCAACCAGCAGAGTGGAGAAGCCTTTTCACCTGTATACAGACCTCCAAAAATTCCGAAAAAATCACGGTTGCGATCCTCGCGACGAGTAGCCCCAAATCGACTATTTAAACGCCCCGTTCCAATACCTGTAGGCCAAGAAACAATTCGGACAACGTTGGAAGCCATTCCCTCAAGATCACCATTCTGCTGGAAAAACAGCAGTAAAGAAACATAATTCTCACCCTCGAAATGACCTCATAAAAATCCAATAAAAATACGGGTGCGTTCCTCTCGAAGAGTAGATATCAATCGACACTTGAATCACCTCATTCCGATACCCGTGGGCTGAGAAATAAATCCAACAAGCTCATGCTGTCCAAAATCACCATAGGAAAATAGTGGCTCAGAGATGCCTCGGGAACTGTGCCAAAAACTCGAAATACGGAGCAGTGATCAACACGAAAAACGAAGCCTTACCTCTCGTGAACGCGCTGTCGCAAAAATCACCGGAAACGAAGGTCTGAGCAAGCCGAGGAAGCCTGCGCACCGAAATGCGACGAAGGGGATCATCGGTGAAGGAAAGTCGCACTGCGCCAAAAGCCGCATACCTCGAAGTGCGTGCCACCAAAAATTCCCAAACTTCTCCACGAGATGCTCCACAGGAAGATGAACAACTTTGCTTAAGGTTGCCAAGAGAGAAGAGCTCGGGAAAAGCCCCAAACTGCAGGCCAAAGGGAGGTATTTATAGTCAAAACTGAACAAATTCAAAAATTACCTCTGTGTCCCCACTTCCGGGCGCCCGAAACTTTCGGGCTGCTACAGTAATGGGCCCAGCCCATTACTGTGCAGGCCCGAAACCACCACGGCCCGCCACGCGGCCCACTGCGCAACTCACCCGCGCTCCGCTGCGCCCGGTGCACGTGCGCCCGCCAATGACGGCGCGCCACGTGGCACCGGCAACCCTGCACCGCGCACGTCGCGCGCCTGCCCCCGCGCGTACGGCCACCTGCCCCGCGTACGGCCACCTGCCCCGGTCAACTGCTCCGCTCCCTGCGTGGACCGCGCGCACAGCACCGCTCCAATAACCAGCCGCCACGTGTCCCTTCCCTGGTGCACGCCTCGCCTGTGGACCGCGCGCCTGCCCGCGCGCCCGCGCGCCTGCCCGCCGCCGCTCCGCCGCCTGCCCGAGCCCGCGCCGCCGCCGCCCGCCGCTGGCCGGTCGCCGGAATCACTGTTCCGGCCGTGAACAGTAACTTTACTGTTCCAAAATCCAAAAAATGCAAGTAAATAGCCCATTTTGACCGTTTTCGTGCGCTGAATCCAAATCCGGTGTCCGTTTTGCCAAATTCCAATTCCAAAATTTGCCGGAGGCATCCGGAAAGGTGTTCCTTGATCCAAACTTCGCGCTGAGTCCATTTTTAATATCCGCTTCGCGCGAAACTACTTATAAGCACCCAACGGGGTCTTCCGATCACTCACGTGATCCAAACAAGGTCCAAAGTTCACCTCTTAGGTCCAATTGGTGCACAAACACCCCAAAACACACTACAGGTCCCCAGAAGCTGCCAAACACACTGCAGAAGCTCAGCGGAGATCCAGGTCATCACAATCTAAAAGTATCAAGAACTCTTTATCCAATCTTTACATCATCACTGCCTACAAAGAAATGGAAAGGAACAAAAGAAATCAAATAAGTAAATTTAATCAAGTACAACCAGCAGTAATAGTACTCTTTATCACTCCTTTATATCATCACAACCCCAAAGAACAATAGGAAAAACAAAGGAATCGAATAAGTGAATATCAAGAAGACCAAGTAACAGGAAGAAAATATTGACTCTCTCTGAAAACAAGACATGAAGATATTAGATATTATATATATTTAAATAGCAAGCAAATTCAAAGTGCGACCAAATATTGATTCCTTGTGAGAAACAGGGAATCAAGGTTTGGTTGTTTTAGTTAAAAGTAACAAATTTGAGAATAGGAAAACAGGAGAAATGTAAAAACGAAGGGAACAAAAGGGTAAACAATATTTCATTTGCAAAAAACAACAAAGGAAAGGTGGGGAGGGGGGGGGGGGGGGGGGGGGGGGGGGAAGGAGGCTCAGATTTTCACATTTATCAAGTGTAGTATCTGGTATTCAGCCCACAGTAACAATTTGATCAAGATTAGGTTAGCAGAACTCAACATGAGCTCAAAGTCAACCTAGGTATTCAGCCCACAGTAACAATTTGATCAAGATTAGCTTAGCAGAACTCAACATGAGCTCAAAGTCAGCCTGCGCTCATAGAGAACAATATTCCATATAAATATATATATATATATATATATATAAAGAGACAGAGTGAAAGAGAGAGAGAGAGAGAGAGAAACAGAGAGAGGAAGAGGGACGTATCTTTGTTGGTAGTAAGAGGGTCTATGTGTTAGACCATCCAAAACTCATAATAAGTTGGTTGCCTAAACATTAGACCAAGACAAATTCTTTATCCTCTTCATGCTTCGAACTCGAGAACATCAAATTGCACATTTTTTTTTTTTTCATTTTTTTCCATCACCAATGTTGTTCTAAGAAAGACAAACTGTTAGATTCATTGCTCAAGGATTAGACTGTGAGGAAAGCTTTATCCTTCCTTTTTATCATCACTGCCCCCCCCCCCCCCCCCCCCCCAAAAAAAAAAAAAAAAAAAAAAAAAAAAAAAAAAAAAATGCGAAAGAAGCAAACGAATCGACCAAGTGAATCTACTCAAGTAAGAAACGAAGAAAGTTAGCAACTAATTTACTTTAAGAAAAAGCTCAAATAGTAAAATTTTCAAATCACAAATCTACAGAACGAAAACCAAATATCAATTACATGTTACTAAGGATGTCCAAATCTTGATTCCCTCTTAGAAATGGGGAATGAAGCTTTGGTCAGTTCACTTAGAGACAACAAAACCGAGTAGAGGGAAAACAAATAGAAAGTAATCTTCACAAATCTGTAGGGAAAAACAAATACCAGAAAAGATTGTTCAATTTGGGTAATAAAAAAATTCGTTCCAAGGCGGAGAGAACAAATCTGACCAATAGGAAAACAAATAGCAAATGCAAATAACAGAGAAACAAAATTTGCGAAAATCGCTCAATTTCAAGAACACCAAAAGCCGAGCATTGTGGGAAAAAAATTGTGGGAAAACTAATCAATTTCGAAAACAACAAAAGGCAAGCATGGGAAAAAAAAAAAAAAAAAAAAAAAAAAAACAGGAGGCTCAGATATCAGAAATTCATCAAATGTAATGACAGTTTATCAACCCACAGTTATCATTCCACAGCAAAGGAAAAGAATAAACCAGCAGGTGAGAGAGAGAGAGACCATCGGATTGTAATCAAAGCAAGCAGAGGGCCAAAGACAGAGGGAGGATACCAACAGCCAATGAGTAGCCAACAGTAAAAGAGCAATACGGAGAGCATCCCAACAGGGTAACACAAGTGGTACACAAACACCAAACACACAATTGGAGAATAAGGTACATATGCAAAAGTAAATAATATAACATGGAATTTAAACAGATTCATTTTTTTCACCAAAATAAAATGCAAATCCCCATTTTCTAGAAAAAATTTGGAATGGTCCTCTACTAAATCAAGTAATAGCAAATGGTTTTTTCATCTTTTTATTAAAAACATACAATCCTAATTAGTGGGAAAATTTCACAACTAATTAAGACAAAACATAAACATAAGAGGAAATAAATAAATAGTAAAGGGAAGACATAGAGATGAGACAGAGGGAGAAAGAAGAACCGTTGGATTCATGCCCAAAAGCAATCGGAGGGCAAGATTTCATCAAACCAGTAATAGATGCATCCGGAGAGAGAATCCCAACAGACCAACATGCAAGAGAATCCCAAGAGATAAAGGCAAGTGGCACATGAAATAACATGGCATGAAATCTCTACATAACAAACTAATTGAAGCTGTCAATTGGAAAAACTCAAACTCAAAAATACAAGCTGAATGATTATAACTGAAATAGAATTATATTCAATGAAATAAACTGCAAACACCAATGCCAATTAAAAATTTCAGATTCTAAGCTATTCAATGAATTAACAGTTAATGATCTTTTAACTATGTAGTATTATTATTAGGAACTCTAGCTATCATGTATAATCCCAACAGACCAACATGCAAGAGAATCCCAAGAGATAAAGGCAAGTGGCACATGAAATAACATGGCATGAAATCTCTACATAACAAACTATTTAAAGCTGTCAATTGGAAAACTCAAACTAAAAAACACAAGCTGAATGATTATAACTGAAATAGAATTATATTCAATGAAATAAACTGTAAACTCCAATGCCAATTAAAAATTTCAGATTCTAAGCTATTCAATGAATTAACAGTTAATGATCTTTTAAATATGTAGTATTATTATTAGGAACTCTAGCTATCATGTATAATTTGATCAGATTATATATATAAAACAAACGAAAGAGTGAGATCAAGGGAACAAAAGGCCAACCTGTAGAAGATAACACAATAATATATATGCAGTAAAATGAAGGGTAGCCTAATAACTCTAACATCATTCGTAATTACCAAGATTAAGCAAAACAGTTGCATTTGTAGAAGGCAAAAGTGGAGTATAGGTGAAGCAACACGAAGACTACCATAATAAGCCTCACATCATTCCAAATTACCAAAGGCTCACATCAAAAATTCATTAAGTTAAAAACCAAACCTGCAAAACAATGATAAGAATGAACATAAAAGGACAGTAAGGTTATAATCTACTCAACCAATATAGGAATAAGTTGGGTGTCTATCAATTAGACCATCCGAAACTACTCATTAGCTGGTTGTCTAAGAATTAGACCATCCAAAACTTATATTTCCTCACCTTCGATACCATCAATCTCAAAGGTAAAGGAAGGATAAAGTGCATGTGATAGTAAAATGTCCAAGATGATAAAAACCAAAGAAACCATACACAACCACATCAGACAACATGGCAACCATGTGGCAATACTGTAATTTACATAAAGTATTTCTTGTTCCCATCATAATGTAGTTCCTAGCCTCATCGCCCTTTTTTTTTTCTAACATATTTCCAAACTATGGAAACCACACAGTGAGATCAATGTTGTGGTAGTGTAGCATAGTTTGGAAAAACACAGGGCAATCTACAATATTGTTCTAGCATAATTATTACAGAATACACCTCAGCTAATAAAATCTGAGGTACATGTTAAAAGTTAGTGTAGGGGGAAAAAAGTTAGCAAGAACGAAGCCAAGGTCCTGGGGTATATACTAAAGCATTTACCCCAAAGAAGGGGACACAATGTCTGAGAGGGGAGTTGGTGTAACAGTAGGGAGGGAGGTTTCACGATTTACTACCGCATGGCATTCTTCAATAGCAGCTTGTATCTTAGCACATTCAGCAGCATATTCATTTTTCTGGGCGGTGGTTGAGATATAACATTCTTTTAGAAAGTTATATTCCCATACCAATTTGTTATATTGACTCGAAAGAACTACCATATTCGCAGAAAGCTGGTCATTCAAGTTCTTATAAAATAAGGCATCGGCGTAGTTAACATCTTTTACACGCAAGTCCAACTCTTGAGTCAATCTCTTAACAGCATTGTGAGATGCTTCCTCCTCAGCAGAAGCAGCAGTGGAAGATGAAGCACTCCAACACCGGATAACTTCAACTATAGACTCACTCCGTGTAATATGGATATCTATGTAAGCCATAAACCTGCCTTCAGTGTCACCTGAAACAACACACTCTGGCACATCCATGTGCAGTTGTTCGCAAATCTCATGTAGTAACCGACTAAAGGACAGCTCTACGGTAGTCATAGTAGACGCTGCAAGAAACCGCAGCAGTGTAGGACACACAAAGGAAAAAAGGAAGGGAAAAATTTTAGGACAGGTATAGGAGTAAAAGGGAAACGATTAATCAAAAAAAAAATTATTATAGATAAGCAGTCACATGGACACTTGGAAAAACAACGTAAGGAAAACATTTTTTTTCCTGTCGAACGCGACAACAAAAGAGAGATGCTAATGGCCGAGCAAGTAAAAATTAAGCCAAGGGAGCAAAAGGTAATGGCTAGTTGCCCATCAACGGTCATCCAAACCACAAACAATTCTGCAGTGATTGGTTGCCACTCAATGGACCGTCAAAACTCACGACCATTCCTCCTTAGCATCATAGCAAATCTTGAAGGAAAACTCCACGGAGGCCGAAAACTGTGCAGAAAACCATGACCAACAAAAATTTCCAATAGACCCAAAACGCATCACAAAAGGGAAAGGGAACTTAACAGAACTCATGACGAAAGGCAAGAGAAACTTAACAGTACACCGAAAACTCATGTGGAAACCAAAATACTCCGTGAAAAAAAAACTGCAAAGGGAGGGGAGTTAGCATATAAGACTTATCAAATACCAAAAACCATATCTTCTAAGTAATCATATAACTCGATAGAAAACTGAAGTAGAATAACAGTACACCAAAAACTCGTAGGAAAACCAAAATACTCCAACAAAAAAACATTGCGAAAAGAAAGAGGATAGCATATAAGACTAATCAAAGATTAAACATAATAAAGAAAGCAAAAAAAAGAATCATACCTTGTAAGTAATCAATAACTTCTAAGCACTACAACAGCTAGACAACACCTAGTAAACAATAGGACAATTATTAGAGAATAAATATTGGCTATTCTATTAATTAATGGTATAAGGGCCAATGCTATTTTGTTTATTTTCCATTACCTTGTTTACTTGAGATTGCAAACAGTCAATGATAGACTACATTGACACAATTACTATTTATAGAAATAGAATACAATCTTATGGATACCAAGAGGAGTAGTCATCATAAGGGATCTAGCTAAATCTAAGACAATCTATGAACATCTATGAAGAATAGTGGGAAATATCAAATCAAATCACTAAGGTTTTTTAAAAAATTATGCAAAATCTAGAGAAATCCAATATCACATCATATATCACATCAAATCAAAGTAGCTAGGAATATTATACCAAGCATTCATAAGAACAATTTTCCTACAAAATTTTTGGGAACTTGTGCAAAATCTCCAAAAAAGAATATAATATCACATCAAAAAAAGTAATATCACATCAAGAATAAATCTAACACAATTTATAAAGAATAGTGAAAAATTAGTTGATATCATGTAAAATCATTAAGGATTTTTCAAAAGGTGTGCAAAATCTAGAGAATCCCAATATTATATTACATGTCACATCAAATCACTAAATCATAGAAGTAGCTATAATAGTAGCAATATATCACCTAAATTCATTAAGGATTTTTCAAAAGTTGTGCAAAATCGAGAGAAATCCAATATTATATTACATGTCACATCAAATCACTAAATCATAGAAGTAACTATAATAGTAGGAATATTATATAGAAATTTTTTGGGAACTTGTGCAAAATCTCTAAAAAAGAATATAGCATCACATCAAAAAAAGTAATATCACATCAAAAATAAATCTAACACAATCTATAAAGAATAGTGAAAAATTAGTTTATATCACATCAAATCATTAAGGATTTTTTAAAAGCTGTGCAAAATCTAGAGAAAGCCAATATTATATCAGATATTACATCAGATCACTAAATCATATAAGTAGCTATAATAGTAGGAATATTATACCAAGCATTCATGATAGCAAATTCCCTAAATTTTTTGGGAAGTTGTGCAAAATCTCTAAAAAAGAATATCACATTATAAAAAAAAAATAATGTTAGAAATTTTCTTTGGAATTGATAAGATTTTTTTTGAGAATATGACATATGATTGTAAATTTCCTATAAATTGTCAAAGATCTAGTAAATATCTTAAAAAAAGTAGAAGTTCTATATTATATAGATTATAGTAATTGATCAAATTATTAATATATATAGGGAAAAAATTTACTATATATAATATATGATTTATTTTTCCTAAATGTATCTCTTAATATTTTTTTGAAAACATAACATCAAATAAAATAAATAAATATTTATAGCCATTTATCAAATTACTATACAGTAAAAAATTACTATATATAATATAGAATATATTTTCCCTATAATGTTGGAAAATATCTATAGAATTGATAAGGTTTATTGAAAAAGGCATAAATTGTCAAAGATCTAGTGAAGATGTAGGAAAAGGCAATATGACATTACATGAACAAAATTTTAAAAAGACATAATGTTAGAAAATGTCTTTGGAATTAATAAGATTTTATATCTCTTTCGAATTGATAAGATTTTTTTTGGGAATATGAGATATGATTGTAAATTTGCCTTTTCAAAAGAAGATATAATGTTAGAAAATCTCTTTAGAATTGATAAGAATTGATAAGATTTTTTGGAAAACGTATAAATATTAATTTAAAAGAAAAGGCAATATGACATTACATGAATAAAATTTTAAAAAGCCATAATGTTAGAAAATCTCTTTGGAATTGATAAGATTTTATATATATTTGGAATTGATAAGATTTTTTCCGGAAATATGAGATATGATTACAAATTTGCAAGACATAATATTAAAAAATCTCTTTGGAATTGATAAGATTGATAAGATTTCTTGGAAAAAGGTATAAATCATGAAAGATCTAGTCAAGATGGACTCCTATCTTGGAAAAGGTATAAATCATGAAAGATCTAGTCAAGATGGAGGAAAGGCAATATCACATCCCATGAACAAAATAGGAATCCTATATTATATATATTTATAGTAATTTATCAAATTAGTATATAGTGAAAAAATACTACATATAACTCTTAATATTTTTTGTAAACATCACATCAAATAAAATGAAATATTTATAGTAAGATATTTTCCCTACAATGTTAGGAAATCTCTTTAGAATTGATAAAATTTTCAAAGACATAATGTTAGGAAATCTCTTTGAAATTGATAAGATTTTTTTGGGAATATGACATAATTATAGCTAGTCAACATGTAGAAAAAAGCAATATAACATGACATGAACACGTCAGCCTAACAAAATTTTAAAAAGACATAATATTAGAAAATGTCCTTGGAATTAATAAGATTTTATATCTCTTTTGATAATATTTTTTTTGGGAATATGAGATATGATTGCAAATTTGCCTTTTCAAAAGAAGATATAATGTTAGAAAATCTCTTTAGAATTGATAAGAATTGATAAGATTTTTTGGAAAAGGTATAAATATTAATTTAAAAGAAAACGCAATATGACATTACATGAAAGATTTTTTTCGAAAATATGAGATATGATTGCAAATTTGCCTTTTCAAAAGAAGATATAATGTTAGAAAATTTCTTTGGAATTGATAAGATTGATAAGATTTTTTGGAAAAATGTATAAATCATGAAAGATCTAGTCAAGATGGAGGAGTCTTATCTTGGAAAAGATATAAATCATGAAAGATCTAGTCAAGATGGACTCCTATCTTGGAAAAGGTATAAATCATAAAAGATCTAGTCAAGATGGAGGAAAAGGCAATATCACATCCCATGAACAAAATAGGAATCCTATATTATATATATTTATAGTAATTTATCAAATTAGTATATATTGAAAAAATACTACATATAACTCTTAATATTTTTTTGTAAACATCACATCAAATAAAATGGAATATTTATTGTAACATATTTTTCCTACAATGTTAGGAAATCTCTTTAGAATTGATAAAATTTTCAAAAGACATAATGTTAGGAAATCTCTTTAAAATTGATAAGATTTTTTTTGGAAATATGACATAATTATAGCTAGTCAACATGTAGAAAAAGGCAATATAACATGACATGAACAAAATTTTAAAAAGACATAATGTTAGGAAATCTCATTCAAATTGATAAAATTTTTTGGGAATATGACTTATCATAGTTAGTCACCATGTACGAAAAAGCAATATAACATCAATTCTATATTATATAAATTATATAAATCTATAGTAATTTATCAAATTAGTATATAGTTAGAAAAAAATTTAAAAAAAACATAATATTAGAAAATCTCTTATCTCTTTGGAATTGATAAAACTTTTTGGGAATATGAGATATCATAGGAAATCTGTCATAAATTGAGAAAGATCTATTCAACATTTAAGAAAAGACAATATCACATTACATTAACAAAAACAACATGAAATAAAAAGAAATATTTATAGTAATTTATCAAATTACTATATAGTAAAAAAATTGCTATATATAATATATAATATATTTTGCCTATAGTAATTTATAGTAATTTATCAAATTACTATATAGTAAAAAATTACTATATATAATATATAATATATTTTCCCTATAGTAATTTTAGAGTATATTATATATCTAATATATCTATAGTAATTTAAAAAAAAAAAAAAGAAATAATGTTAGGAAATCTCATTGCAATTCATAAACCTCATGTTGAGTTCTGCTCGCAAGCAGAGAAGAACCTAATCTTGATCAAATTATTACTGTGGATTGATTACCTGATACTGCACTTGATGAAATGTGAAAATCTGATCTTCCTTTATTTATTCTGATGCTATACTTGATGAACTCCCTATATCTGACCCTCTTCCCCCCCCCCCCCCCCCCCCCCCCCCCTTTTTCTTTTTTTCCAAATGAAAAGAAAGTAAGATGTATAGTAATTTTTAAAAAAAGACGTAAAACTATAAAATGTCTTTGAAATTCATAAAATTTTTTCTTATTGTAATTTATCAAATCACTATATATAGTAAAAAATAGTAGGATTTCTATATTATATATATTTATAGTATTTTATCAAATTACTATATAGTAAAAAATTACTATATATAATATATGATATATTTTTCCTATAGTAATTTTAGTCTACATTATATATCTATAGTAATTTTTAAATTTAAAATTAATTTATTCAGAGTTCCATTCCAAAAATGTAATTAAAATTATGTTTAGAAGGAATTTATTTATTTATATTTAAAATTAAGTAACACTACATGAAATTTACACATATATATATAAATACATACATACATACATATATATATATATATATATATATATATATATATATATATATATATATATATATATATATATATATATATATATATATATATATATATATATAAGAAATTAATTCAGAATTTGATCCCAAAAATGAAGTTACCCCCACGAGAGAGACACACAAAAGAGGCATGCTAACACGCCACCAAGTAAAAGGTAGGCCAACAGAACAAAGCGTAATGGTTAGTTACCCATCAACGGCCATGCATATCACAAACAATTCTGCAGTGAGTGGTTGCCAGTCAATGAACCATCAAACCCATTACTATTCTTTCTTAGCATCATAAGAAGGGTAATGGTTAGTTGCCCATCAACGGCCATCCAAATCACAAACAATTCTGCAGTGAGTGGTTGCCAGTCAATGAACCATCAAACCCACTACTATTCTTTCTTAGCATCATAAGAAATCTGGAAGGGAAACTTAAAGGAGAGGGGAGGAAACTCTCAATTCAAAATTTATACTAAAAGTAGACTCAGAATTAGAATAAGTAAAATAGAATTATATATAATAAAATAACCTACAAATTTCAATGTTAATTAAAAATTTGAGATCCTTGTCTATTTCATGAATTATTAATAGCTAATGAGTTTTTTTAAGATTATCCTAACAAAAAATATTTATAATTAATGTAATTTTTAAAACTTTTAATAATAGATAATGAGTTTTTAAAACTTATATATAATAAAATAACCTACAAATTTTAAATTTCATTAAAACTTTGAAATCCTAATCTATTTCATTAATTATTAATAGATAATGAGTTTTTTTAATATTTTTTGAAACTCAACTTTCAAGTTAAAAAATACGAATTTCAACATGCAATTCAAATATTAATTTATATAATATAATTCATAAAATTGGAAATTCCAATTTTCCAAATAGTTGTATGTTAAATTAATTTATATAATATAATTCATAAAATTGGAAATTCCAATTTTGCAAATCATTGTATGTTAAATTATTTATATAAACTAAAAATTTCAATTACAAATTTCAATTTTAATTAAAAATTTGAAATCCTAATCTATTTCATGAATTATTAATAGCTAATGAGTTTTTTTTATATTTCTATCACAAATTTTTTTTTGTAATGAATGTAAATTTTTAAGAATTACTTTAAAATTTAAACTCAACTTTCAAGCAAAAAAAATACAAATTCCAACATGCAATTCAAATATTAATTTATATAATATAATTCATAAAATTAGCAATTCCAATTTGAGAAATCGTTGTATGTTAAACTATTTTATATAATATTGTTAGCTATAAATCTCAAGATAAAATTTTAAAATGACTATATTATTATATCTACTGTATTAATTTATATAATATAATTCATAAAATTGGAAATACTAATTTACCAAATCATTGTATGTTAAATTATTTATATATCATATTTTTAGTTATAAATCTAAAAAAAAAAAATCCAAAATTACTGTATTATTATATTTATGTATATTATTATATATAATTTACTCATAAACCTTATCTTATTATATTTACTGTATTATTATATTCAATACTCAATTGAAATATTAATTTATATAATATAATTTATAAAATAAAATTTTATATTCAACATACAATTCAAACATTAATTTATATAATATAATTCGTAAAATAAAATTGGAATTTCCAATTTTCCAAATCGTTGTATGTTAAATTTTTTATATATAATAATTTTAGTTATAAATCTAAAAAAAAAAATTCCAAAATAAATCTTATATAATATAATTCATAAAATAAAATTGAAATTTCTAATTTTCCAAATCGTTGTATGTTAAATTTTTTATATATAATAATTTTAGTTATAAATCTGAACAAAAAATTTCAAAATAAATCTTCAAAAAAAATTTCGAAATTACTGTATTATTATATTTACTTCATTATTATATTTAACATGCATTCAAATATTAATTTATATCATATAATTCATAAAATTGGCAATTTCAATTTTCCAAATCGTTGTATGTTAAATTATTTATATATAATATTTTTAGTTATAAATCTTATTTATTTACTATATTATTATTATATATAATTGACGTATAAATCTTAAGAAAAAATTCGAAATTACTGTATTATTATATTTACTGTATTGTTATATATAAAACTAAATAAATAACAAAAAAGAGAAATGCAGAGAGAGGAAGAAGGACCGTAAGATTGATGGCGAAAGCAATGAGAGCAACACACAGGGGTCAAAGAAGACACAGCCAGCGAAGAAGGCACAGAGAGAGAGAATCCCAGATTAATGGCGACAGTAATGAGAGAAACACATAGACAGCGAAGAAGGCACAGTTCAGAGGATCCCAACAGCTCAACGGGTATGCATGCTGTCACGCCCCGAGTTTTGAAAAGCAGGCTAAATTTTTTTTTTTTTTTTTTTATAAATCAGAGTTCGCAGACCAGGCTTAACAGACCGCCACATGTATAGTAAATTCTCTGTCCAACTGGACAGAGCCTTTCCTATACATGCACGGCTAATCATAATCAGTCAATATCAGAGTAGTCTAAACTACGCATGCAAAACTAGTCAATTTATAATAATTAAACTGAAATGCGGAAAATAAAATACACTGACTAAATAAGGGTCGATACTATCGCAATCGTCTCACCAACGTGTCCCGACATCCCATCACCCAGCGACCTGAAAAATGGTCACCCAGGGGGTGTGAGATACACTGTACATGTATCCCAGTGGACACGACGAGCCGAGAAATAGCTAATCGTACCTACTGGGTACAATAATCTGCGGATAGTAAGAATCATAGGGTAAAGCTGAACAATAAAGCAGATCTACTGATAATCAACCAAATCCACAGATAACTGAATAAGCAGGTAATCAAGGGTAATGAAACTGCAAGTAATAAATGCTGGAAATCTATGTATGTAAACGAGATAATCAATCATGAACTGAGCAGTAAGGGTACATGGTAAGATATCTATCAATAACAGCGCAAGATAATAAGAATGCGTCAACAAGTGAACTCAAGTACCCAATCAATGCCAGTATTGGTCACGAGGACCTCAGGCTCATATCACTATCTGCACCTATCCCACTGACATAACCCCGCACCCATAAGTGCTATCTGGGGCTCACGGGTCCTTCCTCTAGACCACTTTACCGGTAAAGAACAATAGCCACGGGGAGCGACCCCGGCAATGTTCGTGAAGTACAGCGATGCATGGCAAGTCGTACTGATCAATCTCACGGTCTAGTGACCGAGTAGTCGGCCACATGCCGAGATCCCATCAGGGAATCATCTATCATATCGATCAGAATCTATCATGCATATCGGAACATCAAGTAGTATCTATCAATCATGCATATCGGAACGTCGAGTAGTATCTATCAATCATGCATATCGGAACATCGAGTAGTATCTATCAATCATGCATATCGGAACATCGAGTAGTATCTATCAATCAGGATCAATCAATCATGCATATCGAGATATCAACAATATATCGGCTAACAGGAATCAACAAGTATCATCTAATCATGCAGATCTATGTACTGAAAAAGCTGATGAACAGATATATGTATATGATGTGTCTCATGTAGATCAAGGTCTATCAGAAATGATCATCTAGCAAATAGATCCAGTCATCGGGACTAATCGTAACAGATAATGTCAAGCACAGGTGTATATGACAATCCAGAGGAATCAATGTCTATCGGGAAGATCATGTGATATATAGATGAAGTCATCATGGGTTATATAGATCAAATCAATAAGCTAATAAACAGGTATATGAAATCATAGTGCGTCTCAGTCGATCAAGATCTATCAGGAGTAGTCATAGAGCATGTAGATGTAAGCATCAGGGGTATATGACAGGTCTAAGGAAATCCATATCAATCAGAAGGATCATGTAGATAAAATCAACAGGCTAGTCAATAACAGGTGTCCGACTGGACTAAAGCAACCAGAGGGCCAAAAAGCTAAAGCCCGGATCGAAAATAACCCACCTGTGTGTAGGCGGTCCAACGACTCCAACAGAAGGCTCGTGGGCCGGAGTCAGGCTGCACGGTCCTGAACAGAAACTAGAATCAGTAACAGACTCACTCGTACCCATCCCGACAACAGAACAATAACATGTCGCTAATACGGGGAACTTAGCCGAAACTAGGCTTAAACCGGAATTCCCGAAAACCACTGAATCACTAGATATGACCCACCAACGGTCTACAATTATCCGAATGCTACGAAACTCCTTCTGCTATCCCTAAACAACACAATTTTAGTTGTTCGGACAGACAGGGGCTCAATCGTAAATATCTGAGTCGAAATGTTGCCATAACTACATGCGCGACTCCCGAAAAGCCGATTTTAGCATCGGAGTCTCCCGACAGAAAACTAAAGTCACTGGACCAGCCAGGATGGGGTCGGGGATAACCAGAGTCAACAACTGACGACTAGAAACTAAACTAGAACGCGAAACTCGCGCCGTAAACCGTAAACCGGCAATTTTGCCAATTTACGGAACGGTATCCGATTTCCGCTCAACCGGAGTCTACGGAACTTAAGCAAAATGCTCAGTGGTTATGTAAATACTGTCTAAAGACAGCTGGAGTGTTATTTTGCAACAAGATACCTAAAACATTCTAAAATTGCATAAATATGCTTATTTAAGCACTGTTTCGACTCGATCTCCGAATCCGGGAATCCAAAAGCTGTACCGTAAATTCTGTCGCGTCCGTTTCGACGAGACGGAGCTCGTGCTCACAAGCTTGGGCTGGCACGGAGTCCGAGGGCAAAGTTGGCCCATTCTAGGGCTAGCCGGATCTTCGCGGATCTTCCACCGATCGACTCCAAACTTTAGAAGCAGCTTGAAGTCATCAAGAAGACCACGATCAACGATCTAGATCTGGATTTAGTCGATCGGATGAATCTCGTGGTGATTCTCGGCCGAAACAGGAAATTCCGGCAAAACCTGCTCTCGCCGGCGGCCGGGACGACGGCGACGACTCAGGCTTCACAGGTAGGGTCTACTCAAGGTCAAGAACGCATTGATATACTCCTAGGCCCATTTAAAAGCAATAAAGTCCATAACCTTACCTCGCCGGAAAACTGCTTGAGGAAGGTCACTTCCGCGGCGGCGCACGGCGGCGGCTGGCGCCGGGCTCGCCACAGCTCGGTTGCGGCCTCTTGGAGGAGTCTCCAGACTAGGTCCTGATCGGGTTGAGTCCCTCCCAACCTTCCTCCTCAAGAACCCGAGAGAAGGATGGATCTTGAAACCTTTCTTCACCGGCGGCGGGGAGGCGGCGGCCGGTGCGGGCTACCTCCTATGGGTGCGGCCTAGGGAGAGGGGTCTGTTGGGGGCTGCGGCTGGAGGGAGAGCTACGGGGTCTAGGGTTTTGAAGAACCCTAACCCAAAGCACACATATATATTATTTGCAAAATTGCCTTCTAGTCCCTCCACACTTGATATTACCAGACCAGTCCTTCTCAGTAGTTTTCATTCACACTTAGGTCCTTCTACAATCCGTGGCACGCCAATCGAGACATGAAATATAAGGGGTTCTATGCAAAATACTGTATTTTTTACTATTTTTCACGCATTTCGAGGCATTCTAGTCGTTAATTTGATAAACGGACTTCGCCACGACGTCCGGCACGTCGAAATCTTTTAGGTAGCGATTTTTGTTTTTCGACGAAACGTCCGGATAATTTCTCGATCCATAAAATACTGTGCAGAAGTACAGTTATCGTGCTTTTCGAGACTCTAGGGTCGTCAAACGGAAATTCCGTCAGCGCCGTTGCGTCCAGAACGACGAAACCGTTCAAAACGACTACCTGGATCACTAAGTTCGGAATCCGGACAGTGAATTAGTCAACGTCGCATCCGCCGGAGTCCCGAAAATTGGGGTTCACTGTTCATCTACAGTGATCACTTAAGTGCACTGTGCAGCATGCCACTGTTACATTGGTCGCGGCAATTTGCCCGCTTCTTCATCGATTTCTGGAAGATCCGACCGTCAGATCGAAAAGTGCTGAATATGAATCTCGTTCAGTTCGACGAGACGATCGCCACGGTCAATTCGGATTTCCAAGATCATGTCTGGATTGGAAAGTAGCCTTTTTTTTGCCTCGTAAACCGCACAACTTGCACACTGGCGATTGACCAAATAGGTCAACACAGGTCTTTTAAATCCAAACCAGCTCAAAATTTACTTTTACTCTATTTATTAAAATAAAATATTTCGAGTTTCTACACATGCACCATCCGATGACCAGTGAGGGACGCATGAAACCCACAATCCGACCGCGACACACAGACGCCTAAGGAGGCACAGAGAAATAAAAGGAAAAAATTTCACAAATTACTGTATTATATATAAAACTAAATAAATAACGAAAAAAGAGAAATGCAAGGAGAGGAAGAACTACCATAAGATTGATCACGAAAATAATGAGAGCAACACACAGACGGAGAAGAACAGCCCACATATACGCATGCGCCATCCGATGATGGCGAAGAACAGCGACACACAGACGCCTAAGGAGGCACAGAGAAATAAAAGGAAAAAATTTCATAAATTACTGTATTATACATAAAACTAAATAAATAACGAAAAAAGAGAAATGCAAGGAGAGGAAGAAGTACCATAAGATTGATCACGAAAATAATGAGCAACACACAGACGGCGAAGAACAGCCCACATATACGCATGCGCCATCCGATGATGGCGAAGAACAGCCCACATATACACATGCGCCATCCGATGACGGCGAAGAACAGCCCACATATACGTATGCGCCATCCGATGACCCGCGAGCGCCGCATGAAACCCACAATCAGACGGCGAAGTAACCAACACACAGACGCGAAGGACACACAGAGAATAAAGGAAAAATTCAGAAATGATTGTATTATTATATAAAATAAAATAAAAATAAATAAAAATAAAAAAAAAAAAAAAAAAAAAAAAAGAGAAGTAACACACATACCGCGAAGGAGACACTCCGATGACCCACATCCCAACAGCCCACATACAGACAGTTGATCGCGAAAGAACAGGTTCACGGGCATGCATGCACCATCCGATGACCACCGATAGCCGCACGAAACCCACATCCCAACACCCCACACACAGAGCATCCCGACAGGTCGATAGGCACACATGCGGCCGGCGCATCCCAACCACGGCCATGCATGCACCATCCGATGACCACCGATAGCCGCACGAAACCCACATCCCAACACCCCACACACACAACATCCCGACAGGTCGATGCGCACACATGCGGCCGGCGCGAACTAACCAACACATAGACGACGAAGAAGACAGACAATAAAGAAAAAATTCACAAATTACTCTATTATTATATATAATATAATAACTAAATAAAAAAAAAAAAGAGAAATAACACATACCGCGAAGGAGACACTCGGATGACCGGCGAGAACCGCACGAAACCCACATCCCAACAGCCCCAACAGCTCCACATACAAAAGATCCCCACAGGTTGACCGGCATGCATGCACCATCCGATGACCACCACATCCCAACACCCCACACACAGAGCATCCCGACAGGTCGATGCGCACACATGCGGCCGGCGCAAAGTAACCAACACACAGACGACGAAGGAAAATTCACAAATTACTGTATTATTATTATATATATTATATATATATATATATATATATATAACTAAATAAAAAAAAAAAAAGAGAGATAACACACATACCGCGAAGGACACACTCCGATCACCGGCGAGAACCACACGAAAGCCACATCCCACATACAGAGTGTCACAGATGACGAAGGAGGCACGCACGAAACCCACAATACAACACACACAGAGAGAATCCCAACAGCCCACATACAAAGGATCCCGACACATCGACGGGCACGCATGTGTCATCTGATGACCGGCGATCCCCGCACCAACCCGTACACCGTTGAATCACAGAGCAAAACAAAGAGAGAGAGAGAGAGAGAGAGAGAGAGAGAGAGAGAGAGAGAGAGAGAGAGCAAAGGTTCGGCGCTAGGGTTAGCACGCGAGAGAAAGAGGGGCGGCGCACAGAGGAGACGCGAGCAGGAAAGAGGAGCGAGTAGGCAAAGAGGGGCGAGCAGGCAAGGAGTCACGCACAACGCGTAGGGAAGGTTCGGCGCACAGGGAGGCGAAGAGGGGCGAGCAGGCAAGGAGTCACGCACAACGCGTAGGGAAGGTTCGACGCACAGGGAGGTTCGGCGCTAGGAGGTTCGGCGCTAGGTTTAGGGAGAGAAAGAAAGAGGCGGCAAGTGAAAAAGGCCCTAGGCTAGGAGCCCGCATAGGAGCACCCGAAGCATAAAACAACGCCACATCAGCCAAATCAACCACAGGATGACACGTTGGACAGAAAAAATTGGCAAATAGTTATTATATATATATATATATATATATATATATATATATATATATATATATATATATATACAATACTTTATGCGCGACAGGAAAAAAACAAATACAAATAGAGCTTAAAAGGTTAAATATGTTAAAAATAAGGAGGAAAAAAAAAGGGGCAAACCTGGAAGGAGTTAAAAAAAGAAACAGTATATTACAAATCTTGAGAAAACAACAAAACCAAATATCAAATGTAACACATATGTCAAATATGTAAATAACTAAATTCAAATATTCCAAAAAAAAAAAACCAAATATCTACCGAACTCAATACTTTATGCATGACAAGGGAAAACAAAAATTAAGAAAATTAATTAAAAGAAGTAGGAAGGGTTTGCCAAAGCTGATCAAAGAAGCGTAATAAAAATAATAATAATAATAATAAAAGAAACAACAAAAGTGTATGTTAAATATGTATACCATTACATCAAATGCTGAAAAGAGTATATTAAATATGTATATCATTATATCGAATGTCGAAAAGAGTATCATTACATTTTAAATTAAATGACAAACATCTCTAAAAATAATAGGCTAAAAACTCTGAAAAAAATATAATAAAGAATGTAAGCTTTTAAATTTTAAACCTTTATCAACACATCAAGCAATACAAAAATAGGCATAAATGGGAAGTAAAAAAAATAGAGCAAACTGTAAAAAAAGGAACGGAAACTCAAATCGTACTTTGAGATAACAAAAAAAAGATGGAGACTTTTATAGATACCTAAGAAATAATACAATATCCAAAAAAAAAAGTAGTAAAGAAATTCAATACTATACTGTGTGGACCAGTCAGCAGTATTTATATGTGTCAGACGGCATATAACAACCACAGAAAAAAAAAAAAAAAAAAAATCAATAGCAATAGAAAAAAAATCAATAGCAAAAAATCAAAAAATAAAAATAAATAAAATGTACAAAAAAAAAAAGAAAAAATGGAAGGGCATCTGACTATCTTATTAATTAATAAATTATCATTAAATATAATTAATTAAAATATTATATTTTTAAATTTAGTTGATTAAAACATAATACGAAAAAAAAAAAAAAAAAAAAAGGGAAAAAGGGGAATATAGATGTTATAGATACGTATATAAATATAAATATACAAATTGTTATTGCCAAAGCAAAATTTGATAACTGCCAAAGCAAAATTTGATAAGTGCCAAAGTAAACTAATTGCATCTAATCATGTTTTAGGCTATTAGTCTATGGCAACAGTAAAAACTGCTTTGGCAATATCACGTTCTTGTAGATTCATCAGATGTTTTGGATACCTTTATATATTTTGCAGATGATGTATTACTAGCAGTATAGTATAAGGCATTTGTGAACCAATCATGGTATCAAGTATACATTAATAGCGTTTAATAGCTTTCGAGAAGGTCATTTAGATACACCGTTTTAATTCCAAAACAAGCTACTCTTACTTATTCCTAGAATATATATAATTTAATAAGTCAGATGATTAATTAATTAATTAATTAATTATTAAAAATTTAATTGTGAGGACCCGAATCCCTACTTTAAGGTTTACTGTTGGTTTGGAGGCTTCAGGGTGTGCGTGTGTGCGTGTCGGGCCCCAGATTTTGAGTTTTTGGTAAAATTGGAGCTTGCTTTCTTTTCTGGAAGTCCAATTTGGGTGTGTGGGCTGTTTGCGCGCTTATTGGAGCTTTGAATGTGACCCGGCACGAAAATTGGATCAAGTTTACTTTTCCGGGAAATTTTGGGAAATTTTAGAAGCGGAATTTGGCTGAACGGACCTCGGATTTGGATTCAGCGCGCGAAAACGAGCGAAATGGACTATTTACTTGATTTTTTTCGGAGCCCGGACGCGAAAACACGGAAATCGAGGCATAGGTTACTGTTCCGGCGGCCGGAGAGGCGCCGGCGGCGGCGGAGCGCGGCGGAACGCGGCGGCGGAGGGCGGCGCAGGCGCGCGGTCCACCGCGGGGCGCGTGCACCGGGCGCGGGCCACGTGGCGCGCTGCGGTTGGCCGGCGCAGCGGGCGCGGTCCACGGGCCTTGGCGGGGTGTACGGTGGACCGAGGGTAGGCCACGTGGCATCCTGTGGTTGGTGCGGTGTTGTGCACGCGGTCCACGAACTTTTGGCTCTGGTGCACGGTAGACCGGGGACACGTGGCGTTGTGTGGTTGGCGGGTTCTGGTGCACCCGGTCCACACGGCGGTGGCGGCTGAGGCGGTGCCTCGGGGCGCGTGCCCGACCCGGTTCCGGCGGCGGCGCGGCCGCGCACGTCGCGCGACGTGCGCGTTGACCGGGTCGGCGTGGGGGCGCCACGTGGCGCCCCGTGGTTGGTCGGGCGCAGCGGTGCACGTCGCCTGGTCGGGACACGTGGCGCCGCTGGATTCGTCGGGGTTTGTGCGCCGGGTGCAGAAGGCGGATAAGGGACACGTGGCGGCCTGAGGAAGATTCGGGCGCATACAGTAACGGGCCGGCCCGTTACTGTAGCAGCCCGAAAACTTTCGGGCGCCCGAAAGTTGGGCCCGAAAGTGACTTATGTGGCTTTTTGGGCTGCATTTCGGGGAGAGGCTATAAATAGGACCTTTGGGCCTTGATTTTGAGCTCTTTCCGAGGGGAATTAGCCATTGCTCCCTTTACCAAATTTCTTCCTCTCCCTCTTGGGAATCTCCTGGTGAAATTTCAGAACTTTTGGAAGCCGCGACGACTGTGTTTTCTGCCTCGTAGTGCGGAGCGACGGATTTCTGTTGGAGGCCGTTATCGTCGCATTTCGGTCTAAAAATTCCACAGAGCTACCCCGACAGCCGTTTTCAGCGATTTTTGCGGCGTTGGATTCACGAGAGGTAAATCTTCGACTTTCGTGTTGAGTGTTTTGCCTAGATTTGGGTTTTTGGCACGGTTTTCGAGGCGTTACTGAGCCGCTGTTTTGTTGTGAGATTCTTGGACAGCACTCACTTCGCGGATTTTTATCTCCTCATCCGGACATCGGAATTCGACGATTCAAGAGCCTATCGACATCTACACTTCGCGAGGATCGTCGTGATATTTTTATTGGAATTTCTGGAAAATTATTTTCAGGTGGAAATTACGTTTGAACAGTGACTGTTCTTGCAGATTTTTGTATAAGGAATTAGTGTGGAATTTAATGTAAATGTGGAATTGTTGTTGTACCCAGGACTTTGTAAGCACCACTATGGTGCTCTTTGCTTAGTGGACTCGGAGTTTTATCAGTTCTGGGCTTTTTATCTGTGCGACCCCGGACAGTTAGCGCGATCAGGTGGGTGATCCTGCTTTCAAATTCTATGGACTGCACTCTAATTCTACAAATATAGTAGCATGCATAGTATATGAGCCAGATAATATGTGTAAACTGTATGTTGAAAACCACTGTAGCTAATTGCTAAATCTGTCGATCTCTTGATAAACTCTGCAACTTGGGAACTTAACTTAGCATAATTGCCTGTTATTTAATTATCATGCGCCATTAAACTACAGTAACTTGAACATACATCAGATTTATTTATCACCTTAGCTTTTCCACAGTGGTAGTACTCTTGTCACTCTGGTCATAGTGATTTTTCCCCGAGTCGTGGGCCGGGAGGTTTATTAGCTGGGGATTGCATTTGCACTCGCGTCTGGGGACCGAGTGGCGTCTGTAGCAGTCTGTAGACCAGTTTGCATAGTGATAGTGATAGTGGATCTGGGATCTTTGGGACATGGTCATAGTGACAGTGTGGATTTTTAGCCAGTGAGTGAGATAGTGATTGGATCATAGCCTGCATGTGCCACATTTGTGCTTGACAGTGTTGCGCAGTTATTTGACTCGAGCGGGTCGCTCCCCTCGAGTGCCACTCCGGAGTAGGCGAGACCGGGTTGTAGTACCGGCTTTGAGATTGAGCTAGATACCGGGTTGGAGTACCGGACATACCTACAGCAGTAGGTAGGCGCAGGTTTGACTGGACCCGTTGTGGCAGTCAGTTTGGATTGGGTATTCTGAGTTGAGTGTCAGTAGTGGCATATCGTCCTCCTGTTCTTTTCCCTTGGGCATTGTAGATAGAGGCATAGTAGCAGTAGATGTTTACTTTCCAGCTTTTCATACTGCATTTCTTTTGTTACTTTTTGTCTCTAGTAGACTTAGTGGGCAGGCCGTCGGGCTTGTTGGCGGCACCCACTGAGAACTACTGTGGGAGGTAGTTCTCACACCCGTCGTGGTGTCTTTTCCCCAGGGACTTCAGCTCCAGTTCCTGCGGTGCCAGTTGCTGATCCTGCTCTTCCAGACCGAGGTAAGGGAGTCGCGAGATAGATCCCTTCCCCCTTCAGCTTCAGTGTGTTATAGAGGTACCCTTATATTTTGGTTGTGTCATGTTTGAGAGATTATGTAGTGAGGTATCGAGTTGTACTTTTCTTCTTTCTTTGAGAGACTTTTGTATTTGTTGGTGAGGACTTATTGTATATTGAGAGTTGTACTTATTTTATTTCTAGCAGTTTATTTTGCTCTGATATCTGTTTAGTGTAGTATCTTCCTTTTTGCAGGTTAGACGCTACGCCTCTACAGGGCTTCCTGTAGGGACGGCGGATCTGTTGGCGAGCCCGGGGTACAGTCTTGACCCCGGGGCGTGACAGATTAGAGTGGTATCAGAGCTTAGGGTGTAGGTCTTGAGGACTTAGGAACCCTAGGCTTATGGTTAAACCCTAGGATGACCCACGTGAGAGCCGAGATTTTTAGCGAAAGTCTGGATTGGGTTTCCAACTCTCCCGAGTGGATAGGGACGAGTGATAGACATGCCTTCCTTCTGTGGCGACTATGTTGGCTGCAGACAACATAGTGCTTCGGGAAGGGGGACATGCCTTTTGACTTTCGCTAGATTGGGTCGAGTGTTGCTTTTGGTTTTGATTGTGTGTTTTGTCCCTCAGGTGGGGATGCCTCCTCGACGTTCGATGGTGACGCGCTCGCAGCCTTCGTCCTCTGAGCCCGAGCAGGAGGACTCGGGGCGAGGACCACAGGCTGAGATTCAGGAGCTCCGTGCCCAGATGGCACAGATGGCTGAGGCGGCTAGACGCCAGGAGGAGGCAGTGGCGCGGCTGACGCTCTTATTGGAGCAGAGAGCACAGCCGGCAGTGGCACCCCCTGAGGCTTCGCCGGTGCCTTCTTCCCCTGTTGTGGCACCCCCTGTGGTGCAGCCGGCGCCAGCGATTCCTGCTGAGCCGGTTTCGAGTAGGCCACCGGCTGGGGCGACGGGAGCGTTGACTGAGACAGAGCAGCGGGAGGTTGTTGATTTGCTGATGAGACTGCGGCGGTTCGATCCGCCCCGCTTTTCGGGCATGGATGCTGAGCCTTGGGCAGCCGAGACTTGGATTACCACCTTGGAGCGCCACTTTGAGAGCTTATTTGTGGATGAGAGGTATCGGGTTATTCTGGCTACCCATTTTCTGGAGAGCAACGCCGAGGCGTGGTGGCGGCGTGTGCGACCCGCTGGTCCACCGGGGACGCAGCTTCTTTCCTGGGCCGAGTTCCGAAGCATGTTGCTGGGAGCCTTCTTTCCAGAGAGTGTTCGACAGCGGCTGGAGGAGCGGTTGAAGAATCTCCGCCAGGGAGATAGACCGGTGCACTTGTACATAGCGGACCATTTAACCAGTTATTGGCTTGTGTGCCTCATGTGGCCAGAGACGAGAGCCATCGTGTTTAGAGGTTTGAGAGAGGACTTCGCCGAGACATTTACCAGTTTGTCCGCTCCCGCCGACTGCAGACCTTGGAGGCCTCGATGGAGCAGGCTTTGTATGTGGAGAGTGGAGAGGCCGTGATGGATGAGGTATCTCCGGCCCCTGTAGCGACTTCTGGGGCGAAGCGCCCGGCATCTCCGGAGGAGGGGCAGTCTAGCAGGCAGGGACCCCCGGGACCTCCGCGTTACCACCTTCAGGGCCGGGGGCACCACACCAGGTCACCATCGCCAATACAGCAGGAGCAGCGATCGACCCGTCCACCCCCGCAGCAGTTCTCACAGCAGACTTCTCAGCAGCAGCGCCCAGATCGGTGTGTTATCTGTGGAGGCCCACACCTACCGACTCTGTGCCCGCAGAGACAGGGCCATTGTTTTCGCTGCGGGCAGGCCGGTCACTTTGCGAGCGTGTGCCCCAGAGCCAGCCATTCAGCTCCTTCATCAGCATCTGCACCGTTTGTTCCTTACCAGCCAGCCAGCCCTACTGTGCCTACAGCAGGCCAGATTTTGCCTCATCTTCTACTCGGCAGCCAGAGCGACGTCCCCCGGCACCGAGCGGTCGTGTTTATGCCGCTCAGGTTGAGGACACTTCAGCAGCAGAGCAGGTCGTCGCAGGTATTAGTCTGATCTCAGCAGTCCGTGCTCGGGCTCTTTAGTTACCAGTGCATCTCATTTATTCATCAGTAGAGTTTTTGCATCTATCTGCATGGTATCGGGGCATGTGCATCTTGGCATAATTAAGGGGTAGGGATTTTGTGACTTGCATTAGCGTTTGGATTCATCCTAGTATCTTCCAGCAGAGGCGAATTTTGGGCGTGATCAGAACAACTGAACTTTGAAAGGCACGCCGATTGTTGTGTTGGTTCAGTTGCAGCTCCCCGACTCAGATTGAGCACTTGGGATGGACCAGTTGGTGCGGTATCGTGCAACATTTGATTGCGAACGGAGAATCGTGGCCTTTCCGCGAGTTGGACGACAGGAGATCATTTCTACTGGTTACCGAGGCATCCTTCCTGCAGCAGTGGCTTCAGCGGCTTTGGGTTAGGTGCGACTTGTCGAGCGCAGGTGGCGCCTAAGACTAGAGGGTTTGTCTCTAGGGGTCTTGGATAGAGTGGTGTTTCTTTTAGGGGCACGGATAGACCGTATCTTCCTTTTTGTTGCCGCAGCAGGAACGGCATCAACCCTTCTCTCCCTTATTTTCTCATTCTTGTGCTGAAATTCGCGAACAGGATGAAAGATACGAAGACTACTCCAGAAATGGGGACGGTGCCCGAACCTGTTCTTGTTGGATTAGGGCAAGGGCTCTGGTCTCTCGGAACTTTCGAACTTTTCGCTAATTTCAGTTGTTTTCTAAATCTGAGAGTTGGGGGTTGATGACCTTCCTACTGGTGGGGCTCTTCCCTTTCCTGTTAAGTTTGGCAGCGTAATTCGAATAGCTTGGACGCGTAGAGTTGGCTGTTCTACCTCGTCCCCAGTGTTTGGGAATTCCTGAGCTTTATCCGCGGTTGGACGCGCTTTGTGGAGAGTTTGTAGCGACTGGGGAGTTGGAAGTTGTGTGTTGGAGGCTTACCTTTGGGCTTGGAGACTCCCTTTTGAACCGTGTTTGTTTCGAGGACGAAACTTTCTTTTAGTGGGGGAGGATGTGAGGACCCGAATCCCTACTTTAAGGTTTACTGTTGGTTTGGAGGCTTCAAGGTGTGCGTGTGTGCGTGTCGGGCCCCAGATTTGAGTTTCTGGTAAAATTGGAGCTTGCTTTCTTTTCTGGAAGTCCAATTTGGGTGTGTGGGTGTTTGCGCGCTTATTGGAGCTAAGAATGTGACCCGGCACGAAAATTGGATCAAGTTTACTTTTTCGGGAAATTTTGGGAAATTTTAGAAGCGGAATTTGGCTGAACGGACCTCGGATTTGGATTCAGCGCGCGAAAACGAGCGAAATGGACTATTTACTTGATTTTTTCGGAGCCCGGACGCGAAAACACGGAAATCGAGGCATAGGTTACTGTTCCGGCGGCCGGAGAGGCGCCGGCGGCGGCGGAGCGCGGCGGAACGCGGCGGCGGAGGGCGGCGCAGGCGCGCGGTCCACCGCGGGGCGCGTGCACCGGGCGCGGGCCACGTGGCGCGCTGCGGTTGGCCGGCGCAGCGGGCGCGGTCCACGGGCCTTGGCGGGGTGTACGGTGGACCGAGGGTAGGCCACGTGGCATCCTGTGGTTGGTGCGGTGTTGTGCACGCGGTCCACGAACTTTTGGCTCTGGTGCACGGTAGACCGGGGACACGTGGCGTTGTGTGGTTGGCGGGTTCTGGTGCACCCGGTCCACACGGCGGTGGCGGCTGAGGCGGTGCCTCGGGGCGCGTGCCCGACCCGGTTCCGGCGGCGGCGCGGCCGCGCACGTCGCGCGACGTGCGCGTTGACCGGGTCGGCGTGGGGGCGCCACGTGGCGCCCCGTGGTTGGTCGGGCGCAGCGGTGCACGTCGCCTGGTCGGGACACGTGGCGCCGCTGGATTCGTCGGGGTTTGTGCGCCGGGTGCAGAAGGCGGATAAGGGACACGTGGCGGCCTGAGGAAGATTCGGGCGCATACAGTAACGGGCCGGCCCGTTACTGTAGCAGCCCGAAAACTTTCGGGCGCCCGAAAGTTGGGCCCGAAAGTGACTTATGTGGCTTTTTGGGCTGCATTTCGGGGAGAGGCTATAAATAGGACCTTTGGGCCTTGATTTTGAGCTCTTTCCGAGGGGAATTAGCCATTGCTTCCTTTACCAAATTTCTTCCTCTCCCTCTTGGGAATCTCCTGGTGAAATTTCAGAACTTTTGGAAGCCGCGACGACTGTGTTTTCTGCCTCGTAGTGCGGAGCGACGGATTTCTGTTGGAGGCCCGTTATCGTCGCATTTCGGTCTAAAAATTCCACAGAGCTACCCCGACAGCCGTTTTCAGCGATTTTTGCGGCGTTGGATTCACGAGAGGTAAATCTTCGACTTTCGTGTTGAGTGTTTTGCCTAGATTTGGGTTTTTGGCACGGTTTTCGAGGCGTTACTGAGCCGCTGTTTTGTTGTGAGATTCTTGGACAGCACTCACTTCGCGGATTTTTATCTCCTCATCCGGACATCGGAATTCGACGATTCAAGAGCCTATCGACATCTACACTTCGCGAGGATCGTCGTGATATTTTTATTGGAATTTCTGAAAAATTATTTTCAGGTGGAAATTACGTTTGAACAGTGACTGTTCTTGCAGATTTTTGTATAAGGAATTAGTGTGGAATTTAATGTAAATGTGGAATTGTTGTTGTACCCAGGACTTTGTAAGCACCACTATGGTGCTCTTTGCTTAGTGGACTCGGAGTTTTATCAGTTCTGGGCTTTTTATCTGTGCGACCCCGGACAGTTAGCGCGATCAGGTGGGTGATCCTGCTTTCAAATTCTATGGACTGCACTCTAATTCTACAAATATAGTAGCATGCATAGTATATGAGCCAGATAATATGTGTAAACTGTATGTTGAAAACCACTGTAGCTAATTGCTAAATCTGTCGATCTCTTGATAAACTCTGCAACTTGGGAACTTAACTTAGCATAATTGCCTGTTATTTAATTATCATGCGCCATTAAACTACAGTAACTTGAACATACATCAGATTTATTTATCACCTTAGCTTTTCCACAGTGGTAGTACTCTTGTCACTCTGGTCATAGTGATTTTTCCCCGAGTCGTGGGCCGGGAGGTTTATTAGCTGGGGATTGTATTTGCACTCGCGTCTGGGGACCGAGTGGCGTCTGTAGCAGTCTGTAGACCAGTTTGCATAGTGATAGTGATAGTGGATCTGGGATCTTTGGGACATGGTCATAGTGACAGTGTGGATTTTTAGCCAGTGAGTGAGATAGTGATTGGATCATAGCCTGCATGTGCCACATTTGTGCTTGACAGTGTTGCGCAGTTATTTGACTCGAGCGGGTCGCTCCCCTCGAGTGCCACTCCGGAGTAGGCGAGACCGGGTTGTAGTACCGGCTTTGAGATTGAGCTAGATACCGGGTTGGAGTACCGGACATACCTACAGCAGTTGGTAGGCGCAGGTTTGACTGGACCCGTCGTGGCAGTCAGTTTGGATTGGGTATTCTGAGTTGAGTGTCAGTAGTGGCATATCGTCCTCCTGTTCTTTTCCCTTGGGCATTGTAGGTAGAGACATAGTAGTAGTAGATGTTTACTTTCCAGCTTTTCATACTGCATTTCTTTTGTTACTTTTTTGTCTCTAGTAGACTTAGTGGGCAGGCCGTCGGGCTTGTGGGCGGCACCCACTGAGAACTACTGTGGGAGGTAGTTCTCACACCCGTCGTGGTGTCTTTTCCCCAGGGACTTCAGCTCCAGTTCCTGCGGTGCCAGTAGCTGATCCTGCTCTTCCAGACCGAGGTAAGGGAGTCGCGAGATAGATCCCTTCCCCCTTCAGCTTCAGTGTGTTATAGAGGTACCCTTATATTTTGGTTGTGTCATGTTTGAGAGATTATGTAGTGAGGTATCGAGTTGTACTTTTCTTCTTTCTTTGAGAGACTTTTGTATTTGTTGGTGAGGACTTATTGTATATTGAGAGTTGTACTTATTTTATTTCTAGCAGTTTATTTTGCTCTGATATCTGTTTAGTGTAGTATCTTCCTTTTAGCAGGTTTGACGCTACGCCTCTACAGGGCTTCCTGTAGGGACGGCGGATCTGTTGGCGAGCCCGGGGTACAGTCTTGACCCCGGGGCGTGACATTAATTATATTAATTAATAATATTTTATAATTATTTATAATTTAATTAGTAGAGGAATAAAATAGAAAACAACTTAGATGGTTCAAACATAGCACCTTTAATAAGGGTACTCAGAAAATGATCTAGGTTACAGCTTCTCCATCAGTTCATGTCACGCCCCGGAAGTCTAAGGATAAGCGGAAAACGTATATATTTTTTTTTCTTTATAAATAACGACCTCACCCGCCGGTGCGTGTCAGACCCGCCACATATACAAATTCACTCTTCAAACGGACAGAGTCTCCTTTGTACATGCACGGCGTCACATTTACAACAACAACAACCTTCTTTAACCACATAGTCACAGTGAACATAGTAAGGAAAAGTAATTCCATTCAATCACATCAAGAGATAGCTACGGGTTTGCAAACGGTGTCCACCCGACACCCCTTTTTTTCCAAAACGTCTACACATTCACAAAAAGGCGGCTACTTGTTTTGAAAGGATAAATCCAGAGGTTTTCAAGATTGTGCCCACACGACACTTGGTTTTTGGAAAGCGATTTCGAAACCTTTGTTTAATGTAAAACGGCCGCAAGAATTCATAACACTATGTTAAATCCACAGTGTCAACTAATTAACTAACCAACATCCAATACGATCCACAATCAAGCAAATTAAACTAATAGATAACCGAAAAGAGAAATGAGATTGTCACGCCCCGGGGTCGAAACTGCGACACGGGCTCGCCAACAGATCCGCCACCTATGCGAAATCCCGCATAGGTGAAGCGTCTAACCTGCAAAAGATAGTACTATAGCTACGCAAATATCAGAGCGGAAATAAAATGCTGTAAAATAAAAAAAAATCCAGTCACTGTACAACATAAAATAAAGTACAATATCCATCTCCTCAAATACAGATAATCATCATACAATATCCTCAGTACAGCATCTCTTAACTATAAAAGGGAGACAAACTAAAACTATAGTACATCAGTCTCTCCAAATACAAAAGATCCCTCTCCAAAGTAAACAGTAAAAACCAGCTGACAGCTACAAGGAAACTCCAACCAGGGGATACAGCTACACTCCTCGGGAGGTAAGGATCTAGCTCGTGACTCCCTCGCCTCGAACAACGACCGAAGGATCAGCAACTCCCGCAGAAGACTCTGCAAAACAGGAGGAAGAAAAGAGGGAAACAACAATGAGGGTGAGAACCACTAGTAAACCAGTAGCCTTCCCCTGTGGGTAAAGCCTCAAACTCCGGCGTACCCACTAAGTCTACCAGAGGCACGAAAAGGAATAAGTGGTAAAGCTGTAAACAGAACTGCTGAATAAAGGGAAACCACCACTAGTACGCCTCTAAATGCAATACCGAAAGAAATGACTGTATGAATGCATCAGGAACAATATCTGACCAAATAAACCCAATCTAGTCACCAGTAAAACTGGTACTGCCTGCTCTACTGTCGAACTCAAGAACTCAGTAGGGGACCAGCACATAAGGCTCGAAATCCCAATCAGATGGACCGGTACCTATCACGGTCTAAAGCCTACTCTAGAGTGGCACTCGAGGGGAGCGACCCACACGAGTAAAGTAACCCTGTCACACATATCTCAATATAGCAGGACTGGATCAAGACTATGATCAAAATGGGAAACTCCGTCCACTAATGAAACCCCGATCTGATGCAATAGTACTCAATAAGTGGGAAACTCCATCCACTAGAGAAATCTGATACCCAATCTGATGCAATAGTACTCAATAAGTGGGAAACTCCATCCACTAGAGGAATCTGATACCCAATCTGATGCAATAGTAAACATCCGGTCAACCGCCCAATGTCCGCGGTCGCCGCGACACCCCACAAGACCCCAAATCTGATAAAGTAATCAACATCTGGCTAACCGCTTAATGTCCGCGGTCACCACAATAACCCACAATCCAACATCAAGTACACCCTGTCTCCGACCCTAAGGTCCCGGCTACACTATCCCAAACCTCTGCTCGAACCCGAGCAACATGACTCGAAAGTCTAAATAAGAAGGAGAAAGAAAACAATCATGGTTTCTCCTAAGTCAAATTCCAGTATGATAGTGTAGCAATAAATAGTGGCCTATCTAGATGTCCATACAGGCATGCAAAAGTCCTCATGCAAGATGAAAGAGAGAATATCAAATAACAGTTCCACATGTGTAACAAATAATAGATCCACATAGATATACCCATCATGCTAAAATCATCAGACAACTACACATGTAAATAATCCCTGATCCATAATAAATCCCAAAGTGGTATCCGCACATAGATATGTCATCATGTCCCAATAATTAGTCCATTTAACAAACTTTCATAAAATCTATGTGTTAATATGGCATGTTAATTATCACTATAAAATATATCCCCGCAATCATGTTTCCACCCACCTCGAAAAGCGCAATCCACAGCCGTAAAAGTCTCCTCGCTGTCCAACCTCCCATTTCCTCGCAAAACACCAAAAACAGCAAACCACTGTACAAAAGTCACTTCCGGTATACAAATCAACTTCCCAAAAAAACAGCACCTTGCTGTTTTGAAAATCAGCAGTGAAAACAGGAATTTTCACCTCTCTGCAGCCCTCTGAAAAATCCAGAAAAATAACCGCTGCGATCGTCGCGTCGAGCCGATCGAAACGAGTACTCTCACGTTCCGATCCGAAACCTGTAGATCAAGTTACAAATAAAATACCGCAGTAAGCCGCAACGCCACATACTAAAATCCTGTGGTACACAGTCTACGAAAAGCTTAATTATCACCTTCGAATCAATTTCCAAAAATCCCATAATAATCACCACTCTGTTCCTCGCGACGAGTAGATCAAAATCGAGTGCTTATACGCCTTGATCCAATGCTCCTAGGCCAAGATATAAAATCGACAAGCCTCCGCTGTCCAAAATCCATCACAGAAAAAGGGGGGTTAAAAATGCCTCGGGAACCGTGCCAAAAGTGCGAAACCGGGCGAAGTGATCAACACAAAAATCGAAGCCTTACCTCTTAGGAACGCGCTGTTGCAAAAATCTCCCAAAAATTCCTCCTGGTTTACCCACAGTGAATTTTTGACTGAACTGTGACGGTAATGGGCCGAAATGGGGGAAAACCGAGGTGAACTGTAAAATCGATATCGCCGTTGCCAAGCATCCAAAAATTCCGGGGATCCACCACGAGATCAAGAATATCAAGGGGAACAAATTTCATATAGAGCTCTCCCTCTCATTCCCTCTCTAAAGCTCGGAAAAGGGAGAGAAAGAGGGAGAGGAGGAGGTATATATAGGCCCAATCCAACAATTGGAAAAATTCCCTCTGTGTCCCAATTTTCGGGCGCCCGAAAACTTTCGGGCGCCCGAAAACTTTCGGGCGCCCATAGTGTTCCAATCTGGGCCGTCGATCCATCGCCCGAATCCACCGGATGGCGCAACGTGTCCCCGAACAGCGAACGGCGGATCCGGCCGCTCCCGTTCCGCCGCGTGGCCCGCGTGGTCAACGCGGTAGGGGGCGCCCGCCAATGGCGGGCCGCCACGTGGCGCCCGAGTGCGCCACGTCGGCACCGTGCCCGCCACGCCCGCCGGTCGCCTGCCAACCGCCGCCTGCCGCGCCACCTGCCCCGCCGCACGCGCACAGTGACACTCCCAATCCCCGCGCGCCACGTGTCAAGCCCCCGCGCTCGCTGCACCCGGTGCACACACTCCGTGCACCCGACGAACCACAGTCTGCCACGTGTCCACCTCTGATCCAATAGAAAACCGCCACGTGGCACACCACCGGCCTGCACCCCGCGCCTGCCCGCGCACCTGCCCGGCCTGCCCGCGCACCCCTGCGTGCGCCGCGTCCACTGCACCGAACCAATGATGTGCTGCCACGTGTCCACGCTCCGGTCCACCGTACACCCGCACGCTCTCCCGTGAACCGAGCGCCCTGCGCCCGCCAATGCGGAGCCGCCACGTGGCCCTCCGCCTGGTCCACTGCACCAGCGCTCCACTACGTGGACCGGGACGCGTGCGCCGGCCAATCCGCGGCTGCCACGTGTCCCTCCGGCCGGTCCACGGCTCCCCCATGCACCAAAATATACCAGAAACTTCCGGGTCTCCGTTTTTGGGCGTCAGGACTCAGAAAAATACAAGTAAATAGCCGTTTTTCATCGTTTTTCCGCGCTGAATCCAATTACGGCCTCGGTTTTGCCCAAAACTCCTCCCAAAATTCGACGGGGGTATCCGAATACACTCGGGGTCCATTCAACGCACTGAGTCCATTTCTTGAGTCCGATACACACCCAAACACTCCCTTCTCCTAAGATAGTCCTCCAGAAGCCACTGACCAAGCCATAAACCCCCAATGAAGATTTCGGTCATCACATCCTCCCCCACTAAAAGGAAATTTCGTCCTCGAAACTAAAACAACTCAAAAGGGGGTCTCAAAACTAGGGTAGGTATCCATCAACATGTCTCCAGCTCCCAAGTCACTACTCACTCCCCGTGATTACTCCTCAACAACAATAACAACAACCAGTACGGCAGGGCCCGATTGGACAATCCTCTCATCACACGAGCCAGAATTTGCCACGAGCGTCCCTCGTACTCCAAACATTCACAAATCTCAAATGGAGCGAGTCAATCACGGGCGAGGGATCCAAACGCACATCACCCCCGTGCTGAGACGTAGAAAAACCTTAGGGACTCCAACAAAAGGCTGGGGAAAAAGGGGAGAAGAACAGTACAACACACACATCAACAACACACCCTGGTGCCAACTCGACCAGTGCAACCCAAAACACCCCCACGCGATCATCCATGAAGGGAAGAAGTCTTAACAAGCCGGGGTCCTCACTCGGTCACTCTCAATCCTGACCATCCGAGTGGACTGCTCCACCGCAGTATACCATCAAAAGGAACCCCTAGGGACACAACCTCGAGCCCTAGTCACCTCAACGGTCCCACACAGCGCCAGCTACGAAATCATCAAACTCAACCCCAAATAGCTCCCCTGCTCCGGGTATCCGCCACCATAGTGGCCCTGTCGGGGTGATACTGGATGCTCGTCAATAATCCAACTGTAACTTCATAGCCACTATGGGAGGCATCACAGTATCTCACAAATCCATCTCTCATCACTGGCGATGCTAAAATCGGCGCTGGTATCATTCTCATCACCTCTTCGTCAAGCTCTACTGGCACTATCCGGTCCAAAAGCTCCTCACCTCAACAATAACTGCCGGTCTCGGCCAGTCTCAAATAGCATCCATTATGGCCAGATTTCCACTGCCGCCCCTTATGGTTAGAATATGTAATCCCAGAAGATATGCTCTCGAAGCTAAAACTTGTACCACACAACTTGGCATATAGCCTCTTCCTCACATACCTTGTCACCATCATACAGGAAGGGGGTAAAATCAAAATATTTTGGGAGAATATCGCCAATAATCCTTCCAAGTGCAGCTGGAACACACAATTTCTCAAATCTTAAATGCAACAGGGCTTTAGTCATTCCGTCTGGCCTCACTGTACTCATAATGCCCCTACCGTGTCCTGAACACCATCTTGGTGGAAAATACACACCTGTATGATTCCAAAAATATACATGCATTCTAAGCAAACAACTGTCGGAGTATAACTCCATCAAAAAGGTCCTAAATAATACCCGGACTTGCCTGCGGTCACACCACACAAGAACCCTCACCGCCGTGTGTCAACGACGTAGTATCACCAACGTGTATCAACGGTGTGGCACTAGGTCAAACAGACCCTCGATCCATCAGATCCTGCGACTGCGCCATCAGCTCTCTCAGCTCTACAGGTGATATCCAATGAGGTGCTATCGGGGTTGGCGCGGTTCCCAGAACCACGTCAATCGCAATCTCAATCTCCCTAATCGGCGGCATCATCATCAGCTCAGGTGGGATCACACCTGGGATCTCACGACAACAGGAATATCCTTGAGTCCCAGTGCCGCCGTAGGCACCTCTCGCATTGTCCCTGCAACCTGTGTGCTCTAACTGTCTCAACAAACAAGCCTCTATTGTCTGCCTCGCAGAAGATCATAACCTTCTCTCTCCGCAGTCAAACATCATGTGGCACTGTGCCAACCAATCCCACGCACTGGGTCAAAACACCGAACTGACACCAATACCAATAAGTCTGCCGATACCACTCGAGGTCTCAACTGCACTGGACATGATCCACAAGCCTCCTCCACATGCACCACACCAACAGGAACCTGTACCTCTAGTGCATGTGGTAACAAATCTGCCTCTAGTCCATGCAGGAATGCAATATGCTCTAACTCCGACTGTTGTGATGGAATCACACCTGCGACGACCCGATCCACTGCCTTGGCGCCCTCCACCCAGGCAGCACAGTCTCATCCGCTCGATGTAGGTGGTCGTCGCTTAGTCTGCCTGAAAATCAAGACTATCCACAAAAGGAGCACAATTCTCTGCCTCTGCTCACACTGAGGCGACGGATAAGGCCCTCCGCAGACAACAAATCCACGCTACCGCTGCGCCACTCTGATAAAGATGCTGATGCTGCCACCGGGGTCCACCCGACCTCTAACATCTCAGAAAATCCATTATTGCAATCGTCATATGACAAAACACAATTAATACATGCAATTCCTTATACAATTATCCTTACTAAGCTCACCCCTCAATCACATAAATTGTACCCCAAACATGCATGTTATCAATCACAAAGGGTAACATTCCCTTGGGTAAGCTTTACATAATCCGTCCACAAGGATATCCACCATCTGGGAAAGAAAAACGAAAATGCCTCTGCCGGCTGATCAGTCCTCCAACACCTAGCGCCAAGCACCTCTATCCAGAACTCGCCTCTGGCGGCAGATCCCTATCCAAAGGAACTGCAACGCCACGCTCCACACACAATGCCTACTCCATCGAGGCATCCAAAATCCAAAATCCAAAACAGAGGGATCAAATAAACTGAAAGGTATCCTGGCGCAATCCACTCCCAGTCACACATATCCTATGCGCCTCGTCCCTCAAAACCTGGAGCGCGCAGTTCAACAACTGCATAACTCTCTAGCACAGGGAGGCTCTCAATTGACCACTCCATCACCACCAACCACGATTCTGCCTCCAAAGGCTCCAACTCAATTCCATGAATCGGGGTGGTTCATCTGCCAAAACTGGCTCCATCGATCAATGATGTCCCACAGCTCATCAACTGTCAGCTGTCCACCCCGCCTCGGTGCCTCAGCACTAAACATTGGCACGGAGGGGGCTACTCGCTCCATCGGCGCCACAGAAATCACTGCCGCTGAGGATACTGTAACCAGGTGGTCTCAGGAGAAAAGCACTGTCGGGCTGCCCACTGCTCCGACAACTGCGTCACCCAGACCAGCTGTTCACTCTGCCGCTAATAAGCCTCTGACAATCCTGTCATCTGGGTCCGGAGCTCTCTGACCTCAATCCGGGTATCCGGCCCCAAAACAATCCGCTCAAGCTCCACTGCTGCGACGAGTGCACACCAATCCGCATAACGCGTCGGGGAGACACAGCTCACCACGACCAACTGCACCACAGCACAAAGCAAAACTCGACCCAATCCGGCGAGAGTCTAGAGCATGTCAACCGTTCCGCCGCATTATGTTGTCTGCAGCCAACATAATTGCTTAGGAGAATAAACATGCCAATCACTCATCCCGTCACTTGGGAGAGGTATAAAACTCAATCAGGACTCTCGCTAAAATCACGACTCTCACGAAGTCATCCTAGGGTCCAACCACAAGCCTAGGGTTTCTACAGTCCCAACTGACCTATCCCTAAGCTCTGATACCAACCTAATCTGTCACGCCCCGGGGTCGAAACTGCGACCCGGGCTCGCCAACAGATCCGCCACCTATGCAAAATCCCGCATAGGCGAAGCGTCTAACCTGCAAAAGATAGTACTATAGCTACGCAAATATCAGAGCGGAAATAAAATGCTGTAAAATAAAATCCAATCACTGTACAACATGAAATAAAGTACAATATCCATCTCCTCAAATACAGATAATCATCATACAATGTCCTCAGTACAGCATCTCTCAACTATAAAAGGGAGATAAACTAAAACTATAGTACATCAGTCTCTCCAAATACAAAAGATCCCTCTCTAAAGTAAACAGTAAAAACCAGCTGACAGTTACAAGGAAACTCCAATCAGGGGATACAGCTACACTCCTCAGGCGGTAAGGATCTAGCTCGTGACTCCCTCGCCTCGAACAACGACCGAAGGATCAGCAACTCCCGCAGAAGACTCTGCAAAACAGGAGGAAGAAAAGAGGGAAACAACAATGGGGGTGAGAACCACTAGTAAACCAGTAGCCTCCCCCTGTGAGTAAAGCCTCAAACTCCGGCGTACCCACTAAGTCTACCAGATGCACGAAAAGGAATAAGTGGTAAAACTGTAAACAGAACTGCTGAATAAAGGGAAACCACCACTAGTATGCCTCTAAATGCAAAACCGAAAGAAATGACTGTATGAATGCATCATGGACAATATCTGACCAAATAAACCCAATCTAATCACCAGTAAAACTGTTACTGCCTGCTCTGCTGTCGAACTCAAGAACTCAGTAGGGGACCAGCACATAAGGCTCGAAATCCCAATCAGATGGACCGGTACCTATCACGGTCTAAAGCCTACTCCGGAGTGGCACTCGAGGGGAGCGACCCACAAGAGTAAAGTAACCCTGTCACACATATCTCAATATAGTAGGACTGGATCAAGACTATGATCAAAGTGGGAAACTCTGTCCACTAATGAAACCCCGATCTGATGCAATAGTACTCAATAAGTGGGAAACTCCATCCACTAGAGAAATCTGATACCCAATCTAATGCAATAGTACTCAATAAGTGGGAAACTCCATCCACTAGAGGAATCTGATACCCAATCTGATGCAATAGTAAATATCCGGTCAACCGCCCAATGTCCGCGGTCGCCGCGACACCCCACAAGACCCCAAATCTGATAAAGTAATCAACATCTGGCTAACCGCCTAATGTTCGCGGTCACCACAATAACCCACCATCCAACATCAAGTACACCCTGTCTCCGACCCTAAGGTCCCGGCTACACTATCCCAAACCTCTGCTCGAACCCGAGCAACATGACTCGAAAGTCTAAATAAGAAGGAGAAAGAAAACAATCATGGTTTCTCCTAAGTCAAATCGCAGTATGATAGTGTAGCAATAAATAGTGGCCTATCTAGATGTCCATACAGGCATGCAAAAGTCCTCATGCAAGATGAAAGAGAGAATATCAAATAACAGTTCCACATGTGTAACAAATAATAGATCCACATAGATATACCCATCATGCTAAAATCATCAGACAACTACACATGTAAATAATCCCTGATCCATAATAAATCCCAAAGTGGTATCCGCACATAGATATGTCATCATGTCCCAATAATTAGTCCATTTAACCAACTTTCATAAAATCTATGTGTTAATATGGCATGTTAATTATCACTATAAAATATGTCCCCGCAATCATGTTTCCACAATAATATTATCCCAATAAGATTCCCAACATGCTATATCCACAAAAGTAATCTCAAATGATAGGCTCACATTTATATCAGTCAATCATGCATGGTAATCAATCAATATGTTCAATAGTGGGCTTCTCTAATAAACTTAGTGAGCAAGTCAGAAGTTGAGGCATGCAACAACCACCCACCTCGAAAAGCGCAATCCACAGCCGTAAAAGTCTTCTCGCTATCCAACCTCCCATTTCCTCGCAAAACACCAAAAACAGCAAACCACTGTACAAAAGTCACTTCCAGTATACAAATCAACTTCCCTAAAAAACAGCACCTTGCTGTTTTGAAAATTAGCAGTGAAAACAGGGATTTTCACCTCTCTGCAGTCCTCTGAAAAATCCAAAAAATTAACCACTGTGATCGTCGCGTCGAGCCGATCGAAACGAGTACTCGCACGTTCCGATCCGAAACCTGTAGATCAAGTTACAAATAAAACACCGCTGTAAGCCGCAACTCCACATACTAAAATCCTATGGTACACAGTCCACGAAAAGCTTAATTATCACCTTCGAATCAATTTCCAAAAATCCCAGAAAAATCACCACTGTGTTCCTCGCGACGAGTAGATCAAAATCGAGTACTTATACGCCTTGATCCGATGCTCCTAAGCCAAGATATAAAATCGACAAGCCTCCGCTGTCCAAAATCCATCATAGGAAAAGGGGGGTCAAAAATGCCTCGGGAACCGTGCCAAAAGTGTGAAACGGGGCGAAGTGATCAACACAAAAATCGAAGCCTTACCTTTTAGGAACGCGCTGTCGCAAAAATCTCCCAAAAATTCCTCCTGGTTTGTCCACACTGAATTTTTGACTGAACTGTGATGGTAATGGGCCGAAATGGGGGAAAAACCGAGGCGAACTGTAAAATCGATATCGCCGTTGCCAAGCATCCAAAAATTCCGGGGATCCACCACGAGATCAAGAATATCAAGGGGAACAAATTTCATATAGAGCTCTCCCTCTCATTCCCTCTCTAAAGCTCGGAAAAGGGAGAGAAAGAGGGAGAGGAGGAGGTATATATAGGCCCAATCCAACAATTGGAAAAATTCCCTCTGTCCCAGTTTCCGGGCGCCCGAAAACTTTCGGGCGCGCACAGTGTTCCAATCTGGACCGTCGATCCATCGCCCGAATCCACCGGATGGCGCCACGTGTCCCCGAACAGCGAACAGCGGATCCGGCCGCTCCCGTTCCGCCGCGTGGCCCGCGTGGTCAACGCGGTAGGGGGCGCCCGCCAATGGCGGGCCGCCACGTGGCGCCCGCGTGCGCCACGTCGGCGCCGTGCCCGCCACGCCCGCCGGTCGCCTGCCAACCGCCGCCTGCCGCGCCACCTGCCCCGCCGCATGCGCACAGTGACGCGCCCAATCCCCGCGCGCCACGTGTCAAGCCCCCGCGCTCGCTGCACCCGGTGCACACCCTCCGTGCACCCGACGAACCACAGTCTGCCACGTGTCCACCTCTGATCCAATAGAAAACCGCCACGTGGCACACCACCGGCCTGCACCCCGCGCCTGCCCGCGCACCTGCCCGGCCTGCCCGCGCACCCCTGCGTGCGCCGCGTCCACTGCACCGAACCAATGATGTGCTGCCACGTGTCCCCGCTCCGGTCCACCGTACACCCGCGTGATCTCCCGTGAACCGAGCGCCCTGCGCTCGCCAATGCGGAGCCGCCACGTGGCCCTCCGCCTGGTCCACTGCACCAGCGCTCCACTCCGTGGACCGGGACGCGTGCGCCGGCCAATCCGCGGCTGCCACGTGTCCCTCCGGCCGGTCCACGGCTTCCCCATGCACCAAAATACACCAGAAACTTCCGGGTCTCCGTTTTTGGGCGTCAGGACTCAGAAAAATACAAGTAAATAGCCGTTTTTCATCGTTTTTTCGCGCTGAATCCAATTGCGGCCTCGGTTTTGCCCAAAACTCCTCCCAAAATTCGACGGGGGTATCCGAATACACTCGGGGTCCATTCAACGCACTGAGTCCATTTCTTGAGTCCGATACACACCCAAACACTCCCTTCTCCTAAGATAGTCCTCCAGAAGCCACTGACCAAGCCATAAACCCCCAATGAAGATGCCGGTCATCACAGAGATAAACCAAACAAGAGTTCTGTAGTAAAGCCTCATACGGCTACGGTCATCTAGACGCTGCCTCACCACCGTCCCGGTTACTACACCTAGTCGGACCTGTCACGGAGTGGGTAAAGTCAGTGACAAATAAAGTAGATGTTTCATACAATTAACAATAACTTTAAACAAAGGAAATACACCGGAACCTTTCGCTTCGCCTCATCATGAATCCACATCACTTGATTTAATCACATGGTACCTGTCGGGGAGTCGACGATCTCCCCTCGTGAACAATTACTTTACTTACGTGATGCCTTTAACCCCTTCACGGCGCTAGTGCGGCACTTTTAGCTGCCGTGAAGAGGTCCCCACCCGGCACTTTCACTTTTGTGGGGTACACGGGTCATTCAGACCACTTCTCCGAAAAAGTACACCCATGCGGAGGCCAATCCGCCTGTGTACGTGTAAGCATCCAAGAACATGATAGCCGAAAACAGCGTGTAACAATCACCGCGACACTTGGTCGCCACAGTTAATAACAGAAGAAACGGTACATATTGTCACGCCCCGGGTGTAAACCAAAATCCGGGCCCGTCTACAGATCCGCCGTGCACACGGTATTTTCCATGTACACGAAGCGTCGGTAACCTGCTCAGGTATAAGAAATAATAATAAAAGAGCATAAAATCAGAGCTGAACTAAAACTGCTGTATCTCAGACAAAAGCTGGAAGTAAATAAAGTACAACTGTAAAATAAATACAAATATCTCTCCCAGCTCACCACAAATATACAACTAACTGGCTAAAGCTAGACCCAAAAAGAAATACAAAAGAACTGTCTGAGAAAACCGGGTACACCAAAACCCCTGCTAGCAACTCTCGGGTGGCTCTCTATCTAGTCCGCAATCCTCTTACCTCGATCAGCTGCTGACGGTCCAGCAACTCCCGCAGAGGACTCTGCAAAACAAAGGGAGAAAGACAAAGAAAGGACGATGGGGGGTAAGAACTACTATAAAAACAGTAGCCTCCCCTAGTGGGTAAAGCCTCAACTCAGACATGCCCACCAGGTCTACCAGAGGCAAAAAGAGAAGAAAGAAGAAGTGATAAGCTATAAACAGTACTGCAATAAGACAATGAAGCTACCACTACGATGCCTCTAAATGTAGAGTCAGAACAATGTAACTAAAAGAATCCATCAGTGAATGTGCCTGACCGCATAAACCCAATCTGACGACCAGTAAAAACTGGCAATGCCTGCTAAACTCATCTGTGGGAGTACTGACCGACTACTGCCCGGTACGGTCGTATCCCAAGGTAAGTAACAGATCGGCCTCTGCCCGTCCGATCGCACACTAAAGTAGTAGTAGACCGGCCTCTATCCGTCCGGTCGCACACTCCGGAGTGGCACTCGAGGGGAGCGACCCACACGAGTAAAGTAAGTAACCACAAGTAACCTGATATAGCAGGACTGGATCGTGACTCAGATCAAGTGGGAAAACCCTCCAAGAAAGAAAGCCCGATCCCCCTCTCCCAATCTGATGCATAGTAACAGTCCGGTCAACCACCCAAAATTCGTGGTTACTGCAATACCCTACCATCAAGCCCAGCCGTCCCAAATCCCCAGCAACCTGACTACACTATCCCAGTCCCCCGCTCGAACCCGAGCATACTATCCCTGAAGTCTAAATAATAGGAGAAGGAAATAAAAGCATGGTTTCTCCTAAGTCAAATCCCAAAAGATAGTGTATCAGTAAATAGTGACTTAGTTGTATGGCCATTTAAGCATGCAATTGTCCCAATATTTTAGTCTATTATACATGAATAGTTAAGCTAAAGCAATGAGTGCCAACACTAATTTCCCAAAGTGATGATCCCTATTTGCATAGTCACTAATTGCTAACCTACAGCTGATCATGCTGTTCCAGATAATTAAGTAATTAAACAGAAGTGATCATGATACAATACTCATGCCCAAATGCCATTATCTCAGTTACATGGATAAACTATCAATTATTTAATCCCATATTGCATGCAAGGTTATCAACAATAAGTTCGGCCTTTTCTAACATCGGGATACTCTGATGTTCCTAGTGAGCATACCAAAGGAGAGGGAAACAACAACCACCCACCTGAAGCGCTGACTGTCCAAGTCCCATAGTTGAAAATACCAGGAAATCCAAATCTCCTACTCCAAAGGGTCCAGCAATTGTCACGCCCCGGGGTCGAAACTGCGACCCGGGCTCGCTAACAGATCCGCCGCCCATACGGTGTGTTACGGAATTTGAGTTGGCGTATTTCGTGAATGTATTAAGTCTTGAAGATTGAAGATGAAGAAACTTTGGATCGTATACCTCAATCTCAAGAAAGAAGAATTCAAAAGGATCAGGTACGTTTAACTAAAGAATTTTGATGATCCGAATACTTCTTATAGTGTAGAAACACCTGGAAGAGGTTTTAATTGCTTAAACATCAAAAACTGGACATGGGACATGTTCAGGATCCGGATCGAGCTCGGCAATCCGGATCCCGAAGGGTGTTGGTTCATACACTGGTTCAATCCGGATCGCAGCCTCCTCTGATCCGGATCCCGAACATTAGTTTTACCTGCTTGCTTCCTCGATCCGGATCAGGAACTGCAATCCGGATCCCGAACATGATGTTTTGGTAAAACTGTATGAACGATCCGGATCGGGGACTACGATCCGGATCCCGAACAAGCAATTTTCTGGAAACCGTCTTTTGTGCTTCTGCAATCCGGATCGCCAAATCCAATCCGGATCGCCGTCGGTAAAACTTTCCAGAAAAGGCTGTTTTTGATCCGTATATTCTTCCAAGGGTTTCTAACCTATAAATAGGCCCTGTATTCATTTCTAGGGCATCCGCTATTACAGAAGAAAATAGCCGAAAAGAAAAAATCCACATATATAGAGAAGAAAGGAAATCAATAGATTTATTCTATGTTTCTTCATCTATATTGATTGATTTGATTCTAGGTTTTCCATACTCACATTTTGAGTAGAATCAAATCAATGAATACTTAGATGGTATTTCCGATCTATCTTTAATCTAAGTATTCGGCGGATCATCACCACCCAAACAAACAACGATTTACCCCAAAATCGGCGCGTGGACTCGCGTGGCCTTGTGGATTCAAGGTGCAACCGCTCTCGTGGATTCGGAGCGAGGTACGTTCGTGGATTCGAAGCGTGCCACTGGGTGAAGACCGTGGATTCGGTCGGACGTCGTGGACTCGACGTTGGACGCTGTGGATTCAGCGTTGGGCGCGGATCGTGGATTCGAGAAGCGTCGTGGAGCGAGCGGGAAGATCTACTAGGAGCGTATGGTAAAAGGTTGAGTCGTCTGTGAGTACGTTATATCACCTTGTACGTGTGTTAATTCTAGTGGATTTCGCCGTGTTATCGGTCCCGTGGTTTTTTACTCCGGTTTGGAGTTTTTCCACGTAAAAATCTTGCGTGTTCTTTTATTTTTCCGCATTGGGTTTATTTGCGCAATGATTTTTTGAGTGTTTATTGTTTACACCTATTCACCCCCCTCTAGGTGTTTTTTCCCCTATTTAGATCCATTTACTTATAACCCAACAAGTGGTATCAGAGCGGGAATAGGGTTGTAAACAATGGTTGAAGGTGGAAACATCAATCGACCCCCTTTCTTTGATGGAACAAATTATGCGTACTGGAAAGTGCGGATGAAAGCCTTTTTAATTTCCATCGACGAAAGGGTGTGGCAATCAATTGAATTAGGATGGTCTAATCCAACTGAAATTTTAGATGATGTTCGCACCTTAAAACCTAGGTCGAAATGGACCAAGGAAGAGATAGATTATCTTCTTACAATGGCAAGGGAATTAATGCTCTATTTAATGCTTTGTCACAAACTGAGTTCTCTCGCGTCTCGGCATGTGAGACTGCGAAAGAAATCTGGGATGTTCTTCAAGTTACGCATGAGGGAACTAACCTAGTGAAGATTCAGAAACTGCAAATGCTCACGAGCAAGTTTGACTCTATCTCTATGGCAGAGAATGAATCTTTCACTGACTATTACACACGATTGCAAGACATCGTAAACTCATGTGCTAACTTGGGAGAGAAGATTCCAGAATTTAAAGTTGTAAGAAAAATTCTAAGAACTCTTCCTGAACGATTTCGCCCGAAGGTCGCAGCCATTGAAACAATTAAACACCCGGACGAAATGCGTGTAGAAGAATTAGTAGGTGCTTTACAAACTTATGAAATGACATTTCCTACTAACTATTCTTCTGGAAAGGCATCCTCTTCTAAGTCTTCAGGTTACGCATTGAAATCAACTAAAGAAGAAGACGCGGATTCATCCTCCTCGGACGACGACGAGAACCTTTCTATGGAGGACTTTGAGAAGCAGCTCGCTCTCTTGACAAGGAAGTTTCGCCGCAACTTTCGAAGGGGTAATTCAAGCAAAACTCATCCTTCGGAAAGTCGAAGAAAGGCAAGGGTTCTTCAACTTACAAGTCAAGAAAGCAAGAGAACTTCTCAAAGGATAAGAAAAGTTCAGAGGGACAAGTTCAGTGCTTCAAATGTCGAGGCTACGGCCACATTGCAACGGAATGTCCCAACAAGAATCCGGCTAAGAAGAAAGCGATGCAAGTCGTTACTTGGGATGACAACTCCACGTCAAATGAGTCATCCTCAAGTGATGAAGAAGACAACGCGACAGCTTTCCACGCGTCCACTACATCTTCACCCTTCATGTGCTTAATGGCAAGTACATCCGATTCCTTGTCCAACTCCTCTGTTGAAAAGATTGCAACGGACGATGAATCAGATGATTCGGAAGGTGAAGATTTTGCTCTAGCCTACCACAGACTTTTGAGGGATTCAAAGAAACTGGCTAAGCAAAACAAGGGGTTGAAAGGGAGATTGCAGGATCTCGAAGAAGAAGTAAAAAGGGTAACCTCTCTCTCAACCGATCTTGAAGTGGAAAGGGATAATCTGATTAAAACAAATGTTTCCCTTCAAGAGTCCAATGAGCAACTCGAGAAGAATTATATGGATATGGTGAACAAAGCGAATTACTTCTTGAAGCTCAACGGCGAGGCTCGACAGGAAAAATTGGAAATGACGGAGACCATACGCCAACTGAAGGATGACTTAAAGAGATTTTCTTCTGGAAGGAGTAAGTTGGACAGACTTCTTGGTCTTGGTCAAAGAAATAAGTTCGGCCTCGGATACACTCAAACTGGAGACATTCCAAGTTCGAGTGGGACAGTATTTGTGCCTCAGTCGGTATCTCCTCCTCCGACACCGGAATTCACGACAAGCAACGACAACAAACCTACTACATCCTCCTCGGAATCGACAAGAATCAAGGTATGTTTTCGTTGTGGCATTTCAGGGCACATAAGGAGAAATTGCAAGACGGAAGCCAAACGCACACCTCAAGCACCTCTTGCAATGACTACCAAAAAGGCTATTCCTCAGAAATCAACTGCAAATCATTTGAAGGAAAAGAGCCTTGGTAGTACACCGCTCAAGACGACATCATCAAGGAGCAGCAATTCTTCAAGCAAGACGCTCTCACCTAGGAGATCAACTTCACGATCATTACCGACGCACTCCAAAAAGGTTTGGGTGCGCAAAGGTGAAATTTTCCCTTGTCTTGCTACCAATGTTTCCTTGCATGCATATGATAGTTCGTCTTGGTACCTGGATAGCGGGTGTTCCCGTCATATGACCGGCGACAAAAACTGTTTTCAAACATTTGAGAAAAACTCCGGAGGACTTGTTGTTTTCGGAGATGGTCGGTCTTCCAAAATTGTTGGAAAGGGAACGGTAGCTATTCCAGATGGCCCGGTTCTAGATAATGTGTTATTTGTTCATGGCCTTAAGACTAACCTCATAAGCATAAGTCAACTTTGTGATAGTGGTTATTCAGTTAATTTTTCATCTGATAAATGCACTGTAACTGACATGAACCATGCTTTCTTTTTAAAGGGGGTTAGATCAGAAAACAATTGTTATGTAGTTCCTACTAAGATTTCTGAAAAATGTAACCTAGCATCTTTGAAAAATGAAACACTTTGGCATGAAAGGCTAGGTCACATAAACTTTAAGGAACTTGCTAGAATTTCGAACAAAGATGTGGTCAAGGGGGTTCCGAAACTTTCTTTTGAACAAAACCTTGTGTGTGGCGGTTGCCAAAAAGGAAAACAGTCTAGGACTGCACACAAGAACTTGAACCACATAGGTACAAAACGGCCTTTGGAACTTTTGCATATGGACTTAATGGGGCCAACTCGTCAACCATCTCTGGGAGGTAAATGGTATATTTTCTTATTGGTTGATGATTTTCTAGATATACTTGGGTAGCATTCTTAAAAGAAAAAGCTGATACCTTTGATTCTTTTCTCGAAATCTGCAATCGTATTATGACTGAAAAGAATGATAGGATTACTCGAGTTAGGAGTGATAGAGGTGGGGAATTCATAAATTCCAAATTCATTGATTTTTGCACTTCTAATGGCATTAAACATGAATTCTCTGCACCTTACACACCTCAACAAAATGGTGTAGTCGAGCGCAAAAACAGGGTCGTACAGGAAATGGCACGTGTTATGCTTCACAGCCGGAACTTACCTTTTTATTTTTGGGCTGAAGCGGTGAACACTGCTGTTTATGTTATTAATCGCGTGTATTTGCGCCCGGGGACATTGAATACACCATATGAACTTTGGTTTTGTAGAAAACCTAACATCAAATATTTTCGTATCTTTGGGAGTCGGTGTTTTATTTTACGTGATCGTGAGAATCTTGGAAAATTTGACTCTCGAAGTGACGAAGGGATTTTCTTAGGTTATTCTACAAACAGCAGAGCATATCGAGTTTTTAACTTAGAATCTAAGACGATCGTAGAATCGATAAATGTTAAGGTAGATGAAGCTTTTCACTTTGAATCTGAAAAATCTACCCTCGATATCTCTCTTGATGATGATACACCTGCTAATGCATCTTCTTCTAACAATTCTTTCGATAATAATGTTGATGCATCTAACGGTTCTTCAAGTTTATCTGATGTGCAGGAATCATCTCGTGTACCTCCGTCTACTCCTCTACCTCAAACGTTACGCATCTCCAAGGATCACCCTGAATCGAACATCATTGGAGATCCACAAGAAGGAGTTAGAACACGGAGACAATTGGTTTGCGGATTTGCATGCTATGTATCTCAAATCGAACCAAGGAATGTTGATGAAGCTCTCCAAGATGACTACTGGATTAAAGCAATGCAGGAAGAGCTCCATCAATTCGAGCGAAACAAAGTCTGGGAATTAACGAAGCCTCCGAAGCAACACAATGTGATAGGTACCAAATGGATCTTCAAGAACAAGAAAAATGAAGAAGGTACTATCATCAGGAACAAAGCAAGGTTAGTTGCTCAAGGCTACTCTCAAGTAGAAGGTATAGACTTTGATGAAACTTTCGCCCCTGTAGCTAGACTCGAGTCCATTCGTATATTGTTTGCGATTGCTTGTCATTTTAAAATCAAATTATTTCAAATGGACGTTAAGAGCGCCTTTTTAAATGGGTTTTTAAATGAGGAAGTTTATGTGGCTCAACCGAAAGGTTTTGTGGATCATAAACTACCTAACCATGTTTTTCGTCTGAAAAAGGCTCTTTACGGTCTGAAACAAGCACCGCGAGCATGGTACGAAAGGTTGACAAAGCACCTTTTGGAAAAGGGCTACACTCGAGGGGGAGCTGACAGGACTCTCTTTGTGAAGCATTATCAAAACAATTTCATAGTTGCTCAAATCTATGTCGATGACATTGTTTTTGGCGCAACAAGAGATAATGATGCTTCTAAATTCGCGGAGACCATGGAAAGCGAATTTGAGATGTCCATGATGGGCGAATTGAATTATTTTCTTGGATTACAAGTTAAACAAAACGATGAAGGAATTCACTTGTGTCAATCCAAGTATGCACTGGAGTTGGTCAAAAAGTTTGATCTTGAAAATTCTAAGGATTTTCCGACTCCAATGGGAACTAGCCATAAGGGACTTGGAAGTGAATCACAAAGTGAGAATGTAGACGAGAAACTGTATCGCAGTATGATTGGAAGTCTACTATATCTCACGGCTAGTCGCCCGGATATATCCTTCAGTGTTGGGATTTGTGCGAGATATCAATCAGCACCGAAGGAGGTTCACCTGAAAGCGGTGAAACGGATCATCCGATATATCAAAGGTACAATCAATTTCGGAATTTGGTATCCTATGGGAACGACTTTGGATATTGTTGGATACTCAGATGCCGATTGGGCTGGATCAGTGGATGACCGGAAAAGCACGAGTGGTGCATGCTTCTATCTTGGCCATTGCCTTGTTGCATGGCACAGTAAAAAGCAGAATTGCATAGCACTCTCGACTGCCGAAGCGGAGTACATTTCTGCAGGAAGTTGTTCAACCCAATTGATTTGGATGAAAAGCGTGTTGAGCGATTTCCGGATTTCAACATCTTCGGTAACCATTTTATGTGACAACACTAGTGCTATTAACATTTCTAAAAACCCTGTGTTGCACTCTAGAACAAAACATATTGAACTTAGATATCATTTTCTTAGAGAGCTAGTTGAATCAAACATTCTTCAACTGTCATATATTTCAACTGAGGATCAATTAGCTGATATCTTAACAAAACCTTTGGATCAAAAACGTTTTATTCACTTGCGTAAAGCAATTGGCATGCTTTCCTTGAAATAAACTCTTTTGAAACCTTTGCTTAGGTTAGGTTTTGTTTTTGTTTTTGTTTTGTTCTTTATCTATGTTTTGTACATAGGACATTAATTGAGCATAAATCATAATTGACTTTAATTGCATCCTTTTATGCATTTAGAAATTTATTATGCTTTTGATGTCATAATATTTCAATGTTGCAATGATCATTTACGTTAATTAAACCATCTTTTAAGTGATCAAAGTCAATTTCTCTCTCAATGATCTCTTGGTATAGTCATTATCATATTTGATTGCTTAGTCGAGTATGAATTCGAGATCAATGGTTTGGTTGAATACTTTATATATTAAATAATTGATAGCCAATTGAGGGGGAGTCAATGAAATGTAAAATGCTCAAAAGATGTGGAAAGAGTTACATCCCAATGAGGAGTGTGAAAACTACCACCACATGGAGAAAATGAAAGAAAGAAAAAGATACTCCATGAATGTGAAGCAAATTTTTGTTTTGAAAATGTTGATGAAATTCATATTGAAATACTTGACTCAGTCGTATTTCATGGTTGGTATAAGGTGGGATTTTTAGTAAAAGATGCTCAAAGAGCCACTCCTTCAACAGATTGTCTAGATATATTATCTAACTTATCTGGGATTTCAAACATCTATTGATCTTGGTACTTCATTTTCTTTACTAAAATTGATGATTTGATAAAGGCATTACACATAAGATCAGGATAGATGTAATTGAAGTTGTTCAACTTTAAGTGTTTTAACTTTCGTAAATTTTCGTTTCATTTTTGGGTATTTTTGATAGATTTTGCATAATCTATTTCTTGTTGTATGAAACGATGTCTTTTGTTTAAAGTTGACATGGTAAAGTGCTTACATACTTTTTCTGGATTTTATGGAATTTTTCTGAATTTTTCTGGAGAAAAAGTTGAAGCCGATCCGGATCGGGGTAAGTGATCCGGATCCCGAACGCAGGATTCTTCCTGCGGGTAGCCGATCCGGATCACATTCTCGATCCGATCCGGATCACGGCTAGGGTTTTTATAAGAACAAAGAGGATTTGATTTCTTTTACCCTAATCTTTTGTTCTAAAATCTCTAGAGCTTCTCTCTCTAGATTTCTTGCATTTTGGAGCTTCCAAACTCAAAGTTCTTCGGATTCAAGTAAGTTTTATTGATCAAAACTCGGTTTTTACAGTTTTTCATCAAACGTGAGTTGAAATCTTGGAACTTTTTCGTTTGTGAATGGTTTTTGATCAAATTTCTTTTGAAATAAGAACTCTGGGTCAATTAGTTTTGCTTTTATGCTGGGTTTTTCCTGATTAACGAGTTTTTAGGCTTCGATTTCTAAAAATTCGGTTTAGGGCATAAAAGAGGAATTTTTGAAAATCATGGAATTGATCTATTTTTAAAATTCTTTTTGGAAAACTAATTTGATTCTTGGCTTCTCTACATGATTATGATTGTCTAGGTACAATTTTTCAAATTTTTCAAAATTGACGATTTTTCATATGTTCTTGAGTTGGTTTTCACAGGACACTTTCTCAAAACTCAGAGCACTCACACCAATGGCATTCTCCTGGTTAATCTTGCTACTGGTCACGATGGTGCACACGAGCACATCTGTTAAAGAGGAACCGGATGTCTCAACTCGAGACAAAACGAACGAAGCCAAGGAGGACAGCTCGGATTACAATGAGGAAGAATGGGACGAATTCTTCAAGGATGTTCAACGAAAAATTGATGAGGAGGACAGGAAATTCACCAAAGGAAAAAGACTAATGAAATCTGCCTCAACAACCAAACAGTATACGAGAAGGAAAAATGTCCAAAGAAGTGCGAGTCAGCATAGTGGGCCTCTCACCAGAGCACGCTCACTTTCTGGAATTCTGCAAACTGAATCTCCATGGGTTGCGGGACCGGATGCACCATCTGCATCTACACAGCGTCCATCGCACTCAAAGACACGGACAACTGACACAGAGGCTTTGGAATCGATTCGTCAGGAACAACAAAGACTCTCTGCTGCACAAGAGAGAATATCGATAGAAATTCAGCAGATTTCCTCTGAACACAAGAAGATCAAGAAAAAGTACTCAAATATTAAGAATTTGCTTAAAGGGATTTTGAGCAAGCTGAGTTGTACTAGTTCAGATTCTTCAGACTGAGCAGCACCTTCTGATCACTTTTTCTATGATCTTACTCTCTTGCAGTTCGCAGTTCTTGGTTCTTAGTTTTCAGGACTTAGTTTTTCTTCTTACTTTTAGTTTAGTTCTCAATTTGTGCATATTAATAGACTTTTTTTTTTACTCTCCTTACATATTGTAGCTCTTGCTACGTTTTGGCTTTGTTTTGTGACAAAAAGGGGGAGAGAGTTAGAGAGAACTTTGAACAATGAATGATGATTGTGAATATCAACCTTGTGAATATCAAGGTAAGTATGACTTCCACTCAACTTTGGTTTTTCTTTGTGATTTGTGACATGCCTCTATACTAACTATTCGACTAACTATTTGGGCATGTAATATGACTAACAAGTTGATGTTGGACTAACATACTTTGACATTTGGTTTTCGATTGCTTAGAAGATATGTTGGTTTTAACTATGATTCTCTTACATATCTGAATTTTTTCAAATGTCATGATGAGAATAAACTCTATCTCTGTAGTTGGTTTTGAATGTTTCAATTCTTGAGGTATCTAACGATTTTGTTTGTCAAGAATGCCTTCTGTGTGCAGAGATTACAGATGTCTAAGTCTAGAGTCTGTTCTAGGAGTTTATCTCATGTTTTTAATTTCTGGATCTCTTTTGTAAATTTTTGTTGTATGGTGATAGCAACAAAAATATCTTTTTGAATTTTCTTTTGTGGATTTGTGTTTTGTCACGAAACCGCCAAAGGGGGAGATTGTTACGGAATTTGAGTTGGCGTATTTCGTGAATGTATTAAGTCTTGAAGATTGAAGATGAAGAAACTTTGGATCGTATACCTCAATCTCAAGAAAGAAGAATTCAAAAGGATCAGGTACGTTTAACTAAAGAATTTTGATGATCCGAATACTTCTTATAGTGTAGAAACACCTGGAAGAGGTTTTAATTGCTTAAACATCAAAAACTGGACATGGGACATGTTCAGGATCCGGATCGTGCTCGCAATCCGGATCCCGAAGGGTGTTGGTTCATACACTGGTTCAATCCGGATCGCAGCATCCTCTGATCCGGATCCCGAACACTAGTTTTACCTGTTGCTTCCTCGATCCGGATCAGGAATTGCAATCCGGATCCCGAACATGATGTTTTGGTAAAACTGTATGAACGATCCGGATCGGGGACTACGATCCGGATCCCGAACAAGCAATTTTCTGGAAACCGTCTTTTGTGCTTCTGCAATCCGGATCGCCAAATCCAATCCGGATCGCCGTCGGTAATTCTTTCCAGAAAAGGCTGTTTTTGATCCGTATATTCTTCCAAGGGTTTCTAACCTATAAATAGGCCCTGTATTCATTTCTAGGGCATCCGCTATTACAGAAGAAAATAGCCGAAAAGAAAAAATCCACATATATAGAGAAGAAAGGAAATCAATAGATTTATTCTATGTTTCTTCATCTATATTGATTGATTTGATTCTAGGTTTTCCATACTCACATTTTGAGTAGAATCAAATCAATGAATACTTAGATGGTATTTCCGATCTATCTTTAATCTAAGTATTCGGCGGATCATCACCACCCAAACAAACAACGATTTACCCCAAAATCGGCGCGTGGACTCGCGTGGCCTTGTGGATTCAAGGTGCAACCGCTCTCGTGGATTCGGAGCGAGGTACGTTCGTGGATTCGAAGCGTGCCACTGGGTGAAGACCGTGGATTCGGTCGGACGTCGTGGACTCGACGTTGGACGCTGTGGATTCAGCGTTGGGCGCGGATCGTGGATTCGAGAAGCGTCGTGGAGCGAGCGGGAAGATCTACTAGGAGCGTATGAAAAAGGTTGAGTCGTCTGTGAGTACGGTATATCACCTTGTACGTGTGTTAATTCTAGTGGATTTCGCCGTGTTATCGGTCCCGTGGTTTTTTACTCCGGTTTGGAGTTTTTCCACGTAAAAATCTTGCGTGTTCTTTTATTTTTCCGCATTGGGTTTATTTGCGCAATGATTTTTTGAGTGTTTATTGTTTACACCTATTCACCCCCCTCTAGGTGTTTTTTCTCCTATTTAGATCCATTTACTTATAACCCAACACGGTGAACCCCGTATAGACGAAGCGTTAAACCTGCAAAGAAAGATACTATACAAAACAGATATCAGAGCTGAGAGTAAACTGCTAGAAATAAAATATAAAATGCAACTCTCACAATATACAACAAGTCCTCACCAAAACAAAAATACAAAAAAAGTCTCTCAAAGAAAGAGGAAAAGTACAACTCAATACCTCACTACATGGTCGCTCAACGTACCACTCTCAAAATCTGGTAAGGGTACCTCTACTCTCTCTCTAAGGAGATGACTGGAAGGGATCTATCTCGCGACTCCCTTACCTCGGTCTGAAGAAGCAGCAGCTGGAACAGCAGAAACAGGAGTAGAAGTCCCTGGGGAAAAAGACACCACGACGGGTGTGAGAACTACATCCCACAGTAGCTCTCAGTGGGTGCCGTCAACAAGCCCAACGGTCTGCCCACTAAGTCTACTAGAGGCATGAGGAAACAAATACAGTACTGAAGGGAAAAAGCTGGATAAATAAATTCTACAACTACTATGCCCCTATCTAGATGCTCAAAAAGCGGGACAGATGAAAATATGATGCATCTGCTAATATATCAGTATAGTCACCCAATCTGAACTGACTGCCACCACGGGTCCAGTCAAGCCTGCGCCAACCTACTGCCGTTACATCCCGGAGGACCGGACTTACGTAGGACGTCCGTAGCTGCCAAAACTGGCTCAGCCAGAGGGACGGTGTCCGTGACTGCCAAAACTGGCTCAGCCAGAGGGACGGCGTCCGTAACTGCCAAAACTGGCTCAGTCAGAGGGACGGTGTCAACAAGTCACGATACCAAAGTGCAGACCCACCCCGGACGTGGCACTCGAGGGGAGCGACCCCAACGAGGACTAGGGTATCCGCGCACTCTGTCGAGCTCAAAGTGGCACTGCAGGCTATGGTCAAAATCCACGCTCACGCTCTGCTCGGAAGGACTCAATCCAGCGAAATCTCTCACAACAGTCGGAGCACTCACGACGACTCAGCTGATCAGCTTTCACGAAACCCGAGACACTCACCTCACCAATAGCTCACAACACAAACACATTGGCTGGAGATACTCCACAGCCAAGATCGTCCCACACTCAGGGCTAACTAAACAGGTCGGACAACCTCAACGACCCGGGACCACCGTCAACCCCGACGGTATCGAACAACAGAACAACAACCCATCCTGCAGACCCACCGGCAGGATAACTCCACAAACAGACATAATAAAGGGTCCGGGAACCCCGAAAGACTAGAACCTACAACCCTATCAAACAAGAACAGGCTCTAGGCATAGCCTCTCGTTGTTCTCGTCCCAGGAAAAAGGCAGACCTTGGAACCCAGACCACTCGAATCATCTCGGGTGGTTAATTTTATTGGAAAAAAGGTGACATTTCTTACCGAAAGCCATTTGATCTAACAGAAATCCATATTTAATGATTTTTAGTTCTTTTTAGGAAAACAGTTGAAAACGAATTTTTTGTATCCAAGCCTCGTAGAGTTAATGCCTTCGTCTAATCAAACAAGAACAGACTCAAGCGACCCTATGACGCTTGGAAGAAAACATTTGGTTGACTAAAATCATATGTGTGTGTCCAAAAACAGTTCTGGGTTCAAGGTCCTGCTAACACTGATATACCGCTGCCACTAACACAGCGGCGACAGATAAAACAAGAAAATAAAACATCTCGGGACCGCCGTCTATCCAAACGGCTCCCGCCACAGATGAACAACCAACTACATCTACCAGACTCCACTCTGCTCCCAAGCACGAGTGTAGAAAGCTTCCCACACTAAAGAGAAACCCGACCCCTTGGCCCACTACGCGGGCGAGTAAACACTATGTCCAGGAAGAAATAAAGTGTGGATGTCTAAAGTAAAATAACCTAGCCCATGTTGAAGTTTTCTAAAGTCTGGTTAAACATTCTGCATATGACGGGGGTGCTAGGTCAAGTTCCAAGATGACAATGAATTACAGATAATAGGAAACAGGAGGTTGCATGATTATCAAATGGCACTAGAATTATCAGCTATCAACTTCAAGCATACTACACAAGAGTATCACTATCATGCATGGTCCTACTATAGTAGATTTAATGAACGTTCCATAAGTCTTGGAGACAGGGCCACCCACCTGAAGGTGCACAACTGTCCAGGGTCGCACAGTTAGGAAAGCCCAGAAACAGCTAAAATAGTATATCCACTGATCCAATAATACAGTAGTAGAGCTCAAAACATCCTGAGTACAAAATACATCCAAAATTATACTTAATTCCACAAAATTCCAAACATACAAATCTGCGATGAACAGTCCCCTTTCTGCGAAAGTTTTACCTGAAAAAACATCCTCCAAAAATTCCAATAAAAATATCACAGCGATCCTCGCGTCGATACCTTCGAAACGGATACCTGCGCATCCAAAACCGAGTTCGGTAGGTCAAGATATAAATTCGGCAAGGTGGTGTACTCAAACAATTCCTGCGTCAAAAACTGTAGCACTGTACACAGAAGAACAGGGATTTTCACCTCTGATAAAATCTCAGAAAAATTCAAGAAAAATACGAGCGCGTTCCTTGTGATCTTTAGATGAAAAAGTTGTACAAGCATGTTTCCATCTGACGCTCGTGCGCGAAGATATCGCCAAAACACTCCAATGCTGTTCCATAATCCACACAGAAAAAGGGTCAAGAAAGAACCTCGGGATCAGTGCCAACGACTCGAAATCGAAATGCGCGATCAAAATGAAAGATGTAGCCCTACCTGTTAGGAGTGTGCCGGCGCAAGAATCACAAAAAAAGGAGGTCGGAGTAGCCCAGGGGAAAATTCACACCGATCTGCGACGAAGAAGAACACCGAAGATGAAACGTCGCTCCGCGCCGTAAAATCTGGAACCTCGGGATGCGTGCTCCTAAAAATCCCAAAACTCTGCAGGAAGATCGAGCACTCGATGGTCTACAACTTTCCTAAAGGGTGCAAGGGCATGGGAGCTCGGGAAGGTGGAGAAAATGGCAAAAGAAGAGGACTCGGGCTACAAAAAAGAAGGCCAAAACCAAACAATTGGTTTAATTCCATCCGGGTCCCCATTTTCGGGCGCCCGGATCTTCCGGGCTGCTACAGTAACGGGCCCGGCCCGTTACTATGCAGGCCCGGAAAGCCCAGGGCCCGCCACGTCGCTCCCCAAACAGCGTACAGCTGAATGGGCCAACGGCTACGCGCCACGTGGCAGAAGCACGCGCCGACACGTGGCACCCACGAGCGGGAAACGCGGGTCAGCGCGCCCACGCCGCGTCCACGCGCGCCTGTCGGGCATGCAACCCGAGGTACCAGCTCCCCGCACCGTGGACCGCGCGCACAACACCACCCAACCACGTACTGCCACATGTCCACCCGGTCCACCGTGCACCCGCGCCGAAAATCCGTGGACCGCGCCTGCTGCGCCGGCCAACCGGGAGGCGCCACGTGGCCCGCGCCCGGTGCACGCCCTCCGCGGTGGACCGCGCGCCTCCGCCGCCGCCAACCGCCGCGCTCCGCCGCCCGCCGCCGCCGCCGGCGCCTCTCCGGCCGCCGGAACAGTGCCAAAACACCTCGAAATCCGTGTTTTCGCGTCCGGGCTCCGAAAAATTCAAGTAATAGTCCATTTCGATCGTTTTTGCGCGCTGAATCCAAATCCGAAGTCTGTTTGGCCAAATTCCACTTCTAAAATTTCTCAAAAATTCCCGAAAAAGTAAACTTGATCCATTTTTCACGCCGGGTCAAATCCTTGGTTCCAATGAGCGCGCAAAAACCTCAATCACCCAATATGGACTTCCTGATAAACAATCTTACTCTAATTTCACCAGAAATCTAATTCTTAGGCCCGACACGCGCACACACACTCCCCGAAGCCACTAATCCAACAATAAACCCTTAAGTGGGGATTCGGGTCCTCACAGCAATACCCGCAACTCTCCTGGGTACAACACAAAGTTCACAATTACACTTAAATCCCAAAAACTACCCTCGCATACACATACAAAAAATCAGTCCCAACGATGTCCTTATTTCACCTGCTGAAAGTGCTCAGAAAATTTCGATAAAAATATCACCACGATCGTCGCGTCGATACCTTCGAAACGGGTACCTGCACGTCCAAAACCGAGCCCCGTAGGCCGAGTTACAAATTCCACAGTACAGGTGCGCAAACAATCACAACCACACAGCTGTAAACTCTTGTACAGATAAAAAAAGGAATAGTATACCTCCGGGAAGGTCTCGGAAAAATCCAAGAAAAATACGGAGATGATCCTCGCGTCGAGTAGATGAAAAATGAGTATAGGCTCGTCTCGATCCGATGCCCAAGTGTGAAGAATAAAATCCGGCAAGGCGCTGCTGTCAAGAGAAAATCCTGTAGCAAGGGGGGTTAAAAATGTACCAGGAACCCCTAGAAGAGCTCGGATCTGAAGAAAATGTCCAACACGAAAAACATAGGCCTACCTCTCGTGGAGCCAACGCCGCGAAAATCGTCCAAAAATACCGTCGGGGTAGCTCTGTAGACCGCCCAGACTGAAGTGCGACGAAAACGGGCCTCCAACAGTATATCGTCGTACTGCGCTACGATGCCGAAGTCGTCCACGTCGCGGCCTCCAAAAATTCCGGGCTTCCTCCGCAAGATGCACAACAAGATGATCAACAACTTTGGTGAAAAGGGAACTGGGTCAAGAGAACTCGGGAAAAGCTTCAAATCGGAGTGAAAATGGCCTATTTATAGGCTTCAACCCGAGAAAAGACCAAAAAAGCACCCTTTGGGCTTTTGGGCCGAATTTCCGGGCGCCCGCACGTTTCGGGCGGCTACAGTGTTGGGCCCGGCCCAACACTGTTTGCGCCCGAAACCGCCAGATGACGCCACGTGGCCCGTCGAACAGCAAACAGCTGTGCGGGCCACCCAGATCCTGCCACGTGTCCCCTCCGCGCACAGGAAGGCGGTTGGCGCCCGCCAATCAGGCGGCGCCACATGGCAGCGGGAATCCCGCCGACCGATCGCCCGCCCGCGCCGGCCGTGCGACGTGGCCCCCTCGTGCGCACGCGCCCCGAGGTGCCGGCTAGGTCCCCCGTGCACCACACCCGGTGCGCCCGCGAATCAGCAAGTGACACGTGTCCCCTACACCCGGTCCACGCATTCCGCTTTGGAATTCCGTGGCCCGCGCTGCGTGCACCAACCAACCGGAGGCTGCCACATGTCCCCCGCCTTGGTCCATGCACCGCCGCGCACCTCGGTAGACCGCGCGCCTTGAGCCCGCCAATCAGCAGCCGCCACGTGTCCCCGCGCCGGGTCCATGCGCCAGCCGGCGCTGCTCTATGGACCGCGCACTGTGAACCGACCAATAATAGGCCGCCACGTGGCACCCAGCCGGTCTACGGCCTCCCCCATGCACCAGAATCCAATAAAAACTTCCGGGAGTCCGTTTTTGGGCATCCGGACTCAAAATCAAACAAGCAAATAGCCGTTTTCAAGCGTTTCTCCGTGCTGAATCCATTTCCGACCTCTGTTTGGCCTAAATCTTTTTAAAAATTTTAGCAAACCTAGCCGAAGGCCAACACAGCTAAATATACCTCACAGGGTCCATCTGTGGCATCCCTTTGATGCACCATGGGCCAAATACACCAACACTAGGTGTTCTAACAGTGGATTCACCGGAAAAAGGCTGCATGGGAACCTGGGCCACTACACATATTCATGCGAAAGGTTAATCCAACTGAAACATCTCATCTACTTTATTAAACAGATTAATATACTTTTTACGATGACATATTGCACTTATTGCAAAGGGTACCCACCTGGTTGCGGAAAGATCGGAGCACTTGGATCTTTAACACACTCCCGCTACGCACTTGGACCTAAAGAAGTCCCAAAAAATGATAATTAATAAAATGCACTAACACCGCAAAAACAGAAATCCAACAAAACCCAATCTCTCAACTGGTAGCCAACCCGGGACGTCAACGGTCAAGCCGATAAAACCCCGACGACAAAAACGATGAGAAAAAGGCCCGACGACGCGACCACGACGATTTTGTCCTGGCGCGGAGCGACGACGAAATTAGCACATGACATGGTGAAACGGTGGCTTAGATGACCCCGAGTAGCCATGCCAAGAAAACGGCGGAAACGGTGATCCCAACGGCGAAATCGGCACTCAAAACGGTGAAAAACGGACCAAAACGGAGCTACCGAACTTCCAGGTTGACGGGTGGTGCACGGAGCAGGCGTGGACCGGGTCTGCGCATCGGGCGGCTGCGCGCGCAGACCGGGCTCACCCAAGAAGTGTGCACTCAGGGGAGTCGGGCCGGGCCGTGCACGGCGCTGGCGCGCGCCGGGTCCACGCCCTCGGACCGCGGATGCGTGCGCCGGGTGCACGCCTAGAGCGTGCACCGCGCAGCAGTAGCGGGCTGGCGCACGGCGGCGTGCGCCGAGTCTGTGCATCCGCACTACGGGGGCGTGCGCCGGGTGCACGCCTGGGCTGTGGACCGCGGCTGAGGGGAAGGCCGTACGGGTGAATAGTAACTCCCCCGTTCGCGTTTTCTTCTCCGTTTTCGCTCCCGCGCGACTCCGGCGACGACCCCGCGAAAAAGATAACGGCGGCGGCGGCCCCCCGTTTAACAACGACGGCGGCGGCCTCTCGTTAACTCCCCCCATGCTCCGACGGAACACCCAATTAACCCCAAAGAAAATCCGCGGTAATTCTAACAATTAAATCGTTGATCGAAACATCGATCGGTAACCGATCAAACGACCGATTAAACCCATCGATTAAACCCGTTCAAGAACAAGAACGAAACATTGATCAAAACCAGACGAAAACCATGACCGATCTACCGAATAAATCGACCTTAAAAGAACACGAAAAACCCCCGATAATGCAACGAAACGAAATCTACTTACCGAAAATTCTGACGGGGAAGTCGACCGATCGCACTCCTAATTCCGGTACGTGGTTCGGGGTGATCGGATTCCTCCGTCTTCTTCCTCTTTCTTTTTTTTTCCCTCCTCTGGTTAGGGTTCCGCCTTTTTCTTCTCTTTTCTCCCTCGTTCTCTCCGGCTAGGGTTTCTCTTTTTGAGAAAAGTGGGATTTTTCCTTTTCGTACGTACAATTAAATCCCACCTTTTAATATCTATCACAGAATAATTAATTCTTTAATTAATTATTCTGACGGGATAAACCCATATTTTCTCGTAAAGCGTGCAGAATATTTTGCACGGATTCCGATGCACGTTAAGTCACCGCAACTCTAAAAACCCTATTCCGGGAGATCCCTACGTCGGATTTCAGATCCAATTGCACCATCGGTCATCATTTTTCGAGCCCTTTTATAGAAAAATACCCGTGCGACAACTCGACCGACTCACAAAAACTCGGTAATTCAAATTCACTATAAGAAACACTTTATTAACAGGAGGGTAAAAATTACTGAAAAAGTCGTGTCATTACACCACTCACACTTTATAAGAAGTTTCGTCCTCGAAACTTAATTACAACCCTCGCTAAACAATTCGGAAAAACATTCCTTCATCTTTGATTCCAGTTCCCACGTCGCTTCGTGTTCTTCGTGGTTGCTCCACTGGACCTTTACATAGGGGATGGTCCGATTGCGCAATTTCTTATCCTCTCGTGCCAAAATCCGCACTGGCGTCTCCTCGACGCTTAAGTCCTCTTGTAACTCGATAATGGATACATCTAGGGCGTGAGAGGGGTCGGGGAGGTACTTCCGGAGCATTGAAACGTGAAACACGTTGTGGACTCGATCGAGGTTCGGCGGCAAGGCCAACCGGTACGCCACCGGGCCCACGCGTTCTAGGATCTCGAACGGTCCCACGTACCTTGAACTTAACTTTCCCTTCAGGCCGAAACGTCGGGTCCCCTTTGAAGGCGAAACTCGGAGCAACACGTGCTCACCCACCATGAATTCCAAATCCCGTCGTCTATGGTCCGCATAACTTTTCTGTCTGCTCTGGGCGGTCAGTAGCCGTTGTTTGATCAGACGCACCTTTGCCTCGGTCTCCTCCACTAAATCTGGGCCCAAGAACTTGTGCTCTCCCAAGTCGTCCCAGCATATTAGAGACCGACAGCGGCGCCCATACAGAGCCTCATATGGCGCCATTTGAATGCTGGCTTGATAACTGTTGTTGTAGGCGAATTCCACAAGGGGTAGGTATCGAGACCACCCTTCGCCCAAGCCAAGTACGCACGCCCGGAGCATGTCTTCGAGGATTTGGATCACCCGCTCCGATTGTCCGTCAGTTTGCGGGTGAAAAGCCGTGCTAAAATGCAGTTTGGTTCCCATTGCTCGTTCCAGGCTCTGCCAAAAGTTCGACACAAATCGCGTGTCTCTGTCCGACGTAATGGACGCCGGTACTCCATGCAACCTCACTATCTCATTAATGTATGTTTGCGCCAGTCGTTCCCGAGTCCACGTCGTATGTATGGGCAGGAAGTGGGCCGATTTCGTCAAACGATCCACTATGACCCATATCGCATCATGTCCTTGTGGCGATCTCGGGAAGCCGGTCACAAAATCCATCGTAATCATCTCCCACTTCCATTCAGGCACCGGCAACGGTTGTAACTTCCCTGCTGGGCATTGATGCTCGGCCTTTACTTGTTGGCACACCAGGCAATGTGCCACGAATCGGGTCACGTCTGCCTTCAACTTAGGCCACCAGAAGGTTTGCTTGATATCTTTGTACATCTTTGTTCCCCCAGGGTGCACTGCGTAGGGAGCAGTATGCGCTTCCCTCAGGATTTCCTCTTTGAGTTCCGGTAGGTCCGGCACGCAAATTCGTCCTCGGAATCGTACTGTGCCATCAGAGCCTATTGCAAAATCGCCCCCTTGGTCTGAGGGTACTCTGTCTCGCACAAGTTGTAACTGGTTATCTGTCGATTGTCCTTCCAAGATCCTGTCCAGCAGGGTGGGTCTGACCACCAGGGTCGTGAGTCGTGCGACCGTACCCGCTGGCACTACCTCCAGTCTCAATTGCGAAAACTCTGCAATTAGACGGTCCTGCTGGGTAATAGCACTTACCCATGCTCTTTCTGTCTGCCCCTTGCGTCTCAAGGCGTCGGCCACCACATTTGCCTTCCCTGGGTGGTAGTGGATCGACAAGTCATAGTCTTTCAGTAGCTCGAGCCACCGCCTTTGCCGCAAGTTTAGCTCCTTCTGGGTGAAGAGGTACTTGAGGCTCTGATGATCGGAATACACATTGCAGTGTGTCCCGTACAAATAGTGTCTCCACAACTTGAGGACAAACACGACTGCTGCAAGCTCCAAGTCGTGCACGGGATAATTTCTCTCGTACTCCTTTAGTTGTCTCGACGCATAGGCTATGACCTTACCCCGTTGCATAAGCACACCTCCGAGACCGTTTCGCGACGCATCGCAATAAACCTCATAATCCTCCCCGGGTTCCGGTAAGGCGAGAACCGGGGCCCGCGTCAATCGGTCCTTGAGTTCCTCAAAACTCCTCTGGCACTGATCCGTCCAGATAAACTTCTCCCCCTTTCGGGTCAGGCGATTCAAGGGGGTAGCTATTTTGGAGAAGCCTTCCACGAAGCGCCGGTAATAGCCTGCCAGACCCAGGAAGCTTCGTACCTCTGTTACTGTTGTCGGCCGGGGCCAGTCTGTCACCGAGTCTATCTTCCTCGGGTCCACTGCAATCCCAGACGCCGAAATGATGTGCCCCAAAAAGTCCACCTCGCGGAGCCAAAACTCACACTTTTTGAGTTTGGCGTAGAGTTTTTGATCCCGGAGGGTCTGAAGGACTATACGTAGGTGCTCCTCATGTTCCTCATCCGTACGGGAGTAGATGAGGATGTCATCAATGAAGACCACTACGAATAAATCCAAGAAGGGTTTGAACACCCTATTCATCATGTCCATAAATACCGCTGGGGCATTGGTGAGCCCGAACGGCATTACCGTAATTTCGTAGTGGCCGTAGCGAGTCCGGAAGGCCGTTTTGGGGATGTCCTCATCCCTAACTCTGAGCTGATGGTAGCGGGACTGCAGGTCAATCTTTGATAACACCGTCGCCCCTTGTAACTGATCGAATAGATCGTCGATCCATGGCAGGGGGTATTTATTCTTAATGGTGACCTTGTTTATTTCCCGGTAGTCTATGCACAAACGAAGGCTTCCGTCCTTCTTTCTTAGGAATAGAACGGGCGCGCCGCATGGCGACACACTCGATCTGATGAAGCCTTTATCCAAAAGGTCTTCCAGCTGTGCCTTGAGTTCCTTCAACTCGGCGAAAGCCATCCTGTACGGTGCTTTGGTGATGGGTTTAGTGCCTGGGAGCAGCTCAATAGGGAATTCGACCTCTCGTTCAGGTGGCATCCCAGGGAGTTCCGCCGGAAATACATCCGGAAATTCCCTTACGACTGAGACGTCGGATCTATCTTGGACTGCGGCCCCATGCGACCTATCGGTCTCCCGAGTCCTTAATTGCAAGGTAAGGGGTGGGACCCATTTAATCCTTACATAACCCCTAACAGGTCTCACTAAGAACGATAGGGTCTCCTATACCCCGAAACCCGCCCGCGCGCATAGGCCGGGGAGGGTAGGACTAATACCTAAGGATTTCTCCCCCAAACCGCACTAGGCACGTCAGGGAGTAGGGGGGGAAAAGACAAGAGAGAGAGAGAGAGAGAGAGAGAGAGAGAGAGAGAGAGAGAGAGTCGGACGAGGGTAGTATGCTTAGGTGTAACCAGTGCTCCTAATTAGAGAGGAAACAGAAGTTACCTGCTGTCACTTGTTCTGAGACATCGCGTCTTCCACCGGGGTAGTTCGGGGAGTCCGTCCACAAAAAGACGGGCTTTGTGAGATTCATCTCTTATGACAAAGGGAACACATTTGATCAACCTCACAAATGCCCGTTGGTACCCCATAACCGTCCGCCTTCCTTGCTTGATGTGCTTCAAGTCATCTTCCATCTGCTGTTTGATGCTGTCGGAGAAAAATGCCCCAAACAGTTTTTCTCGGAACAAGGACCAAGATGGAAGGGCGGTGCCCTCCGAGGGGTCCGAGCACACCGTCTTCCACCACATGCGGGCGTTTCCCCCTAGAAAGTGGACCACTAAGGGAACCCGCTCCTACTCCTCCATCAGCAAATCTTCGAAGAGCCTTTCCATGTTGTCTACCTATTTTTCCACGACCCAAGGGTCGGTCGTCTCTCCCTCAAACACAAGTGGGTCGTACTTCTTGAAATCCGTCAAGTTCGCTCTCACCCTGTCCCGTTCGGTTTGCTTGATAGGGGCTTCCCCCGCAGCGACGGCGGACAATCTGGGAGTAGGCGTCGCCACGGTCTTTCTCAAGGGGTCTCTAACAGTGGCCCCCGGCATAGGTCCCGAAGTTGCTGGTGTTGGTGCTACCGAAGGCGTCGTTGGCTGAACCGACGGTACCCCGGTTACCATGGTCGAAGGAGGGGCGACCATAGCCTCGCTGTCCGCCACCGGCGGTCCCGTCACTGGTGCAGCTGGTCCGGGCAGAGGAGCCTGGGCGACCTCCACTGGTGTAGTCGGCTGTTGTGTCAACTGACGCACTTGTTCCATAAAGGCTGCTAACTGCCCGGCCATCTCTCATAGTTGTTGTCGGAGAAGCTGATACTCCGCCGTTGTTGGCACCGTACTTTCTGCCCCTGCGTTCTCCGTTGATAACCTAGTTCGGCCCATTATTCACTATATACAAAGAAAACAAGTCAATCCTAGACTTAACTGGTCTAGCACCAAGACCTACAGACGCACCGAAATTAAATCCCTTTTTCCCCCGTACACTCACGATCTACTGCGCCTACATCTTGGTTATCTCATGTTCAATTTGCTTGTGGCATCATGCACTGTGGATGTTGGTCACCGACTACTGTGGTTAAAGTTGTTTCTCTCTGATACCATTTAATCTGTCATGCCCCGGAGGTCTTAGGATAAGCGGAAAACGTATATATTTTTTTTTCTTTATAAATAACGACCTCGCCCGCCGGTGCGTGTCAGACCCGCCACATATACAAATTCACTCTTCAAACGGACAGAGTCTCATTTGTATATGCACGGCGTCACATTTACAACAACAACAACAACAACAACAACCTTCTTTAACCACACAGTCAAAGTGAACATAGTAAGGAAAAGTAATTCCAATTAATCACATCAAGAGATAGCTACGGGTTTGCAAACGGTGTCCACCCGACACCCCTTTTTTTCCAAAACGTCTACACATTCACAAAAAGGCGGCTACCGGTTTTGAAAGGATAAATCCAGAGGTTTTCAAGATTGTGCCCACACGACACTTAGTTTTTGGAAAGCGATTTCAAAACCTTTGTTTAATGTAAAACGGCCGCAAGAATTCATAACAGTATGTTAAAACTACAGTGTCAACTAATTAACTAACCAACATCCAATACGATCCACAATCAAGCAAATTAAACTAATAGTTAAACCGAAAAGAGAAATGAGATAAACCAAACAAGAGTTCTGTAGTAAAGCCTCATACGGCTAAGGTCATCTAGATGCTGCCTCACCACCGTCCCGGTTACTACACCTAGTCGGACCTGTCACGGAGTGGGTAAAGTCAGTGACAAATAAAGTAGATGTTTCATACAATTAACAATAACTTTAAACAAAGGAAATACACCGGAACCTTTCGCTTCTCCTCATCATGAATCCACATCACTTGATTTAATCACATGGTACCTGTCGGGGAGTCGACGATCTCCCCTCGTGAACAATTACTTTACTTACGTGATGCCTTTAACCCCTTCACGGCGCTAGTGCGGCACTTTTAGCTGCCGTGAAGAGGTCCCCACCCGGCACTTTCACTTTTGTGGGGTACACAGGTCATTCAGACCACTTCTCCGGAAAAGTACACCCATGCGGAGGCCAATCCGCCTGTGTACGAGTAAGCATCCAAGAACATGATAGCCGAAAACGGCGTGTAACAATCACCGCGACACTTGGTCGCCACAGTTAATAACAGAAGAAACGGTACATATTCATGTGAAAGGTTAATCCAACTGAAACATCTCATCTACTTTATTAAACAGATTAACATACTTTTTACGATGACATATTGCACTTATTGCAAAGGGTACCCACCTGGTTGCGGAAAGATCGGAGCACTTGGATCTTTAACACACTCCCGCTGCGCACTTGGACCTAAAGAAGTCCCCAAAAACGATAATTAATAAAACGCACTAACACCGCAAAAACGGAAATCCAACAAAACCCAATCTCTCAACTGGTAGCCAACCCGGGACGTCAACGGTCAAGCCGAGAAAACCCCGACGACGAAAACGATGAGAAAAAGGCCCGACGGCGCGACCACGACGATTTTGTCCTGGCGCGGAGCGACGGCGAAATTAGCACATGACATGGCGAAACGGTGGCTTAGATGACCCCGAGTAGCCATGCCGAGAAAACGACAGAAACGGTGATCCCAACGGCGAAAACGGCGCTCAAAACGGACCAAAACGGAGCTACCGAACTTCCAGGCTAACGGGTGGTGCACGGAGCAGGCGTGGACCGGGTCTGCGCATCGGGTGGCTGCGCGCACAGACCGGGCTCACCCAGGAAGCGTGCACTCAGGGGAGTCGGGCCGGGCCGTGCACGGCGCTGGCGCGCGCCGGGTCCACGCCCTCGGACCGCGGATGTGTGCGCCGGGTGCACGCCTAGAGCGTGCACCGCGCAGCAGTAGCGGGCTGGCGCACGGCGGCTTGCACCGGGTCTGCGCATCCGCACTGCGGGGGCGTGCGCCGGGTGCACGCCTGGGCTGTGGACCGCGGCTGAGGGGAAGGCCGTACGGGTGAATAGTAACTCCCCCGTTCGCGTTTTCTTCTCCGTTTTCGCTCCCGCGCGACTCCGGCAACGACCCCGCAAACAAGATAACGGCGGCGGCGGCCTCCCGTTAACTCCCCCCATGCTCCGACGAAACACCCAATTAATCTCAAACAAATCCGCGGTAATTCTAACAATTAAACCGTTGATCGAAACATCGATCGGTAACCGATCAAACGACCGATTAAACCCATCGATTAAACCCGGTCAAGAACAAGAACGAAACATTGATCAAAACCAGACGAAAACCATGACCGATCTACCGAATAAATCGACCTTAAAAGAACACGAAAACCCCCGATAATGCAACGAAACAAAATCTACTTACCGAAAATTCCGACGGGAAAGTCGACCGATCGCACTCCTAATTCCGGTACGTGGTTCGGGGTGATCGGATTCCTCCGTCTTCTTTCTCTTTCTTTCTTTTTCCCTCCTCCGGTTAGGGTTTCGCCTTTTTCTTCTCTTTTCTCCCTCGTTCTCTCCGGCTAGGGTTTCTCTTTTTGTAAAAAGTGAAATTTTTTCTTTTCGTACGTACAATTAAATCCCACCTTTTAATATCTGTCACCGAATAATTAATTATTCTTACGGGATAAAACCCACATTTCCTCGTAAAGCGTGCAGAATATTTTGCACGAATTTCGATGCACGTTAAGTCACCGCAACTCTAAAAACCCTATTCCGGGAGATCCCTACGTCGAATTTCAGATCCGATTGCACCGTCAGTCATCATTTTTCGAGCCCTTTTACAGAAAAATATCCGTGCCACAACTCGACCGACTCACAAAAACTCGGTAATTCAAATTCACTATAAAAAACACTTTATCAACAGGAGGGTAAAAATTACTGAAAAAGTCGTGTCATTACAGTTCAGCCATTCAACAGGTCTTTCTAAGAGGAGAAAGTTTTCTCAGGTATAGTTATTCTATGTAGAAACAACACATCCAATCAATAATTTTCATGTTGCATGAAAGTACAAAGCTAAAATTTCTTTTCAATAATATTTTAATATAAAATTACCATATTACCATTTAAAGCCTTCACCACTGAAGCCAGAATAACAAAGCATGGGTTGGAGATTGGGGAGCGAGCTCCTGCTGCCGAGCTCCCCATTATAAGAAGAAGAGGGGAGGGGGGCAAGTGAGACTTATACTTGACTGCGATATGTAGAATGAACCAACCCTAATGTTCCAACCCTAATGTTCGAGCCCACTCATGGAGGCAATGTTCTAGAAATTCAGCCCGCAGCTTTGCTCCATTAGTGCTTTAGCCCTCAACAAAGTAACTTTAAACCTTCCATACCTTGCTGTACTGCATCTATAAGAATTGAAAATCCCCATTATCTGACTCAGTGCTTCAACAACAAAAAATTACAAAATTCATTATCCATCAATTTACAAACAGAAACCAAAGGGATGCTTCTATGCCACAATCTAGATAATTGAACAAGCATTTGTTCCTTGTTTAACCATCCGTTTTTTCAAAATGCAGACTCCAAGATGAACTTCGGGAGGTATCGCTCAAGTATATTACCCGGTTGATTCTAGGAAAATTTACAGTCGGCTAAGATTCTAACAATCAAACTTGACGCTCTGTGGATGGTACGCTCCTTCGCTTTGTTATCGTCTTTTGCAGTTCCATGTTTGACAAACGCTCAGCATCCAACGCCCGTTCGAGCTGTGTAAAACACAGTATTGCACTTTAGTTACGATAGTTGCCTATAAATATTGCAACTCTAGACATTGTACCTTCGCTGCTCTAGCACTCCACTCTCCAAGAATAGCTCTAAGCCTTTCATTCTCTTCCACATACTGTAATGCATATGTTAGCCCTCACACACAAAACAGGTTTTTTTCAAAATAATTTTTTTAAATATTTCTGACTTGATAATATACCTGGTTGTTTGTCCCGCTAATGCGCTGAATCTCTGAGTCCTTCTCAGCAATCAAACTTCGAGCAAGGCGTAACTCCGATTGCACTTGATTCATCTGCAATACAAAACAGCAACGTGAGATGTCATAAGAACTTTATTTCTGACTCATCAAACAGCTAAGTGTTGTTCAGGAATAAAATTGGCTGGGATAATTTTCTTTGATCCCCATCTTACTCCATTATCCAATAATTCAAGAGAATCAGCTCAAACTTTCTTTGATTACATAAGATATTATTGTTTTCCACTTTCTAAGGAACAAAATGAGTGACTAATGTTAAGATAATACTATTCAATTGCTTTCCACTTTCTAAGGAACAAAATGAGCGAGTAATGTTAAGATAATACTATTCAATTGTTTCGGTGGATCAACTATTCCCCAAATAAAGAATTTCAAACTTTCCAGCAGAACATATCTTAAATTGTCTTGCTCAAGTACAAAATAGAAAGTCCTCTTTAATTGATAACAAGGATAAACAAGACTATTCAAGGTTTATTCTCAAATCAAAATACTTCTAAGGCAGTTTCTTGTGTCATTAGTTAGAACAAATTGCCATCCCTGTATGTGGATGGATGAGAAAATAGAATTATCCTAATGTTAAATTGTATGGAGGCAATCCATTTTGAAATTAAGCACTAGTTTTTTTATTTAAAATTAACATCCCATCAAATTTTGCTTAGAGTAATTTCCATCCATGAAAATAGGGACCACTTAACTAACGACCTTGTGAGCTACCATCTATTAGCTGTTAATGGATTCTGCAGTCTCAGTTTACTCTTTTTGACAGAAGTGTAGAAAGAACTAAGTCCAATGATACTGTTATAACCTCCAAATTTTCAATCATGAGTAGACACGACACAACTTGCAACATATTACCTCAGCAGACAGTGCTCGAAGTTCTTGATCACGGGATGCTAAAAGATGAGCAAGGTCAACCTGCATGATATAAAAATGGAGGCCATAGTAAGCTATGCTTATGTAATCTATTCAGAAGTTAACCAGCGTATAACATGATTTCATTGCAAAAAACAACTCATAATGACATGATATTGTTGATTTCTGCAAATTTACGTTCATACATGAGAAAAAAGAATATGAAATGAAGATCATATGACCAATGTGTGTGTAAACAATAAGGATTTAAGTATCCATCGGCACGGGCTGTATCCACCGTGCCGTATCATGCCAACAAGATATCGGCACGATACATCCTCCGTGCCGATGGCACAGCTCAAAACCCTTTTTTTAAAAAAATTACTAAGTAATTACTAACTAATTTTTTCAATAAAGTTCAAAATATTTGATAAAAATATATAATAAGCCATTAGAAAATTTTGTTGCTAAGAAAAATAAATATTTCATGCCATTATGTGTTGGCACACATGTATTTTTTGTGACCGGCACTCATCGGCACGGCTCAGCCACACCGTGCCGTACCGTGCCAACAAGTTTTCGGCACGACCCCGTGCCACGGCACTTAAATCCTTAGTAAGCAGATATAAGTCAATGAATGATAAGTAATAATTGCAAACAAAGTGTTGGAGGATGGATATCTGCTAGCAAAGAAGTGTTTAAATATATCAAGGACCAAAAAGTTCGTATGGAAATCTCAAGGAAAAGAAGACAAGCAATTCCCATATGCCCATAAATGCCCACGTTCTATACCCAGAAAACCACCACAAGTTTTGCCTAATAGCAGCATATCTTTGACGTTCACAAGGTAATTCTATGCCAGCTTAAGTGAATCAATCGTTGTGCACCTGAGGGGTGCTTCCATCATCAGTTCGTTGGTACTTGCTTAAGGATTCTTGCAAACGCAGAACCTGCAAGAGGAAGACTAAATTTGTAAGAAGAGAGCAGCAACAATTTAAAATAAGAAACAATTTAAGCTGCCACCAATATGCTAGGAGGCACACAAAATATTCATGTGACTTCTGTAGCATCATTTGCAAATCCTACCACTAATCTCGTAAGCTATGCACTTCTTTTCCTTCTTTTTTAACTCATACACTTACAGGCAAAGTTCTTTTGAAAATCAAATTCTTTTCCCCTAAAAAAAGAGGTTTCCCATTTCTGCCCACTAATTCCTTCTCTCTTAATGTCAATCATTCACCTCAGCCTTAGATATCCACACTGTTCATCTCTGTAACTTTAATTTGTTTGAAAGAAGCAATCTCTTCACAATGATACGAAAGTAATAGGAATTAAGAACTTAATTGTCCTAAATTTTAAGCACCAAAAAGGAAAGACCAAAAGAATTTTTATTTTACTAATAAACCAAAAGACTACCATCTCTAGATTTTTCATTTCACATTATTCCTTAAAACCAGCTACAACCAAGGTCTAAAAATCAAGATGTCTCAGAATGCTTTATTACTAAGACAAATTTAATAAGGAAAACAGACAATCATATTTACAACCAATTGAAGAAATCAACGATATGGGACGCTGCTATATTTTGTTTCTCTGCATAGTAACTAGTTGGACTCACACCCATTTAGACCTCAAAATGGTTAGATTATAAAATAATAATAATTAAAATAATTAATATCAAACCAAATACAGCAAAAAGTAAAAAACAGAAAAGAATATGAATCATGTATAGTTTGCAATACAATGATGTGTAGAATATTAAGTACTACTAATTATCTATATACCTCCTCACTCAGATAATGAAGGTTTTCCCTTTGGTATTGCAGCAAAGCCATTTGTTGATCAGATAGATGGCCACCATCATAATATCTGTTAAAACAGTCTTAGAGACATCAGAATTATGTCTTATGCATGAAATGGCAGCTTTTACGAAAAGCTCTTATTTATAGAACAAGCAAATGCTTAACATCACGCCCTTCTTTTTTCTTTTCTTTTTTTCCTTTCTTTGCTTCTAGTTTTGACTCCCGAACAACAGATTCTCAGATCCTACCTCAGATCCTCCAGTGAGCTAGATGGCTGTAACGCAGAATATAGTGACTTCAAGACATCAGGTTGACCATTCAGAGCATTGTACTTATGGATACATCCTGTGCACAGAAATAAACAGAAAAACTCTACCTATCATTCTGCACAAAACATCACATAATCATCAAACTAGAGGAAATCAAAGTAAAAAAGAATTCATGTTAAAGATTAATACATATAATCTACTTTTTCTGTATCTAGGCAACTATTTGGACACGCGAGTCTTTCTAAATTTAACGAATTCAAAAACTAGCACCTCTCTGGAGTCGTCCACACTCCTCCCTGAAAGGTAGTCAATGCCCTCACAGAAGCCAGGCTAGCAGTTAAACAACCAGCTAGCACAAATGCAAGTTTACCTAATAGGATTAAGGCATGTGGTCTAAGAGCTTGATTTCAATAGAAAAGATCCCTAGAGCCTTGCCTTAAATGATAATGCCATGCATAAACAGACCAGGCTAGTTTTCATAAAACTCATCATTAATCCCAACCTGAAGAAAATACATTTTATTTTCTGCTAAATATCCGAATTCAGCTAAACATTATCAACTAATCCTTGTTTGAAAGCAGTGGTCTTCAAGTCCTGAATGAATAATTTATTTAAGATGTATAAGAAGTTAAGAACCAGGCTTCCTCAGGTCTATTCCCAATAAAATTATGTAAACTCCATAATACAGACTCACGCAAGATTAAATGTAAATAAATATTCAGTACAAATCTGCCCACTATCAATTCTCTTTCCAACCATACGTGTCTAACCCATTTCATTCTAGAATCTACATACTTGATACATGGCTAGATTATTGATAATTGAGCATGTGCAAATAACATCGTCAGCTGCATCTAATGTCCTAAAAACAGATCAAAAAATTACCTACAGGTATGGTGCCAAGGACCCACTAGGTGCTGTTAGATCAACTGAAGAGAGAAGGGGTGCGACAGCAAAAATGAATGGTTTTGCTCTCACAAAACCAAGATCTACTCGAAGTAGCCGAAAACAGTACATCCAATTATCACTGCAGAAAAAGCATCAATGTCACCCCCAGGCAACCCCCTATTCAAGTTCATGTTTCTTGCCTTTAATTTTTCCTTCATCCTGCCAGCTTTCACCAATGTGAGAGACGTAACAAGATAATGAAATGTGGATTTCCAATAAACCTAGAGTCCCCGAGCTACATTCACTCTATAATCCTTCAGCTTTTGCATGAAGCAACTGGTCTCAAGACACAATACTGCACCATTTGATTGCACGTTCACTACTTTTACCATTGCACCAAGCAATGGCCCCTTATTACCATTACCTTGTTGAAAACAACTGGCATACAACTTGTTACATTAGTATGGCCTATTAAGATATCATGTTCATGGTTAGTACAGTAAGAACTTTGAATTGCAAATGTGTGCCATCAATGTATCCATCAAAATAAGCTAAAAATTAGTGTCAGCATTCCATCAAATTAAGCTGAAGTTATGAGTCAAAAAGATATTTGGTTTCCACCAGAGTATGACAAAGGTTGGTCATACTAACAGTATCACAATAAAGAGGTCAAATGTGTTCCAAAATCTATAAGTCAACTTGTTGGGATTTGGTTGCGCACCAATATATAAACCCATGAAACATCCAGCACAGATAGCTTCAACAACCATAATAGTCCTGCATACATAAAAATGGAATAAATATACAAGAACAGCAGTTTAACATTATCATGTTCAAGATCGCACAAGAAGGATCAAAATTCATATGGTATATATTTCTCATATCATGTAACCCAGTATAAATTTTAACAAGCAAGAGCTCATAATTACAAACGACAAATAATTAGCTTACAACTTGCCAAAAAACAGTCTAAGATTTGATGGTAGACTTATCCATAAAGAAAATGTTGATAGCTCTCTTAGATTATCTACCACATCAAGTTAGTGAATTAACCACAAGGATTATAAAAGTTGCCTACAACAGCTATCTAAAAACCCTGTTAGCTGGTTTCATAACAATTTTGTAAGATGACGTTGTGATAATTAGCTTATCTAGGAGCTGAGTGAATTCAATTAATGATATCAATTCTAAGCATCACAGTTGCTAAACCATCTAGCTAATATTGTCAACAAATAGAAGGGTCATCAACCGTCCCTAGCGCAAGTGGCAAAGGACTTAGTGGTTGATACCCGAGGTCCTGAGTTCGAAGCCTAGTTGCTTCACATTTTCAGCTAAGTTTACTCCAAAATAAACGAAGCGGGTAGCATGCTACCTTTCTCTCAAAAAAAAAAAAAAAAACAAATAGAAGGATCCTGTGAGAGAATAAAGAAAGCATTCAGCATTCTCTAATTGATAATACTAAATGATACGTATATACACTTTGTGTAAAGCATTATATATCAATGTTTGAGGATTAGAGAGACTTCATAGTTCTCACAGCACATTACATATTGATCTGGAATTATTTATACCAGCAGTGTTTTAATAGTATTCAAGAGGTAACCATGGATTGTATAAATGTTACAAAGTAACTCTGAAATTATGCAGCCTTGACTGCGGATCTACAAGGGAAATAGTGAGAAAGGAAAAGACTGTCATGAGGATGCTCGGGATATGCCTCGTATATTCAAAGAGATTTGTTATCAATGCATTTCTTGGACAAGGGGCACAATGGCTAGGAAGAGCGTTTAACCTTATTAGAGTTTTAGATATGAGATTAATAGTTCCTCCCTAAAAATAGATACATGAGACATTGTCAAAAATTCCTGTCTATATATCTATATCACAAAAATAAAAAAGAGAAAAGAAAAGAAAAGAAAAGAAAAGAAAAAGTCTGTACATTATTTTTTCATATAGATGTATGCTGTTAGTATCTTCTCCCACTCCTAACTGTAGCTTTAATAGTGATAGATAGATTTAACGTCTCTATTAGACGTCTCTCCGCTCCAAGAGAAAGAGAGACCTTTTTTAACTTTAGCCTAAGTTAGAAGCTATTAAGAAAAACTCTTCTTTATTAATAAAATTGACCATTACAACAAAAGAGAAGAGCCTCTTATTTATAGGCCTAAAACCGTTATAAGAATCCTAATATGATAAGAAGACTAAATAAGAATAGGATAAATTAAAAGATATTCCTAATATAATAGATATCTCAAATAAAATCTTTTCAAATCTAATAAGTAAAAATAATCCAAGTCTAATGAGAAGAAGACTACAAATCCAGGTCAGATTATAATTCGTGAGTGAGTCAGACTAGAATCTGTGAGTGATTGTAGCATATGCCCACTAATTCTGTAACTCTGATTCTTTACAACTGCAAACCAGAAACCGTGTGAAGAAATACCATTATCTGATGTGGTTAAGAAAACAAAGTTCGCTGAGTATATTTGAAGAATATTACCTTAACAAAATTGTGATGGACAATATTCTGATATAAGGCTGCCAGACTAAGACAAGTAGCATCAATGCAGTTCCTGTAACACATGTAATAAGATCAGATCAATAAGAACTTGTAGCAACTTCCAAGTTATGCCAAAGAACAACAAACTGAAGACTACTCGTCACTGCATCGACTTCAAAGAACTAGGATCTTCAATTGGAAAAGTTCAATAATATAAAATCATAGGCATCTACAACAGATACGATGAAAAATGCCCAAAGAATATAAAAGAACAATATCAGTAAACCCATAGGAACAAGAAGTTCAAGATTAAACTACATAAACAAATAAGTTTGCATTATCAGCCTTATACGCAACTAATATTGCCATTTATTGCATCTCGAATTGATACAGATGATTATAAGAAATATCATACCATAAGCAATAGTGGCAAATGGAAGGCGTGCATTGCGCTTCAATCTCTGGCTAAAAGAGTAGTAACCCTGCATAGCACATGCATAATCTTGTTAGATTGGAGAGCAAAAAATAACAGATTGTGTCTAATAGGAAATGAAGCCTAAATTTGAAATAAAGGGGGTTTAGATTCTAAAGCATCATTCTTTCACAAATTTATCATGCCTTGAGAAAGAAATAATGAAAGAACAACAATAGAAGATGAGGCTTCAAGAGGTGCCTATGATTCTTAAATTATGTAATTTCCCCATATTCAAATCACCTAGTAACTTCAAGGTCCAAGCTTCTTTTCCTTCATCCAACTTACTTCTTTAATAGGTCTTTCTCATTCAAAATGTATCAAGAATCTATGCTAAATTCATTTCAAACAGGTGATTATTCAGAAGTAGATTTCCAAATACAAATCAAAGTGTCAATGGAAAGATAGGTCAGTTAGTAAAAGCAACCTCGACTTTGCTGATAGTTCATTGCGAGTAACCATGCAGTGAAAGATTAAAGTGTTTTCCCTTGTCCAAAACTTCTTATAGCTTATCTGTTGCTTCCATATGCACAAGCATACAATTTTTTTATTGAGAAAGATAAAAGAATAAGGGGTTTTAGCTTATATACCCCTCACTACTATTCAAAATCTTCAAATTTACCCCTCTATTCAATACCCCTCTAAATCCCAAATCCCATTAGTAAACCCTAGGGTTAGGGGTATATTTGAAGAAATTTTTGAAAATCAATAAGGGCATTTTGGTCAACCGGGATTATATTAGATATTTTTGAAGTTTTGAAGAGTATATTAGATATTATCCCGAAGAATAAAGTTGGTGATTTCGGTTTTAGTTTTTATTGCAACTTGCAAACAAAGTTAACAATCTATTAAGAAACAAAGCTAAGAATCTATTACAAAAGCTAAAGTAATTTTTTTGAAAATATGGTGAAGGAACAGCAGATCAGTAGTAAGACTAGCGAAAAAGAAAATACCTGCAACCGCACTTTTCTGACCTGGTAGACCCAATATTGGTGAAATACACCTGGAGATCATTTTATGGCAACCCATACATAAAATTATCTTTGCTAAATGCAGAGAGTTTAGTTTTTGAAAGTGAAGGTCACAGATCATGCAAGAGTTTTTTCAGTGCTGTAATTAACTAGGGTAAAGAATTACTGGAATTCCTAAAAATACAATTACATTGACAAACTTTTGAATACAAGTATAAAATCATGATGGAAATTTCTGAAATCAGTTAATCCAACGAGGAGATTAGTATGAAAATGAGATGGCTAAAGCATTCATCATCCTCAAGTACCTATGGCTATTAGTTCCTATTGATTTCCTTAATAGTTTACAGATAATGAGCTTGACCATATTGTTTAATGCTTTATCCTCCTAACTTCCCTAAGATGTCCGAAGCTCTTATAAGATTTCTCAATCTACTCAACAGATAAAGATAGAAATCATAGAACTAGAATCAATCTAATCTTGTGATGAGTAAAGCATATCATCGACTTTTCAAATCACATTTAAAGAACAAATTTTCAACCATAAATCCAACTAATACTAAGAGAATTGAGAACATTTTCACTTCTCGCAAATCTAAAAGCCCAATATCTTTATATACCAAGCACATTGTAATCCCATGCTCCTAAATAACATATTACAACTAATAAACAGAACTGAATAAGCATTTACACTTGCCTTACATAATCACCGCAGGCAAAAGATACTTCAGGTGACATGCAAAGCTGATGAACAAAATCATCTTATGATAGTCAGATCCTAGTTGGTAGAGAGATGGCAATCATGGCACAAATCTCCACCACCCACCAAAGAAGACTACTTTCTAAGGATGTTCACAGATTGCAACATGATCTATTCTATTTTGTCTATGCTTTTGCCCAAGACACAGTAAGCACAAGAAGGATTGCAGAAATTCAAATTATAAAAACAAGAAACATGAATACATCTTATTGGAATGTCAATTGAGTACAAAAGTTTGAGCAACTTAAAATTGGGAAAAAAAATGACAGTCTGATAGAATACCTGTTAATATCAATAGAAGGACATTAGCACTGCAAAGCAACGTTGGGATCAACTTGGGTATGAGCAAGAATATCCATGGAGCTGCAGCAGCCACAACAGCATAACCTGCCTAGAGAAGAATAAGTAAACTCATGGCTTTCAAATATAAAATAAGAGAAGGTAACTAAAAAAATTAATACTGACAGATAATTATCAGAAAAGAGCAAGCAAGGGGAAATGATATGACAAATCTAATTAAATAAAAAACTGTACAGAACTAGATTCAAAAGACAAAGCGTCCCTGATACTACTTAATTATTAGAATATGATGCCACAGACATTTAAGTTTCAGAAAGCATAATTACTCTGGAAAATCTACATAGATACAGAAAGTGTACTTGCCAATAGGAGACAATATAAAACACCACCAAGTATGCTCCTAGGCTGCCGATGACCAGATAGTGGCGCTTCCTGTAATATGTCGATAAAACTACAAATGGACATTACAAAGCTTCATCAGATAAACTAAAAAACTCTTCCCTATAGTGTTCAACAATGACAACAGAAAACTTAAACCTCAGCAGCATAAGTAATAAGTAAAACTCAATACCACACCAACAGCACTGTCAAATAACATATCGTATGAAGTCATATATCAGTAAGGCAACAAACAGCACACACGCGAGTCAAGAATGCATGTCATCTACACCTACACCATTGTTTAGGCAGAGGTCAATTAATAAGTAAGAAATTAGAGGATGATAGCACAGACTGAAGATCATTGTTTCTTTTTCAATGACAACATGATCAAATTAAAGACACCAGATTTTTTAACCCTTTGTCTATTGAAAAAGTAGCAATGCAAATTATCATTAAAAAAATGTAAAACACACATATTCCGGATGCGACAATCTAAAGAAACTTGCATTTGTACATCAAGACAGACAAAGAAAAGACGCACAATGCCAACAATTTCATAATCAACAAAGAGCACTGGACTCTAATCATACATAGATCACGAGCAAGGAATTAGGTATCCCTCCGTGCCTTACGGTACGGAGCGATACATATCGTGCCACCAATTAGGCGGCACGGTATAGGGAGGGTCTCTCTTGGCCCTCCTGTGCCGCAATACTCTCTGGATATCGAACGAGACAGAGCGATACCCAGAGAGTATGACGGTACATGCCGCTGCGTGCCCACACAGGTGCACGGTGTTTTTAATTTTTTTTTTTTACTTCGACCTTTTGTGTTTTTTGGTTTTTTGTATAGACCTTTATCCCTCTCATCTATTTTCTTCTTTTCACTTTTACCTTTTCTTCAATTCGGCGCTTTCTTTCCTTTCCTCTCACATCTCTTACTCTATTTTTTTTCCTTTCTATTTTTTTCTTCCCTTTTTTCATAATTTTTTTTAAAATTTTTCCTTTCAATCTCTTATTATTTTTTGATCACTTCGATCTTAAAAGAAAAAGTAAAGAAATAACTTATTAGGTAAGTCAAAAAATTTACAACTTAAATTTTTTTTTCATACATTTAGAATATATTTAATTCATAAAGTTTCTTTTGTAAAGAAATATGAAATTATTCAAATTTTTGTTAACAATTTACAAAAATCTAAAAATATATCCACTTGATTTAATCATTATATGGTCTGTTTTTAATTTTTTTGTACAGATTTAGTATTTCGTGCGAGATTTAAGATATTCTTAACTTTGAAAATTTTATTATTATATTTAGAAATATAAGAATTCTAATAAAATCGAAGACTAAATAGAAGCAATTGATATTTAAATTTGCTTAATGTATTTGTCATATCGTTTAGTATTAAATTTTCATAAATAAATTGCACAAGTTTTCTTATTTAAATTTAAGAAAAATTAATTTTCTTGGATGAACTTGCAAATTTTTCATAAAAATTTTAAAAAAATTAATTTTCTCAGATTTATATTTTATAATTTTTAAACTTCTAAAAAATAAAAGATAAATCCAAAAAATTTAAAACTTAATCAATTTTTATTATTGCTTAATTTATTTATAGTATGGTTTATTATTAAATTTTCATGGACAAATTTTATAATTTTTTAAAAATTTTAGAAAAAATAAATTTCTTTAATTTTTCATAAATATTTTATAAAAATTTGAAAATGAAAAGAAACTATCAGTGCACTTGAGATCTCATTCTAGTTTATTCTAGTTATCATATAATCCTTCATCGAATCAATGCGAATGGATTTTGCAAATTTTTAGCAAAATTTAAAGAAAAAATAATTTCCTCTATGAACTGTAGTTGTATTTAATTTCACCTATAAAGAAGGCTACTACTATATTAAGCTATTAACTAGTAAGTTAGTAAGCTATTATTGACATTAGATCAAGACAAATCAATACATAGCCAAAATTTATAAATATTACTCTAAAATTTTTAAAATAACATTCTAAAGCCTTATTGGATAGAAAAAACTAAAATAAGACCGTACCAAAGCGTGTCACTAGGAGGTTGTGCGTGCCCGTCGACACGCAAGCGCGCCATGTGTCGGCACGCAAGCGTGCCTGTGTCGTATCGTGCCAGGCAACGGCTGGCACACCCCCGTACCACGGCATTTTAATCCTTGATCACAAGATACAATTTTCTGATTTGTACATCAGAAAACAATTACAATAATTTATAGAAAGTAGCTCCAAAAGATTCCAACATGCATAATCATATGATCAGTGCATAAAACTACACCTGTTGCACCTTTCCATGTATTACTAGCAGTTCTATATAACACAAAATTTTAGCTAACATATAGACAAATCAAACTTATTGATATATACTTAACTGGTAGATTATAACACCATGTTAGCTCTAATTGTGGAGTCGTTACATTTTGAACCAAGGGTTGAGTTTTCTTTTTTTGTGCCCTGCTACCTTGTGTTAACCATGCCTATGGCAATTTGGTAGGTTCTCACACCACCACAGCACATGATATGCAGGGTTCAGTGCTGGCACAGTACATATCATGGTCACAATACCCTTATTTTCAACTTATTACAGAATGAAAATTGGCTTATAAGCCACAAGAAGGAATCATAAGGAAGGTTGATGAAAAAGAAAACTGATGAAATTCCACAGAAAAAATAAATTATATTGACAGGTCGCTCGACAACCAAGGCAAATTCTATGTTATGCAAGTAATGAAAGCTTCATTGCAATATTTCATTGATTGATTAGAAAACCAAACAAATAGAAACACCAAAAAACTAACATTACAAAGATTAAGCAAGAAAGAGGCATGCAAATCAATTCAGCTTAAGATCTACAGCAGCAGTTAGCTAATTAATCCTAAAAATGGTAAATGCACAAATTGCATTTTAACTATTAGTGTTATGTTCGGAAGTAGAAAGGCACAAAAAGTGGCAGCCCAGATGCTCACAGGAAACTTTTCCGGTTTTCATCACCCATCATTAGTTTCTTAACGAAACCATAAATAGGGCCTTCATATCAGTACTTCTATTTGTGGGATCTGGAAGCCCAATTGAGCTTCCGGATTAAGCCAAAAGTTTTGGGCTCTTTTCTTGACTAACTGTTATATCCAGACAACCCGCAACCGCCGGTGATGAGAGCTCTCTGAGGCCGGTACGGCAGGGAGAATGACGGATCACCGATGAGGGAGACGATAGAGTGGAGAATGGGAAGGAAGAGTGGAGAATTAGGACGAGGGAGCAGAATTGAGAGTGAGGAGAAGGTGAAGGAGATGAGGAGAAAGAGACTTGGGAAGAAAGTACTATTCATTCATAATCATCCTATTAACAGTCTTGGGCCTTTATAGCCCCCTCTTAAGTACAGATTAAGATCACCTATTCTACTTAGCAAAAATATAAATGGTCGCGGTGAGTAAGCTCCGGAGGTTGGTTTGATGGGCTTCCCAACCTGGTGGGCCAGTCTCATTGCACCCGCTCTGATTGGAGGCCTGTCTTTACCTTTCCCGATCTGTTGCCTGGTAGAGTGCTTAGTGGGCTGGTCAACCTTGCGGCCCGGTCCATCGTCCCTTGCTCACTCGATTGGGGCCCCTACTCCTCTGGTGGCGGACAGCTCAGCTCCAACTACTCTGCTCCTTATTTCCTTTAGGTAACTACTGTGGATCTCCTTACTTACCTCTACCTACCCTCTTCTCCTCTTCCCCCTTCCCCTCTGCTGGGTTCCCTGCACCACCGCCACTGCTTCTTCTCTTCCCGGCGCCGGTTGTTACAGCTCCCCCATCCTTGAGAGGACCCTTGTCCTCAAGGGTCAAACTCGGGGTACTGGGTTTTGATCGCCCAGTAGTCCTCCCATGTGGCTTCCCCCTCAGTCAAGTTGCTCCATTTGATCAATACTTGGGTCGTTGCTCTGTTTCCCTTCCTCACAAAACGCCTGTCTAGGATTTGCTTCGGCCGCGCGAGCGGTCTTCCCTCTCCATCCGTCTGGGGCGCCGAGGGCACGGCTTGCTGGTTCTCTGCCAATCCTTTCTTCAAGAGGGAGACATGGAAGACCGGATGTATCTTCGCCTCTTCGGGAAGTTGGAGTCTGTATGCTACGGGCCCTATCCGCTCCATGATCTTGAACGGGCCATAGTACTTTGAGGTAAGCTTGAGATGGCGGCGGGCGGCCACGCTGCTATGTCTGTATGGCTGCAACTTCAGGTATACTCTGTCCCCTACTTGATATTCCTTGTCTACCCTTCTCCTGTCGGCGTTCTGTTTCATACGGTTTTGAGCCTCCTTAAGTCTCTCTCTTAATATTCTGATGGTTAGCACCCTCTCTCTACCCCACTCCTTGACTGTCTGATTTTTGGGAGCCTCTAGGTTGATCACTGGGTATGCTGGGGGAGGGTGGCCGTATAGTGCTTGAAAAGGGGACATTCCTATAGATGAGTGGTGGTTTGTATTGTACCACCACTCAGCTAAGGACAGCCATTGATGTTATTTCAGGGGACACTGAAAGCACATACAGCGGAAGTAGGTCTCCAGGCATCGATTAACCCTCTCCGTTTGCCCATCTGCTTGTGGGTGATACGCAGTACTCATCTGCAGCTTGGTTCCCAGTAGTCTGAACAGCCCCTGCCACACCTCACTGGTGATAGTTTTATCTCTGTCTGAGACAATTCCCTTGGGCAGACCATACAATTTGTAAACGGTGTCGAAGAACATTCTTGCTACTTCTTGCGCAGTGTAGGGGTGAGTTAGGGTTACAAAATGTGAGTATTTTGTTAGCCTGTCAACTATTACTAAGATAGTGTCTTTCCCCTCTGATCTTGGTAGAGCCTCAATGAAATCTAGGCTAACTTCTTGCCAGGCTTGTGTCGGGATTGCTAGTGGTTGAAGTAGCCCAGCATAGGGGGTTCCATCCACCTTATTTTTGATGCAAACCTTGCAATTCCTGACCCTTTCTTCCACCTCTTGTTTCATTCCCGACCAAAAGAATAGCTACTTAATCCTCTTGTACGTGTGGTTCATCCCAGAGTGTCCCCCCAACGACGAGGCGAGCATCACTTCCATGAGCCTTTTCCTTAAGTCACCTTGGTTCCCCACGTATATTCTCCCCTTGTATCTGATGATTCCCTGCATGTGACTGTAGTGGGGTCGCGACTTTGGTTGCACCAGTATTTCAACCAGTATAGGTTGAATGAAGCTATCCCCCTTGTAGCTCTCAGTTATTTCAGTAGCCCATGTGGGAACGACGACCGTGACGGCACTACTGTTCCCCTCCTCGATCCTTACCCTCGATAGAGCGTCGGCTGCCAGATGCTCTCTACTTTTTTGTATTGGATGGTGTAGTTCAACCCCATCAACTTAAGCATTCCCCTTTGTTGGATTACGGTAGTTATCCTTTGCTCCAAGAGGTATTTCAAACTTTCGTGGTCCGTGTTGATGATGAAGGGCTTCGAACTCAGATAGTGCTTCCATTGTGCTACGGCCAATAGGATCGCCAAAAATTCCTTTTTGTAAGTAGATAGCCCCAAGTTTCGCTGCCCCAGCACCTTGCTAAGGTAGGCTATGGGCCGGCCTTCCTGTGAGAGTACTGCCCCGATTCCGTATGCGCATGCATCTACTTCTATCGTGAAGGGCTTGGAGTAATTGGGCATAGCGAGAACCAGGGCCGTGGACATGACTACCTTCAATTTTTCGAAAGCAATTAGTGCTCGTTCGTTCCACTTGAAATTGCCCTTCTTTAGCATCTCCGTAAGGGATTTGCTTATTCTCCCGTATCCCTTAATGAATCTCCGGTAGTATCCCGTCAATCCCAAAAACCCACTTAATTCCTTCAGGTTGGTAGGTAAGGGCCATCGCTTCATCACCTCGATCTTGCTTGGATCAGTAGCCACTCCCTCCTTGGAAATAATGTGCCCTAAGTACTCTACTCTCTCTTGCCCGAAGATGCATTTAGATCTTTTGGCGAATAATTGATTTTGCCTCAGCACTTCTAGTACTAGCTGCAGGTGCTCAATATGTTCCTCTAGCTGTTTACTGTAGACAAGAATATCGTCGAAGAAAACGAGCACAAACCTCCGTAAGTAGGGCGCGAAGACGTCGTTCATGATGGATTGAAAGGTTGCCGGGGCGTTCGTTAGGCCGAAGGGCATGACCAAGAACTCGTAGTGGCCTGAGTGAGTTCTGAACGCCGTCTTGTATACGTCCTCAGGGTGCATTCTTACTTGCCGGCTCTCAAATCAATCTTCGAAAAATACTGTGAGCTCTCAAGTTCATCCAGTAAACCATCTATCAGGGGGATCGGGTACTTGTCCTTCACAATTGTCTTATTCAGCTGCCTATAGTCGACACAAAAGCGCCAACTATTATCCTTCTTCTTCACGAGTAGGACCGGGGAAGCGTAGGGGCTGTTAGATGGTTGGACAATCGAGGACCGCAACATCTCCCTGATCTGTCTTTCCATCTCATCCTTTTGCTCTTGTGTGTAGCGCGATAAGGCCTAATGTTTACAGGTTTGGCTTCAGGCAACAAGGGTATGCGGTGATCTTGGTGTTTGTTTGGGGGTACCCCTTTTGGTTCCCTGAATACATCATGGTATCGTTCCAAAACTTGTTGCACTTGGGTAGGCAAGTCTGTTTCTTCTTTACCTTTACTCTCGGTTGGCATTAAGCGCCCTATCGCACAACTATTTCCTTCAATGCTCTCCTTGTACCATTGTGTGGCCGATATGGTTTTGAGCTCCGCTCTACTGGTCTTGAGTTTTGAGCCTTCCCCAATCCCTTTTAGTGTTGTCGGCTTGCCCTCCTTGTGGAAGGATACGGAGTTGTCGCTGTAGTCAAATGTAACCTTCCCGTACGCCCTCAACTAATCGATACCAAGTATTATACTCAAACCATCCAGTCGAATTACCCTTAGGTCTGCTTGATAGGGCTCCTCTTGCATCGTCCATCTGAAATCGGGGCACTTTAACTTGCTTAGGACCTTGTGGCCGTTAGCCACTGTGACCACCAGTGGCGAGGCTGAAGCTAAAGTAGTTTTTACTTCCTTCGCCACTTGGAAGTCAATGAAACTGTGCGTGCTTCCCGTGTCTATAAGGATTACTAAGGTCTTGGATCCTATCTAACCCTTTGTCTCCGGTTTGCTCTCGCCACTTTAAGCGTGTATGGGCATCCCCCTCTCTTCGGTTTCCTCCTCCTTCCCAGATGGTGGGTCCTCTGTCCCTTCCTCTTCTTCTGATTGCAAGAGATACTCATCGAAGACTTCATCGGCCTCCCATGCAGCATTCATGCTGTTTAATGCCTTGGGTGGGCACATATGCCCGGGCTGGAACTTTTCCCCGCATCTATAGCATAATCCGACGGCCTTACGCTGCTCAAAAATCTGCCTGCTAGGTGTCTGTGACCAAGGGCGGTCCTTCTGGTGGGGAATGACGGCTCCCTAGCTCAGGGGTTTGTTTGAGAAGCTCCCCTGTGGGGTGACCCCTGTGTTCCTACCCGCCAGCTTGTTCCTTCTCCACATAACGGCTATTGCTTGCTCATGCAATTTGGCCTGATCGTATACTTCGTCTAATGTTGTTGGATTCGAGAGATCTATGAAAGGTATTAATTTCTCCTTAAGCCCGCTGATGTAGCTCTGTATAAAGTGGTCTTCGCTCAAGGTCGGGTTGATATACAGCATTCTAGCTCTCAGATCCTCGAACTTCTCTTGGTATTTTTCCACCGTGGGTTTGCACTAGCTTATTAAATTCCCTTACTAACTTATTCATCCCTGTGCTGTCGTATCTTTTGTAGACAGCCTCGCTGAGCTCTGCCCACGTGATGCCTGGTTTGTCCACGAGGTAGCCTTGCTTCCATCTGTGTGCTTTGCCCGTAAAATGCATCGTCGCGATGTCGACCCATTAATGTTCCGGAATTTGGTGGATGCCGAAGTATTGTCGACCCACTCTCGGACTTCTTCTCCATTGAAAACTGAGAATTCTAATTTCGAGAAAGGTATATGGTACTGATGTCGATTTACTATTGGGTGCGCGTCCCCCGCTGGTAAGTCGGGGCCTCTTAAGGGTGTGGGCAATATCCCCTTCCCTTTGTCTGCTTCTACCCGGGCGGAGCTGCTGCTACTTGCTTTGTTGTATGTGGCTAGTTGTCCTTCTCTGATCCTCAAAGTAGAGTTGTGTTCTGTGGGTTGAGAGGAAACTTGAGCTATTAGTAGCTCCATCAATTGTTGGTGTCGCTTGGTTCCTTCTTGTTGCATGAGTTCATGCCTTCTTGCCGCCTCGATTTGTAGAGATTCGTATCGCTGTCGCCCTTCGTGTTGTATTTCGTCGATTTGTTGTACTAGTGCCCCAATCTACTTGTTGCAGTCCTCAGTATATTGCCGCACCAGTTCCTCGATCCGATTGTCGCAATCGTTGGTGAGATGCTGCAGCTTTTCCTCCAATAAGTTGATGCGCTCGCTCATGTCTCTTAATCGAGTGCCTTCTGCCATGGGTAATTCTTCCAGGTAGGCCTCACTCTAGAACTTGAACTTATTTCCTTTCCTCTTTCCTATTTTCTCGAGATTAGATTTGGTTCTATATAAATGGTTGGTGGATGCCTATGATGTCAATCTGAGGTATGTGGGCTACTCCTCACAATGGAGTTGCTTGATAATATTATCCACCCTACACTACTCTTGTTGCTATCCATAATTAACTAGTAAAGATAGTGAGGTGGGAGGATTTTATACCAGTGTGGCTCCTTGTCTGTATGCTTGCTTGCCTCGGGTCTCTTCCTACCTGCTGTTGTTGATCCTGCGATCATAGCTCGCCTTGTCCCGCCCACTCCGAGGACCGAGGGCTCTGATACCAATTGTTATATCCAGACAACCCGCAACCGCCGGTGATGAGAGCTCTCTGAGGCCGGTACGGCAGGGAGGATGACGGATCACCGGTGAGGGAGAGGATAGAGTGGAGAATGGGAAGGAGGAGTGGAGAATTAGGACGAGGGAGCAGAATTGAGAGTGAGGAGAAGGTGAAGGAGATGAGAAGAAAGAGACTTGAGAAGAAAGTACTATTCATTCATAATCATCCTATTAACAGTCTTGGGCCTTTATAGTCCTCTCTTAAATACAGATTAAGATCACCTATTCTACTTAGCAAAAATATAAATGGTCGCGGTGAGTAAGCTCTGGAGGTTGGTTTGATGGGCTTCCCAACCTGGTGGGCCAGTCCTATTGCACCCGCTCGGATTGGAGGCCTGTCTTTACCTTTTCCGATCTGCTGCCTGGTAGACTGCTTAGTGGGCTGGTCAACCTTGGGGCCCAGTCCATCGTCCCTTGCTCACTCGATTGGGGCCCCTACTTCTCTGGTGGTCAACAGCTCAGCTCCAACTACTCTACTCCTTATTTACTTTAGGTAACTACTGTGGATCTCCTTACTTACCTCTACCTACCCTTTTCTCCTCTTCCCCCTTTCCCTCTGCTGGGTTCCCTGCACTACCGCAGCTGCTTCTTCTCTTCCCGGCGCCGATCGTTACACTAACGCCTAACTTGTGCCACTCCAAGAGGAAAGCTGTAGCCAAAAGGTCTAGATTTACTTGTTCTTGAAAAATTGTCCTGCATTCGCTTCTCAGATAGACAAGTTAGTTTCAGAAGACAAGCTTAGCAATCACTTACAAAGCTATTTGAAAGTAATTAAATGCATCCCTAAAATATCACACTCACAAACATTATCAGTAACAAAAATGAAAAGGCGATGCCACGGCAAAGATATCAATTGAACACTAATGCGACGGCTCGAAGCCTCGGGTTCGACACATTTATGTCTAAAAAACATCTACCGAACCAAATTCCGCTTCAATTCCAACGATCCTAATCAAAGAATACGGATCCGACACATTCCCCATTCTTTCTCAGATATCAAATTCATCAAATTGCTACGAAGTAGGGCAAATCACTAAAATCCTCACACGAAACTCGGCGATTAGAAGCAGATGGATTGGGAACAATTTGGGGGCGAGGAGAATCGGGGAGCTAGGGTTTCCAAATTGAGGCTTACAGGTTGTTCTCTTCGGCGGTGGGAGCGGCGGAGGAGGAGGCGCCCCTCTCGTGCGACATCGCCGCGGCCGATCCCTCTCGCTGCGCTTCCCCACGCTCCTCCTCTTCTACTACGTCCGAGCTCGGCGTGGTGATCCCGGAGGTCTCTTCCCCCGCCCCTCAAATTCAGAGAAAAAGCGCCGGTATAAAAGTGGAGCAATGCTACTATACATCCCAAAATGGAATACACATTCTATCCATTCAATAGAATTTTTTTTACCGGTTACTTTTATATTTTATATGACCAGTATAATTTATTTTATATTTAAATATATAGAATGTAAGATGTATATTTTTTTTAAAGTGTGAAAAAATATTTGAGGTCGTGATGAAATATATAGACACCCCATTCAAAATGATACGAAGTTCATAGGAAGATGCATATAAGTGATGTACATTTTTATCTTAAAAAAAAAAAAAAAAAAATTGAGGGTCAATTTCAAACACTCTTAAAATTTAAGGGTGTGTCTATATATTTCATCACAACCTCAAATATTTTTTTACACTCCAAAAAAGATATTGTGATATCTCAATAGTCCCACATCGGATGGAAAAAAAATTCTAATTAGATTTATGAGACCATACATGCTAGTAATAATAACTGAGCTTGAGCATTTTGGGCTGTGGTTTGGGCCTAACGAGTTATTATTGCTAGCGGGTCGGATCGTCACAAATGATATCAGAGACGAATACCAGCCGAAAGTGTAAGAGCACAGGGGCCACCTTTAGAATCTCACACCCCAATAGTGCACAGGGGCCACCTTTAGAATCTCACACCCCAATAGTCTCACATCGGATGAAAATATATGAGACCATACACGCTATTAATAATAACTAGGCATAAGCATTTTGGGCTGTGATTTGGGCCCAACGAGTTATTATTGCTAGCGGGTCGGGTCGTCACAAATGGTTTCAGAGACGAATACCAGCTAGAAGTGTGAGAGCTAAGTAGCTAAGTGTTATACAGAGCAAAATGCTACATCATGGATTTGGTGGGATGGATTTGGTGGGAGCCACCTCTTGAATCCACATGAGCCACCTCTAGAATCTCACATCACCTGGTAATTCTGATGTGTTCCGTGTTTGTGATCTGGTTTGGACCCGACGTCCATCATGGATTTGATGGGAGCCACCTCTTGAATCCACATGAGCCACCTCTAGAATCTCACATCACCTGGTAATTCTGATGTGTTCCGTGTTTGTGATCTGGTTTGGACCCGACGAGGACGTCAGGGTCTAAATGGGGGGGAGTTTGTAACATCCCAATAGTCCCACATCGGATGGTAAAAGAGTTCTAATTAGATTTATGAGACCATACACGCTAGTAATAATAACTGGGCTTAAGCATTTTGAGTTGTGGTTTGGGCCTAACGAGTTATTATTGCCAGTGGGTCGGGTCATCACAGATGTACATTTTATATTTCATCCATTTAAAGGTGGAATGAATTATACTGGACATATAGAAGTGACCATGGGTAGGATGTGTATCATACACCCGATTTTGGGGTGTATTAGTAGCATTGCTCTTTTCATCTACACATGCAAATTTATCCCCTATTTTGGATAAATTATAAAATATTAATTTTTCATCTGTGTTCATCTACACATGCAAATTTATCCCCTATTTTGGGTAAATCATAAAATAGTAGCATTGCTCTTTTCATCTACACATGCAAATTTATCCCCTATTTTGGATAAATTATAAAATATTAATTTTTCATCTGTGTTCATCTACACATGCAAATTTATCCCCTATTTTGGGTAAATCATAAAATATTATTTTTTCATCTGTGTTCATCTACACATATAAATTTATCCCCTATTTTGGTAAATTATAAAATATTACTTTTCATTTGTATTCATCTACACATGCAAATTTATCCTCTATTTTGGGTAAATCATAAAATGGCACTTTTTCCATATACACATGCAAATTTATCCCCTATTTTAGGTAAATCATAAAATATCACTTTTTCATCTGTGTTCATCCACACATATAAATTTATTCCCTATTTTGGATAAATAATAAAATATTACTTTTTCATTTATGTTCATCTACACATGCAAATTTATTTCCTATTATGGGTAAATTATAAAATATCACTTTTCATCTGTGTTCATCTACACATGTAAATTTATCATCTATTTTGGGTAAATCATAAAATGGCACTTTTTTCATCAACACATGCAAATTTATCCTCTATTTTTGGTAAATCATAAAATATCACTTTTTCACCTGTGTTCATCTACACATGCAAATTTATTCCCTATTTTGGATAAATCATAAATTATTACTTTTTCATCTGTGTTCATCTACACTTGCAAATTTATTCCATATTTTGGGTAAATCATAAAATATTACTTTTTCATCTGTGTTCCTCTACACATGCAAATTTATCCCCTATTTTGGGTAAATCATAAAATAACACATTTCATCTGTGTTCATTTACGCATGCAAATTTATCCCCTATTTTAGGTAAGTTAAATATTGCATTTTTCCTCTAAGTCCCTTTACACATGCAAATTTATCATCTATTTGGAGAAATCAAATATTGCATTTTTCCTCTAAGTCCCTTTACATATGCAAATTTATCATCTATTTAGATAAATCGAATATTGCATTTTTTCTCTAAGTCCCTTTACACATGCAAATTTATCATCTATTTAAATAAATCAAATATTGCATTTTTTTCTCTACACTAACATACTACTACAATGCTTCTAAAATCAAAAGCAGAGGAAAAAGAGGAGAGGTCACCCTTTTTCGGTAGAATCCCCCACCTTGTGTCGCCCCCAATTGCTTGTAGACACTTGCAATTGGGCTCCCCACGATTTTTCTTGTCTTTTTGAGTTTGCACGCAAAACGGTGCAAAACCTTCGAGTTTGCACGCAAAACGGTGCACCCCGAAACGCCCGGCGAAACTTCGCACAGCAAAATGGCACAGTCAACAACGGTCCCTAACATGCACAAAAGCACAGGGTCAAATCCCAAAATCCAATGAGTAAATCTCCAACAAAAACTGTGCCGAAAAATACCGACAATAACTACGAAAACCTACATCGACATCGACGCACCGTCCAACGCGCGCGCGCGCGTCTATCCGGCTTCTTGGTACACCTTGCGCACGCTCCACGAGGTCACCGGCGCGCTTGCGGCACCCCAAAACCTCCCCCACGAAATCCCTCTTCCCTTCTCCTAGACTCACGGTTGGAGCAAAAAGGAGAAAAGGGGAGAAATGGGGGGATTTTCGGGCTTTTATAGCCATAACCCTCCAAATTCGGGCGCCCGAATCCCACTTACGGTCGCCCAAAACTGTTCGGGCTGCTACAGTGGATGCTCAAGGCTTCCACGCTCCCACGTGGCGGCCAATGGGCGGCCACCACATGGCACCACCCTACTCCCCCCTGCGTCAACGGGGCCAGCAACGCGTCGCGTGGCCTGGCCTATGGGGGCCCGCCACGTGGCAGCCCCCCCCCCGCTGACCCGCACTAGCGCAGGCGCGTGTCCCCACGCGGACGTGCGCCTCGGTCGGTGCGGCCAGTGGGGCGCCACCACATGGCGCCCCACCTGCCCCTACGCATCGCGCCGCGCGCTGCGCACCGCACGCCTGCACGCCAACGCCACGAGATCCGCGCATTACCTCTTGATCCGCGTATTGCCTCGGGATCCGTGCCTTGCCCTGGGATCCGCGCCACCTCAAGATTCATGCCACTTTGGGATTCGCGCACCTCGGGATCCGTGCTATTGCCTCGGGATGCATGCCTGCCTCGGGATACGTGCGCTTCTCGAAATACGTGCAATGTCAGGATTCGAACCATCGTGCTACAGTAAACCGGGTGCTGCTACAGTAAAAACTGGGCGACCGAATGTACAGCCAAACTCCGGACTTCGCCCGTTTTCGCCCATTTTCATTCCGTTTCCGCCCGTTTTCGTCCGTTTTCGTCCCGTTTGCGCCCAAATGTGACAGACGGACTCGATTTAACTTAGCTTATCGTGTGTTATCTTAAACTTTCAGTTTGGACCCTTTACGGGTCACCAAAAGTCTCGCTGTATTCTAAATCGCTGACGGACCCCATTCTCACTGCTCGGGTATTCGATCGAAGCGAAACTTATACTGTGTCCTTAAAACATAATTACGGACCTCCCCAATTTTTCTCATAATTTTCTGACACTGTGAATTTTCTGCCAAAATCTGAGCACTCTTTCTCATATAAAATTCCTAGTCGCGGCCGCACGGGGACTTTGGTCCCGCACGGCGCTAGCCGCGGCCGCGCGGCACTGTCCCCGCGCGGCGCGTATCGCGACCGCGGCGGCGATGCGCGGCGCGTATCGCGACCGCGGCGGCGACGCATAGGGTAGAATTGACTACTCCTAAACTACACAAAAGACCGGAACGAAAATCAAGCGAAACGACACGAACATAAAACTCGCTTACCTCTTATTGTCGGAGACAGAGATCGTTTACGCTTCCGGCTTCGGCACGTTCGTCGGGAGGGTTGGGTCCTTCCGTCTACACCTTCTTTCCTCCGGTTTCTTCCGATTAGGGTTCCGCCTTTTTCCTTTCGCTCGTTCTTTTCTCTCGTTTCTTCCGGTTAGGGTTTCTCTTTTTTTCTTTCGTGAGAAGTCAAAATTTAAATCTTTTTTTTTTTTGTACGATACGAAACACGCCGGATATATTAGAATTCTAATTAATTAATTCCCCAATTAATTAATTCCTCAATTCATTAATTCCTCAGAGATAAACCTTCGGGATAATTCTTTAAAGATAATCCCTTAAAGATAATCCCTTATTTCCTCGGAATGCATGCAAAAACACTTACACGGATTTCGGTGCATCCCCTGGCTGTTGCGATCCTTTCCGCCCTTTTCGGGAGTTCCGTAAGTCAGAATCCGGATCCGATCGCACCGCCGTTCTCCATTTTCCGAGCTCTATCGCAGAAAAATACCAGCACCTCGAGATTACCCACCTAAGTAACCCCGTTAGTTCAAAATCTCCAACCGAAACTTTATTAGAAGGAGGTAAAAATATTACAAAAATCTATGATATTATAGCGGCGCCTCGCCCGCCACGCGGGCGGCGCCCGCCACGCGGGCGGCGCCCGCCAACCAGCGGCCGACACGCCGCGTGTCCCGCGCCCGCGTGCGTACGGCGTCAGTGCCGCCTCCGCGCGCTCGTGAGCCCGTGCACCCGACCGCCCGACTCCGTGGACCGCACATCAAAAACCAGCCAATAGGAAGCTGCCACGTGTCACCCGCCCGGTCCACTGCACCAGCGCCAAAGCCCCGTGGACCGCGCAGCGTGAGCCGGCCAATAACAGGCCGCCACGTGTCCCTCCGGCGGTCCACTGCACCAGCGCCCCTGTTCCCTAGACCTGAAGCATGCGCCGGCCAATCCTAGGCTGCCACGTGGCACTCCCGCCGGTCCACAGCCTCCCCCGTGCACCGAAAACACTGTAAACTTCCGGAGGTCCATTTTTGGGCGCCCGGACTCCGAAAAATACAAGTAAATAGCCGTTTTCAAGCGTTTTTCCATGCTGAATCCAAATACGGCCTCCATTTAGCCTAGATCCAATCCAAAATTCTGACAAAAGTCGTCAGAAGCCAGGCTTGCTCCTAAATCCTCACTGGGTCCGTCCAACGTGTCCATTTGACATGTCACGGCCCGACACACTAATACTAGATGTTCTAACATCACGAATCACGAAAAAACTGCACGGGGACCTGGGCCACCACAGCCTCCCCCGCGCGGGTGAGCGCTGCGCCAGCGGCAGCCCCGCGCGGGTGCGCGAGTGGAGCGGCAGCAGAGGCTGCCCGCGCGGGCATACAGCGGCGCAGCAGCAGCCCCGTACGGGTTGCCTGCCCCGCGCGGGTGCGTGCGGCGCCAGCGGCAGCCCCTCACGGGCACCAGCCTCGCGCGGGTGCGCAAGTGGCGCGGCAGCAGAGGCAGCCCCGCGCGAGCACCAGCCCCGCGCGGGCATGCAGCGGCGCGGCAGCAGCCCCGCGCGGGTTGCCTCCCCAGCGTGGGTGTGCGCGGCGCCAGCAGCAGCCCCGCGCGTGTGCGCAAGCAGCGCGGCAGCAGAGGCTACCCCACGCGGACACCAGCCCCGCGTGGGCATGCAGCGGCGCGACAGCAGCCCCGCGCGGGTTGCCTCCCCCGCGCGGGTGCGCGTACGGCGCTTGCTGCCGTGCGCGGGCCTTGTCCCCGCGTGGCTACAAGCGGCGCGGCGCAGCGCTGTTGCCCTGCGCGCAGCGCGGTGAGCGGCCCCTTCAGCGGCGCGCGGGTAGCGCTCGCCTCAGCCGCGCGGCGGTAGCGAGGCGGCGGCTAGGGCATCCTAGCGTCGCCTAAACGTCAAGACCGAAAAGGCAAAACCCAAAACCTAAAGCACGAAACGACAAAAATTCGGAAGAGATAAACGCCGCTAACCTTGCTCTAACGGAGAAGACGCCTTGATCTCGTTCCTCGCGGTAGTGAGCATTCGGATCTGCTCTCCGTTGACGGTGATGTTTCGTTCCCGGCCTCGGGCACAGTGAAGAAAGAACCGATCTCTTTTTCTCTCTCTCTTTCTCCCCTCCCCCGAACTAGGGTTAGCCGTTTGTGGGAAAAATAATAAATAAATAATTACATAAAACAATATCTTTTCTACGTACGAATCCCAAAATTTCAGTAAAAAGGATTCTCCTTCCAACTTCTTGATAAAAGTGCCACCTAACCCACATTCAAAAACAGTCGGTGCGGATTTCGATGCACCAGGGTCTTAAGGGGTTGACTTATCCTATCGTACCCGTTAACACAAAAGACTCATTCCGGGAGATCCCTAAGTCGGATTTCAGATATGATCGCTTTGTCATTCTCCGTTTTCCGAGCTCCACCACAGAAAAGATACACGCAAGCACAGGAGATCTACCCTAAAAAGTCGTGGCACTACAGCAGTAAATGCTGATATGAAAGGTACTAAAAAGTAGGGGTGGTCGTTGGCTTACGAGATTGTAGGACCCATTTTTCTTCGATGGTTCGATTATTTATACTAGTTCGAACCAGGTGTATGCCCGCCGTTTTGGGTAATCGGCGTGATTCGAGGGGAATCATGGCGCATCTCTCAACTATTTCCTTTTTTGAATTGGTTTCCTTCGGTTGTACACTAGCTTCATCCCGTCTATATTCGTCCCCCAAATTGGTCCGCCGAAGTGTAATCCTCGGCGCTTTCCGATGCTGGGCACCGCTTGCTATTCTAGAGTCAGTTACGTTATTCACGCCCCAGATCTCGTGCCTTTTCTTTCCAGAATATTTTCTTTTGCGGTTCGAGCAACCGAAAGTTGATTCTGGCTTCACCTCTTTTGTCGTTCGACTGAGCCAGTCTAACTGTTTGCCTTCGTCCAAGGTCGGTCTTAAGGCGCGAATCCTTCTTCGTTGGCCTTTTCTTCTATCAGCCGGTGTTTTTAGCCGATAGTATGTGTCACGCCCCGGGTCGAAACTGCGACCCGGACTCGCCAACAGATCCGCCGCCCATACGGGAAGCCCCGTATGAACGTAGCGTCTAACCTGCAAAAGAACATCTATACTATACAGATATCAGAGCTGAAATGTAAATACTGAACTGAAATAAATACAACTCTAGGTATAAGTACAGACCAAGTCCTCACATAAATACATAAGTCTCTCAAGATAAAGAAGAGTACAACTCGATCCTCACTACAAGATCACTCAATAAGAACTCTCAAAAGGTGAGGGTACAGCTACTCTCAGGGCGACAACTGGTAGGGATCTAACTTGCGACTCCCTTACCTCGATCAGCTGGATCAGCTGGATCAGCAACCTGTGCGGCAGGTATAGAAGTAGAGGTCCCTGGGGAAAAGACACCACGACGGGTGTGAGAACTACATCCCAAGTAGTTCTCAGTGGGTGCCGCCAACAAGCCCGACGGTCTGCCCACTAAGTCTACTAGAGGCGAAAGTAAAGATGCAATGCTGGGAAGAGAAACTGAGGAAATAACTCTACAGCTACTATGCCTCTAACTAGATGCTCAAGGGTGAAACAGAAAGCAATCGTGTACCACTACTAACTCTCAACTCAAATCACCCAATCTACACTGACTGCCACATCGGGTCCAGTCAAACCTGCGCCTACCTACTGCCTGACGTCCACGGAGGAGAGGCCCTACGTAGGGCGTCCGTGGCTGCCAAAAAGGACCCAGCCAGAGGGACTGCATCGACAAAACCGCAATAGCAAGTAACCCGCCTAGCTCCGGAGTGGCACTCGAGGGGCGCGACCCCACCGAGTAAAGTATCTGCGCATCTATGTCGAGCTCAATGTGGCCCATGCAGGCTATAATCCAAATCCACGATCAACAAGATCGACTGTAATAAAAAAAACCCTGTCTCACTCACTGGCTGGAACACAACACAGCCGAGACCACCCTGTCCCTCAGACAGTAATCAAAAGACACTTTGATCAATAACTCACTATCTAACTCCACTCGGTCCCCCGACACGAGTGTACATGCACCCACTAATAACCCGACCCCTCGGCCCCCTATCTGGGCGAGGAAGAAGCTAAGTCCAGATGACATAGTGATGATAGTGAAAGTGTCTAAAGCAATAAAGTAACCTAGCCCAAGTTGGAGTTTTCTACTAGTCTGGTCGAACATGCTGCATATGACAGGGGTGCTAGGTCAAGTCCGAAGATAACAATAACATAAGGATGTGGTGGGGAAATAATAAGAACACATGATAAACTGAATAACTGATGAATCTCATCTCATGCTCTCTAACATGTATACTGGAGGTAAGAATAATACATGGACATCCCTAAACAGCTAGAATTAGTGTACAGATCACAAATCTTGAAAGCGAGGCCACCCACCTAATCAGTCGAACTGTCAAAAGTCCTACAGCTGATAATACCAAAGATAGCAGCTACACAGAGTCCAGCAGGTCTAGCACAGTCCACACTGCTCCAGGGTACAAAAACTGAGCTGTCGTTACACAAACATTCCTCCAAAACTGCCAGATTTAATATACTATAATTCAGCTACGAAGATGGGCAAAAATCACCTGCTGAAAGTCCTCAGAAAAATCCGAATAAAATATCCCTGCGATCTACGCGTCGATAGCTTCGAAACGACTACCTGCACGTCCAATTCCGAGTTTTCTACGCTGAGATATAAATCCGGCAAGAAAATCACCTCATTCATAACTGTACAAATTTCCACAGATAACCACTCGGGAAGAAGAAAGATTCTCACCTTCGAAGCAACCTCAGAAAATTCTGAGAAAAATCCAGGAGATTCCTCGCGAGAAATAGATGAATTTAGCCTTTTGAATCACCTTGATCCGATGTCGGTACGCAAAGTTATGGCCGAAACACTGCGGTGCTGTCCAAAAATCCGCGAAGAAAAAGGAGCAACAGAAAGCTCAAAAACCTTTAAAATCTGAAAGAAATCAGTGAAATCTCTGAATATCAAAGTTGGAGTCCTACCAGTCGTGAGTCCGACGGCGCAAAAATCGCTAAAAACGGAGATCGGAGAGAGTCGGAGGAGTCTGCGCACTAAAACGCGACGAAACGGGTCGATGAAGACGAAGCGTCACTGTGCGCCGCGTCGCAGATGAAGTCGAACAGATGATCTCCTAAAATCTCCAAAGTCCCCCAACGGGTGCTGCTAGATGAGAGGAATAATTCCTCTTAAGGTGGCTCAGTGAAAACAGGGAAGAAAAAGAGTGAAAAGGGCCCCCCCAAAGGCCTATTTATAGTGAAAGACCACTATTGGGCCTTTGGCGGATTCGGGCCCTTTTTTTCGGGCGCCCGAATCCGCCAAGCGGTCGGACGAGCTCCCATCCGACCCGCCCGGAAGCCCCTGGTGACGACACGTCACCCCAAAACAGGGGACAGCCGTGCGGGTGCCCTCACAGCGCGCCACGTCGCCCCCTCCACGGGCGGTGGGGTAGGTGGGGCGGGGCGACCACAGAGCGACGCGTGGCGCACTCGAGTACGGGGCGCCACGCGTCGGTCGCCCAGCTGCCGCGTACACCCCCGCGGAACCCGTGGACCGCGATCACGTGAGCCCGCCAATGCCGGGCTACCACGCGTCGCGCTCCCGGTCCACCATGCAGCGCCTTTTTCCCTGAACCGCACCACGCGCACCCGCCAATCCAGGAATGCCACGTGGCCCGCCCCACGGTCCATGCACCGGCGCGCTACCCCCGTGGACCGAGCGGTGTGAGCCGGCCCAATCACAAGCCGCCACGTGGCTCCGGCCGGTCCACAGTCACCCCCATGCACCAGAATTCCCCGAAAACTTCCGGTAGCCCGTTTTTGGTCATCCGGACTCCAAATTTAACAAGCAAATAGCCGTTTTCAAGTGTTTTTCCGTGCTGAATCCAATTCCAACCTCTGTTTGGCCAAAATCCTTCCAGAAATTTCGGCAAACACAGCCGAAGGCCAATACAGTAAAAGGTACCTCACAGGGTCCATCTGTGGCATCTCCTTGATGCACTATGGGCCAGATACACCAATAACAGGTGTTCTGAGCTGTGGATTCAGTAGGAAAGCTGCATGGGGTTTAAGGTCTCCACATCCTCCCCCACTAAAAGGGAGTTTCGTCCTCGAAACGAAAGAAAACAACAAGCATACCTCAATCCAAAGTCTCGAACAGAGAAGGGTAGGTATCCCGCATCACCGTCTCCAGCTCCCATGTAGCCTCTCGCTCCCCATGGTTGCTCCACTGGATCTTCACAAATGGAATGACCCGGTTGCGCAATTCTCCCACCTCACGAGCCAGAATTCGCAACGGGCGCTCCTCATAACCAAGATCCTCGCCAATCTCTAAAGAAGTGAAGTCGATCACATGCGAAGTGTCGAAGACGTATCTCCTCAGAGCCGAGACATGGAAAACATCGTGGACTCCAGCCAGGCGCGGTGGAAGTGCAACTCTATAGGCCACAGGGCCAATCCTCTCCAGTACCTCGAAGGGTCCAATAAAGCGGGGACTGAGCTTTCCCGGACTCCAAATCTCTTGACCCCTTTCGAAGGCGAGACCTTCAAAAAGACATGATCCCCAATCTGGAACTCAAGGTCTCGCCGCCGAGTATCAGTGTAGCTCCTCTGACGACTCTGGGCTGTCTCAAGATGTCGGCGAACTAATCTGACTTTCTCCTCTGCCTCCAACAATAAATCCGGTCCCAAAGTCCTCCTCTCACCCACGTCACTCCAATATAAGGGCGACCGACACTTGCGTCCATACAACGCCTCAAACAGAGCCATCTGGATGCTCGCTTGATAGCTGTTATTGTACGCAAACTCAACCAATGCTAAGTGCTGGTACCACCCTCCTCCGAAATCCATAACGCACGCTCTAAGCATATCCTCCAGGGTCTGTATGGTGCGCTCAGACTGTCCATCGGTCTGTGGGTGAAATGCCGTGCTAAAACGGAGCTGGGTCCCCAAAGCTGACTGTAAACTCGTCCAAAAATGCGACACAAACCTCGGGTCCCTATCTGATACAATCGAGGCGGGTATACCGTGCAACCTCACCACCTCATCCAAATATAACTGTGCAAAACGCTCCAACGACCAGGTCATCTGAACAGGCAAAAAGTGAGCAGACTTGGTGAGTCTATCCACGATAACCCAAATCGCATCGGCTCCACTCTGCGCCCTCGGTAGTCCAACTACAAAGTCCATGGTGATGTGGTCCCACTTCCACTCGGGAATTGGAAGACTTTGCAACTTGCCAGCAGGAACTCGATGCTCTGCTTTCACTTGCTGACAAGTTAAACATTGAGCCACAAATCTTCCAATATCCCGCTTCATTCCAGACCACCAAAAGTGTGCCTTGAGGTCCCTATACATCTTAGTACCCCCAGGGTGGACGGTATAAGGTGTATAGTGGGCCTCTCTCAAAATCTGGTCCCTGATCTCCGGATCTGTAGGCACACACACTCGGTCCCTGTACCGCAGTACTCCCGAGTTATCCACTGAAAAATCCCCTATCTGATCTGCCTGCATCTGCGATCTAATCCTCGTCAAGTAGGGGTCCTCACTCTGTGTCTCTCCAATCCTGTCCAACAGAGTGGGCTGCAAGACCATGGACATGAGTCTAGCAGAGACCCCAGGGGACACTACCTCAATCTGTAGACGCCTCAACTGCTCCACAAGTGGTGCCTGCTGGGTGATCAACATGCTCAAGCTCTGTGCTGATCTCCTACTCAAAGCGTCTGCTACCACATTGGCCTTGCCGGGATGATAAAGGATGCTCACATCATAATCCTTTAAAAGCTCCAACCACCGGCGTTGCCTCAAGTTCAGCTTCAACTCCTTTTGAGTAAACAAATACTTTAAGCTCTTGTGGTCTGTATAAATCTCACAGTGCTCCCCGTAGAGATAATGCCGCCATAATTTCAGGGCGAACACCACAGCTGCAAGTTCCAAATCATGAGTAGGGTAATTCTTCTCATAATCCTTTAATTGTCGTGAAGCATAAGCAATTATCCTACCATGCTGCATCAGGACACAACCCAAGCCGCTGTGTGAGGCGTCACTATAGATCACGAATCCGTCGCCCATCACTGGTAGTGCTAGAACCGGTGCCGAAATCAAACTCCTCTTCAGCTCCTCAAAACTCTCCTGGCACCGCTCAGACCAAACAAACCTCACCCCCTTTCTAGTCAAGCAGTTCAGGGGAGTAGAGAGCTTCGCAAAGCCCTCTACAAAATGACGGTAATATCCTGCTAATCCCAGGAAACTACGGACCTCGGTAACCGTCGTCGGTCTAGGCCAATCCCGAACTGCATCAATCTTCGTCGGGTCCACTGCCACTCCTGCGGCTGATATAACGTGGCCTAGAAAAGCAACCTCCCGAAGCCAAAATTCACACTTTTTAAGCTTGGCATACAACTTCTTCTCTCGCAGAAGCTGTAGCACAATCCTCAAGTGCTCCTCATGCTCTAAGTCGCTTCGGGAGTAAATCAGAATGTCGTCAATGAACACAACGACAAACCGATCCAAGTACAGCTGAAACACCCGGTTCATCAAATCCATAAATGCAGCAGGGGCATTAGTTAAACCAAAAGGCATAACTGTAAACTCATAATGCCCATACCGGGTTCTAAAAGCCGTCTTGGGGATGTCCTCGGCCCTCACCCTCAACTGGTGGTAACCTGACTGGAGGTCAATCTTGGAGAACACTGAAGCACCTTGCAACTGATCAAATAGATCATCAATCCGTGGTAGTGGGTACTTGTTCCGGATGGTCACTTTATTTAGCTCTCTGTAATCCACGCACAATCGAAGGGATCCATCCTTCTTCTTCACGAATAAAACCGGTGCTCCCCACGGAGATACACTGGGTCTCACAAAACCTACATCCATCAAATCCTGCAACTGAGCCTTTAATTCCCTCAGTTTAGCTGGGGCCATCCTATAAGGTGCCTTTGAGATTGGTGCGGTCCCTGGAACCACATCAATCACAAACTCAATCTCCCTCTCCGGCGGCAGAGTCGTCAGCTCAGAGGGAAACACATATGGGAACTCGCGGACGATAGGGGTATCCTCGAGTCCCAGTGCCGCCGTAGGCACCTTCACAATCGTCGCCAGGAAAGCGACGCAGCCCCTACTCATCATCCGCCGAGCTCTCGATGACGAGATAGTCATCGCAAACAAGGTACTCTGACAGCCTCTAAAAACAAACTCCTCCTGCCCAGGCTCACGAAGAGTCACAGTCCTCTCTCTGCAGTCTATAGTGGCGCAGTATCGAGATAACCAATCCATACCAAGTACAACGTCGAAATCCCGGAGCTGCCGCAAGACAAGCAAGTCTGCCGGCAGAATCCAGGGTCCCAACTGTACAGGGCAATCCCTACAGTACTCCTCGACATGCAAGACATGGTCTGGAATCTGAACCTCTAATGCATGCGATAATGATACTACCTCTATACCATGTAGGGATGCAAATGCTCTACTAATGAATGAATGCGATGCGCCAGTATCAAAAAGAGCTCGAGTATGAACTGCAGAAATCAAAATGATACCTGCGACGACATGATCCGCGGCTGTAGCATCCTCTACCTGTGCTGCATAAACTCGCCCGCTCGGTGCTGGTGGTCGTCGATCTGGCTGTCGAGAGGAAGATGAAGCATGATCAGGTCTACCATAGGCCACAGAAGGCCCTGCCGGCTGATACGGAACAGTGGGTACCGAAGCGGAGGAAGGAGCTGGAGGACCTGCTCTGGGGCACGATCTCTGATAGTGACCAGTCTGTCCACAACGGAAGCAACGACCCTGACTCTGGGAACACTGAGTCGATAAGTGCGGCCCTCCACAAATAACACATCGGTCTGGCCGTGGCTGTTGCCGTGGCTGCTGCTGCTGCTGCTGGGACTGCTGCTGGGAATGCTGCTGTCGAGATGGTCGACGCTGCTGCTGCCTCGGGCGAGGTGCTCCTGGTCTCTGGTGCCCCTGATACCCACGACCCTGAGAAGGAGGTCGTGGAGGTCTCGGGGGTCCCTGTCGACTCGACTGCCCCTCATCAAACGGTGCCGGGCGCTTCGCCCCTGGGGTCACTACGGGGGCTGGCGCCACCTCTGCCATCACTGCCTCTCCTGACTCAACATATAGCGCCTGCTCCATCGAGGCCTCCAAAGTCTGCAGTCTGTGGGAGCGAACAAGCTGATAAATATCCCGACGCAATCCTCGCTCGAACATGTAGATCTGATGAGCCTCATCTCTGGCCACGTGAGGCATACTAGCCAACAACTGATTAAAATCAGCTATGTACACATGCACGGGCCGATCTCCCTGACGAAGAGTCCTCAGCTGCTCCTCCAATCTCTGACGGACACTCTCAGGGAAGAAAGCTCCCAAAAGAAGGCTGCGAAACTCAGTCCATGTGAGAAGCTGCGTCCCCGGCGGCCCAGCCGGTCGCACACGCCGCCACCACGCCTTGGCGTTGCCCTCCAAGAAATGGGAAGCCAGGAGAACCCGGAAGCGATCCTCGATAAATAAACTCTCAAAATGACGCTCCATGGCCGTGACCCAAGTCTCGGCCTCCCACGGCTCAGCTCCCATACCAGAAAAATCGGGGTGGGTCGAACTGGCGAAACCTCAACAGTAAATCCACCACTACCCGCTGCTCAGCTGAAGTCAGAGGTCCTGTCGACCCAGACGGTGGTCTACAACGAACCGGCTCCTCAGGAACTACCGGTGCTGGAGGAATAACAGGGGGCGCCACAACTGAGGGAGAAGGTACAGGCGAACTATCCTGGGGTGCCACCACTGGCTGCGACCTCTGCTCTAACAAAGCCATCATCCGGCCCAAGGCCTCCTCCTGACGGCGAGAAGCCTCCTCCTGACGGCGAGAAGACTCCTCCTGACGGTGCAAGGTCTCCTCCTGACGATGAGAGGTCTCCTCCTGACGCTGAACAACCTCCGACATCTGTGCCATCTGGGCACGGAGCTCCTGTACCTCATCCTGATGTCCCGGTCCCGAGTCCTCCAGCTCAGGCACCGAGGAAGAAGGCTGCGAATGCGTAGACATCCCGCGTCGCGGAGGCATCACTCCACTGAGGAGAAAGAGAAGAACAGTCAGAACCCCCAAACGAAACTCGACCCAATCTCGCGAAAGTCCACAGGCATATCCCCCTTCCCAATAGCACTATGTTGTCTGCAGCCAACATAGTCGCCACCGAAGGAAGATATGTCAATCTCTCACCCCATCCACTGGGAGAGTTTAAAACCCAATCAAGACTCTCGCAACAGAGTTACGACTCTCACGTAAGTCATCCTAGGGTTCAACCACAAGCCTAGGGTTTCTAAGTCCTCACTGACCTACATTCTAGGCTCTGAAACCACTCTAATCTGTCACGCCCCGGGTCGAAACTGCGACCCGGACTCGCCAACAGATCCGCCGCCCATACGGGAAGCCCCGTATGAACGTAGCGTCTAACCTGCAAAAGAACATCTATACTATACAGATATCAGAGCTGAAATGTAAATACTGAACTGAAATAAATACAACTCTAGGTATAAGTACAGACCAAGTCCTCACATAAATACATAAGTCTCTCAAGATAAAGAAGAGTACAACTCGATCCTCACTACAAGATCACTCAATAAGAACTCTCAAAAGGTGAGGGTACAGCTACTCTCAGGGCGACAACTGGTAGGGATCTAACTTGCGACTCCCTTACCTCGATCAGTTGGTATCAGAGCCATTCACCAGCCGGAAATGTGAGATGAGTCTTGGCTGAGCCAGGGTTATATATCGGGTAGAGCGAGACTCCCCGGCTAATGACCGTTGTGAGTGGAGTGCAGCTCCTCACAAGGTCGGCTAAGGCTAGCGAGACGAGTCTCACATTGCCTGGTGCTTGTGAGTGTGCTTGAGCCTGACGTGGACGTCAGGGCTTAAAGGAGGGACGAATGTGACACCCCCGGAATTTGGATTAGTCCTATATATAAATGATATAATAGGACTAAATCTCTAACCCGTCTATAGCATTTTGGATGGTAGCAAGATCCAAGAGGTTAGTTCTAGGATGGGTGACCCCCTGGGAAGTGGGGCGACACAGTATGTGCCATGTATCGCTCCCTAAAGTACTAATGACAATATATTTTACCTCAACAGTACTAATTTTTTTTTTAAAAAAAAAATTGAAAGAAAGTTTTAAAGTTCTTGTTGTCAAAATAAAAATGAAAACTTGTATTTAAGAATTACAAATAATTCATCATTTCCCCTTATGTTATTTTTTTTATAAAAATTCTAATTAAAAAATTTTAAAAAAAGAATGAAATATAAAATAATGCATGAGGTTCTCCGTTCTCAATTCTATCTCAATCATCTACAGCCTTTCCCCATCCAGCCAAAGTCTCGAACTATGCATCCGGTTCCCAATCAAACAAACTTGGATTTTTATTTTGACCTAAATATTTGGTGATCCGCACTAAAAAGTCCAAAGGGAATCTCTAAGCGTATCGGCCCAAATTGGTCTAATTGGGCTGGGCCCACTTCCCACGCTACCGATCCGACGAAGAGAGAATTATGAGATGGGGAAGCTGTAGTATTCTGGATCGTACAATATCAAAATCCCAACACCGGTCTAAACCAACGCCACACGAGCACTTATCTCGTCCTCACCGTCAGATCAACGATCTATGAACCCACACCGCAATCTAGACCGTCCACGTGTTTTACTCAGCCGCCATCCGCGTGCTCTTATTATTATCTGGGAATTTCGGGATCTACCGCGGCATCTCCCGCTACCGATTCCCGGCATCTTCTGAAGTTCTGATCCGATGCGCTCAAATCCAACGGCTACGATTACTCTCCGCTCCCCATTATATAAGAAGCCATTTCCCCCAAAATTAAAAGTTGAAACCAAAGCGAGAGAGTTAATAATTAGTTTCGTCGTCTCTTCTCAGCGCACTTCCGCCGCGCGAGCAAATGGAAATGCCACTGGAGGCCGTCGCCCTCCCCGCCGTGGTAGCCGGCGGCTCCATTTGGACGTGCCTCGCGATCATCGCCGCCGCTGTTGGGCTCTGGTGCATTAGAACTGTAGGATTCAGATCCGAAGCCTGTTCTTCTCTCCTTACGTCATCTCCGCCCTCGCTCTCGCCCTCGCCCGGTCTCAGCAAGCCCATCATCGATCGGCCAATTCTCAGCCGCTTCGAGCTCGATGATCCGCCGTCTCCGTCCCACCGTGAGGAGGTGGGCACGCCGAAGGTACGCTTCACGGCGTACTACTACGTGGACGACGACGACGACGACCAAGACCACGAGGAGAGGGAGGCGCATGGCGCCGTTGGCGACGGCGTTAACGGTGATAATCAGAAGCGTTTCGCGAAGCCCTGGGAAGGGGTCGTCCCGAAGTGGGAGGTGTCGGTGCCCGGAAACGGCGACGTTGGTTGGTACCGTTACCAGGACATGACGGTGCTTAACGGCAGCGTGGTCAAATTGTGGGACAGGAACGGCGGGTTAACGGCGAGCCCTCGAAGGAGGGGTATAATGGGAATCTACCAAAAATCTATTTAAAAATATGAGAAGTGCTATGTATATATTATATATGAAGTTCATTATGTATGTACATTATGTAGTATATTTTAGTATAATTTTGTTTTTTTTTGTTTTTTTTTTTTTTGGTTTTGCCTGGCTTGTCCGCTATCTCCTCATAAATTCCTTACCAACCTTCGCTATCTAATTACTGCCGAGGCCAGAGCGGACTCCAATGAACTGCCATGGCCTTCTAGAAGATCCTTAGGATGGGAAAAATTCCAACTATTTTAATGTTAGTTTAACAGCTTCGGATGCTTTCATTATTTTGTTGCACCAAACGACTGCGCAATTTCAATGATCGTGGGCCTTTTGGTAGTTCGCACATTATACAGCCAAGCTTTAAAATAGTTAAAAAGTAAATTGTGTTATAAATTGTGTTATGAGATGAGCTGGGGTTTGAGATGTCTTCATTTCTTTTTGTTTTCTGTTGGATCAATTTTTTCAATAAAGAAATTATTACTACAACAATTTTGCTCTATTAAATTAATTTAATTATATTGAAAATTAAATTGTTATAAATACATTTTATTATAATAATTTGTGCCATTGTAATAATATAAATTATATTATTTAGTCATTGACTATCACAAAATTTATAATAACGATTCTTATTTGTAGTAAAAAATTAATTTTAATATTTTTTAATTGCAGCAATATTTATTGCTGGGAAAGAATGAAACTCTTAGTTGTGTGTCGAAATTATTTTTAAATCCCTTTTTCTTTTCTCATTCAATTATATTGGATAATACAAATAGTCCAATTTTGAGGTTTCTTCTTGTGCTTCAATTATTATTTCAGCCAATTAAAATACATATTATTAAAATTTTAATATTGAAAAAATTATATTCTAGAAAATACAAAAAAATCCTATAAATTAAATAATGTTATGTATGCTATAAAAAATCTAAATACAACATCATAAAAAAAATAAAAAATAAAATTGTGCTCTATACACTAATCTTGGTGCTCTCTTTTTTTTATTATTATTATTATTATTATATCATCATTGTCTCAAAGAAATGAAAAACGAGGTGGGGATAGACAAAAAAAAATACAACATTATTGAAAAACTAGAGAATAGTAGCAATAAGTAACTAAAACAGTGACATCATACGGGTAGTAAAAATCAACTTGATTTATAATATAAAATATTGAGTTAATTTTATCAGACTTTTCTAAATCAGTAGTGCTACCGGTATACCCCGCTTCGGGGTGTACATCATACACCCCGAAGCTGGGTGGCTGCGATTTATGAGAATTAAGCGGGATTTCTAAGACTTCTATTCTCACCCCGCATCTTCTCTTTTCTCTCTACCTAAAACACTCTCCCCTACATTCTCTCTCTCGCGCTCGCTCTCTCTCCATTCCCTCTCTCTCTCGCGCTCGCGCTCTCTCTCTAGGGCTCTTTCTCTTTCTCTCGCTCGCTCGCTACGACTCTCGACCAGCAGCCGAGGGCTGGTCAAAGCATGCCTCTCTTTTCTCCGTCGTCTAGGGTTGCCTTTGAATCGCCTTGCTCAGCACCCGAGGACCGCTCAACAAAGAGCTCTCTCGCCTCCGTCATCTCCGTTGTGTAGGGTTTAGGGTTTAGTTACCTCGCCTCGCCGCGCCGATCGGTATGGTTTCCTATTTTTGCATTGTGTACATTGTGTACCGGTACCAACCTGAGGAACACCTGTCACGCCCCGGGTGGAAACCAGAACCCGGGCCCATCTACAGATCCGCCGTGCACACGGTATTTCCCGCGTACACGAAGCGTTGGTAACCTGCTCAGATATAAGAAATAGTAATAAAAGAGTATAAAATCAGAGCTGAACTAAAACTACTACATCTTAGACAATAGCTGGAAGTAAAAAGTACAACTGTAAAATAAATACAAATATCTCTCCCAGCTCACCACAAATATACAACTAACTGCCTAAAGCCAGACCCAAAAAGAAATACACAGAAAGCTGTCTGAGGAAAAAGGGTACACTAAAAACTCCAGCTAGCAACCGTAGGGTGGGCTCTCTATCTAGTCCGCAATCCTCTTACCTCGATCAGCTGCTGACGGCCCAGCAACTCCTGCAGAAGACTCTGCAAAACAAAGGGAGAAAAACAAAGAAAAGACGATGGGGGTGAGAACTACTATAAAAATAGTAGCCTCCTCTAGTGGGTAAAGCCTCAAACTCAGACATACCCACTAGGCCTACCAGAGGCAAAAAGAGAAAAAGAGGTGGTAAGCTAAGTATAAAACTGCTGATAAAAGAGCTACCACTAATATGCCTCTACATGTCAAGCTAGAATAATAGCTAAAAGTATGCATCAGTATCTAAAAGCCTGCCTAAATAACCCAATCCGACCACCAGTAGACACTGGTACTGCCTGCTCTGCCTGCCGCAACGGGTATGCCAGCCTATGCATAACACCGAAGCAAAGGAGTCTCAAGGACTCAAAGTCTGTCTGACGCACACTCCGAAGTGGCACTCGAGGGGAGCGACCCACACGAGTAAAGTAAGTAACCACAAGTAATCTGATATAGCAGGACTGGATCGTGACTCAGATCAAGTGGGAAAACCATCCACGAAAGAAAGCCCGATCCCCCTCTCCCAATCTAATGCATAGAAACAATCCGGTCAACCACCCAAGATTCGTGGTTACCGCAATACCCTACCATCAAGCCCAGCCTGTCCCAAATCCCCAGCAACCTGACTACACTATCCCAGCCCCCGCTCGAACCTGAGCATGCTATCCCTGAAGTCTAAATGATAGGAGAAAGAAATAAAAGCATGGTTTCTCCTAAGTCAAATCCCAAAAGATAGTGTATCAGTAAATAGTGGCTTAGTTATATGACCATTTAAGCATGCAATTGTCCCAATATTTTAATCTATTTCACATGAGTAGTTAAGCTAAAGCAACGAGTGCCAACACTAATGTCTCAAAGTGATGATCCCTATTTGCATAGTCACTAATTGCTAACCTACAGCTGATCATGATACAATACTCATGCCCAAATGCCATTATATCAGTTACATAGATAAACTATCAATTATTTAATCCCATATTGCATGCAAGATTATCAACAGTAAGTTCGGCCTTTTCTAACATCGGGATACTCTGATGTTCCTAGTGAGCATACCAAAGGAGAGGGATACAACAACCACCCACCTGAAGAGCTGACTGTCCAAGTCCGATAGCTAAAAATACCAGGAAATCCAAATCTCTAACTCCAATGGGTCTAGCAATACCCGCAAACTCTCCTGGGTACAACACAAAGTTCACAATTACACTTAAATCCCAAAAACTAACCACGCAAACACATACAGAAAATCAATCCCAAAGATGTCCTTATTTCACCTGCTAAAATTGCCCAGAAAATTCCAATAAAAATATCACAGCGATCGTCGCGTCGAGACCTTCGAAACGGGTACCTGCACGTCCAAAACCGAGCCCCGTAGGCCGTGTTACAAATTCCACAGTACAGGTGCACAAATACTCACAACCACACAACTGTAAACCTTTGCACAGATAAAATGGGAATAGTATATCTCCGTGAAGGTCTCGGAAAAATCAAAGAAAAATACGGTGATGATTCTCGCGTCGAGTAGATGAAAAATGAGTATAGGCTCGTCTCGATCCGACGCTCGAGCGCGAAGAATAAAATTCGGCAAGGTGCTGCTGTCAAGAGAGAGATCCTGTAGCAATGGGGATTAAAAATGTACCAGGAACCCCTAGAAGAGCTCGGATCTGAAGAAAGTGGTCAACACGAAAAACATAGGCCTACCTCTCGTGGATCCAACGCCATGAAAATCGTCCAAAAATACCGTCGGCGTAGCTCTGTAGACCTCCCAGACTGAAGTACGACGAAAACAGGCCTCCAACAGTATATCGTCGCTCTGCGCTACGATGCCGAAGTCGTCGACGCCGCGGCCTCCAAAAATTCCGGGCTTCCTCCACAAGATGCACAATGAGGTGAGCAACAACTTTGATGAAGGGTGCTAAGGCTAAAAGGCTCGGAAAAAGCCTTAAAAGCAAGAGAGAATGGCCTATTTATAGGCCCAACCCGAAAGGAAATCCAAAAAGCTCCTATTGAGCTTTTGGGCCCAATTTTCGGGCGCCCGAAAGATTCGGGCTGCTATAGTGTTGGGCCCAGCCCGACACTGTTTGCGCCCGAATCCACCAGGTGACGCCACGTGGCCCGCCAAACAGCGAACAGCTGTGCGGGCCACTCAGAACCGGCCACGTGGCCCCTCCCCGCACAGTATGGCGGTTGGCGCCCGCCAATCAGGCGGTGCCACGTGTCAGCCGGGAAACCCGCCGACCGGTCGCCCGCCCGCGCCGGTCGCGCGTCATGGCCCCCTCGTGCGCACACGCCCCGAGGCGCCGGCCAGGTCCCCCGTGCACCGCGCCCGGTGCACGCGCGAATCAGAAAGTGACACGTGTCCTCTACACCCGGTCCACGCATTCCGCTTTGGAATTCCGTGGACCGCGCCGCATGCACCGACCAACCGGAGGCTGCCACGTGTCCCCCGCCTTGGTCCATGCACCGCCGTGCACACTCGGTAGACCGCGCGCCTTGAGCCCACCAATCAGGCGGTGCCACGTGTCCCTGCGCCGGGTCTGTGCACCCAGCCGCGCTACTCTGTGGATCGCGCACTGTAAACCGGCCAATGACAGGCCGCCACGTGGCATGCCGGCGGTCTACAGCCCCTCCCATGCACCAAAAGCCAATAAAAACTTCCGGGAGTCCCTTTTTGGGCATCCGGACTCAGAATCAAACAAGCAAATAGCCGTTTTCAAGCGTTTTTCCGTGCTGAATCCATTTCCAACCTCTGTTTGGCCTAAATCTTTTTAAAAATTTCGGCAAACCCAGCTGAAGGCCAACACAGCTAAAAATACCATACAGGGTCCATCTGTGGCATCCCTTTGATGCACCATGGGCCAGATACACCAACACTAGGTGTTCTAACAGTGGATTCACCAGAAAAAGACTGCATGGCAACCTGGGCCACTACATCCTCCCCCACTAAAAGAAAGTTTCGTCCCCGAAACAAAGAAAGCAAAACAGACGTACCTCAACCGGGAGTCTCGAACAGAAAGGGGTAGGTATCTCTCATTTCTGTCTCCAGCTCTGAAGTAGCCTCTCGCTCCTCGTGATTGCTCCACAAGATCTTCACATACGGAATGGCCTGGTTGCGCAATTCCATCACCTCACGAGCAAGAATTCGCAACGGGCGCTCCTCATACACCAAGTCCACGCTGATCTCCAAAGAAGTGAAGTCAATCACGTGCGACGGGTCAAAAACATATCTCCTCAGAGCTGAGACGTGGAAAACATCGTGAACTCCAGCCAGGCGTGGAGGTAGGGCAACTCTGTAAGCCACAGGGCCAACTCTGTCAAGTATCTCGAAGGGTCCAATAAAGCGGGGACTGAGCTTCCCACGCACTCCAAATCTCCGGACCCTTTTCGAAGGCGAGACCTTCAAGAAGACATGATCACCAACCAGAAACTCTAGGTCTCGCCGTCGAGTATCAGCGTAGCTCCTCTGACGACTCTGGGCTATCTCAAGATGTCGGCGAATTACTCTTACTTTCTCCTCAGCCTCCAAAAGTAAATCCGGTCCCAAAGTCCTCCTCTCACCCACGTCACTCCAATACAAGGGCGACCGACACTTGCGTCCATACAACATCTCAAACGGAGCCATCTGAATGCTCGCCTGATAGTTGTTGTTGTACGCAAACTCAACCAATGGTAAGTGTCGGTACCACCCTCCTTCAAAATTCATAACGCACGCTCTCAACATATCCTCGAGGGTCTGTACGGTGCGCTCGGACTGGCCATCAGTCTGTGGGTGGAAAGTAGTGCTAAACCTGAGTTGGGTCCCCAAAGCTGACTGTAAACTCCCCCAAAAGCGTGATACAAACCTCGGGTCCCTATCTGATACGATCGAAGCAGGTACACCGTGTAGCCTCACTACCTCATCCAAATACAACTGTGCCAGACGCTCCAACGACCAAGTCATCTGAACAGGCAAGAAATGTGCAGACTTGGTGAGTCTATCCACAATAACCCAAATCGCATCTGCGCCCTCGGCAGTCCAGTAACAAAATTCATAGTAATGTGGTCCCACTTCCACTCGAGAATTGGAAGACTCTGCAACTTGCCAGCAGGAAGCCGGTGCTCTGCTTTCACTTGCCGGCAAGTTAAACAGTGAGCCACAAATCTTCCAATGTCCGGCTTCATTCCGGGCCACCAAAAATATGCCTTGAGGTCCTTATACATCTTAGTACCACCAGAATGAATGGTATAAGGTGTATAATGGGCCTCCCTCAAAATCTGGTCTCTGATCTCAGGATCCGTAGGCACACATACTCGGTCCCTGTACCACAGTACTCCCAAGCTATCCACAGTAAAATCCCCTATCTGATCTGCCTGAATCTGTGATCTAATCCTCGCCAAGTGGGGGTCCTCACTCTGCGTGTCTCTAATCCTGTCCAACAGAGTGGGATGCAAGACCATAGACATAAGTCTAGCAGAGACCCCACGGGATACCACCTCTATCTGTAGCCGCCTCATCTGCTCAACCAACGGTGCCTGCTGCGAGATCATCAGACTCAGACTCGTCCTCCTACTCAAAGCATCTGCCACAACATTGGCCTTGCCGGAATGATAAAGGATACTCAAATCATAATCCTTTAACAACACCAACCACCGGCGTTGCCTCAAATTCAACTCCTTCTGAGTGAACAGATACTTCAAGCTTTTATGATCAGTGTAGATCTCGCAGTGCTCTCCATACAAATAATGCCATCACAGCTTCAGAGCAAACACCACCGCTGCCAGCTCAAGATCATGAGTAGGGTAATTTTTTTCATAGTCCTTTAATTGCCGTGAAGCATAGGCAATTACCCTACCATGCTGCATCAACACACATCCCAGACTACTGTGAGAGGCGTCGCTGTAGATCACAAACCCTTCTCCCATAACCAGGAGAGCCAAGATCGGAGCGGTCATCATTCTCTGCTTCAGCTCTTCAAAACTACTCTGGCAAGTCACGCTCCAAATAAATTTAAGCCCTTTCTTGGTCAGACGTGTGAGGGGATAGGAAAGCTTCGCAAAGCCTTCCACAAATCGGCGATAATAGCCAGCTAATCCAAGAAAACTCCGCACCTCAGTGATAGTCATCGGCCTCGGCCAATCTCGAATAACATCCACCTTGGCCGGATCAACCACCACTCCTGTAGCTGAAACTATGTGGCCCAAAAAGGCGACCTTCCGGAGCCAAAATTCGCACTTCTTAAACTTGGCATACAGCTTCTTCTCTCGCAGAAGCTGTAGCACTGTCCTCAAGTGCTCCTCGTGCTCCACATCACTCCGGGAGTAAATCAGTATATCATCAATAAACACCACCACAAACCGGTCCAAAAAGGCTGAAATATCCTGTTCATCAAGTCCATAAATGCGGCAGGGGCATTAGTCAATCCAAACGGCATCACCGTAAACTCATAATGCCCGTACCGCGATCTGAATGCCGTTTTGGATATGTCCTCGGCCCTCACCCTCAGCTGGTGGTAACCGGACTGAAGATCAATCTTCGAGAACACTAACGCTCCCTGCAACTGATCAAACAAATCATCTATCCGTGGTAGGGGATACTTGTTCCGGATGGTCACTTTATTCAACTCCCTATAATCCACACACAATCGAAGAGACCCATCCTTCTTCTTCACAAACAATACCGGCGCTCCCCACAGAGAAACACTGGGCCTAACAAAGCCCCTGTCCAACAGATCCTGAAGCTGGGCCTTCAACTCCCTCAACTCGGCAGGTGCCATCCTATAAGGTGCCTTCGAGATTGGTGCAGTCCCTGGAACCACATCAATCACAAACTCTATCTCCCTCGTTGGCGGTATAGTCGTCAACTCTGGGGGAAACACATCTGGGAACTCGCGGACAATAGGGATATCCTCGAGTCCCAGTGCCGCCGTAGGCACCTCCACAACAGTGGCCAGAAAGGCAGTGCAACCTCTGCTCATCATCCGCCTAGCCCTCGCCGAAGAAATAGTCGCTACAAACAGCGTGCTCTGGCAACCTCTAAAGATGAACTCCTCCTGTCCTGGCTCGCGGAGAGTCACCGTCCTCTCTCTGCAGTCGATAGTGGCGAAATACCATGACAGCCAATCCATCCCTAACACCAAGTCAAAATCCTGGAGTTGCTGCAAGACAAGCAAGTCTGCAGGCAATATCCAAGGTCCCAACTGCACCGGGCAAGCCACACAATACTCCTCGACATGCAAAACATGATCAGGAATCCAAACCTCTAATGCATGTGATAAGGACTCTATCTCTATACCATGAAGGGATGCAAATGCTCGACTAATAAAAGAATGAGATGCTCCAGTGTCGAATAAAGTGCGAGTCCTAATGCCAGAAAGTAAGATAATACCTGCCACCACCTGGTCGGCCGCTGAAGAGTCCGCTAACTAGGCGGCATATACTCGCCCGCTCAGTGCTGGAGGCCGATAATCGGTGGGATGGGAAGAAGATGGCCTGCTCGATAGAGCAAACGGCCGCTGAGCTGGTGGCCGCTGCTGAGGTGAATAAGGAGCCGACGCCGAAGAAGGTGCCGATGAAGCAGAAATGGGGCAAGTAGCTCGTACATACCCAGACTGTCCGCACCGGTAACATCGCCCCCATCGCAAGTCACAAGTGTCTGCCGGATGCTGACCCCTGCAAAAGATGCATCTGTCGGAAGACCGGGGCTGCCTCGACTGCTGCTGCTGTCTCGAGGACTGCTGCTGAGACCTCTGCTGTCTCGGCTGTAATCTCTGCTGCTGATGCTACGGCGGCCTCTGGGATCCACCAGGCCCTCGCCTCTCTGAACGCCCATGGCCAAAAAACTAGGGCCGCGGCGGTAGTGGCGATCTCCATGAACTGGCCTGTCCCCCGTCATCTGGGGCTGGTCGCTTCCTGTCGGAGCTCTGTGCGACCACACCCCTCCGTCTAGCTACCACATGACGTCCTCTCTCAACCCACTGTGCATGCTCCGCGGCCTACTCGAGGGTCTGAAGCCTCTGGGCATGCACTAAGGTGTAAATCTCGGGACGGAGGCCTGCCTCGAATAACTCCACCTGGTGCAGACCATCACGAGTGACAAAAGGCACACAGGTGAGCAACTCCATGAACTCCTGAAAATAAGTCTGAACCGATCGGTCGTCCTGCTGAAGGTTCTTCAAATCATCCTCCAATTTTCTCTTCACGATGGTCGAGAAGTAGGTATCCAATACTATCCGTCGAAACTCATCCCACAGTAGCTGTCGGATAATCCGGAACTCTAGTGGCTCTACCCGATGCCACCAAGCATCTGCATCACCATCCAAACAGTGCACCGCCATATGCACTCGGTACCTCGGATCGATGAAAAAGTCCCGGAAAAGCTTCTCCATCGCAGAAAGCCATCTCCCAACATCCCAGGGCTGTGCATCCCGCCCTGAAAATCTAGGCGGTCCTCGCTGAACAAACTTGGTGAGTTTGTCGGCGATGTCCTTGTCACGCCCCGGGGGTTCTAACGCGCGGAAGTTTTGAGCCACCTATGCTCCCAAAATGGTGTATATTTTTTTTTTGTCTTTCTTTAGTTTGAGAATCCGCCCCGGTGCGCGCACAGACCCGCCACGTACGCAAATTCACCCCGCTGACGGGCGGAGTCTCCTTTGCATATGCACGGCGTCCCGATTACATATTTCAACACGTATAACATTAACCACAATAGTGCAAAGCACAAGCGCATTCATCATATAATCACACCGCCCATATACTGGTCCATTTGAAAAGAGGCCAACTATTTGTAAAGGATAAAACATCGCAGGGTTTTGAAAGCGGCGTCCACCCGACGCCCATATTTCTTGAAAGCAGTTTTCGCAAACGATTTAAGCTTTTATTTTAAATTGGCCACAAGCAAAGAGAGAAAGAAAGTCCACACTCATGCATCAGTCATAAAAGAAAAAGGGCAACATCCACGTCGATCCCACAGGGGTATCGCACACCACAACTAGCTAGCACAACTAATAAAGTAAAAGGGAAAAATGAGTCCACCAAGTTGTGTTACTCAAGGTTCTCTGAACGTCGCGCGCGCACGGCCTCACCAGCGTCCCTACGCTCGCCCTCTCATGAACCTGTCACAGTGTGGGAAGTCAGTGACTATAAAAAGTAAAGAATGCAATAAGGGCAAAAATAACTCAAACCACAACATCCGGAGCAACCCCTCTTTGACTCGCGCGTACGGTCGACGCCATGGTTGACCTACCCTGAATCAAACAAAATCGGGCACCTTCCCCGACCCCCACACCGGGCGCCTACCCCGGTGTCCCCTGCTGAGCCCCTGCCTCGGCCGCCGGGCACCCGCCCCGGCATCACCGCTCACACCCCCCACCCGCGGGGGCCCCCATTCCTAACGCCACCTCTGCGTGGGGTACACGGGTCACCCTTACCACTTTTCCGGAAAAGCACACCCTTGCGGTGGCCAAACCGCCGGTGTGCGTGTAGCTACAAGAGCCTCATATTGATTAAATTATCACGAGTATGTATACAGTATATAAATGGGGTTAGTATCATAAACCGCAGTTATTTAAGCTCCGTACTTGCCCGAACATGCATAATGTATGACTTACACCTTTTCCTATACCCCTTTGGAAATTTTACCCACCTGAAGGAAAGTCTAGAGGTTGGTTCGTCCCGTCCTTCACACCCGTCGAGCGTAAGTCGTCCCGCTCTCCTGATGGAACACAGAAAGCTCAGACTAAGTAACCGAAATTAAAAGCTGTCTTTAAAATTATAAGAACCGCGGGAGACCTGACGCAGCCCTCGGACTTCGTGCGGCTTCCACCTTTGCACGGCATCGACCCGTGCATTGCGCGCACATTCGCGGACCTTCCCGCGCGGTCCCCCGACCACATGCCGTGGCGTCGCATCGCCCGTGTCACGGCGGCCCCGCACCGCGATGCGTCGCGCGGCACTCGGCCTCGTGCGGCGACGGCCGCGCGGGCGCCTGCCCGCGCGCGGCCCCGCGCGGCTACACGCCGCGCGGGCGCCAGCTCGCGCGCGGCCCCGCGCGGCTGTCCGCCGCGCGGGCGCCAACCCGCGCGTGGCCCCCCGGGGCGGTGCGCCGCGCGGGTACCCCCGCCCGCGGGCGGCCCCGCGCGGCTGCATGCCGCGCGGGCGCCAGCCCGCTCGCGGCCCCGCGCGGCGGTGCGCCGCGCGGGTGCCCCCCCGCCCGCGGGCGGCCCCGCGCGGCTGCATGCCGCGCGGGCGCCAGCCCGCGCACGGCCCCGCGCGGCGGTGCGCCGCGCGGGTGCCCCCCGCCCGCGGGCGGCCCCCCGCGGCGGTGCGCCGCGCAGGTGCCCCCCGCCCGCGGGCGGCCCCGCGCGGCTGCATGCCGCGCGGGCGCCAGCCCGCGCGCGGCCCCGCGCGGCGGTGCGCCGCGCGGGAGCGCCGGCGGCGGTGGCGGCGTCCGTCGTCGTCGTCGCCCGGCCCCACCCCGCGGTGGCGGCCCGGCGATCCGACGCCCCCTCCCCGTTTATCTAAAAAAAAAAAATAAATAAAACAAATTTACGTGGTTACCTTGGATCGCGAGGGGAGGTGTACGGGATCGCAGATTCCGAGCGGAAGTGGAAAAGGTTGGGTTGCCGTTCTCCCTCTTCTCGTTCCCTGGAAACCCTAGCCGCTCGGTCGAGGAGGAGGAGGGGGAAAAATAAAAAGGTGTGTGGGAAACCCTAATTCCGAGCGGGTATTTATAACCCACGTACAACATAAGACTAATAAATCCCTAATTATACGAATCCTAACATGAGGAAATCTAGCGGCTAATAGATGCTCGGAAAAGCGTGCAGATTGATCGCACGGATCCCGGAGCGTCGAGCGAGGGTCCAAACTTCGGAATTTAAATCTGGGAGCTCCCGGAGTCGGAATTCGGATCCGATCGCACCGCCGTTCTCGGCTCCGCGAGCTCTACTCACTAAAATTCCCGCAGCCCATGACGGATCACTCCAAAAATAATTAAAAAATTAAATAACTCAATTTATAATGTTCTGGTTCCGTGGATGCCCCATTAGAAAAACTAAGCGGGTCTTACAGTTCTGCTCCTCCTCCGCAGTCAATGGCTGGATAGCTCCTGGAGCCCCACTACTAGACGATGGTGCCGATGGTACAGGGGGTACAACTGGGGCCTCAGGAACAGCCGGGGGTGGTGCCTCTCTCTGGGCAAGAAACTAGTCCATCCTCTGCTCCTGTCGGCGCTGACCCTCCGCCAACTGGGCCACCAAGGCCCTCAACTCACTAAGCTCAGAGGGTCTGGGCTGCTCCGGCTCATCCGGGGGTAGGGGAGTACCCCGGGTAGGAATCTGGCATCGAGGAGGCATCCTGCCACAAGAAACCAAACATCAGTAACAAAACCCCACACGACCCAATCTAGCGAAAATCAAAAGACATCCCCATATTTCTGTAACTTTATGTTGTTTGCAGCCAACATAATTGTTCAATAGAAATAGACTATGTCGATCCCTCTTCACTCATAGGAAGAGTCAACTAAATAAATCACCGACTTTCGCAAAATATCACGCCACTCACGCCCTATCATCCTCGGGTCTGCCCAAAAAGCCTAGGGTTTCCTAAGTCCCAACTGACCTATCCCTAAGCTCTGATACCACCTAATCTGTCACGCCCCGGGTAGAAACCAGAACCCGGGCCCGTCTACAGATCCGCCGTGCACACGGTATTTCCCGCGTACACGAAGCGTCGGTAACCTGCTCAGATATAAGAAATAGTAATAAAAGAGCATAAAATCAGAGCTGAACTAAAACTACTACATCTCAGACAACAGCTAGAAGTAAAAAGTGCAACTGTAAAATAAATACAAATATCTCTCCCAGCTCACCACAAATATACAACTAACTGGCTAAAGCCAGACCCAAAAAGAAATACACAGAAAGCTATCTGAGGAAAAATGGTACACCAAAAACTCCAGCTACCAACCGTAGGGTGGACTCTTTATCTAGTCTGCAATCCTCTTACCTCGATCAGCTGCTGACGGCCGAGCAACTCCCGCAGAAGACTCTGCAAAACAAAGGGAGAAAAACAAAGAAAAGATGATTGGGGTGAGAACTACTATAAAAACAGTAGCCTCCCCTAGTGGGTAAAGCCTCAAACTCAGACATGCCCACTAGGGCTACCAGAGGCAAAAAGAGAAAAAGAGGTGGTAAGCTAAGTATAAAATTGCTGATAAAAGAGCTACCACTAATATGCCTCTACATGTCAAGCTAGAAGAATACCTAAAAGTATGCATCAGTATCTAAAAGTCTGCCTAAATAACCCAATCCGACCACCAGTGGACACTGGTACTGTCTGCTCTGCCTGTCGCAATGGGTATGCCGGCCTATGCATAACACCGAAGCAAAGGAGTCTCAAGGACTCAAAGTCTGTCTAACGCACACTCCGGAGTGGCACTCGAGGAGAGCGACCAACACGAGTAAAGTAAATAACAACAAGTAATCTGATATAGCAGGACTGGATCGTGACTCAGATCAAGTGGAAAAACCATCCACGAAAGAAAGCCCGATCCCCCTCTCCCAATCTGATGCATAGAAACAATCCGGTCAACCACCCAAGATTCGTGGTTACCGCAATACCCTACCATCAAGCCCAGCCTGTCCCAAATCCCCAGCAACCTGACTACACTATCCCAGCCCCCGCTCGAACCTGAGCATGCTATCCCTGAAGTCTAAATGATAGGAGAAAGAAATAAAAGCATGGTTTCTCCTAAGTCAAATCCCAAAAGATAGTGTATCAGTAAATAGTGGCTCAGTTATATGACCATTTAAGCATGCAATTGTCCCAATATTTTAATCTATTTCACATGAATAGTTAAGCTAAAGCAACGAGTGCCAACACTAATGTCTCAAAGTGATGATCCCTATTTGCATAGTCACTAATTGCTAACCTACAGCTGATCATGATACAATACTCATGCCCAAATGCCATTATATCAGTTACATAGATAAACTATCAATTATTTAATCCCATATTGCATGTAAGATTATCAACAGTAAGTTCGGTCTTTTCTAACATCGGGATACTCTGATGTTCCTAGTGACCATACCAAAGGAGAGGGATACAACAACCACCAACCTGAAGAGCTGACTGTCCAAGTCCCACAGCTGAAAATACTAGGAAATCCAAATCTCTAACTCCAATGGGTCTAGCAATACCCGCAAACTCTCCTGGGTACAACACAAAGTTCACAATTACACTTAAATCCCAAAAACTAACCACGCAAACACATACAGAATCCCAAAGATGCCCTTATTTCACCTGCTAAAATTGCCCAGAAAATTCCAATAAAAATATCACAGTGATCGTCGCGTCGAGACCTTCGAAATGAGTACCTGCACGTCCAAAACCGAGCCCCGTAGGCCGAGTTACAAATTCCACAGTACAGGTGCGCAAATACTCACAACCACACAACTATAAACCTTTGCACAGATAAAAGGGGAATAGTATACCTCCGTGAAGGTCTCGGAAAAATCCAACAAAAATATGGTGATGATCCTCGCGTCGAGTAGATGAAAAATGAGTCAGGCTCGTCTCGATTCGACGCTCGAGCGCGAAGAATAAAATTCGGCAAGGTGCTGCTGTCAAGAGAGAGATCCTGTAGCAATGGGGGTTAAAAATGTACCAGGAACCCCTAGAAGAGCTCGGATCTAAAGAAAGTGGTCAACACGAAAAACATAGGCCTACCTCTCGTGGATCCAACGCCATGAAAATCGTCCAAAAATACCGTCGGGGTAGCTTTGTAGACCTCCCAGACTGAAGTGCGACGAAAACGGGCCTCCAACAGTATATCGTCGCTCTGTGCTACGATGCCGAAGTCGTCGACGCCGCGGCCTCCAAAAATTTCGGGCTTCCTCCACAAGATGCACGTACAACAAGGTGAGCAACAACTTTGATGAAGGGTGCTAAGGCTAAAAGGCTCGGAAAAAGCCTTAAAAGCAAGAGAGAATGGCCTATTTATAGGCCCAACCCGAAAGGAAATCCAAAAAGCTCCTATTGGGCTTTTGGGCCCAATTTCCGGGCGCCCGGAAGATTCGGGCTTCTACTGTGTTGGTCCCGGCCCAACACTGTTTGCGCCCGAATCCACCAGGTGATGCCACGTGGCCCGCCAAACAGCGAACAGCTGTGTATGGCACCCAGAACTGGCCACGTGGCCCCTTCCCTCACAGTATGGCGGTTGGCGCCCGCCAATCAGGCGTCGCCACGTGTCAGCCTGGAAACCCGCCGACCGGTCGCCCGCCCGCGCCGGTCGTGCGGCGTGGCCCCCTCGTGCGCACGCGCCCCGAGTCGCCGGCCAGGTCCCCCGTGCACCGCGCCCGGTGCACCCGCGAATCAGAAAGTGAAATGTGCCCCCTACACCCGGTCCACGCATCCCGCTTTGGAATTCCGTGGACCGCGCTGCGTGCACCGACCAACCGGAGGCTGCCACATGTCCCCCGCCTTGGTCCATGCACCGCCGCGCACATCCGGTAGACAGCGCGCCTTGAGCCCGCCAATCAGGCGGTGCCACGTGTCCCTGCGCCGGGTCTGTGCACCCAGCCGCGCTACTCTGTGGACCGCGCACTATAAACCGGCCAATGACAGGCCGCCATGTGGCATACCGGCGGTCTACGGCCCCACCCATGCACCAAAAGCCAATAAAAACTTCCGGGAGTCCCTTTTTGGGCATCCGGACTCAGAATCAAACAAGCAAATAGCTGTTTTCAAGCGTTTTTCCGTGCTGAATCCATTTCCAATCTCTGTTTGGCCTAAATCTTTTTAAAAATTTTGACAAACCCAGCCGAAGGCCAACATAGCTAAAGATACCATACAGGGTCCATCTGTGGCATGCCTTTGATGCACCATGGGCCAGATACACCAACACTAGGTGTTCTAACAGTGGATTCACTAGAAAAAGGCTAATGGGAACCTGGGCCACTACAACACCTTTGTACCGGTACACTTATTTTTGTACCGAAACACCTTTGTAGGGTTTCCTTATTTTATTTTTTCTTTTTCTGTTTTTGCTTCAATTTTTGAAGGGCACATTCTTAGATGACATGGTCACAATTGGAATTTCACCCATAGCACTACTCATGTCTTTAAGAGCTGAAGACTCCTGAATTCAGCAATTTAAAAAAAAAAAAAAAAATCCAATTAGACCATTTCCTTTGTACAGAAATAAGTGTACCTGTACATTGTGTACATTATGTACCGGCACCAACCTAAGGAACACATATGTATCGGTACACTTATTTGTGTACCGGAATACCCCTGTAATACTAGTGTCAATAAATTAAAGAAAAAAACACTGCAACATCTACCTTAATCTTCTAGAGAAGATCATAACCAGTCATTGCAGGCATACAGTAGTCTGTGATGATCAAATTCACCTCAATGAACCAAATTCTTGTAATTGTTCAGGACTATTGACCTTTTAAAGAGCTGTACAACATGAATATATGGGTACCATATATTACAATTGTTACAATTGTAACATTTTGCAATTGGTCAGGAATATTGGTTTAGGTAACAGCTATATATGGTTTCTGTACAGTCATATAGACAAAACGGATTAGTTGTATGCTTTCCTTGCTTTCATCAGTGCATATATAGCTCTTTAAACAGTCCATATTGCTTTGAATAGTCCATAAATTCATGTTGTACTAAGATATGATTTTATCAATACAAACTGATATGGTGATTATAATGCAGCTGAAGATATGGTTTCTACCAGAACTATGTCATCGAGCAGAGTGGCCGAGGAGGCCACCACTAGTAGTCATGGTAGGAGAAAGAGCCCAACAAAGATTCAATTGGTTTGTGAAAGATGTTATCCAAATCATCTATACAATACGATGAATGTACAAGAGTCTCCCAGCACTAAGTGAAGTTATCTCTACTGAACAAATAGCACTCTTGAGAACAACGCCATTTGCTTCATATATTGACCTTCCACCTCTAAAGCAAGACCTTGTATTAGTGGATACTCTCCTAAGTTTTTGGGATGAGGAGAACAGAGGTGTTAGAATCGGAGAAACTTTCATTCCCCTTATTCCGGATGAAATAGCTATCTTGGTTGGGCTACCGACGCAGGGGGAGCCGATTGAATGGTCAAAAAAGAGTATAAATTCGGATATTTTTGATAAATACTTTAATGGCGATTATAAGCACGCCGATAGAAGAAAACTTCGTCATATCTTATACACTCTTGCTGGACAGCAGGGTGGGGACGCCGTCACCGATTTTGTCTCCATTTTTGTATTATATGTTTTTGCGACGGTTCTCTTTCCCACTAGCCACTATAATGTGCCGAAGGCTCTGTATAGATATATAGATGATAAATATAGAATAGGCGACTATGCCTGGGGGCATACTATATATAATTTTCTTGTAAGTTCCATTTCGAAAGCATCCCGTCATGTAAAGCGTCGGAATAGAGGGGACGAAATAAATGCCGGCTATATTGATGGGTGTACAGTAGTCTTCACGGTGAGTACAATTCTAAATTAGTGTTTTAATATATTTTATTTTGTAAATATTCATATGTTCATTCCATTACTGATAAGTCATGATGATCATAAATGTAGAGCTGGGCGTATGAGCATATAAAGGGTTTGGGTACTTCGGATGGGGATAAGGCTGTCCCACGGATGAGAAAATGGAAAGCTTCAGTAGCATTTAGGAGCTATGATAAGCTTAGGAAAAAATTATTGTCTTATTCTCCTTCAGAGGTAAAAATTTTTTTTAGGAATGTTAATTTTATAAATTTTCTTTAAAATATTAAATGTAAATATCTAATGTTATATATATATATATATATATATATATATATATATATATATATATATATATATATATATATATATATTTATATATTGCAGGTTATACCTAACTTTACCTATCGTCCGGCAGAAATGTATATATTAAATCGTACGGCAGGTGTTGGGCAGCTGCCGCAGGTATTGTATAAGTTAAGGATTATATATGTTATGATGTGGTTACTTTACTAATTTCCCTACTGACCGTCGTTGCGTGCTTCTTTATTGATTCAGATTCAACCGGCTACTCCTGTGGCTACTACCTCTAGAGCTGGGGATAGTAGCAATATAAGAAATTTAATTAATAATTTGGAACAAGCTCTTTATGGGCTCGAAGAGCGGATTAAAATCTTGCAAGCAGAGAATATAAAGTTAAAGGATATAAATAAGAAGCTTCAGGATCAAATTTTGAGTGGCTCTGCTGTTGCAGCAGGAGAAGGCGGCGCGACAGGCGATGTCGAAAAAGAAAATGTTGAGGATCAGGCTGAAGGTGGGCAGCACACAATAGGGAAAGAAACCAGCGAACATCTCGTTGATGCTGGTGAGATTAATATAGTGGTGCCCATTGCCGATATTACAACCGACGTCCCTTCAAGAATTGAAAGAATTAAAGGCCGAGAAAGGAAGCGAAAGGAATTATCAGATGATTTCACGGCCGGGAAAAGAGGAAAAAAAGCATATTATATTAGAAAGCGTCGCCTTGATTCTAAAGAGCAGGGGTCGAAACAAACTGAAGCTTCAAATTCTGCTTCCGGGGCCATTGCCGACATCCTTATGGTATTATTGTATTAAGTTTATTGTATTTAATCTTAACAATTTTATAAACTATGACAATTGCATAATATTTTGAATGATAACATGCATTAAAAAAAATTTTGATGATCCAGAAGGTGGAGTTTCATCCATCAATGTTCCGGATGAACCCTCTCTGGATAGCTCACCCGGATTCATTATTGAGCCTTGTTGCGACTATCCGGGTCGAGATAAAATTCCGAAAGAGGAAGATTTTGCAATCAACATTTTTATAGCACAACCAATAACTAAGTTAGTCCACCATATCATATATTCTTTTAATTGTTATATATGTCTATTTTAATTTTCTCATTACTTAGCATAATATCTCTAATTCTTTTTGATAGGGGAGCTATATCGGAAGATAGCACCAAAGGGTCGGATTCGCCTTCTATTAGTGGCGAAATCCTCCGAAACTTCTTATTTGGAGGCCCGACCCGCGATGAGGTTCGTGCAGTAAAAACGACAAAAAACTAGTTAAATCTTGAAATATATATATATATATATATATATATATATATATATATATATATATATATATATATATATATATATATATATATATGTCACGCCCCGGGTGTAAACCAGAACCCGGGCCCGTCTAGAGATCCGCCGTGCATGCGGTATTTCCCGCATACACGAAGCGTCGGTAACCTGCTCAGATATAAGAGATAATAAATAAGGAGCATAAGAATCAGAGCTGAACTAAAACTACTGTATCTAAGACAGAAGCTGGAAGTAAATAAGGTACAACTGTAAAATAATACAAACATCTCTCCCAACTCACCACAAATATACAAATAGCTGGCAAAAGCCAGACCCAAAAAGAAATATAAAAAACTGTCTAAGAAAAACCAGGTACACCAAAAACTCCAGCTAACATCCCTCGGGTGGCTCGCTATCTAATCCGCAATCCTCTTACCTCGATCAGCTGCTGACGGCCCAGCAACTCCCGCAGAGGACTCTGCAAAACAAGGGAGAAAAAGGAACAAAGAAAAGACAATGGGGGTAAGTACTACTATAAAATAGTAGCCTCCCCTAGTGGGTAAAGTCTCAACTCAGACATGCCCACCAGGTCAACCAGAGGCAATAAGAGAAGAAAAAAAGGGGGGTAAAGCTAAGTATAACAACTGATAAAGTGCTACCCCTAATATGCCTCTACATGACAAGCTAACAAGAATGGGGAAAAATATGCATTAGTATCTAGAAGCCTGCCAAAATAACCCAATCTGACCACCAGTGGACACTGGTACTGCCTGCTCTGCCGCGACGGGTATGCCAGCCTACGCATAACACCGAAGCAAAGGAGTCTCAAGGACTCAAAATCTGTCTGCCGCGCACTCCGGAGTGGCACTCATGGGGAGCGACCCACACGAGGAAGAGTAAATATTCACAAGTATCCTGATGTAGCAGGACTGGATCGTGACTCAAATCAAGTGGGAAAAACCCTCCACAAAAGATAGCCCGATCCCCCTCACCCAATCTGATGCAATAGTACAACCCGGTCAACCACCTAAAATCCGTGGTTGCCGCAATACCCTGTCATAAAGCCCAGTCTGTCCCAAATTCCCAGCAACCTGACTACACTATCTCAGCCCCCGCTCGAACCCGAGCAAGCTATCCCTTAAGTCTAAATAATAGGAGAAAGAAAAATAGAAGCATGGTTTCTCCTAAGTCAAGTCCCAAAAATAGTGTATCAGTAAATAATGACTTAGTTATGTGACCAATTTAAGCATGCAATTGTCCCAGTATTTTAGTTTATTTCACAGGAATAATGAGAATAAAGCAACTAATGTCATGATTATTGTCTCAAGGTAATGATTCTTATTGCCAGTCATTAATTACTAACCTACCACTAAACATGCTGTCCAGGATAATTAGGTGATTAAACAAGTGATCAAGATACCGAACTCATGTCAAAAGAAATGTCATCATCATGGATAAACTTATCAATTATTTAAATCTCTATTGCATGCAAGGCTATCAACAATAAGCTAAGCCTTACTAACATTGGGATACTCTGATGTTCCTAGTGGGCATACCAAAGGAGAGGAGTACAACAACCACCCACCTTAAAAGCTGACTGTCCAAATCCCACAGCTGAAAATACCAGGTAAATCCAAATCTCCTACTCCAATGAGTCCAGCAATACCCGAAACTCTCCTGGGTACAACACAAGGTCCACAATTACACATAAGTTCCCAAAACTGCTCTTACAACCACATACAAAATCAGACCCAAAGATGTCCAAATTTCACCTGCTGGAAATGCCCAGAAAATTCTCAGAAAAATATCACAGCGATCCTCGCGTCGATACCTTCGAAACGGATACCTGCACGCCCAAAACTGAGTTCGGTAGGTCAAGATACAAATTCGGCAAGGTGGTGCGCTCAAACAATTTCTGCATCAAAAACTGTAGCACTGTACACAGGGAAAAAGGGATTTTCACCTCCAATAAAATCTCTGAAAAATCTAAGAAAAATACGAGCGCGTTCCTTGCAATCTGTAGATGAAAAAGTTGTACAAGCACGTTTCCGTCTGACGCTCGTGCGCGAAGATATCGCCAAAACACTCCAATGCTGTCCCAAAAATCCACACAGAAAAAGGGTCACAATGGCACCTCGGGATCCATGCCAAAACTCAGAACGGGAAAGCGCGATCAATACGAAAGATGAAGCCCTACCTCTTAGGAGTATGCCGGCACAAGAATCGCTAAAAAAGAAGGTCGGGGTAGCCCAGGGAAAATTTCACACCGAACTGCGACGAAGAAGAACATCGAAAATGAAACGTCGCACCGCGCCGTAAAATCTGGAACCTCGGGATGCGTGCTCCTAAAAATCCCAAAACTCTGCAGGAAGATCAAGCACTCGAAGATGAACAAAACACTAGAAGAGAGCTCGGGGAGATGGGGCTTGGAAATGGGTGAAAAAAAACCTAAAGAAGGCAGCTCGGGTTGCCTTTTATAGGCTGTGGGGAACAAATCCGGAAATTCAGGATTTGTCCCCACTTTCGGGCGCCCGGTCCGGCCCGAAGCGAATTCGGGCGTGCACAGTGCGGCCCAGCCCGGCCCTCCCCGTCGCACGGGATCCAGCCGCCGTCCGACCCGCCTCGGGGCTTGACACGTATCCACCAAACAGGCGGCAGCCGTGCAAGCCCCGCGGGGAAGCGCCACGCGTCCCCGCCCGCGGTCAACACGGTAGGTGGCGCCCGCGAATCAACGGGCGCCACGTGGCGCTGCCCACCTGCCCGTCGTACGGCCCAACCGCCCCACCTACCCCCCGCCTGCTCCCCGCGCCGTGTGGACCGCGCGCCCGTGGACCCGCCAGTCCGGGGCTGCCATGTGGCGCGCCCCGGTCTATGGCTCCCCCGTACGCTCTCGTGGACCGAGCGCGCGTGGGCCTCCCAATCCGGCGCTGCCACGTGGACACCCGTCGGTCCACGCCTCCCGCGGTTCACCCCGGCCTCACACCAGCTATTCCGTGGACCAAGCCGCGTGCGCCGACCAATCAGAGGGCGCCACGTGGCACTCCCGCCGGTCCACGGCTCCCCGATGCACCAGAAATCTAGTAAAACTTCCGGGAGTCCATTTTTGGGCATCCGAACTCAAAATTAACAAGCAAACAGCGTTTTCTCACGTTTAATCCAATGAATCCAAAACCGACCTAGATTAAGCATCTAAAACACTGATTTCTAAAATTTGGCATGCTTATAATCCAAAACTCCATAATGACAGTTCTTCAAGAATTATTTATGGGTAAAGTATAATCCTCCAAAATTAAATTGGAGTGATTGAAAGTGAAACCCTTTTATTCAATGCACTTGTTCGTAAAACCCTTTTGTTCAAAAAAAAACAAAACATAAAACCAGAGCATTGAAAAACATGTAATGCCTCATTAAGAAAATCTCAAGAGAAACCAATCAAAGCATTACACACAGTCAAGCTATTCAGAACTTAAGACAAGGAAAGATATCACCTTTCGAATCCAAAATCGCTGGATTTGGGTTGTCTTGATTCGTTGTGGCCGGGGTTGTCCGCTTTGACTGTTGATCCACCTTAGGTCTTTGCCTCGCGATGATCCACTTGTATTTCGTTGTGGCTCGGACCTTGGTGGGTTGAGTGAACTCATTGCTTGATGTGTCTTTTGAATCCTTTGAGTCCGCTCCGTAGATGAAGTTGCCGAAGAATTTTTCTTTCTCTTTTCGGGCAACCTTCACCAAATGTCCTTCAAGTCCACAAGGTGACAAGTCCTTCCTTTCGATTTCATTGTGGAACTTGAAGCATGCGCAGTTTGGTCCTTTTTAACTCCCAAACCAACCTTGCTTGTTTGACCTAATCCGGACATACAATTAAGTTTCTTGGAACCGTTGAAAACCTTTGTATGTCGGATTTAAGTTCATGAACTTGCTTGGTCAAAGCTTGGTTGGTGACATGAATCTCCTCAAACTGCTTTTCTAGAAACCAATCTTGTCCATATATGATTTTGCATTCATCTCCGATTGGTTTAGCTTTTCTTGGAGGATTTTATTGTTATCCAATAACCGTCCATGTTCCTCCTCGAGATCATGAAGTTTGATCTTTAAAGTTTGATTCTCGTCTTGAACTCTGTCGTTGCTTCCTCAACTTCTTGTAAGTTTGCCATCTTCTTTGATTCCGCAAGAAGTTGTTGGTATGCCTCACGAGTTCTTCTTCGTCCGACTCCCTCACTTGATGACTCTCCTCCGGTTGTTGATGTTTCATGCAAAATCAAAGGAATAGAGTCAGTGACTAAAGATGATAAGCACAAATTAGAAGAGGGAATTTGAGAGGCATGAAAAGCAACAAATTTTTCTTTTTCCTCTTCACTTGAGGTCGATTCATCGAACTAGAATCGTCCCAAGTTTTTGCTTGCAAAGCCTTCTTTTTGTATGATTTCTTAGAAGGACAATCCGTTGAAATATGGCCGTAGCCTTTGCATCGATAGCATCGGATTTCCCCTTCGAAATCATCTTTTTCTTTTTCTTTAGAAGGTTTTGCAACGCCTTTGAGTTTAGAGGATTTAGAACCCGATGATCCTTTAGATGGTTTCGTGGATGAAGATCCATCGGTTCGATTCTTCCAAAATTTCCGACGAAATTTCTTTGTGATCCGCGCCAATTGTTCTTCAAAATCGGCAAAAGAGATTTCATCATCGGAACTTGATTCGTCATCTTCTTCCTTTGTTGATTTGAATGCAATACCTGTAAGCTTAGAAGAAGACTTGGAAGAAATTGATTAGTAGGAAAAGTCATCTCATAAGTTTGTAAAGCACCTACTAATTCCTCTACACTCATCTCATCCGGATGACTAACGGTTTCAATGGCGGTAACCTTTGCCCTAAACCGTTCCGGAAGAGTCCGAAGAATCTTTCTTACAATTTTCGACTCCGGGATCTTTTCTCCTAAATTAGCACATGTATTAATTACATCTTGAAGTCTAGTGTAATAATCTGTAAACAATTCATGCTCTTCCATATGAATAGAGTCAAATTGACTTGTAAGCATCTGGAGCTTTTGAATTTTTACAAGATTAGTACCCTCATGTGTAATTTTGAGAATATCCCAAATTTCCTTCGCGGTTTCACACGCGGAAATTCTTGTAAACTCAGTCGAGGAAAGAGAATTATATAAAGCGTTCATACCTTTCCCATTGTAAGAAGATCTTTCGATTTCCTCTTTGGACCATCTAGAGCGAGGTTTTGGGGTAGTAGAATTTCCTACTTCCTCAACCGGATGCACCCAACCGTATTCCACGGTTTGCCAAACCCGCTCATCAATAGAGATGAGAAAAGCTCTCATCCGCACTTTCCAATATGCATAATTGGTCCCATCAAAAAGAGGAGGTCTAAAAATATTACCACTTTCACCCAACATGATAGATAAACCTAAAACCCGCTCTGATACCAATTGTAGAGTTATTTAGGATCCACAAGGATCTAAATAGGTACTATCAAACACCTAGAGGGGGGTGAATAGGTGTAATATTATAAAAACCAATCTCAGTGCAAAAATAAAAACCAATGCGGAAAATAAAAATCAACACACCGAGATTTACGTGGAAACTCCAATCCAGGAGAAAAACCACGGGACCAACACGCAATAACAATCCACTAAGAATTGAAGAATAACAAGGTGATTACCGACTCCACGGACTCGACCCCTCCTTCAACTTCTTCGGACCTTGCGCTCCACCGATTGCACGTCCACTGCACACGTTCGAATCCACGAACGCCACTCGAATCCACGAGCACACGTTTCGAATCCACGAAACGCCTTCAACACACCGAATCCACGGTGCCACGTCGAATCCACGACGCAAACTCAGCCGATAAAGAATATAGGCTTCGATGGTGATCCTTTGCTTAGATTATCATTGAAGAACCGTAGAAGAAATCTCTAAGCAAAGATTAGATCAATTCGACAAAAGATAGATCTTGGAAGAACCGTCGAATTGACCTAAAAGAGGCTAAAAGAAGAACGATAAAAACCTAGCCTCTAGGGTTGCTCTCGAGTGTTTTCTGAATTAATCGGTATTGGTCATCCACGTCGAGAAACCCTAAGTGTCTATTTATAACCCTTGGAAACATATTAGAGTCGGTTTAGGAAACTTTTCCCGAGAGGGCATTGTGTACCGGTACCAAATATTGTGTTCCGGTACTCAATGGTGCAAAACACAGATTTTTCTATTGTGTTCCGGTACGCGAGTCTGTGTTCCGGTACGCAATACAATTTCAGAAAATTCTGTGTCGGGTTTGAGGAACTTCAAGTGTGGTTCCGGTACGCAATGTAAAAACTGATTTTTCCAAGATAAACTTTATCCAAAACAAACCAAGTACCGGAATCCAAACTTAAAACAAGTTGTAAGTTAAAACCAAGTTCCTAAAACCAAGTCTAAACCGGTTTTCATTAATTTCCTGTTTCCAATGATTATAAATGAACTTTAATCACCATGATCTATATTTAATCATACCTGAGAGTTGACTTGGGCTCATGTTGAATCTTCAATGAGTCTTCGAAGGCTGATTTGACAATTTGATCCCTTTAAGACTCCGACTCAACTCACTGACTTGACTCACGAAATATGCCAACACCAAAAAGCCGTAACAATCTCCCCCTTTGGCAATTTCGTGACAAAACCCAAAAATACATAAAAACTCTCAAGTCACTCATCTTAAACCAAAAAGTCGAAATTCAATGTCATCACCAAAACATTGATTTTCTTTGCGTGAAAGATCCAATAAATACAAAATTACATTTGAACCAAACAGTCCTAGAACATACTCTATGACTTAGGACTTGGAGTCTTAAAGTGATGTAATTCCTGCAAAACAAAACTCCAAACAAATCAAATGTTAGTCGTTAGAAATTAAAATCCTACATTTGATTTGTCCTTTTGGTTCTTTTGTTTTGTGGCTCTCTTTCAATCTTTTCTTTATCTCCCCCTATCTTGAGCATCCATGTTCTCCATGTTCTCCCCCTTTGTGATGCAATCATTATTTTCTTCTCCCCCATTTTGTTCTTTCTCCCCTTTTATGATATGTCCATCATTTCCGTTCTCCCCCTTTTTGTCACAAATTGTCAAACAGTTAATAGAAACAAAAAGTAAAAATACTAGGAGGATAAGTTCTTAGTTACATGCCCATTAGAGTTCTTGTTCATCACAAAGTGAAAAGAAACTAAAAACCAAAAACAAGAAGGAAAAGAAATCACTCATCCTGATCTGAATCATCATCATCCTCATGTGATGTAGGTCCATGAGATGTACTCGGTGCAGTTGCTCCAGTGACCACATCATCATGTTTGCACCCAAGGATATCGAAGATTTTCTTTAAACCATCCTCAAGTTTCTTGAAGCCTTGCTCCATCCTTTGCTCCATCTTTTGCTTTAGTGAACGAACATCCCGATGCAAGGTTTGAAGAGTTACGACCTCATCTGGTTCAGGAGATTCTTGACGAGGTGGTGCACTCACTGTCGCTTCACTTGCATAGGCTTTTGTATGCCCAAATGTCTTCAAAGTGCTAATTGACTTGGCTAAAGTGATTCCATCAATTGCCCCCAAGCCATAATCATATTTGGCACAAGAAATGTCCACTCCATGATCTTCCAGAATACGAGTAATCAAGATCGGATACGGTAGAAGGTCACGTTGTCTAGATCCTTCAATGACATGTACCATCTGCTGCCAAATGAGAAATGGAATGTTGGTGTTAATTCCATTTGCACTTTCCGGGTGACCAAGGAGAAAGAGAAGTAACAATCGATCCCATCGAATCCTTTTGGTCCCCAGTGTGGGCAATAGGTTGTAGCATACGATTAAGGACAAAATATGATACTCTGGTTTTAGGTCCTTTGATTCAACATATGATCTGTTCGTGTGCGTCCCTGTCTTGCAAATAGAGTCCACAACCATATCCCAATGGGTATCATGTAGGAAGTTTCCATCAGTATAATAAAGACCAGTAGTGTCAACAGCTAATCCAAGGTTTGCACCAATTACTGCTGGAGTAATGTCAAACTTGACGCCTCTAACTGTTGTTTCAAAGACGAAGGCCCCGGTGTCATGGTCTTTTTGAAGTATGTTACCTTGCATGTAGAATTCCCTGATGATCTCCACACAAAAACCCATCTTAGGTTGAACGCTGCCAAGTGGCCGAATATGGCTTCGTTCCAAAATCCTTGCAAAGTCTGGCACCTCACGACATAGCTCATTAAAGTTCACGTGTCGCTCTCCAATGCATGTGCGGTTTGCAAATCTAGCACGGCGTTTTGCACTCACATGCGGTTCACTTTCATCAACATTAGATCTCCGTTGAGAGCGGTCGCGTATTACCGGTCCACCGGTACTTCTACGCGGAGGAGAATCCGCACCCTTCTTTTTCCGTGGAGCCATAGGTGCTTTCCCCTTTCCTTGAACTGTTTCTTCTTCATATTCTGAGGAATTTTCAGAATCTGAGCTAGTTGAATCCTCGTTGCGTGATCGTTTGGTAGCCTTCTTCTTTCCAGAACCACGACCACGTCCACTTCCAGTGGCCATTAAGATCACTAGTGCAAGAAGCCATGAACATGCCATTTCCTACAAAGAACACAATGCACTATGATTTGATCTATAGAAAGGCTTAAACATGTCTAAGAAACATTCTAAACATGTCACAAGTGATGATTCATCATTCAAAATTCATTTACATCAAAAAGCCCTAATTCTCAATTTTTTCTATGTTAAGAACATATGAAAATGTTAGATTCAAGCAAATAAGCATGGAAACATGAATCTAATCGCATAGAGAACAACCATTTATGTTCTAAACATGAATTAAGAGTGATTTAAGCAAGAGATTTCATTTGGAGTAAGGATCAACTCAAAAATCCCAAAATAAACATCAAAACCTAAAAACTAGGGTTTTGAAGCAAAAGAAAGCAAGATTAATGAAGAAACTTACAAATCAAAGCAACAAATCTCTTGATCTTGAAGAAAAACCCTTAGAGATGTTTTAGAGAGAGAGAGGGAGGGTTTTGAAGTGGGAGAGATGAATTAAAACAATGTGATTTCGGAATAAAAAGAATTCCAGTCGCGTACCGGTACAAGAAGTCGCGTACCGGTACGTAGTGCAAAAACCGAAAATCCTTCGTTCGGGTTCCGGATTGAAAAACAGGGGGATCCGGATCCGCAATGTAGTTCCGGTACTAAAAATGTAGTACCGGTACGCAAGTGAAAAACAGGAATTTTCATGATTCGGGATCCGGATTGGGTTTTCTGATCCGGATTCTTGGTTCAGGTACTAAAAAGCAGGTACCGGAACAACAGAGCCAAAAAGCAAAAATTTCTTGAAACAAATCCAAATTTTGAAATCTTTTCAAATACCGATTTGTATACCATCAAGAAATCCATTTAAGTGCTTTGAAAAACAATGAATTCACATAGATGTCATTCAATCCAATTAATTATAAAAATTAAAAAGATTTACTCCAAAATCATGAAAAATAAAGGTAAAACATTATAGACCGTTTTTCATGTTATATTCATCAAACACAAGTCATCAAAAATAATCTTGAGATCCAAACTCTATCAAGATGTAACGGATTTACAAAGATGACTTACGGAGATTTTCCAAATGACATCAATCTTGAATTCTACCCTTTCAAATTTGAGATAAGCACTAAAGTACCTAAGGGTGGCTCTTTGAGCATCTTTTTAACTATCCCACCTTATACCAACCAGGAGATTGTTCAAAATAAGAACTTTGAATTTAAATCTCCGAATGCTTCAACTAAAAATTCTCATAAAATATTTTCCAGCATCCATAACATGTGGTAGCTCTTTCCAACATGTGGTGGTAGTTTTCACACTCCTTTCGGATGTAACTCTTTCCACATCTTTTATAATTCATTTATTTACCCTTGTAAGAAGGCAATCTCTTACGTGAAAGAATTAAATCCCAAATTTCAGTCTATCGGTTGTCTCACGTTTATCACAATGAATTCACACAACCGAGATAGATTAAGCATCTAAAGATCACACATGATTTCTAAAATTTGATGCTTATAATATCAAAAACTCCTATAATGAAGTATCTTCAAGAATTATGATTATGGAGTAAAGTTGATAATTCATATAAAATTAAATTGGAGTGATTGAAAGTGAAACCCTTTTTATTCAATGCACTTGTTCGTTAAAACCCTTTTGTTTAAAAAAAAACAAAATAAAACCAAGAGCATTGAAAAACATGTAATGCAAAGATTAAGAAAAATATGAAGGGAAAACCAATCAAAGCATTACATACAGTCATAAGCTAATTAGAACTTAAGACAAGGAAAGATATCACCTTTCCGAATCCAAAATCGCTGGATTTGGGTTGTCTTGATTCGTTGTGGCCGGGGGTTGTCCGCTTTGACTGTTGATCCACCTTAGGTCTTTGCCTCGCAATGATCCACTTGTATGATTGATGTTGTGGCTCGGACCTTTGGTGGGTTGAGTGAACTCCTTTGACTTGATGTGTCTTTTGATTCCGTTGAGTCCGCTCCGTAGATGAAGTTGCCGAAGAATTTTTCTTTCTCTTTTTCGGGCAATTCTTCACCAAATGTCCTTCAAGTCCACAAAGGTGACATGTCCTTCCTTTCGATTTCATTGTGGAACTTGAAGCATGCGCAGTTTGGTCCTTTTTAAATCCCAAACCAACCTTGCTTGCTTGACCTAATCCGGACATACAATTAAGTTTCTTGGAACCGGTTGAAAGCCTTTGTATGTCGGATTTAAGTTCATGAACTTGCTTGGTCAAAGCTTGGTTGGTGACATGAATCTCCTCAAACTGCTTTTCTAGAAAACCAATCTTGTCCATATATGATTTTGCATTCATCTCCGATTGGTTTAGCTTTTCTTGGAGGATTTTATTGTTATCTAATACCCGTCCATGTTCCTCCTCGAGATCATGAAGTTTGATCTTTAAAGCTTGATTCTCGTCTTGAACTTCATGTCGTTGCTTCCTCAACTTCTTGTTAAGTTTGGCCATCTTCTTTGATTCCGCAAGAAGTTGTTGGTATGCCTCAACGAGTTCTTCTTCGTCCGACTCCCCCTCACTTGATGACTCTCCGCCGGATGTTGATGTTTCATGCAAAATCAAAGGAATAGAGTCAGTGACTAAAGATGATAAGCACAAATTAGAAGAGGGAATTTGAGAGGCATGAGAAGCAACAATTTTTTCTTTTTCCTCTTCACTTGAGGTCGATTCATCGAAACTAGAATCGTCCCAAGTTTTTGCTTGCAAAGCCTTCTTTTTGTATGATTTCTTAGAAGGACAATCCGTTGAAATATGGCCGTAGCCTCTGCATCGATAGCATCGGATTTCCCCTTCGAAATCATCTTTTTCTTTTTCTTTAGAAGGTTTTGCAACGCCTTTGAGTTTAGAGGATTTAGAACCCGATGATCCTTTAGATGGTTTCGTGGATGAAGATCCATCGGTTCGATTCTTCCAAAATTTCCGACGAAATTTCTTTGTGATCCGCGCCAATTGTTCTTCAAAATCGGCAAAAGAGATTTCATCGTCGGAACTCGATTCGTCATCTTCTTCCTTTGTTGATTTGAATGCAATACCTGTAAGCTTAGAAGAAGACTTGGAAGAATTTTGATTAGTAGGAAAAGTCATCTCATAAGTTTGTAAAGCACCTACTAATTCCTCTACACTCATCTCATCCGGATGACTAACGGTTTCAATGGCGGTAACCTTTGCCCTAAACCGTTCCGGAAGAGTCCGAAGAATCTTTCTTACAATTTTCGACTCCGGGATCTTTTCTCCTAAATTAGCACATGTATTAATTACATCTTGAAGTCTAGTGTAATAATCTGTAAACAATTCATGCTCTTCCATATGAATAGAGTCAAATTGACTTGTAAGCATCTGGAGCTTTTGAATTTTTACAAGATTAGTACCCTCATGTGTAATTTTGAGAATATCCCAAATTTCCTTCGCGGTTTCACACGCGGAAATTCTTGTAAACTCAGTCGAGGAAAGAGAATTATATAAAGCGTTCATACCTTTCCCATTGTAAGAAGATCTTTCGATTTCCTCTTTAGACCATCTAGAGCGAGGTTTTGGGGTAGTAGAATTTCCTACTTCCTCAACCGGATGCACCCAACCGTATTCAACGGTTTGCCATACCCGCTCATCAATAGAGATGAGAAAAGCTCTCATCCGCACTTTCCAATATGCATAATTGGTCCCATCAAAAAGAGGAGGTCTAAAAATATTACCACTTTCACCCAACATGATAGATAAACCTAAAACCCGCTCTGATACCAATTGTAGAGTTATTTAGGATCCACAAGGATCTAAATAGGTACTATCAAACACCTAGAGGGGGGTGAATAGGTGTAATATTATAAAAACCAATCTCAGTGCAAAAATAAAAAATAATGCGGAAAATAAAAATCAACACACCGAGATTTACGTGGAAACTCCAATCCAGGAGAAAAACCACGGGACCAACACGCAATAACAATCCACTAAGAATTGAAGAATAACAAGGTGATTACCGACTCAACGGACTCGACCCCTCCTTCAACTTCTTCGGACCTTGCGCTCCACCGATTGCACGTCCACTGCACACGTTCGAATCCACGAACGCCACTCGAATCCACGAGCGCACGTTTCGAATCCACGAAACGCCTTCAACACACCGAATCCACGGTGCCACGTCGAATCCACGACGCAAACTCAGCCGATAAAGAATATAGGCTTCGATGGTGATCCTTTGCTTAGATTATCATTGAAGAACCGTAGAAGAAATCTCTAAGCAAAGATTAGATCAATTCGACAAAAGATAGATCTTGGAAGAACCGTCGAATTGACCTAAAAGAGGCTAAAGAGAAGAACGGTAAAAACCTAGCCTCTAGGGTTGCTCTCGAGTGTTTCTGAATTAATCGGTATTGGTCATCCACGTCGAGAAACCCTAAGTGTCTATTTATAACCCTTGGAAACATATTAGAGTCGGTTTAGGAAACTTTTCCCGAGAGGGCATTGTGTACCGGTACCAAATATTGTGTTCCGGTACGCAATGGTGCAAAACACAGATTTTTCTATTGTGTTCCGGTACGCGAGTCCGTGTTCCGGTACGCAATGCAATTTACAGAAAATTCTGTGTCGGGTTAGAGGAACTTCAAGTGTGGTTCCGGTACGCAATGTAAAAACTGATTTTTCCAAGATAAACTTTATCCAAAACAAACCCAGTACCGGAATCCAAACTTAAAACAAGTTGTAAGTTAGAACCAAGTTCCTAAAACCAAGTCTAAACCGGTTTTCATTAATTTCCTGTTTCCAATGATTATAAATGAACTTTAATCACCATGATCTATATTTAATCATACCTGAGAGTTGACTTGGGCTCATGTTGAATCTTCAATGAGTCTTCGAAGGCTGATTTGACAATTTGATCCCTTTAAGACTCCGACTCAACTCACTGACTTGACTCACGAAATATGCCAACACCAAAAAGCCGTAACAATCTCCCCCTTTGGCAATTTCGTGACAAAACCCAAAAATACATAAAAACTCTCAAGTCACTCATCTTAAACCAAAAAGTCGAAATTCAATGTCATCACCAAAACATTGATTTTCTTTGCGTGAAAGATCCAATAAATACAAAATTACATTTGAACCAAACATCCTAGAACATACTCTATGACTTAGGACTTGGAGTCTTAAAGTAATGTAATTCCTGCAAAACAAAACTCCAAACAAATCAAACGTTAGTCGTTAGAAATTAAAATCCTACATTTGATTTGTCCTTTTGGTTCTTTTGTTTTGTGGCTCCTCTTTCAATCTTTTCTTTATCTCCCCCTATCTTGAGCATCCATGTTCTCCATGTTCTCCCCCTTTGTGATGCAATCATTATTTTCATTCTCCCCCATTTTGTTCTTTCTCCTCCATTTTATGATATGTCCATCATTTCCGTTCTCCCCCTTTTTGTCACAAATTGTCAAACAGTTAATAGAAACAAAAAGTAAAAATACTAGGAGGATAAGTTCTTAGTTACAAGACGATTAGAGTACTTGTTCATCACAACATGAAAAGAAACTGAAAACCAAAAACAAGAAGGAAAAGAAATCACTCATCCTGATCAGAATCATCATCATCCTCATGTGATGTGGGTCCATGTGATGTACTCGGTGCTGTTGCTCCAGTGACCACATCATCATGTTTGCACCCAAGGATATCGAAGATTTTCTTTAAACCATCCTCAAGTTTCTTGAAGCCTTGCTCCATCCTTTGCTCCAACTTTTGCTTTAGTGAACGAACATCCCGATGCAAGGTTTGAAGAGTTACGACCTCATCTGGTTCAGGAGATTCTTGACGAGGTGGTGCACTCACTGTCGCTTCACTTGCATAGGCTTTTGTATGCCCAAATGTCTTCAAAGTGCTAATTGACTTGGCTAAAGTGATTCCATCAATTGCCCCCAAGCCATAATCATATTTGGCACAAGAAATGTCCACTCCATGATCTTCAAGAATACGGGTAATCAAGATCGGATACGGTAGAAGGTCACGTTGTCTAGATCCTTCAATAACATGTACCATCTGCTGCCAAATGAGAAATGGAATATTGGTGTTAATTCCATTTGCACTTTCCGGGTGACCAAGGAGAAAGAGAAGTAACAATCGATCCCATCGAATCCTTTTGGTCCCCAGTGTGGGCAATAGGTTGTAGCATACGATTAAGGACAAAATATGATACTCTGGTTTTAGGTCCTTTGATTCAACATATGATCTGTTCGTGTGCGTCCCTGTCTTGCAAATAGAGTCCACAACCATATCCCAATGGGTATCATGTAGGAAGTTTCCATCAGTATAATAAAGACCAGTAGTGTCAACAGCTAATCCAAGGTTTGCACCAATTACTGCTGGAGTAATGTCAAACTTGACGCCTCTAACTGTTGTTTCAAAGACGAAGGCCCCGGTGTCATGGTCTTTTTGAAGTATGTTACCTTGCATGTAGAATTCCCTGATGATCTCCACACAAAAACCCATCTTAGGTTGAACGCTGCCAAGTGGCCGAATATGGCTTCGTTCCAAAATCCTTGCAAAGTCTGGCACCTCACGACATAGCTCATTAAAGTTCACGTGTCGCTCTCCAATGCATGTGCGGTTTGCAAATCTAGCACGGCGTTTTGCACTCACATGCGGTTCACTTTCATCAACATTAGATCTCCGTTGAGAGCGGTCGCGTATTACCGGTCCACCGGTACTTCTACGCGGAGGAGAATCCGCACCCTTCTTATTCCGTGGAGCCATAGGTGCTTTCCCCTTTCCTTGAACTGTTTCTTCTTCATATTCTGAGGAATTTTCAGAATCTGAGCTAGTTGAATCCTCATTGCGTGATCGTTTGGTAGCCTTCTTCTTTCCAGAACCACGACCACGTCCACTTCCAGTGGCCATTAAGATCACTAGTGCAAGAAGCCATGAACATGCCATTTCCTACAAAGAACACAATGCACTATGATTTGATCTAATAGAAAGGCTTAAACATGTCTAAGAAACATTCTAAACATGTCACAAGTGATGATTCATCATTCAAAATTCATTTACATCAAAAAGCCCTAATTCTCAATTTTTTTCTATGTTAAGAACACATGAAAATGTTAGATTCAAGCAAATAAGCATGGAAACATGAATCTAATCGCATAGAGAACAACCATTTATGTTCTAAACATGAATTAAGAGTGATTTAAGCAAGAGATTTCATTTGGAGTAAGGATCAACTCAACAATCCCAAAATAAACATCAAAACCTAAAAACTAGGGTTTTGAAGCAAAAGAAAGCAAGATTAATGAAGAAACTTACAAATCAAAGCAACAAATCTCTTGATCTTGAAGAAAAACCCCTTAGAGATGTTTTAGAGAGAGAGAGGGAGGGTTTTGAAGTGGGAGAAATGAATTAAAGACAAAGTGATTTCGGAATAAAAAGAATTCCAGTCCGCGTACCGGTACAAGAAGTCGCGTACCGGTACACAGTGCAAAAACCGAAAATCCTTCGTTCGGGTTCCGGATTGAAAGGCAGGGGGATCCGGATCCGCAATGTAGTTCCGGTACTAAAAATGTAGTACCGGTACGCAAGTGAAAAACAGGAATTTTCATGATTCGGGATCCGGATTGGGTTTTCTGATCCGGATTCTTGGTTCAGGTACTAAAAAGCAGGTACCGGAACAACAGAGCCAAAAAGCAAAAAATTCTTGAAACAAATCCAAATTTTGAAATCTTTTCAAATACCGATTTGTATACCATCAAGAAATCCATTTAAGTGCTTTGAAAAACAATGAATTCACATAGATGTCATTCAATCCAATTAATTATAAAAATTAAAAAGATTTACTCCAAAATCATGAAAAATAAAGGTAAAACATTATAGACCGTTTTTCATGTTATATTCATCAAACACAAGTCATCAAAAATAATCTTGAGATCCAAACTCAATCAAGATGTAACGGATTTACAAAGATGACTTACGGAGATTTTCCAAATGACATCAATCTTGAATTCTACCCTTTCAAATTTGAGATAAGCACTAAAGTACCTAAGGGTGGCTCTTTGAGCATCTTTTTAACTATCCCACCTTATACCAACCAGGAGATTGTTCAAAATAAGAACTTTGAATTTAAATCTCCGAATGCTTCAACTAAAAATTCTCATAAAATATTTTCCAGACATCCATAACATGTGGTAGCTCTTTCCAACATGTTGTCACGCCCCGGGTGTAAACCAGAACCCGGGCTCGTCTACAGATCCGCCGTATACACGGAATTTTCCGTGTATACGAAGCGCTGGTAACCTGCTCAAATACAAAGGATATAATAACAGAGCATAAACAGAGCTAAACTAGAACTAATACATCTCAGATAAAGCTGAAAAGTAAAGTGCAGAAATAAACTCTCAATAATACATATGTCTCTCCCAGCTCACTAATCAAATACAACCAGCCGGACGCAGCCGGACCCAAAATGAAATGAAAAGTAGAGTATCTGGGGTACATCTAGTAGCAGAACTGGTGCCTGGGTAGACCGCTATCTAATCCGCGATCCACTCACCTCGATCCGCTGAGGAGGGTCCCGCAGCTCCCGCAGACGACACTGTAAAACAAAGGGGAAAGAGAGAAAGAAAAACAGTGGGGAGTGAGAACTACTATAGAACAGTAGCCTCCTCCTAGTGGGTAAACCTCAACTCAAATGTGCCCACCAGGACTATAAGAGGCGGAAGAATGAACAAAGGTGGTAAGCTGAAACAAAACTGCTGATGATGAATAAAGCTACCACTACATGCCTCTAATGAGCTAACAGATAGTATAGCTACATGTATGCATCAGAAGGTAAATGCCTGCCTGCCTAGACCCAATCGATACACCAGTAAGCACTGGTACTGCCTGCTCTGCCTGCCTGTCTGCCGAATCGGGTATGCTGGCCACACATAACACCGATAGGGGATGAGAGTCCCGAGGACTCGAAGCCTGTAAAACGCACACTCCGGAGTGGCACTCGAGAGGAGCGACCCACACGAGTATAATGCCTGGGTAACAAGTACCAAATCAGCAGGACTGGATCATGACTCTGATCAAAGTGGGAAAACCCATCCACTAAAAGGAGACCCGATCTCAACCCGATGCAAGATAAACAAATAGTGGGAAACCCCATCCACTAAAAGGAGACCCGATACCCAATCTGATGCAATAACCACTGTCCGGTCAACCGCCCAAGGTCCGCGGTTGCCGCAATACCCTGCCATCAAGCCTGCCTGTCCCGAAATCCAAGATCCACAATCGGGTAGAATAATCGATATCCGGTCAACCGCCTACGGTCCGCGGTTGCCGCAATACCCTGCCCTCACAGCCTGCCTGTCCCAAAACCCTCAACTGTCTGACTACACTATCCCAGCCCCTGCTCGAACCCGAGCGTACTATCCCCCAAATGTAGACAAAAGAAGAGAAAAGCATGGTTTCTCCTAAGTCAATGCCATCATGATAGTGTAGCAGAAAAAGGTGGCCTAACTAGATGTCCATTTAAGCATGCAAAGTCCTTTATATAAAAACAGGGTTTAAATATTATTATCTTTCACAAGATAGAGGTATGCCACTAGTTAAACTTCCATTTGCCAAGTAATCCCATGTCCATTTATCACATAAACATAAGAGGTCCCAATGTGTACAAGCAATATAGTCCAATTCCAATTACCCTGCCATTTATTTACTTTTTACCGGTTCATTTAGCAATGTAATAAAAGCAACTCAAATAGGCCTAGTGGGGACATCACAAGTAGGAGGTTAAACAACGGTACCCACCTCGAGCGCTAAATCCAAGTTCCGACGGCGAAGTCCGCGCTCGATCTCCAAGAATCTCCGCAATACTGTGCCAAGGGTCCCAAAGAATACACACAAATTACTATCTCAAATTAGTCCGAAATCTGTCCTCAAAAATCAGATTTACTGTTCAGCCAATTTTACCTGCGAAACGTGCCCAATAAATTCCCAGAAAAATACTATCACGATCTACGCGACGATCCGGTCGAAACAAGTACCTGCACGTTTTCCCACGATTTTTCTGTGCTGAGAACGAAAATCGACAAGAGGACTACCTCAAACAATCCTTCATCCCAAAACAGCAATATAAAGATCTGTAAAAAGGGATTCCTCACCCTCAGGGAAAATCCACGAAAATCCAAGAAAATTCCAGTAGACTCCTCGCGATGCGTAGATGCAAATCCCCTTTTGAATCGCCCCGTTTCGATGCTCGAGTGCGAAGTTATCGCCAAAACAAGATGGTGCTGTCCCAAAACTCCGCGACGGAAAAAGGATCAAAAAGAGGCCACAGAAACTCCATCAAAACCTCGGAATCTGATGAAACTCACAAAATAGGAAATGAAGCCCTACCTGTCTAGAATCCGACGGCGCAAAAATCGTGAAAATAGGATGTCGGGGTGAACCGGGGGAGCTTGAACACCGAAGAGCGACGAATCTGGTAGCCGTAGAACAATCGTCGCGCCGCGCCGGAAAAATTGCAAACCTCGGGATCCGAACCTCAACAATTCTCAGGAAAGCTACAGTAGATGGAGAATGGGGAGAGGAAGAAATGTCTAAGAGGAAGCTCGGGCTAATTCTGAACAGGAAGAGAGAAAAACCCTCTACAAAGCCCTAAGGAAAGAATAAAAGGAAGAAAAACCCAATTTAATGGATTCGGGCCGCATTTGGGCCCGGATCCGCCAGCCCGGGTCGGACGCGCCCCGTCCGACCGGGCGGGCCCAATCAAACGGCGACACGCGCCCCCCACAGGGGATCGGCGCGCATCCCGCACAGCGTACAGCCGTGCGGGGCGCGCCATCGCCCGCCGCGTGTCCGACCAGCCGACCAGCCCGGCCCGCACAGTCGCCGCTGCCCCTCCTGCCCGCACAGTTGACCAGCCTATAGCATCGCGCCACGTGTCCTTGCCTCTGACCGCTGCACCCGGTGCACGAGCCACTGAACACCGAACCAATAACAATCCGCCACGTGTCCACCGCGGTGCACCGTGAACCCAAGCCAGCCATCCTGCTCCCTGCGCCGAGTGCTGTGAGCCGACCAACCACCAGATGCCACGTGTCCACATCTTGGTGCACGCCCGCGCGGTGGACCGGCCGCCTGCCCGCGCCCCCGCCGCTGCTGCCCGCGCCCTCAGCGCCTGCCCGCGGCCCTCCGCCGCCTGCCTGCCGCCTTCCGCCGCCCTCCGCCGCCGCCCGCCGCCGCCGGCAGCCGCCGGCGATCGCCGGAAATACTGTTCCGGCGTGAACAGTAACCCGAAGACCAAAATTCATGCAAATACACTGTCTGAAGCGTTTTCGCGCGCTGAATCCGATTTTGACGTCCGTTTCGCCAAATTCTCACTCTAAAAATCGCCGAATGCCCCCGGAAAGTATTCTTAGTCCGAAATTCGCGCCGAGCCCAATCTCAATATCCGTTTCGCGCGGGAACACCTCTAAACATCCAATGGGGTCCCCTGATCACCCGCGTGATCCACTTTAAGCCCGAAGTCCAACACTGGTGTCCAAATTGGCCCCAGAACACCGCCGGCACGCCCCGTAGGCCTCCAGAAGCTGCCGGTCACCCTGAAAAAGCCCCAAATACCTCCCGCACACCGCGTAGACCTCCAGTAGCCACCTCAAAGCACTGCAACAGCTCTGCGGAGATCCAGGTCATCACACATGTGGTGGTAGTTTTCACACTCCTTTCGGATGTAACTCTTTCCACATCTTTTATAATTCATTTATTTACCCTTGTAAGAAGGCAATCTCTTACGTGAAAGAATTAAATCCCAAATTTCAGTCTATTGGTTGTCTCACGTTTATCACAATGAATTCACACAACCGAGATAGATTAAGCATCTAAAGATCACACATGATTTCTAAAATTTGATGCTTATAATATCAAAAACTCCTATAATGAAGTATCTTCAAGAATTATGATTATGGAGTAAAGTTGATAATTCATATAAAATTAAATTGGAGTGATTGAAAGTGAAACCCTTTTTATTCAATGCACTTGTTCGTTAAAACCCTTTTGTTTTAAAAAAAAACAAAACATAAAACCAAGAGCATTGAAAAACATGTAATGCAGAGATTAAGAAAAATATGAAGAGAAAATCAATCAAAGCATTACACACAGTCATAAGCTATTTAGAACTTAAGACAAGGAAAGATATCACCTTTCCGAATCCAAAATCGCTGGATTTTGGGTTGTCTTGATTCGTTGTGGCCGGGGGTTGTCCGCTTTGACTGTTGATCCACCTTAGGTCTTTGCCTCGCGATGATCCACTTGTATGATCGAAGTTGTGGCTCGGACCTTTGGTGGGTTGAGTGAACTCCATTGACTTGATGTGTCTTTTGAATCCTTTGAGTCCGCTCCGTAGATGAAGTTGCCGAAGAATTTTTCTTTCTCTTTTTCGGGCAAACCTTCACCAACATAATTGCTTAGGAGAATAAACATGCCAATCACCCATCCCATCACTTGGGAGAGGTATGAAACTCAATCAGGACTCTCGCTAAACTCACGACTCTCTCGAAGTCATCCTAGGGTCCAGCTATAAGCCTAGGGTTTCTACAGTCCCAATTGACCTATCCCTAAGCTCTGATACCAACTTAATCTGTCACGCCCCGGGGTCGAAACTGCGACCCGGGCTCGCCAACAGATCCGCCACCTATGCCAAAACCCGCATAGGCGAAGCGTCTAACCTGCAAAAGATAGTACTATAGCTACACAAATATCAGAGCTGAAATAATATGCTGTAAAATAAAATCCAATCACTATACAATATGAAATAAAGTACAATATCCATTTCCTCAAATACAGATAATCATCATACAATGTCCTCAGTACAGCATCTCTCAACTATAAAAGGAGATAAACTAAAACTATAGTACATCAGTCTCTCCAAATACAAAAGATCTCTCTCCTCCAAAAAACAGTAAAAGCCAGCCAACAGCTACGAGGAATCTCCAACCAGGGGATACAGCTACACTCCTCGGGTGGTACAGATCTAGCTCGTGACTCCCTCGCCCCGAACAACGATCAAGATCAGCAACTCCAAGGAGGACTCTGCAAAACAGGGGGGAGAAAGGAAAGGAAAAACAACAATGGGGGTGAGAACCACTAGTAAACCAGTAGCCTCCCCCTGTGGGTAAAGCCTCAAGCTCCGGCGTACCCACTAAGTCTACTAGAGGCAAGAAAAGGAACAAGTAGTAAAGCTGTAAACAGAACTACTGAATAAAAGGGGAAACCACAACAAGTATGCCTCTAAATGCAATACCGAAGGAAATGACGGTATGAATGCACCAGGAAACAACATCTGGCTAAATAGACCCAATCTAGTGTCACCAGTAAAACTGGTACTGCCTGCTCTGCCATCACTCACAACTCACCAACTGACCGGAACCCAACACGGTCTAAAGCCTACTCCGGAGTGGCACTCGAGGGGAGCGACCCACACGAGTAAAGTATCACTGTATCAAGCATCTCTGTAACCAATATCTCACAATAGCAGGACTGGATCATGACAATGATCAAAGTGGGAAACTCCGTCCACTAATGAAACCCCGATCCGATACAATAATACTCAAAAGTGGGAAATACCATCCACTAGAGAACTCTGATACCCAATCTGATGCAATAGTAAACATCCGGTCAACCGCCCACAGTCCGCGGTCACCGCAATAACCCCCAACCCACAATTGGGTACAATAATCAAGATCCGGTCAACCGCCTACTGTCCGCGGTTGCCGCAATATCCCAATCCAACATCAAGTACACCCTGTCACTGACCCGCAGGTCCCAGCTACACTATCCCAAACCTCTGCTCGAACTCGAGCAACATGACTCAAAAGTCCAAATGAAAAGGAGAAAGAAAGCAATCATGGTTTCTCCTAAGTCAAATCCCAATATGATAGTGTAGCAATAAAATAGTGGCCTATCTAGATGTCCAAATAAGCATGCAAAAGTCCTCAGCAATGCGAAAAGGGAGAATATATCAAATAACAGTTTTACATGTGTAATAATTAATAATATCCACATAAATACAACCATCATGCTAAAATCATCAGGCAACTACACATGTAAATAATCCCTGATCCATAATAAATCCCAGAGTGGCACCCGCACCTAGATACGTCATTATGTCCCAACAATTAATCCCTTTAATCCACTTTCATAAAATCTAGGTGCTAATAGCATGTTAATCATCACTTATTAAATTATTCCAAAGATCATGTTCCAACAGCAATATTATCCCAATAATATCCCCAACATGCTTTATCCACTAAATTAATCACAGATAGAAGGTTCACATGTATATCAGTCAATCATGCATATTAATCAATCAATATGCTCAAAGGGGGATTTCTAATAAACTTAGTGAGTAAGTCAGACATAGAGGCAGCAACAACCACCCACCTGAAGCGCTAACTGTCCGGGTCCATACAGCTGAAAATACCAAAAACTCCAATCCTGCGCTCCAACAAGAACAGTACACCCGAAACACTCCTGGCACAACACAAAGTCCACTAAATACACTTAGGCTCCCAAATAGTGCTCTTACAAATACATACAACAACAGTCCCTGAACTGTTAAATTATCACCTGCAGAAAGTGCCCAGAAAATTCCAAGAAAAATATCACGGCGATCCTCGCGTCGATAGCTTCGCAACGGTACCTTGCACGCCCAAATCTGAGTTCGGTAAGTCAAGATATAAATTCGGCAAGGTGGTAATCCAAACATCAAACTGTAAAGAAAAACTGCACACTGTACACTGAGAAAACAGTAATTTTCACCTTCGAAACAATTTCCTAAAATCCCAGAAAAATCACCACTGTGTTCCTCGCGACGAGTAGATCAAAATCGACTCCTGAATCGCCTCGATCCGATGTTCCTAGGCTGAGATATAAAATCGGCAAGTTGGTGCTGTCCAAAATCCACCACAGAAAAATGGGGGTCAAAGATGCCTCGGGAAACGTGCCAAAAGTGCGAAACGGAGCGAAGCGATCAACACGAAAATCGAAGCCTTACCTCTTAGGAACACGCTGTCGAAGAAATCGTCCAAAAACTCCTCCTGGTTTGCTCACAGTGAATTTTTGAATAATCTGCGACGGTAATGGGCCGAAATGGGGGAAAACCGAGGCGAACTGTAAAAATGTTATCGCCGTTGCCGAGCTTCCAGACATTCTGAGAATCCACCAGGAGATCAAGGGCACCAAGGGGAACAACTTTCATATACAACTCTCCCTCTCATTCCCTCTCTACAGCTCGGAAAAGAAAGGAGAAGAGGGGAGTGGGCTGCCTTATATAGGCCCACCAAACAAATCCCAAAATGACCAATGGGTCCTTTTTTCGGGCGCCCGAAATTTTCGGGCGCAAACAGTGCGGCCCGGCCCGCACTTTCGGGCGCGCACAGTAACCCGGCCCGGCCCGGCCCACTCCGCGCACGCGATCCGGTCGGACCGCACGACCGTCCGACCCGCTCCTCGCGCCGACACGTGTCCCCGAACACCACACAGCGGATCCGGCCGCTCCCCTCGCGCCGCGTGGCCGCCCCGGTCAACGGGCAGTTGGCGCTGGCCAATGGGCGGCCGCCACGTGGCGCACGCGTGCGCCACGTCGGCGCCGTGGCCGCCACGCCCGCCGGCACCGCCGCCTGCCGCCTGCCGCCTGCGCGCCTGCCCCGCCGCCTGCCGCCGTACGCGCACAGTAGCTCGCCCAATCCTCGCTTGCCACGTGTCCAAGGAATAACTTCGCTGAACCCGGTGCACAAAACCCCAAACACCGAACCAATAAACATCTGCCACGTGTCCCTCCGGTCCACCGTACACCGCGCACCGCCCCGCCTGCCGCGCACAGTGGCGCGCCCAATCCCCGCGCGCCACGTGTCCACCCTCTCGCTCACTGCACCCGGTGCACCCGACTTCATGAACCGAACCAATAGAAAGATGCCACGTGTCCCCCTCCGGTCCACCGTACACCCCACAATGCTCCGTGGACCGCGACCTGTAAACCATCCAATGGGAAGCCGCCACGTGGCACCCCGCTCTGGTGCACGCCGGCGCGTGGACCGCGCGCCTGCCCGCGCCCCTGCCCGCGCGCTGCGCGCTGCCCGCCGCCGCGCTGCCGCCTGCCCGAGGCCGCGCCGCCGCTCTCCGCCGCTGCCCGCCGCCGCCGGCGATCGCCGGAATCACTGTTCCGGCGTGAACAGTAACCCGAGCTCAAAAACATCAAGTGGGTAGTCCATTTTGACCGTTTTCGCGCGCTGAATCCGAATTTGACGTCCGTTTCGCCAAATTCCAACTCTAAAAATTGCCGAAGGCTCCCGGAAGTGAATTCTTAGCCCAAATTTCGTGCGGAGCCCAATTTAATATCCGATTCGCGCGAAACCACTTCTAAACCCTCCACGGGGTCCTCTGATCACTCACATGATCCATTTGGGCCCGAAGTCCAACTCTTGTGCCCAATTATGCCCCAAACACCTCCAACACACCATGTAGGCCTCCAACAGCCACCCCAAAGCACTGTAGCAGCTCTGCGGAGATCCGGGTCATCACATCCTCCCCCACTAAAAGAAAGTTTCGTCCTCGAAACTAAAGTCGTTCCTCAATACGGAAACTCAACCAAATAAGGGGGGTAAATATCCAATCATCCACCACTCGAGCTCCCAAGGCTGACAAGTACCTCCTCCAGAGACGCGATGCGGTCCTCGGGTCTCTAACTAGAACAAACTAAAGGCGGGCACTCCAGAAACACCGTACCAACTCAACCAAGTACAGCTGGGCTAACCGCTCGAGCTACCAAGTAATCTGCATCGGTACACAAGCCTCCGCTCCTCCAAGGGCCTCAGATAATCTAACCACAAGTCCATCGGCGCACCAGCTCGATCCAAGTACCTCTGTACTCCCGAAGCATCCGATAAAAGTCCTCCAACTGATCACGTAAACTCTGATCTCTAATCCAAAACCATCAGGGTGTAGAAACACCTCCCCAACTCTCTAGCATCAGCACACAGCTATAAGCATTCGAGAGAACCAGATCGCAAATCAATCTTCGAGAAGATCCAGTACCCTTGCAGCTGGTAAATCCAATCCTCCAGGCTCGAAAAAGGGTACCTGCTCCAGATGATCACCTCATCAAATTTCGGGAGTTGTATCCTCAACTCCCAAACCAGTGACATGCAAGGCAACTCCGAAAGGAAAAGAGCCCCCAGTGACACCATCATATGCCACGTCTGCCTCGACAGTCCACGCAGCGCCAGCTGCGGAGTCAACAAACTCAACCCCAAATAGCTCTCCTGCTCCGGGTATCCGCCACCACAGTGGCCCTATCGGGGTGATAAAGGATGCTTGCCACAAATCCAACTGTAACTTCATAGCTACTATGGGAGGCATCACTGTATCTCACAAATCCATCTCCCAACACTGGCGATGCTGAAATCAGGGCTGGTATCAATCTCATCACCAATTCGTCAAGCTCTGCTGGCACTATCCGGCTCACAAGCTCCTCACCTCAACAAATAACTGCCGGTCTCAGCCATTCTCGCATAGCATCCATTTGGCTGGATTCCACCACCGCCTCTTATGGCTAGACTAAGTGATCCAAGAAGATATGCTCTCGAAGCTAAAACTCGTGCCACAACAACTTGGCATACAGCTTCTTCCTCGCAGACCTTGTCACACCATCTACCAGTGCTCCACCAGCTCTAAACCATACAGAGATGGGGTAAAATCAAAATATCCCAGAAGAATATCTCCAATAATTCTTCCAAGTGCAGCTGGAACACACAATTCCTCAAATCCTAAGATGACAGGGCCTTAGTCATCCCAGTTGTCCTTACTGCACTCACAATGCCCCTACCGGGTCCCGAACACCATCTTGGCGAAATACTCAGCTGTATAATCCCAAAAAGATACCTGCATCCTAAGCAGACCACTGTCGGGGTATAACTCCATAAAAAGATCCTAAACAATATGCAAACTTGCCTGCGGTCACACCATACAAGGACCCTCACTGTCGTGTGTCCACGACGTGACATCATCACCGTGTATCAACGGTGTGGTATCACCACCGTACAACAACGGGGTGGCACTAGGTCGAACAGACCCTCGATCCGTCAGATCCTGCAACTGTGCCATCAGCTCTCTCTCAGCTCTACAGGTGATATTCAATGAGGTGCTATCGGGGTTGGCGTGGTTCCCCGAACCACGTCAACCGCAATCTCAATCTCCCTAATCGACGGCATCATTATCAGCTCCGGTGGAATCACACCCGGGATCTCACGACAACAGGAATATCCTCGCGTCCCGGTGCCGCCGTTGGCACCTCTCGCATTGTCGCTACAACTTGTGTGCTCTGACTGTCTCAAAGAACAAGTCTCTAATGTCTGCCTTGCAGAAGATCATAATCTTCTCTCTCCGCAGTCATACACCATGTGGCACTGTGCCAACCAATCCCACGCACTAGGTCAAACACTGACCAGATACAAATACCAATAAACCTGCCGATACCACTCGGGGTCTCAACTGCACTAGACATGATCCACAACCTCCTCCACATGCACCATCCCAACAGGAACCTGTACCTCAAGTGCATGTGGTAACAAATCTACCTCTAGTCCATGCAGGAATGCAACCTGCCCTAACTTCGACTGCTGTGATGAAATCACACCTGCGACGACCCAATCCACTGCCTTGGTGCCCTCCACCCAGGCAGCACAGTCTCAATCGCTCACTGTAGGTGGTCGTCACTTAATCTGCCTGAAAATCAAGGCTATCCACAAAAGGAGCACAATTCTCCGCCTTTGCTCACACTGAGGCAAGGAATAAAGCCCTTCGCAGACAACAATCCACGCTACCGCTGCGCCACTCTGATGACGATGCTGATGCTGCCACCGGGGTCCACCTGACCTCTGACATCTCCGAAAATCCATTATCGCGATCGTCATATAACAAAACACAATTAATTCCTGCAATTCCTCATTCAATTATCCTTACTCAGCTCACCCCTCAAATACATCTATTGTACCCCAAGCATGCAGGTTAATAATCACAAAGGGTAACCTTCTTTTGGGTAAGCTTTACATAATCCGTCCACAAGGATGTCCACCATCCAGGAAGGAAAACGAAAGTGCCACAGCCAACCGATCTGTCCCCCAGCACTTAGCGCCAAGCGCCTCTATCCAGAACTCGCCTCTGGCGGCAGATCCTTATCCAAAGGAATTGCAACAGTACACTCCATACACAATGCCTACTCCATCGAGGCATCTAAAATCCAAAATCCAAGACAGGGGGAAATCAGATAAACAAAAGGGTATTCTGGCGCAATCCACTGCCAGTCGCACGCATCCTACGCGCTTCGTCCCTCAAAACCTGGAGCGTACAGTTCAACAACTGCATAAACTTCCCAGCACAAGGGGACCCTCAATTGATCACTCCATCACCACCAACCACGATTTCGCCTCCAAAGGCTCCAACTCAAATCCATAAATCAGGGAGGTTCATCTGCCAAAACTGGCTCTATCCTTCAATGATGTTCCACAACTCATCGACTGTCAGCTATCCCCCCACCTCGGTGCCTCGACACAAAACAGTAGCACGGAGGGGCCACTCGCTCTATCGGCGCCTCAGAAATCACTGCCGCTGAGGATACAATAACCAGGTGGTCTCAGGAGAAAAACACTGTCGGGCTGCCCACTGCTCCGACAACTGTGTCACCTAGACCAGCGGCTCACTCTGCCGCTGATAAACCTCAGACAATCCTGCCATCGGGGCCTGAAGCTCTCTAACCTCAATCCGGGTATCCGGCCCCAAAACAATCCGCTCAAGCTCCACTGCTGCGACGAGTGCACACCAATCCGCACAACGCGTCGGGGAGACACCGCTCACCACGACCAACTGCACCACAGCACAAAACAAAACTCGACCCAATCCGGCGAGAGTCTAGAGCATGTCAACCGTTCCGCCGCATTATGTTGTCTGCAGCCAACATAATTGCTTAGGAGAATAAACATGCCAATCACCCATCCCATCACTTGGGAGAGGTATAAAACTCAATCAGGACTCTCGCTAAACTCACGACTCTCTCGAAGTCATCCTAGGGTCCAACCATAAGCCTAGGGTTTCTACAGTCCCAATTGACCTATCCCTAAGCTCTGATACCAACTTAATCTGTCACGCCCCGGGGTCGAAACTGCGACCCGGGCTCGCCAACAGATCCGCCACCTATGCCAAAACCCGCATAGGCGAAGCGTCTAACCTGCAAAAGATAGTACTATAGCTACACAAATATCAGAGCTGAAATAAAATGCTGTAAAATAAAATCCAATCACTATACAATATGAAATAAAGTACAATATCCATTTCCTCAAATACAGATAATCATCATACAATGTCCTCAGTACAGCATCTCTCAACTATAAAAGGAGATAAACTAAAACTATAGTACATCAGTCTCTCCAAATACAAAAGATCTCTCTCCTCCAAAAGAAAGTAAAAGCCAGCCAACAGCTACGAGGAATCTCCAACCAGGGGATACAGCTACACTCCTCGGGTGGTACAGATCTAGCTCGTGACTCCCTCGCCCCGAACAACGATCGAAGATCAGCAACTCCCAAGGAGGACTCTGCAAAACAGGGGGGAGAAAGGAAAGGAAAAACAACAATGGGGGTGAGAACCACTAGTAAACCAGTAGCCTCCCCCTGTGGGTAAAGCCTCAAGCTCCGGCGTACCCACTAAGTCTACTAGAGGCAAGAAAAGGAACAAGTAGTAAAGCTGTAAACAGAACTACTGAATAAAAGGGGAAACCACAACAAGTATGCCTCTAAATGCAATACCGAAGGAAATGACGGTATGAATGCACCAGGAAACAACATCTGGCTAAATAGACCCAATCTAGTGTCACCAGTAAAACTGGTACTGCCTGCTCTGCCATCACTCACAACTCACCAACTGACCGGAACCCAACACGGTCTAAAGCCTACTCCGGAGTGGCACTCGAGGGGAGCGACCCACACGAGTAAAGTATCACTGTATCAAGCATCTCTGTAACCAATATCTCACAATAGCAGGACTGGATCATGACAATGATCAAAGTGGGAAACTCCGTCCACTAATGAAACCCCGATCCGATACAATAATACTCAAAAGTGGGAAATACCATCCACTAGAGAACTCTGATACCCAATCTGATGCAATAGTAAACATCCGGTCAACCGCCCACAGTCCGCGGTCACCGCAATAACCCCCAACCCACAATTGGGTACAATAATCAAGATCCGGTCAACCGCCTACTGTCCGCGGTTGCCGCAATATCCCAATCCAACATCAAGTACACCCTGTCACTGACCCGCAGGTCCCAGCTACACTATCCCCAAACCTCTGCTCGAACTCGAGCAACATGACTCAAAAGTCCAAATGAAAAGGAGAAAGAAAGCAATCATGGTTTCTCCTAAGTCAAATCCCAATATGATAGTGTAGCAATAAAATAGTGGCCTATCTAGATGTCCAAATAAGCATGCAAAAGTCCTCAGCAATGCGAAAAGGGAGAATATGTCAGATAACAGTTTTACATGTGTAATAATTAATAATATCCACAAAATACAACCATCATGCTAAAATCATCAGGCAACTACACATGTAAATAATCCCTGATCCCTAATAAATCCCAGAGTGGCACCCGCACCTAGATACGTCATTATGTTCCAACAATTAATCCCTTTAATCCACTTTTATAAAATCTAGGTGCTAATAAAGCATGTTAATCATCACTTATTAAATTATTCCAAAGACCATGTTCCAACAGCAATATTATCCCAATAATATCCCCAACATGCTTTATCCACTAAATTAATCACAGATAGAAGGTTCACATGTATATCAATCAATCATGCATATTAATCAATCAATATGCTCAAAGGGGGATTTCCTAATAAACTTAGTGAGTAAGTCAGACATAGAGGCGAGCAACAACCACCCACCTGAAGCGCTAACTGTCCGGGTCCATACAGCTGAAAATACCAAAAACTCCAATCCTGCGCTCCAACAAGAACAGTACACCCGAAACACTCCTGGCACAACACAAAGTCCACTAAATACACTTAGGCTCCCAAATAGTGCTCTTACAAATACATACAACAACAGTCCCTGAACTGTTAAATTATCACCTGTAGAAAGTGCCCAGAAAATTCCAAGAAAAATATCACGGCGATCCTCGCGTCGATAGCTTCGCAACAGTACCTTGTACGCCCAAAACTGAGATCGGTAAGTCAAGATATAAATTCGGCAAGGTGGTAATCCAAACATCAAACTGTAAAGAAAACTGCACACTGTACACTGAGAAAACAGTAATTTTCACCTTCGAAACAATTTCCTAAAATCCCAGAAAAATCACCACTGTGTTCCTCGCGACGAGTAGCTCAAAATCGACTCTTGAATCGCCTCGATCCGATGTTCCTAGGCTGAGATATAAAATCGGCAAGTTGGTGCTGTCCAAAATCCACCACGGAAAAATGGGGGTCAAAGATGCCTCGGGAAACGTGCCAAAAGTGCGAAACGGAGCGAAGCGATCAACACGAAAATCGAAGCCTTACCTCTTAGGAACACGCTGTCGAAGAAATCGTCCAAAAACTCCTCCTGGTTTGCTCACAGTAGATTTTTGAATAATCTGCGACGGTAATGGGCCGAAATGGGGGAAAACCGAGGCGAACTGTAAAAATGTTATCGCCGATGCCGAGCTTCCAGACATTCTGAGAATCCACCAGGAGATCAAGGGCACCAAGGGGAACAACTTTCATATACAACTCTCCCTCTCATTCCCTCTCTATAGCTCGGAAAAGAAAGGAGAAGAGGGGAGTGGGCTGCCTTATATAGGCCCACCAAACAAATCCCAAAATGACCAATGGGTCCTTTTTTCCGGGCGCCCGAAATATTTCGGGCGCAAACAGTGCGGCCCGGCCCGCGCTTTCGGGCGCGCACAGTAACCCGGCCCGGCCCGGCCCACTCCGCGCACGCGATCCGGTCGGACCGCACGACCGTCCGACCCGCTCCTCGCGCCGACACGTGCCCCCGAACACCACACATCGGATCCGGCCGCTCCCCACACGCCGCGTGGCCTGCCCCGGTCAACACGGTAGTTGGCGCTGGCCAATGGGCGGCCGCCACGTGGCGCACGCGTGCGCCACGTCGGCGCCGTGGCCGCCACGCCCGCCGGCACCGCCGCCTGCCGCCTGCCGCCTGCGCGCCTGCCCCGCCGCCTGCCGTCCGTACGCACACAGTAGCTCGCCCAATCCTCGCTTGCCACGTGTCCAAGGAATAACTTCGCTGAACCTGGTGCACAGAAACCCCAAACACCGAACCACTAAACATCTGCCACGTGTCCCTCTCCGGTCCACCGTACACCGCGCACCGCCCCGCCTGCCGCGCACAGTGGCGCGCCCAATCCCCGCGCGCCACGTGTCCACCCTCTCGCTCACTGCACCCGGTGCACCCGACTTCATGAACCGAACCAATAGAAAGATGCCACGTGTCCCCCTCCGGTCCACCGTACACCCCACAATGCTCAGTGGACCGCGACCTGTAAACCATCCAATGGGAAGCCGCCACGTGGCACCCCGCTCTGGTGCACGCCGGCGCGTGGACCGCGCGCCTGCCCGCGCCCCTGCCCGCGCGCTGCGCGCTGCCCGCCGCCGCGCTGCCGCCTGCCCGAGGCCGCGCCGCCGCTCTCCGCCGCTGCCCGCCGCCGCCGGCGATCGCCGGAATCACTGTTCCGGCATGAACAGTACCCCGAGCTCAAAAACATCAAGTGGGTAGTCCATTTCGACCGTTTTCGCGCGCTGAATCCGAATTTGACGTCCGTTTCGCCAAATTCCAACTCTAAAAATTGCCGAAGGCTCCCGGAAGTGAATTCTTAGCCCGAATTTTGCGCGGAGCCCAAATTTAATATCCGATTCGCGCGAAGCCACTTCTAAACCCTCCACAGGGTCCTCTGATCACTCGCATGATCCATTTGGGCCCGAAGTCCAACTCTTGTGCCCAATTATGCCCCAAACACCTCCAACACACCATGTAGGCCTCCAACAGCCACCCCAACGCACTGTAGCAGCTCTGCGGAGATCCGGGTCATCACAGGTACACCGTGAAGCCTCACTACCTCGTCCAAATATAACTGCACCAGACGCTCCAATGACCAAGTCATCTGAACAGGCAAGAAATGTGCGGACTTGGTGAGTCTATCCATGATAACCCAAATCGCATCTGCTCCGCTCTGCGCCCTCGGCAATCCAGTGACGAAATCCATAGTAACGTGGTCCCACTTCCACTCGGGAATTGGAAGACTCTGCAACTTGCCAACAAGAACCCGGTGCTCTACCTTCACTTGCTGGCAAGTTAAACAATGAGCTACAAATCTCCCAATGTCCCGCTTCATTTCGGGCCACCAAAAATGTGCCTTGAGGTCCTTATACATCTTAGTACCCCCAGGATGAATGGTATAAGGTGTATAATGGGCCTCCCTCAAAATCTGGTCTCTAATCTCAGGATCCGTAGGCACACATACTCGGTCCCTGTATCGCAGTACTCCCGAGCTATCCACAGAAAAATCCCCTGTCTGAGATGCCTGAATCTGCGACCTAATCCTCGCCAATTGGGGGTCCTCACTCTGAGTGTCTCTAATCCTGTCCAACAGAGTGGGCTGCAAGACCATAGACATAAGTCTAGCAGAGACCCCAGGGGATACCACCTCTATCTGTAACCGCCTCATCTGCTCGACCAACGGCGCCTGCTGCGAGATCATCAGACTCAGACTTGTCCTCCTACTCAAAGCATCTGCCACAACATTGGCCTTGCCGGGATGATAAAGGATACACAAATCATAATCCTTTAACAATTCCAACCACCGGCGTTGCCTCAAATTCAGCTCCTTCTGAGTGAACAGATACTTCAAGCTTTTATGATCAGTGTATATCTCGTAGTGCTCTCCATACAAATAATGCCGCCACAGCTTCAGAGCAAACACCACCGCTGCCAGCTCAAGATCATGAGTAGGGTAATTTTTCTCATAGTCCTTTAATTGCCGTGAAGCATAGGCAATCACCCTACCATGCTGCATCAACACACATCCCAGACCACTGTGAGAGGCATCGCTGTAGATCACAAATCCTTCTCCCATAACCGGGAGAGCCAAGATCGGAGCGGTCATCAACCTCTGCTTCAGCTCCTCGAAACTGCTCTGGCAAGTCTCGCTCCAAATAAACTTAACCCATTTCCTGGTCAGACGTGTGAGGGGAGAGGAAAGCTTCGCAAAGCCTTCCACAAATCGCCGATAGTAGCCAGCCAATCCAAGAAAACTCCGCACCTCGGTGATAGTCGTCGACCTCGGCCAATCTCGAATAGCATCCACCTTGGCCGGATCAACCGCCACTCCTGCAGCTGAAACAACGTGGCCCAGAAAGGCGACCTCCCGGAGCCAAAACTCGCACTTCTTAAACTTGGCGTACAGCTTCTTCTCTCGCAGAAGCTATAGCACAGTCCTCAAGTGCTCCTCGTGCTCCACATCACTCCGGGAGTAGATCAGTATATCATCAATAAACACCACCACAAACTGGTCCAAAAACGGCTGAAATATCCTGTTCATCAAGTCCATGAATGCGGCAGGGGCATTAGTCAACCCGAAAGGCATCACCGTAAACTCATAATGCCCGTACCGAGATCTGAATACCGTTTTGGAGATGTCCTCGGCCCTCACCCTCAGCTGGTGGTAACCGGACTGCAGATCAATCTTCGAGAACACAGACGCTCCCTGCAACTGATCAAACAAATCATCTATCCGAGGAAGGGGATACTTGTTTCGGATGGTCACTTTATTCAACTCCCTATAATCCACATACAATCGAAGCGACCCATCCTTCTTCTTCACAAACAATACTAGCGCTCCCCACGGAGAAACACTGGGCCTGATAAAGCCCCTGTCCAACAGATCCTGAAGCTGGGCCTTCAACTCCCTCAATTCGGCAGGCGCCATCCTATAGGGTGCCTTTGAGATTGGTGCAGTTCCTGGAACCACATCAATCACAAACTCTATCTCCCTCTCCGGCGGCATAGTCGTCAACTCTGGGGGAAACACATCTGGGAACTCGCGGACAATAGGGATATCCTCGAGTCCCAGTGCCACCGTAGGCACCTCCACAACAGTGGCCAGAAAGGCAATGCAACTTCTGCTCATCATCCGCCTAGCTCTCGCCGAGGAAATAGTCGCTGCAAACAGCGTGCTCTGGCAACCTCTGAAGATGAACTCCTCATGTTCTGGCTCGCGGAGAGTCACCATCCTCTCTCTGCAGTCGATAGTGGCGGAATACCGTGACAGCCAATCCATCCCTAACACCAAGTCAAAATCCTGGAGCTGCTGCAAGACAAGCAAGTCTGCAGGCAATATCCAAGGCCCCAACTGCACCGGGCAAGCCACACAATACTCCTCGACATGCAAAACGTGATCAGGAATCCGTACCTCTAATGGATGTGACAAGAACTCTATCTCTATACCATGAAGGGATGCAAATGCTCGACTAATGAAAGAATAAGATGCTCCAGTGTCGAATAAAGTGCGAGTCCTAATACCAAAGAGTAGGATAATACCTGCCACCACCGGGTCTGCCGCTGAAGAATCCGCTAACTGGGCGACATATACTCGCCCGCTCAGTGCTGGAGGTCGGAAATCGGTGGGATATGAAGAAGACGGCCTGCTCGGTGGAGCATAAGGCCGCTGAGCTGGTGGCCGCTGCTGAGGGGAATATGGAGCCGATGCCGAAGAAGGTGCCGAGGAAGTAGTAAGGGGGCAGGTAGCTCGCACATGTCCCGGCTGTCCACATCGAAAACATCGACCCCACCTCTGATCACAAGTGCCGGCGACATGCTGACCCCCACAGAAGATGCATCTGTCAGAAGATCGGGGCTGTCTCGGCTGCTGCTGCTGCCTCGAGGACTGCTGCTGAGATCTCTGCTGCCTCGGCTGTGATCTCTGCTGCTGATGCTGCTGCTGATGCTGCGGCGGTCTCTGGGGTCCACCAGGCCCTCTCCTCTCAGAACGCCCACGGCCGTAAGACTGGGGCTGCGACGGTCGTGGCGGTCTCCATGAACTGGCCTGTCCCCCGTCATCTGGGGCTGGTCGCTTCCTGTCGGAACTCTGCGCGACCGCACCCCTCCGTCTAGCTACCACCTGATCTCCTCTCTCGACCCACTGTGCATGCTCTGCGGCCGCCTCAAGGGTCTGAAACCTCTGGGCATGCACTAATGTGTAAATCTCTAGACGGAGGCCTGCCTCGAACAACTCCACCTGGTGCGGACTATCGCGAGCGACGAAAGGCACACAGTTGAGCAACTCCATGAACTCCTGAAAATAAGCCTGAGCCAAACGGTTGCCCTGCTAAAGATTCTTCAAATCATCCTCCAATTTCCTCTTCACACCAGTCGAGAAGTAGGTATCCAATACCATCCGTCGAAACTCCTCCCAAGGCAGCTGTCGGGTAATCCGGAACTCTAGTGGCTCTACCCGCTGCCACCAAGCATCTGCATCTCCATCCAAACAGTGCACCGTCATGTGCACTCGGTACCTCGGATCGATGAAAAAGTCCCGGAAAAGCTTCTCCATCGCAGAAAGCCATCTCCCAACATCCCAGGGCTGTGCATCCCGCCCTGAAAATCTAGGCTGTCCCCGCTGAACAAACTTGGTGAGTTTGTCGGCAATGTCCTGCTCCTCCTCCGCAGTCAAAGGCTGGATAGCTCCTGGAGCCCCACTACTAGAAGATGGCGCCGATGGCACAGAAGGTGCAACAGGGGGCACAGGGGCCTCAGGAACAGCCGGGGGTGGTGCCTCTCTCTGGGCAAGGAACTGGTCCATCCTCTGCTCCTGTCGGCGCTGACCCTCCGCCAACTGGGCCACCAAGGCCCTCAACTCGCTAAGCTCAGAGGGTCTGGACTGCTCTGGCTCATCAGGGGGTAGAGGAGTACCCCGAGTAGGAATCCGGCGTCGAGGAGGCATCCTGCCACAAGAAACCAAACATCAGCAACAAAACCCCACACGACCCAATCTAGCGAAAGTCAAAAGACATCCCCCTATTTCTGTAACCTTATGTTGTCTGCAGCCAACATAATGGTTCAACAGAAATAGACTATGTCGATCCCTCTTCACTCACAGGAAGAGTCAACTATAAAAATCACCGACTTTCGCAAAATGTCACGCCACTCACGCCCTATCATCCTAGGGTCTGCCCAAAAGCCTAGGGTTTCCTAAGTCCCAACTGACCTATCCCTAAGCTCTGATACCAACTTAATCTGTCACGCCCCGGGTGTAAACCAGAACCCGGGCCCGTCTACAGATCCGCCGTGCATGCGGTATTTCCCGCATACACGAAGCGCCGGTAACCTGCTCAGATATAAGAGATAATAAATAAGGAGCATAAGAATCAGAGCTGAACTAAAACTACTGTATCTCAGACAGAAGCTGGAAGTAAATAAGGTACAACTGTAAAATAATATAAACATCTCTCCCAGCTCACCACAAATATACAACTAGCTGGCAAAAGCCAGACCCAAAAAGAAATATAAAAGAACTGTCTGAGAAAAACCAGGTACACCAAAAACTCCAGCTAACATCCCTCGGGTGGCTCGCTATCTAATCCGCAATCCTCTTACCTCGATCAGCTGCTGACGGCCCAGCAACTCCCGCAGAGGACTCTGCAAAACAAGGGGGAAAAAGGAACAAAGAAAAGACAATGGGGGTAAGTACTACTATAAAACAGTGGCCTCCCCTAGTGGGTAAAGCTTCAACTCAGACATGCCCACCAGGTCAACCAGAGGCAAAAAGAGAAGAAAAAAAGGGGGGGTAAAGCTAAGTATAACAACTGATAAAGTGCTACCCCTAATATGCCTCTACATGACAAGCTAACAAGAATGGGGAAAGATATGCATCAGTATCTAGAAGCCTGCCAAAATAACCCAATCTGACCACCAGTGGACACTGGTACTGCCTGCTCTGCCGCGACGGGTATGCCAGCCTACGCATAACACCGAAGCAAAGGAGTCTCAAGGACTCAAAGTCTGTCTGCCGCGCACTCCGGAGTGGCACTCGTGGGGAGCGACCCACACGAGGAAAGTAAGTAACCACAAGTAACCTGATGTAGCAGGACTGGATCGTGACTCAAATCAAGTGGGAAAAACCCTCCACAAAAGATAGCCCGATCCCCCTCACCCAATCTGATGCAATAGTACAACCCGGTCAACCACCCAAAATCCGTGGTTGCCGCAATACCCTGTCATAAAGCCCAGCCTGTCCCAAATCCCCAGCAACCTGACTACACTATCCCAGCCCCCGCTCGAACCCGAGCAAGCTATCCCTCAAGTCTAAATAATAGGAGAAAGAAAAATAAAGCATGGTTTCTCCTAAGTCAAGTCCCAAAAATAGTGTAGCAGTAAAAATGACTTAGTTATGTGACCAATTTAAGCATGCAATTGTCCCAGTATTTTAGTCTATTTCACAGGAATAATGAGAATAAAGCAACTAATGTCATGATTATTGTCTCAAGGTAATGATTCTTATTGCCAGTCATTAATTACTAACCTACCACTAAACGTGCTGTCCAGGATAATTAGGTGATTAAACAAGTGATCATGATACCGAACTCATGTCAAAAGAAATGTCATCATCATGGATAAACTTATCAATTATTTAAATCTCTATTGCATGCAAGGCTATCAACAATAAGCTAAGCCTTACTAACATTGGGATACTCTGATGTTCCTAGTGGGCATACCAAAGGAGAGGTGTAAAACAACCACCCACCTGAAGCGCTGACTGTCCAAATCCCAACAGCTGAAAATACCAGATAAATCCAAATCTCCTACTCTAATGGGTCCAACAATACCCGCAACTCTCCTGGGTACAACACAAGGTCCACAATTACACATAAGTTCCCAAAACTGCTCTTACAACCACATACAAAATCAGTCCCAAAGATGTCCAAATTTCACCTGCTGAAAATGCCCAGAAAATTCCCAGAAAAATATCACAGCGATCCTCGCGTCGATACCTTCGAAACGGATACCTGCACGCCCAAAACTGAGTTCGGTAGGTCAAGATACAAATTCGGCAAGGTGGTGCACTCAAATAATTTCTGCATCAAAAACTGTAGCACTGTACACAGGGAAAAAGGGATTTTCACCTCCAATAAAATCTTTGAAAAATCCAAGAAAAATACGAGCGCGTTCCTTGCAATCTGTAGATGAAAAAGTTGTACAAGCACGTTTCCGTCTGATGCTCGTGCGCGAAGATATCGCCAAAACACTCCAATGCTGTCCCAAAAATACACACAGAAAAAGGGCCACAATGGCACCTCGGGATCCGTGCCAAAAACTTAGAACGGGAAAGCGCGATCAATACAAAAGATGAAGACCTACCTCTTAGGCGTATGCCGGCACAAGAATCGGTAAAAAAGAAGGTCGGGGTAGCCCAGGAGAAATTTCACACCGAACTGCGACGAAGAAGAACACCGAAAATGAAACGTCGCACCGCGCCGTAAAATCTGCAGGAAGATCAAGCACTCGAAGATGAACAAAACACTAGAAGAGAGCTCGGGGAGATGGGGCTTGGAAATGGGTGAAAAAAAAACCTAAAGAAGGCAGCTCGGGTTGCCTTTTATAGGCTGTGGGGAACAAATTCGGAAATTCCGGATTTGTCCCCACTTTCGGGCGCCCGGTCCGGCCCGAAGCGAATTCGGGCGCGCACAGTGCGGCCCGGCCCTCCAAGTTTCGGGCGCGTACAGTGCGGCCTAGCCCGGCCCGCCCCGTCGCACGGAATCCAGCCGCCGTCCGACCCGCCTCGGGGCTTGACACGTGTCCACCAAACAGGCGGCAGCCGTGCAAGCCCCGCGCGGAAGCGCCACGCGTCCCCACCCGCGGTCAACACGGTAGGTGGCGCCCGCGAATCAGCGGGCGCCACGTGGCGCTGCCCACCTGCCCGTCGTACGGCCCAACCGCCCCACCTACCCCCCGCCTGCTCCCCGCGCCGCGTGGACCGCGCGCCCGTGGACCCGCCAGTCCGGGGCTGCCACGTGGCGCGCCCCGGTCCATGGCTCCCCCGCACGCTCCCGTGGACCGAGCGCGCGTGGGCCTCCCAATCCGGCGCTGCCACGTGGACACCCGCCGGTCCACGCCTCCCGCGTTGCACCCCGGCCTCACCCCAGCTATTCCGTGGACCAAGCCGCGTGCGCCGACCAATCAGAGGGCGCCACGTGGCACTCCCGCCGGTCCACGGCTCCCCCATGCACCAGAAATCCAGTAAAACTTCCGGGAGTCCGTTTTTGGGCATCCGGACTCAGAATTTAACAAGCAAATAGCCGTTTTCAAGCGTTTTTCCGCGCTGAATCCAAATCCAACCTCCGTTTGGCCTAAAACCTTTTCTAAAATTCGGCAAAAGCAGCCGAAGGCCAACCCAGCTGACAAAAGCTCACAGGGTCCATCTGTGGCATCCCTTTGATGCACTATGGGCCAAACACACCATCAACAGGTGTTTGCACAGTGGATTCACGGAAAAAAGCTGCATGGGGTTCAGGGGTCCTACATATATATATATATATATATATATATATGTGTGTGTGTGTGTGTGTGTGTGTGTGTGTGTGTGTGTGTGTGTGTGTGTGTGTGTGTGTTTTAACATAATTTCTTGTTGTTTTCTAATATAGGTGATAAATGTATATTTTCATATTCTTAATACGATGGATATGAAGGGTATACAGAAATTTAGCCATCCTGCTCTTTTTTGTCGAACTGAAGTTTCGGTGAGTTTCATATTTGTTTCAGTACTATATTATTTTTATAAAGTTACATTTATGTACATATCAACTTAATGAAACCACGAATTATACGTGTCTTTTTAAGATCAAATTTAGCTATTTTGTATATATATGACAACATATTTGAGAATTTAGAATGTACTCAATCTCACAATTTTTTTCTCTTATATTGTGACATCATAATCTGATCCCTTTTATATTGCACAATTAAAATGCTGAAATATTAAAGACTCTGAACTGTTAAAAACAGTAGTCATTCAATATTTATGACATTTTGTTTATTTACTTATGCTGCATTATTCACCATAATTTCATTCATTCAATCCTCTTGTTGTGATAAGCATTTAAAAAACCAAGATTGTAAGGAATTGATTATTATATTGATGTTGTAACTATATTTCCTTTTATGTCTAGATGCACATACTTAACAAGATGGCGGGAATAAGGCCGGACGAGGCAATCACAGCTGACTTCATCCGGAATGTCGCGTACGATTCGGCATCCTTACGGCACTTCTTGGAAATAATAACTCCGGAAAGTATCAGCTGTAATAGATTTATAATTATTCCTGTAAATAGTAATTGGCATTGGCATTTGCTTGTCATTGATTTGAAGGAATCCCATTTTGAGAGTTGGAATTCCTTGTGGAGTCATCGTGTCGCAAAGGATGCGGCAAACGTATTGGTATGTATAATACTTTTATATTTATTACATTGATATATGCATAGAAGATTGACTTAACTATTTCTCTTATGCAGGCGAAGTGGTTTGCATCCTATTTTGAGTTTATCCTTGAACAATGCATCGGCCACCCAAATGTCATATGGCAGCTTGATTGTCAGTAACAAGGTTCGACTCAGGTTGATTGTGGCATGTACACATGCCTATTTGCTGAAAGAATTGTAAGAGGCGGCTCCCCCGACCTTTTGGTTTTTGAAAAAGATCCTCCGTATTTCCGGGCGCACATGGTGAGCCAAATCTTACGAGATCCCTGTTGCGTGACTTCTAGTTCGATGCTCGCATCTACTATGTAAAGATAATTATGTTCAATAAATACTTTGGTTTAAGTTATATGTTGAGTTGTATTAATTTGTTGTATATCCGATGAATATTGTATTGAGTCATATTATTGATTCATTGTATCCCAGTTTTGATCAGTTTCATTTTAGTTTATGTTGAGTTGTATTGATTCGTTGTAAAGCAGATGAATATTGTATTGATTCATTATATTCCTGTTTTGATGACTTTCAGTTTTATGTTGTATTGTATCAATCCGTTGTAAATTTGATGGATATTGTATTGATTCCTTTTATTGATTCATTGTATCTTAGTTATGATCGGTTTCTGTTTTATGGTGAGTTGTAGTGATTCGCTGCAAATCTGATTAATTTTATGCTGATTACCTCACTAATTATTTTTTTTTCCATAATTTACATTTTATACCTTTATTTTAGATTAAATATAAATAATTTATTAAATTATATTTGTTTCAAAATTATTAATTTTAAAATTTAAAAATTTATACAATTCTTTTATATAATTTTAAAGAAAAATTTAGTGAGATACTCAATACTGAGTACCGTTAGTGAAAAATCCAAGTGTGTCATGTTTCTGGTTTTGAGGAACTATCATGAGTACCGGTACTGAGTGAGAAATCAATGTATACTACTTTCGAGTTTTGAAGAACTTGGGTGTGTACAGGAACCATGTGTACCGGTACTCAATGATGAGTACCGGTACTGCGTGAGGAATCCAAGTGTGAGGCTTTCGGGTTTTGAGGAACTTGGATGTGTACCGGAACAATGTGTACCGGGACTCTGTCACGCCCCGGGGTCGAAACTGCGACCCAGGCTCGCCAACAGATCCGCCACCTATGCTAAAACCCGCATAGGCGAAGCGTCTAACCTGCAAAAGATAGTACTATAGCTACACAAATATCAGAGCTGAAATGAAATGCTGTAAAATAAAATCCAATCACTGTACAACATGAAATAAAGTACATTATCCATTTCCTGTGATACAGATAATCATCATACAATGTCCTCAGTACAGCATCTCTCAACTATAAAAGGAGATAAACTAAAACTATAATACATCAGTCTCAACATCAGTCTCTCCAAATACAAAAGATCTCTCTCCAGAGAAAACAGTAAAAACCAACCAACAGCTACCAGGAATCTCCAACTAGGGGGTACAGCTACACTCCACGGGTGGTAAAGATCTAGCTCGTGACTCCCTCGCCTCGGACAACGATCGAAGATCAGCAACTCCCGAAGAGGACTCTGCAAAACAGGGGGGAGAAAACAAAGGGGAAACAACAATGGGGGTGAGAACCACTAGTAAACCAGTAGCCTCCCCCTGTGGGTAAAGCCTCAAGCTCCGGCGTACCCACTAAGTCTACTAGAGGCAAGAAAGGGGCAAGTGGTAAAGCTGTAAACAGAACTACTGAATAAAAGGGGAAACCACAACAAGTATGCCTCTAAATGCAATACCGAAGGAAATGACGGTATGAATGCATCAGAAAACAGTATCTGACCAAATAGACCCAATCTAGTGCCACCAGTAAAACTGGTACTGCCTGCTCTGCTGTCGAACTCAAGAACCCAGTATCTCCACTGTCCAAATGACCGGAACCCAACACGGTCTAAAGCCTACTCCGGAGTGGCACTCGAGGGGAGCGACCCACACGAGTAAAGTATCTCTGTATCAAGCATCTCTGTAACCACTGTCTCATAATAGCAGGACTGGATCAAGACTATGATCAAAGTGGGAAACTCCGTCCACTAATAAAACCCCGATCTGATGCAATAGTACTCAAAAAGTGGGAAATACCATCCACTAGAGAAATCTGATACCCAATCTGATGCAATAGTAAACATCCGGTCAACCGCCCAAGGTCCGCGGTCACCGCAATAACCCACAACCCACAATGGGATAAAAATCAAGATCCGGTCAACCGCCTACTGTCCGCGGTTGCCGCACTAACCCACAATCCAACATCAAGTACACCCTGTCACTGACCCTCAGGTCCCGGCTACACTATCCCAAACCTCTGCTCGAACTCGAGCAACATGACTCAAAAGTCTAAATAAAAAGGAGAAAGAAAGCAATCATGGTTTCTCCTAAGTCAAATCCCAATATGATAGTGTAGCAATAAAATAGTGGCCTATCTAGATGTCCAAATAAGCATGCAAAAGTCCTCAGCAATGTGAAAGGGAGAATATGTCAAATAACAGTTTTACATGTGTAATAATTAATAATATCCACATAAATATAACAATCATGCTAAAATCATCAGTCAACTACACATGTATAACCCCTGATCCATAATAAATCCCAAAGTGAAACCCGCACATGGATATGTCGTCATGTCCCCAACAATTAGTCCATTTAACCAATTTCCATAAGATTTAAGTGATATTACGGCATGTTAATTATCAGATTTAATATGTCTCCTGCAATCATGTTTCTTCGATAATATTATCCCAATACGATTCCAAACATGATGTATCCACATAATTAATCTCAAATGATAGGCTCACATGTATATCAGTCAATCATGCATGATACTCAATCAACATGCTCAATAGTGGGGTTTTCTAATAAACTTAGTGAGTAAGTCAGATATAGAGGCAAGCAACAACCACCCACCTCGAAAAGCTCGCACAACACCAAAAGAGACCTCTCGCTGCCCGCTGTCCTCTAACACAGCAATCCACCGAAAACTGTGCCCCACTGCACAAAACATTGCGCACAATTAATCCCAAAACTGCATCATTTCTTACTGTCCAAAATCAGCCCCAAAAAAGGCTAAATATCACCTCTGTCCAGTCCTCAAGAAAATTCAGAAAATTCACGGTCGCATTCCTCGCGAAAACTAGCCCCAAAACGACTATTTAAACGCCCAGATCTGATACCTGTAGACCAAGATAAAAATAAAACACCGCTGCACCTCAAAACCTCCCAAATCAAAATTCCTGTAGCAATCTGTCCAAGAAAAGCTTAATTATCACCTTCTAACCAATTTCCAAAAATCCCAGAAAAATCACCACTGTGTTCCTCGCGACGAGTAGATCAAAATCGAGTCCTGAAACGCCTTGATTCGATGTTCCTAGGCTGAGATATAAAATCGGCAAGTCGGTGCTGTCCAAAATCCATCACAGAAAAATGGGGGTCAAAGATGTCTCGGGAAACGTGCCAAAAGTGCGAAACGGAGCGAAGCGATCAACGAAAATCGAAGCCTTACCTCTTAGGAACACACTGTCTAAGAAATCGTCCAAAAACTCCTCCTGGTTTGCTCATAGTGAATTTTTGACTGATCTGCGACGGTAATGGGCCGAAATGGGGAGAAAACCGAGGCGAACTGTAAAAATGATATCGCCGTTGCCGAGCTTCCAGAAATTCTGGGACTCCACCACGAGCTCAAGAATATCAAGGGGAACAACTTCTCTTCAATGGCCTCTCTCTGGTTCTCTCTCTATCTCTCGAAAAAAGCCAGAGAAGAGGGGGGGAAAGGGCTATTTATAGGCCCATTAAAAACAATTGCAAAATGGCCATTGTGTCCCGAATTCGGGCGCCCGAATCTTTCGGGCCCCGAATTCGGGCCCACACAGTGCCGCGGCCCACGGAGGCCCAGTCCCGCACGGGATCCTGGTCGGACCGCACGGTCGTCCAACCCGCTCCCCGCGCCGACACGTGTCCCCGAACACAGAACAGCGGATCCGACCGCTCCCCTCGCGCCGCGTGGCGCTCCACTGGTCAACGGGGCAGTTGGCGCTGGCCAATAGCCGGCCGCCACGTGGCACACGCGTGCACCACATCGGCGCAGTGGCCGCCACGCCAGCCGCCCCTGCCACCTGCCGCGCCCCCCTGCCACTGCACGCGCATAGTGACGCGCCCAATCCCCGCGCGCCACGTGTCCAGGCCACATACTCGCTGCACCAGGTGCACAAAACCCCCAAAAACCGAACCAATGATCTGCTGCCACGTGTCTTACACCGGTCCACCGTACACCACCTGTATGTTCCGTGCTCCAAGTCCACTGAACCGGCCAATAAACACCTGCCACGTGTCCAACACTCATCCATTGAGGAACCGCCACGTGGCACACCAAAATCTTGCACCTCAGCGCCTGCCCGCGCACCTGCCCGGCTGCCCGGGCTGCCCGCACAGTACCCCCAACCAATAGAAGAGTCTAAATCGCGCACCTGCCCGGCCTGTCAGTCACACTTCCTGATGCACTCAGCGTAGCAAAACCTGTGAACCTAACCAATACGCAACCGCCACATGTCAGGTCCTCCGGTGCACGCTGGCCGCGTGGACCGCGCACCCGCGCGCCCTGCCCGCGCCCACGCGCCCTGCCCGCTGCCGCTTTCCACCTGCTCGAGGCCGCGCCGCCGCTCTCCGCCGCCGCCGGCCGCCGTCGGCGATCGCCGGAATCACTGTTCCGGCAGTGAACAGTAACCCTATCTCAAAAATGACAAGTGGGTAGTCCATTTTGACCGTTTTCGCGCGCTGAATCCGAATTTGACGTCCGTTTTGCCAAATTCCAACTCTAAAAATTGCCGAAGGCACCCGGAAATGTGTTCTTAGCCCGAATTTCGCGCGGAGCCCAAATTTAAAATCCGTTTCGCGCGAAATCACTTCTAAACCCTCCGCGGGGTCCTCCGATCACTCAAATGATCCATTTGAGCCCGAAGTCCAACACTTGTGCCCAATTATGTCCCAAACACCTCCAACACACCAAGTAGGCCTCCAATGGCCACCCCAACGCACTGCAGCAGCTCTGCGGAGATCCGGGTCATCACATACTCAATGATGAGTACCGGTACTGAGTGATGAATCCAAGTGTGATGCTTTCAGGTTTTGAGGAACTTGGATGTGTACCGGAACCATGTGTACCGGTACTCAATAAACAGTACCGGTACGGAGTGATGAATCAAAGTGTGATGCTTTCGGGTTTTGAGGAACTTGGATGTGTACCGGAACCATCTGTACCGATACTCAATGCTGAGTACCGGTACTGAGTGGTGAATCTAAGTGTGAGGCCTTCGGGTTTTGAGGAACTTGGATGTGTACCGGAACCATGTGTACCGGTACTCAATAAACAGTACCGGTACTGAGTGAGCATGTCACGCCCCGGGGTCGAAACTTCACCCCGGGCTCGCCAACAGATCCGCCATCTGTACGGAAACTGCCGCACAGACGAAGCGTCTACCCTGCAAAAGATCTATATCTAAAACATGTATCAGAGCTGAAACTAAAACCGAAAGCTATAGAATAAAAACTAAACATCTGGAATAGTAAAATCTCCACTAATACACAAATCCTCAATGTACAAAGTCTCACAAGAATAATACAAGTACTACTCTCACAATCTCTCAGAATGTCCAATACAAAAGCGAAAACATAAAATACACCGGGTACATCTACCTCAGACTCTCAATGCTGGTAAGGAACTAATCGGCCGCGTCCTCACCTCGATCTACTGTCTCCGCGCGAACCAAGCCGGAATAGCTGCCTCAAACCTGTCACCGCAGCGGGTGTGAGATCTACTGCAGAAGGCAGATCTCAGTGGGTACCGTCCCAATATCCACGGTATGCCCACTAAGTCTACTGGAGGCAAAACAGATAGGTATGAAGATAGATAGATAGATAAAGGAAAGCAGGAAAAGAACTACAGCTAATAAGTAACAACATCATGCTGAAGAAACTCTACTCTGACCCTGCTATGCATACACTAACACTGCTAATAATATGCCTCAAATACCATGCTCAAAGGGAAACTCATCAATGAACATGCTATGCCATCACTCTCTCAATGTCACCCAATCTCAACGACTGCCTCATAGGGTCCAGTCAAGCCTGCGCCAAACCTACTGCCACCTCATCCACACTAGGACGGGACTTACGTAGGGCGTCCCAAACGGACTAACTCAATAACCTCATCGCAGCCTCGTCAGGCTCGGTATCATCATCGCATCTGGAGCGTAGCTCGCGGGGAGCGACCCCGCGAACCCAAGTATCACATCTGTCTCAACAAGCGGCACATGCAGGCTATAGTCCACGATCAAACAGATCGGTATCTCAAAGCTCAAAGCACAAGTCAGTCGAAAAAAGAACCTCGACTCAACAGGAAATAGCCCAAACACTCTCACAGCTATATCGGAGAATCCTCAACGACTCAATCTGATAATGCACGACCATGGCTGAGTCGGGAAACCTCCACGACTCGATCTGCCAGAACCCCCAAAACTCTCAAGGCTAAATGGGAGAGCCATCTCCACCACTAAATCAGAACACGACCCATGATCTAGAGTAATCTCATCGGTCCACAAGGGAGCTCAAATCCACATGACACTAGAAACTCATCCCAAAACTCAAAAAGAGATCACTCGGCCCCCAAGCACGAGGTCTAATGCACCCGGAATCTATGCCATACCTCTGGCGAATTCAATTTTTAAAAACCACCTTTAAAAACGCTGATTTTCCTTAAAACGGCTTTCTCGATTTTTAAAACGATCTAGGTGCATATATGAGGCCAACAGAATATGAAACCTAGTGTCATATAGTGTCATGAGTATGCTAAAAATAATCTGGGGCTAGAATGAATTTTCCAGAAAAATCCAGGCAACTATCAGATTTAATTACAGGAAAAAATAACATAATAATTATGATCAAATTGCATTCAATAGCTTTAAAGGGCATTCCACACATTTTGGAGAAATTTCAACCCACCTGGAACGCTTTCCGCAGGCAATTGCTGAAGTCGGTGAAGCGCTGAAACCTCGAACTGACGAAACCTCGAAAAATGCGCCGCGCGCGCGCACACCGTCGCGTACTCGGAAAAATCCCCGAAGGTTCGAACAAAATTCTTGAGTCCTGACCAAACATCCCAGCGCATCCTGGCTCATTCCACGGTCAAAACACAGTGCGAACAAAGGCTCCAGCACCCAACCAGTCCACCACTAACATTAAGCATCTGCCTACCAAGACCACCACAACACCAACAGCTCACAGCATAATTAAAATCACCTGTTCACATAAACCCAATTTACATAAATTCAAGTCCATCATCAGCTACTAGGTGCTCACAGTCCACTCTACACCCTTCTCAAACCAACAGTCAACTCAAAATAAACACCCATAACTCACACCCACTACTCTGCAGGCTCCAACCAAGCACACAAAACCAAACAGTGCTTACTATAAATCCTCTGCACAGACAAAAACCCTCCACACTCACACTCACTTCATCTCACAGCACAGTACTAGCATGCAGCCCACACGGCTCCGCGCAGCGCATGCCTCCCACACGGCCAACGGCCCAACCTGCAAGAAAACAAGAAAATGAGAGAAAGCCCACCATCAGCCAAGCACTGTCAAAAGCGCACATCCGACGGCAAGGAAAACAGCCTCGGTCGTCGAAAACGCCGCCCGCGCGCCCACGCGAAAGCTCCCTGCTCCTGAGCTGCATCGCACTGCGCTGCCGCCGCTGCCGCGCGGCGCCTGGGCCTGCTGCGCGGCGCCCGCCCGCGCAGCGCCCATGCGCGCTGCGCGGCGCCCTCAGCGGCCCCCGCGCGCGCCCTGCGCTGCGCGGTGCCCGCCCGCGCAGCGCCCATGCACGCCGCGCGGCGCCCCGCTACGCGGACCTGCTGCGCGCTCTCCCAGCGTGCGCAGCGCCGCAGCCTGCTGCGCGCGGCGCCCATGGGCGCCCGCGCAGCACCAAGGCCGGCCGCGCACGACGCCTTCGCGCGCCCGCGCGGCTCCCTGCTGCGGCCACCCCACGCACACATGGACAACAGTCCATACCACCCAAGCTCAACCCAAATCCTTTCATCAAAGAAAAAAAAAACCAAAACGAACCAAGCTCCAAAAACAAACAAAAAAAAACTGTTACATACCTCGCTTTCCGCTCGACGCACGCGCGCTCCGCTCGGCCTCACACGGCTTCAAGGAGGAAGTTCATCAACAAATTTCTCATCCCCCTTCTCTTTTTCATCTTTCTCTTCTTCTTCTTCCTTCTTTTCTCTCTTTCTCTCATTCCTCTGCTCTTCTTTCTTTTCCTCTGTTTCAACTGGTGAAGGAGATGATGACGTGGCCCGAATTAATTAGCGGCCGGCTAATTAAGGTTGGTGGTTGGCAGCCATTAAGAAGGGAAAGCAAAAAGACCATAGTACCCCTATCAAACAAAAATCTAAACCCCCTTCTACTCTCATTCACTTTCTTTAATTTCTCTTTTAATCTTCTAAACAGGCCAATTAACCAAATAATTAATTAAATAATCCATTTTAAGCCAACTCCAACTTACTTTTTGCCTTCGGGTACTCCGCGTCAGTCCGGAACCTCCGAACTCCGCTGTAATCACAAAGTATACCTGTTCTAAGTATTTCCTAATTTCTGCACACCACTGTGGGGTCGAGGCTCCAACCAAACCAGTCCTCTATTGGCGCACAATGCCCGAAAAACTCCGATTCAAGCTGGGGCTTCCGCGTCGATCCGACTCAATCCGAACTCATCTGTAAACACATATGGAACATGCCCGAGGCAAATTCCTCCGCACCACGCCATCTCGCGAGGTCGGTGCGCTAGCCGAAATCCCGGTATTCTACAGAGCAACCCAAGTGTGAGGCCTCAATAAATCGTATTGTCAAAATTATATTAATATTTTGTATAAATTTGTAAATATTACAATTAATAATGTTTACACAAATAAAAGAAAATAGAATATTTAAATTTAGTAATACATAAAGTTTACAAGGGGGGAAGGGCACACCTATATTCATATATATAGAAGAGGGAATGGCTACGGGGGTGCTTGAGGCTCATTCAGAGAAACATATAAATTGCACTGACTCCATTACTATTTAGTACAGCTATACATAAGTTATAATGTTCAAATGTTCATCTTGTATATTCATACAAGATGTTAAAATGTTCAACTGTTCATCTTGTATCTATAGCTGTTCATAAAAGTTCTGAACAGCTATAGATATGTTATAAACATTCATACATACAAAAAGGTAAATTTATACATTTATACATTCACACATTCATACATGTATAGAAGAGTCTAAAAGTACTCCACACTTGAAAATGGAACAATTGAAAATGGAACACAAAATACATCATAGCTTCGTACATCTTAGCACAACATACATCTTAGCACAATATACAACTTACAATGACGAACCTCCAATTCTTTACAACATACATTTTCGTACAGTATAGTCATCTGTTCATAAATACAACACGAATTAGAATTCAACATATGGGTTTACCACAGTACAATAATATTTGGTACAATGATAAAAAAATGAGAGTCAAGAAATCAAAAGATAAAATGCACGTTAAATAAACATAAGTATCACTCATCCTCATGGGTAGCATTATCGTCGGGTTGATGGGAAGAACTAGGTCCGGCAGCACCTGGAATCGTATCATCATGTCGGCACCCAAGGAAATAAAAAATTTTCTTTAAGCCATCCTCGAGCTTCTTGAATCCTTCTTCGACTCTTTTCTTCAACGATTGCAAGTCTCGATCCAACGACTCCAATGTAACATTCTCTTGGTGACCGGACGAGTTGTGATGTTCCTGACGGTGAGGCGCACGCCTCGACGATGCTTCAGTGTAGGCCTTCACGTTCTGAAACGTCCTCAAGGTACTTATTGATTTTGCTAAGGTAACCCTGTCAATAGGACCCAAGCGATATTCATAGTCGTCGCACGTTATGTCTACACCTTGATCTTCCAAAAGCCGCATGATCAGAAGAGGGTAAGGTAATAGATCGCGATGCAATGTACCTTGCACTAACTGTGACATTCTGTGCCAAATCAATGTTGGAATATTGATGTTCATTCCAACAGCTAGCTCTGGGTGAGCAAGTAAATATAAAAGAAGCAGTCTATCCCATCGAATCCTCTTTGTACCCAATGTGGGCAGAATATTATAGCACAATATTAAGGATAGGATGTGTCACGACCCGGGACCGACAATTTGTACGGTTCGGGCACGCCAACAGACCCGCCAATCGGGCACGACCTCTCGCTACCCGAAAGGAACGGTAACATCCATCTCGAATCAAAACAATGTGTATGATGAGATATAATATCAGAGTAAAATCCTTACTAATCTAGAACTTTCATTCAATAACAAACAGTTAAAGCGAAAATGAAAGCATGATAAGAATGAACCATAATGAACTTTATTACATTTTACAACTCTCAACTTGCAATTAAAATAACATTACAATCTATTCCTCACCATACATGGTTCACTCGAAACATAAAAAAAAGGTACCTCGGCTAGACCCTCTAGGTCTCTATGCTGCTGGGCTCTTGCCCCTGACGTATACCTCGCCGTCTGCATCTGAACCGTCTCGACCGCTATATCCAAGCTGAACCTGTGGGGGGGGGTCACCCAAGGGGTGTGAGAACTTACGAGCGAGTTCCCAGTGGGTTCAACCACCGAGAAAAAGTGTCCTACACCACTTGGTCCAATGGAAGCAATAATAATAGTGCTAGGAAACTAAAATCCTCAATATCAAAATGCAGCTATGCAATATAACATGTCACTACACTATCTGTGTAAAACCATCTACCCAGCACTAATCTGACTAGCCATACTAGGCTGCTAAGCACCAACTCGGCCACTATGCCGCTGTATACAGGGTCCAACTAACCCGGCCACCTTGGCCACTCTATTTTTCTTTATTCTTTAGATTCTGGTGCTTTAGTTCAAGTTAACCCTCAGAAATTCTTATCCAACGGGCCCGAGCCCGGTAGTCCTGCTACCATAAGATAAGGTTTCTAAGGTTGCCGATAACACCCGCAAGTGTTACCCCGTCCTACGAAGTAAATGTGTTCTTCGGACCACCGCTATCGGAGAGGGGGCTGCCCTAAACGTCCGATCCAAGTGCGCCCGGGGTGAGGGCAAGCCCTTTACATCCCACAGAACCACATTTCAACCTTCGAAGGCACGCCCGTTTTATTATCTTTATATTTTAGTTGCTCCGTCCTACGGCTGAAGCGTCCCGAACGGGCCACTGCCCGGGAGAGGGATTAACTGCCCGTACCTCCAACCTGGGCTGGCTCCACCGAGGATCTTTATGTTCTCTTTCTTTTCTGTTCTTTTTACTTTAGTTCTTAGCCTCTTTGCTTCTGAACACTTGCTTTTCTTTTCTTTCTCACTCGAGCCTTCAGCTCACATTGCCACTGGCAATTACTATCACTCTTTCCTTTGAGTATCTAGCTCTTTGCTTTCACTTTAAGCCTTCCGAAAGTACCTCGTCCGACGGGTCACTGCCCAGGGAGTCCTGCTCCACATGACGAGTCTCAAATTCGAAGGCGCCATTTACATTCTCTTTTCATTCTCTTTATCTTAAGCAATTTGCTTGTCTTGCTTATTAACCCAATTTTAGCTCTATCTTGAGCAATTTGCTTGTCTTGCTTATTAACCACTTTTTCATCCCTTACCCTAGGTCTTGCCACACGGGTAACCAGAGAGTCTTCCGGACTCTTACACATTTCACTTTCTTTGTTTAACTCAGATTGAAGTTAAAGTTATTGTCCATTTGCCCAGACACCCTACGACTTTCTAGGGTTATATTTGTTAATTCTTTAACCTTGGGATCTCATCCCACTTTCCTGATTCCTCACTGAATCCTAGAGTTAACTTAACTCTATTTTCCTATTCCACTTTTAACTTAGAGTTGCACTGACTCTAATTTCCTGTCTGTGAGTTTAGACTCCTCTAGATCACCTTAGGTTCCCTTTACCTAAGTTCCAGATTATACTCATTCTAGAGTTCCTTGACTCTATGTTGATCACTCTATCTAGTGTCCTTAGGTTATCACCTAAGACAATGCCACTCGTCCAATCCTAGGATAATCCCCTAAGTTTTGATGTCACTCAGTGAACCCTGAAACTAGGTTTTCTCCTAGTCTTACTACCAACATGTTCCCTTTCCTTATGTCACATGCTTCCTAGGGTTATACCCTAACATGCTCATAATCATGAATAGCTAATCATTTTCATGCGTGCAATTATTTTCATCTCATTCATAAAATAATATTTATCCTCTAGACATGCAATTTTATCCTCTATCTTTGGCAACCAACAGTTGCACTTTTCATCTGTGTCCTTTGACACATGCACATTTATCATCAGTCTCCGGCAACCAACAGTTGCACTTTTTCATCTGAATCCATCTACACAGGCAATCATAACCATAATTACCTAACGCCTCTAACAGGCTACTATCATGCTTCGAATTGAAAAGCAAAGGAGCAAGGGGAAAGGTCACCCAATTTCGGCAGAATTCCCCACTTTGTGGAGTCCCCGATTCCTTTCATATCTCCACACTTGATCGCTATTCTTCTAATTGCTCGTAGACACTTGCAATTGGCCTCCACGCGGCTCCACTTGGTACCTCGAGCTTGCACGTAAAACGGAGCATGCTTCTCTTAAAGTTGCACGCAAAACGATGCGCGCCCTCTCTAGCCCTGCACGCAAAACGGTGCACACTATTAGTGACGGCACGCTAAACGGTGAGCGACAACACGACCTGCACGCAAAACGGAGCACATACCCCGTATTGGCACGCAAAACGGTGCACGCTCCACTGTAAGGTTGTACGCGGAACGGTACACCTTCATCCAGTCCTGTACGCAAAACGAGATGCATCGTTAGAACCCGCACGCAAAACGGTGCGCGATAACACGAACTGCACGCGAAACGGTGCATGTACCTCGAAACTGCACGCAAAACGGTGCACATCTGACTGTGGGGTTGCACGCAAAACGGTGCACCTTCATCCGGTCCTGTACGCAACACGAGATGCATTGTTAGAACCTGCACGCAAAATGGTGCGCGATAACACGAACTGCACGCGAAATGGTGCACGTACCTGGAAATTGCACGCAAAACGGTGCACATCTGACTGTGGAGTTGCACGCAAAACGGTGCATATTTTTCCTAGCCCTGCACGAAAAACGGTGCAAGCCATTAGAATCTACACATGAAATGGTGCGCATTGGTCCAACCCGCACGCAAAACGGAGCACGTACCTTCGGTGGCACGCAAAACGATGCACGCTCCATTTCCCACTTTGCAAGCAAAACGGTGCGCGTATTTCGAGTTTGCACTCAAAACAGTGCGCGTTTGCCGAGTCCGCACGCAAAACGACGCGTATCTCCCACGAGTGGCACGCAAAACAAGGCGCGCCAAAAACGCCCGCGAAACTCGCGCAGTAAAACGGCACAGAAAGGTTGGGTCCCTAACATGCACGTGGGCAAAGGGGTCAAATCCAAAATCCAAAAGGAAACCTTAAAACTGTGCCAAAAGTACCGCAAAACGACACACGGGGCCTACCTCGACAATGCCGTGTCGTCCATCGCGTCTTTTAGTCTCCTTGGAGTACTTTGCACGCTCCACGGGGTCCACGGCGTGCTCATGCGCCCTCGAAAACCCCGGCGAAATCGCCCTCCTCCCTCCCCGCGCGCTCGGGTGAAGCCAGAAAGGGAAAAAGGAGGAAAAAGGAGCCGTTTCGGGCCTTTATAGGCCGTTTCCGGACTTTCGGGCGCAACTTTCGGGCGCCCGAAAGTTTCCGGGCGGCTACAGTAACCGGCCCGCCGCGGTCCACGCGCGCATGCCGTGCCAGCGAGGCGCCACGTCAGCAACGCTCAGCCACCCAGGGGCCGACACGTGTCCATGGACCCGTGCACCGCGACCACCGAACAGCGGCGGCCAATGGGAGGCCGCCACGTGGACCGCACCCACGCCTGCTCTGACGCCGGGTCGCAGCGTTGCGTCGCGTCAGCGCGTCGCGTCGCGCTGACCGACGAATGGGAGGCCGACACGTGGCCTGCCCCCGCTGACACCGCGCCAGGCCGCCGCGCCTTCCCCGCGCACGCCTGTCGCCTCGCCTGCCGCGTCCAATGAGGAGACGCCACGTGGCACCTCCCCACCTACCACGCGGCCTCGGGTCGCGCGCCACAGCGCGTCGCGCGCGAAAACTTGCCTCGGGATTTGCGCCCGCGCCTCAGGATCCGTGCCAGCTACCTCGGGATCTATGCCAACTGCCTCGAGATCCGTGCCAGCTACCTCGGGATCCGTGCCAGCTACCTCCGGATCCGTGCCAGCTACCTCGGGATCCGTGCCAACTGCCTCGAGATCCGGGCCGCTACAGTAACATTCGGGCTCACCCCTTTCGGACCGGGCTGCTACAGTAACCGGTTCGCTACAGTGCCCGAACCCGGTTCACTGCAGCCCGAAAACCGGGTGTGCTACAGTAACTTCCGGGCGCCCGGAACCCACTTTCGGGCGCCCGAAACTTGGGCCAAAGCCCAGTTTCGCCCGTTTTCGTCCGTTCTCGCCCGTTTTTCGCCCGTTTCCGCTCAAATTTGACGGGCAGCCACAGTTTAACTTGATTTACCTTATGATACTTAAACTTTCCAGTTTGGACCCTTTTTGATTTGCCAAAAGTCCCACTGTCTTTAAATTCGCTGGCGGGGCCCGTTCTCTCAATCCGGGTGTCCGATCAACCCGAAACTTTTACTGTGGCCTTAAAACACATTTACGGAGCTCCCGTAATTTTCTCGGAATTTTCCGAGACTGTGAATTTTCCACTTACAATCTGGGCCTACTTTCTCACATAAGATTCAAGATATCTTATTTTAATCCCGATTTGGGCCCAATTCATTTCCAGGTCACCCTGTACTTTACTAACTGAATAAAAATAGTATTTCATACCAAGTTCCAGTTCACTACATTCTACCCCCCTTAAAATAAGTTTCGTCCTCGAAACTTGAGTCACATCTCGACTCCTACTCAATCAAGAGGGGGAAACTTTGCCCTCACTATCGGGCTCACTGAACCTCGTGACCGGCATTACACTGCCTGCTCGCCCACACTTACACGAGCAGCTCATTCCTGGATCCCTATCTCAACTCAGGGACAACTCAGACCTGGTGTCTGGCCACTTTCCCCAAGTAGGTGAGAGACACATTTGAGCACTTGCTCTCTCAATTGCCACGAACGACCAAATCTTTTCTTGCGAAATCTTCTCTTCTTTAAATTCGCCATCATTTTTTCACAATAAGGTTGCATCTGCAACTAATTACATCTACCGCATTTTTGGTCGCTCCGCTGCCTAATGTGGAGGGCAAAGGCCAATCCACGCGTTCTCAACCATCACACACGCTACAAGCGTTCCATGTCCACGGGTTATCAGTTAACCCGATATCTCGGACTACTAATAGGTCCACAGACCACGGTCCAATAGGGGCCTATAGCCCAAAACTAATCCCACACTGTGCAATGGCTCTCGCTAGCCCACAGACCCAATCGTCATACGGGTAGATCCACACTTAGGATTACTACACCAACACTCCCACTAGGAGCTACAGTACCACAATCACCACTAGCTCTACGGCCTGGTCATATAACACTCTCAGTGTACTAACAGTCTCAACGCTCATACGTGGCATTCCCCGTTCCCGGGTCATCGCTCGGACTACCGTCCCGACCAAATCTCTATCATGCCCCGCCCTCAGGTCTCGGGCCGCTGTCTCTCACAGCCGACTGCGCCTGCCCACTGGGCTACAGGCCCACAGTCCACAAACATGGTCCAGGCACGGATCGTCCCCAAGCGAACCCGCTAATCGTCGCCACGCGACCACTATGCTCACTGAGCAAAACCAACCAACTAGTCATCAATCCACGACCCGAACTCTTTATCAACTCTGGCCACACTGGGCAAAGGCTAATATGCCACCTAATCAGCTCTCTCTGGCTAAACGGTACCTGTGCTCCATGAGCACCCAAACAGTTGGGCGTCCTACGCCCCTTACGCGAACTCGCGAAAATCCAGTGCTAAGCGATTTGCTTAAGCACCCCTACGGCTCTTGTGCAACTCTCCCAACTGGGTCGAGGCACCACAAAATAGTTCACCACTCCGGTGATTAACACGCAAATCCTGCGGTGGCAATCCTTGCCGTTACCCCGATCCATCAGACCGGCGCCACGAAACTCTCGCTTACTTGCGAGGTTTTCGAATCTCGAAACCTATCCCGGGTCTTACCAACCCCACAATGCGGCAATTTAGCCACAATGATAGGCCACACGGTCACTACCGTTATCAGGGCGAACTTCCGCCACTAGGCCTATAAGTCTTTCTTGCCCTAACCTTTAGGACACAGCAACTTGGCTCTCGCAACAAAGCGATCACCAGCGTTTCATGAGTCGGTCTCTCACTGGACCTCATCAACTATACTTTGCCGGCAAACCAGCTGACACAAGCTTACGACATCTTTCACAGAAGGTGCAGGGTGCGCCGACAAAGGCTCGGCGGCCACCTGCCCCACTCTCTCTACTGTTGCCCCAACATGCGGCGACGCCGTATACTCACGCGTCATTTATACAAGCCTCAGCCTGCTGTGTTATCAGCCACTGTAGCCTATCTATCTGCTCCAACTGTCACGCTGCCGCCACTCTTAGGCGTCGGAATCTGTCTTCCTGTCGGCGGGACATTTCCGCCGACGGCGAGAAGTCTGACCTACTGTTGGACCACCCCAACAAGTGCGGTGACCTGCTATCGCAACTCGTATACCACGTTTGACCCCGAGCCCTCTCGGGACTCGAGTCAAACAGGTGCGTTTCCCTATGTGGTGTCATCCCTATTATGCACACCACAACGAAACAACCAGCCCAAACTTAGCCATTTGAGCATCGCGCAGTCTATATACCGACAAAAAGGCTCGCCGACCAAATCATGCGAAAGTATAAGAGGGTACTCCTTTTCATCTCCAACATTACGTTGTCGGCCGCCCAACGTAATATCCGAAAAATGAAAGCTCGTTGCCCTCGATCAATCCCAACATCCTTTTTGGGAACAACAATAACCAATCGAATACTTTCGCCCAACAATCCACGCACTCTCTCGTGCTAATCCCTAGGGTCTCCCTAAGGTTGCTAACCACCTAGGACTGTTCCTAGGCTCTGATACCACTCTAATCTGTCACGACCCGGGACCGACAATTTGTACGGTTCGGGCACGCCAACAGACCCGCCAATTGGGCACGACCTCTCGCTACCCGAAAGGAACGGTAACATCCATCTCGAATCAAAACAATGTGTATGATGAGATATAATATCAGAGTAAAATCCCTACTAATCTAGAACTTTCATTCAATAACAAACAGTTAAAGCGGAAATGAAAGCATGATAAGAATGAACCATAATGAACTTTATTACATTTTACAACTCTCAACTTGCAATTAAAATAACATTACAATCTTTTCCTCACCATACATGGTTCACTCGAAACATAAAAGAAAGGTACCTCTGCTAGACCCTCTAGGTCTCTATGCTGCTGGGCTCTTGCCCCTGACGTATACCTCGCCGTCTGCATCTGAACCGTCTCGACCGCTATATCCAAGCTGAACCTGTGGGGGGGGGTCACCCAAGGGGTGTGAGAACTTACGAGCGAGTTCCCAGTGGGTTCAACCACCGAGAAAAAGTGTCCTCTACCACTTGGTCCAATGGAAGCAATAATAATAGTGCTAGGAAACTAAAATCCTCAATATCAAAATGCAGCTATGCAATATAACATGTCACTACACTATCTGTGTAAAACCATCTACCCAGCACTAATCTGACTAGCCATGCTAGGCTGCTAAGCACCAACTCGGCCACTATGCCGCTGTATACAGGGTCCAACTAACCCGGCCACCTTGGCCACTCTATTTTTCTTTATTCTTTAGATTCTGGTGCTTTAGTTCAAGTTAACCCTCAGAAATTCTTATCCAATGGGCCCGAGCCCGGTAGTCCTGCTACCATAAGATAAGGTTTCTAAGGTTGCCGATAACACCCGCAAGTGTTACCCCGTCCTACGAAGTAAATGTGTTCTTCGGACCACCGCTATCGGAGAGGGGGCTGCCCTAAACGTCCGATCCAAGTGCGCCCGGGGTGAGGGCAAGCCCTTTACATTCCACAGAACCACATTTCAACCTTCGAAGGCACGCCCGTTTTATTATCTTTATATTTTAGTTGCTCCGTCCTACGGCTGAAGCGTCCCGAACGGGCCACTGCCCGGGAGAGGGATTAACTGCCCGTACCTCCAACCTGGGCTGGCTCCACCGAGGATCTTTATGTTTTCTTTCTTTTCTGTTCTTTTTACTTTAGTTCTTAGCCTCTTTGCTTCTGAACACTTGCTTTTCTTTTCTTTCTCACTCGAGCCTTCAGCTCACATTGCCACTGGCAATTACTATCACTCTTTCCTTTGAGTATCTAGCTCTTTACTTTCACTTTATGCCTTCCGAAAGTACCTCGTCCGACGGGTCACTGCCCAGGGAGTCCTGCTCCACATGACGAGTCTCAAATTCGAAGGCGCCATTTACATTCTCTTTTCATTCTCTTTATCTTAAGCAATTTGCTTGTCTTGCTTATTAACCCAATTTTAGCTCTATCTTGAGCAATTTGCTTGTCTTGCTTATTAACCACTTTTTCATCCCTTACCCTAGGTCTTGCCACACGGGTAACCAGAGAGTCTTTCGGACTCTTACACATTTCACTTTCTTTGTTTAACTCAGATTGAAGTTAAAGTTATTGTCCATTTGCCCAGACACCCTACGACTTTCTAGGGTTATATTTGTTAATTCTTTAACCTTGGGATCTCATCCCACTTTCCTGATTCCTCACTGAATCTTAGAGTTAACTTAACTCTATTTTCCTATTCCACTTTTAACTTAGAGTTGCACTGACTCTAATTTCCTGTCTGTGAGTTTAGACTCCTCTAGATCACCTTAGGTTCCCTTTACCTAAGTTCCAGATTATACTCATCCTAGAGTTCCTTGACTCTATGTTGATCACTCTATCTAGTGTCCTTAGGTTATCACCTAAGACAATGCCACTCGTCCAATCCTAGGATAATCCCCTAAGTTTTGATGTCACTCAGTGAACCCTGAAACTAGGTTTTCTCCTAGTCTTACTACCAACATGTTCCCTTTCCTTATGTCACATGCTTCCTAGGGTTATACCCTAACATGCTCATAATCATGAATAGCTAATCATTTTCATGCATGCAATTATTTTCATCTCATTCATAAAATAATATTTATCCTCTAGACATGCAATTTTATCCTCTATCTTTGGCAACCAACAGTTGCACTTTTCATCTGTGTCCTTTGACACATGCACATTTATCATCTGTCTCCGGCAACCAACAGTTGCACTTTTTCATCTGAATCCATCTACACAGGCAATCATAACCATAATTACCTAACGCCTCTAACAGGCTACTATCATGCTTCGAATTGAAAAGCAAAGCAGCAAGGGGAGAGGTCACCCAATTTCGGCAGAATTCCCGACTTTGTGGAGTCCCCGATTCCTTTCATATCTCCACACTTGATCGCTATTCTTCCAATTGCTCGTAGACACTTGCAATTGGCCTCCACGCGGCTCCACTTGGTACCTCGAGCTTGCACGCAAAACGGAGCATGCTTCTCTTAAGGTTGCACGCAAAACGATGCGCGCCCTCTCTAGTCCTGCACGCAAAATGGTGCACACTATTAGTGACGGCACGCTAAACGGTGCGCGACAACACGACCTGCACGCAAAACGGAGCACATACCCCGTATTGGCACGCAAAACGGTGCATGCTCCACTGTAAGGTTGTATGCGGAACGGTACACCTTCATCCAGTCCTGTACGCAAAACGAGATGCATCGTTAGAACCCGCACGCAAAACGGTGCGCGATAACACGAACTGCACCCGAAATGGTGCACGTACCTCGAAACTGCACGCAAAACGGTGCACATCTGACTGTGGGGTTGCACGCAAAACGGTGCACCTTCATCCGATCCTGTACGCAACACGAGATGCATTGTTAGAATCTGCACGCAAAACGGTGCGCGATAACACGAACTGCACGCAAAATGGTGCACGTACCTCGAAACTGCACGCAAAACGGTGCACATCTGACTGTGGGGTTGCACGCAAAACGGTGCATATTTTTTCTAGCCCTGCACGAAAAACGGTGCAAGCCATTAGAATCTACACATGAAATGGTGCGCATTGGTCCAACCCGCACGCAAAACGGAGCACGTACCTTCGGTGGCACGCAAAATGATGCACGCTCCATTTCCCACTTTGCACGCAAAACGGTGCGCGTATTTCGAGTTTGCACCCAAAACAGTGCGCGTTTGCCGAGTCCGCACGCAAAACGACGCGTATCTCCCACGAATGGCATGCAAAACGAGGCGCGCCAAAAACGCCCGCGAAACTCGCGCAGTAAAACGGCACAGAAAGGTTGGGTCCCTAACATGCACGTGGGCAAAGGGGTCAAATCCAAAATCCAAAAGGAAACCTTAAAACTGTGCCAAAAGTACCGCAAAATGACACACGGGGCCTACCTCGACAATGCCGTGTCGTCCATCGCGTCTTTTAGTCTCCTTGGAGTACTTTGCACGCTCCACGGGGTCCACGGCGTGCTCATGCGCCCTCGAAAACCCCGGTGAAAATCGCCCTCCTCCCCTCCCCGCGCGCTCGGGTGAAGCCAGAAAGGGAAAAAGGAGGAAAAAGGAGCCGTTTCGGGCCTTTATAGGCCGTTTCCGGACTTTCGGGCGCAACTTTCGGGCGCCCGAAAGTTTCCAGGCGGCTACAGTAACCGGCCCGCCGCGGTCCACGCGCGCATGCCGTGCCAGCGAGGCGCCACGTCAGCAACGCTCAGCCACCCAGGGGCCGACACGTGTCCATGGACCCGTGCACCGCGACCACCGAACATCGGCGGCCAATGGGAGGCCGCCACGTGGACCGCACCCACGCCTGCTCTGACGCCGGGTCGCAGCGTTGCGTCGCGTCAGCGCGTCGCGTCGCGCTGACCGACGAATGGGAGGCCGACACGTGGCCTGCCCCCGCTGACACCGCGCCAGGCCGCCGCGCCTTCCCCGCGCACGCCTGTCGCCTCGCCTGCCGCGTCCAATGAGGAGACGCCACATGGCGCATCCCCACCTACCACGCGGCCTCGGGCCGCGCGCCACAGCGCGTCGCGCGCGAAAACTTGCCTCAGGATTTGCGCCCGCGCCTCGGGATCCGTGCCAGCTACCTTGGGATCTGTGCCAACTGCCTCGAGATCCATGCCAGCTACCTCGGGATCGTGCCAGCTACCTCGGGATCCGTGCCAGCTACCTCGGGATCCGTGCCAGCTACCTCGGGATCCGTGCCAACTGCCTCGAGATCCGAGCCGCTACAGTAATATTCGGACGCACCCCTTTCGGACCGGGCTACTACAGTAACCGGTTCGCTACAGTGCCCGAACCCGGTTCACTGCAGCCCGAAAATCGGGTGTGCTACAGTAACTTCCGAGCGCCCGGAACCCACTTTCGGGCGCCCGAAACTTGGGCCAAAGCCCAGTTTCGCCCGTTTTCGTCCGTTCTCGCCCGTTTTTCGCCCGTTTCCGTTCAAATTTGACGGGCAGCCACAGTTTAACTTGATTTACCTCATGATACTTAAACTTTCCAGTTTGGACCCTTTTTGATTTGCCAAAAGTCCCACTGTCTTTAAATTCGCTGGCGGGGCCCGTTCTCTCAATCCGGGTGTCCGATCAACGCGAAACTTTTACTGTGGCCTTAAAACACATTTACGGAGCTCCCGTAATTTTCTCGGAATTTTCCGAGACTGTGAATTTTCCACTTACAATCTGGGCCCACTTTCTCACATAAGATTCAAGATATCTTATTTTAATCCCGATTTGGGCCCAATTCATTTCCAGGTCACCCTGTACTTTACTAACTCAATAAAAGTAGTATTTCATACCAAGTTCCAGTTCACTACAGGATGTGATACTCAGGTCTCAACTCCTTGGATTCAACGTATAGTCTATTTGTTATTGTTCCTGGCTTGCAGAGAGCATTGACAATTGTGTTCCAGTGTGTGGAATGATGAATGGTTCCAAGTGTATAATGCACTCCACTAGTATCCACATTTAATCCAAGGATGGCACCGATTGTGTCTGGAGACACTACAACTCTGACACCACGAATATGTGATCCTAATACCATAAATCCGGTATCTAAATCCTCACCCATTATGCTACCTCTCAAATAAAATTGGCGAATGAGTTCTAGACAGAAACCTTTACGACCGTGTATGCGGCCAACCTTTTCGATAGGCGCCCTTTACAAAAGCTGGGCAAATTCAGGAACTTCACTAGTCAACTCGTCAAAGTTGACATATCGCTCTCCGATGCAAGTTCGGCTTGAAAAGTCTTCTTGTCGTTTTGGATCAACGTTGCCCGTGTATGTCGCTCATTTTGATCGCTGTTCTCTACAAGCCGTTGCTGACATGTCTGGCCCGCCAGTGCTATGTCGTGGAGGGAAAGCCGCACCCGTATGAGACATTGAAGGCATAGGCGCCTTTCCTTTATCATGGGTGGCCGCCATTTCAACATCAGCAGAATGTTCAGAATGTTCAGATGAATCACTACTCTGTGAATCATGTGAACGGTCCCTCTTGGAGGCTTGTTTTCGTCCACGGGCACGGCCACGCCCACGGCCACGCCCTCGCCCACCACGTTGCCCATCACCGGCCATTACGTATATGAGCTTAAATTACAGAATCAGTTAGCAGCCAACTTGTATGCTGTCTATGAAACTATTCGTAAAAATCATATAAGTTCTGAACAGCTATAGATAAGTTCTGAACATTAATATATACAAGATGGAACATTCATACATTTATAGATATTATTGTATGAAGATACAATATGAAAAATTGAAATTAGACTTCATACACTTGAACATTTTAAATTAGACTTTGAACACTTGAACAAGATGGAACACTAACTACAATATTGCAAACAAGTGATCCCTTTTACCATGTTACATATACATTACATATACATTATAGATATAATGTTAAAACCCTAAAAAATTAACAAAAATGCACTTAACTAATTTAGTGTAACACAAAAAGGCATTAGGGTTTTAGAGTTTTACCTTGAGATATGAAGGGTTAAACTTAGCAATAAAATAAAGGTAGTAGTAGACCTAAGAGTAGACCTAAGGGAGACTTATGGTAGATGGATTGTTAGACAGTGAAAGAGGGAGTATCGAGCAAGACTGGTGGATGAAAGAACAGAGGACACCGGAAAAATCAACCGATTCCGCAGATCGCGTACCGGAATACGCCCTAGCCCTTCCTCCTGATAATAAACGGTTTTCTTTTGCAATAGCCCTCTGCGTATAGCTTCCTATGTGTTTACTTCATGATAATAGTTGGGAGAAGTGGGTAAGGGGTTACGTGTACGACTATAGGGAACCTAAAAACCAAGTTTGGTTTCGAACGAAAGGGGGCTATAACCCCTTTGTGACCAAATAAGGTGGGATTAAGGGGGAAAAAGTGTTTCCCCCTTAACGGGTTGTCCCAGGTAAACCGGGACAACCCGATATAGGGGAGGAACAAGTGTTCCCCCCCTCAACCATAACTAGGTTTTTTATTTTTTTCCATCATTTTCCCACTACACGTTCACACGTTTTATAGATGCATCTTTTTACACATTTTTTCAACTTATTATTTTTAAAAGATATTTCAATTTGTTAATTTTAATATTTAACATTTTTAAAATTTTATATAATTTACATTTTTTAACTTTATTTTAAAATTATTTTAAAAATTTTATTATAATTTATTTGTTTTAAAATTATTAATTTTAAAATTTCTAAATTTATACAAATATTTTATATAATTTTTAAGTAAAATTTACTAAGGTACTCAATACTTACTGAGGAATCCAAGTGAGGAATCCGCTACCCAGTCAAGTTCCTCAAAACCCAAAAGATGAACCTTGTGTACCGGTACTCAATACTTAGTTCCGGTACATATGGTTCCGGTACACATTTACGTTCCTCAAAACCCGAATCCTTACACTTGGGTTGCTCACTCAGTACCGGTACTCTTGATTGAGTACCGATACACACGGTACCGGTGCACATCTAAGTTCCTCAAAACCCGAAAGCATCACACTTGGATTCATGACTCAGTACCGGTACTCCTCATTGAGTACCGGTACACATTGTTCCGGTACACATCCAAGTTCCTCAAAACCCGAAAGCCTCACACTTGGATTCATCACTCAGTACCGGTACTCATCATTGTGTATCGGTACACATTGTTTTCTCACTCAGTCCCGGTACATGAAAGTTCATCACACAATACCTGTCACGCCCCGGGGTCGAAACTGCGACCCGGGCTCGCTAACAGATCCGCCATCTGTACGGAAACTGCCGTACAGACGAAGCGTCTAACCTGCAAAAAGAATCAACTACAGTATACAGATATCAGAGCTGAAAAGTAAACTACTAAAACTGCAATCCAATCACTGTACAACTGAAAATAGTACAATATCCATCTCCCCAAATACGATCGCATAAAAATTCTCTGATACAAAAAACCCAAAAGGAAGATATCTCCAATAAATAACTAAGTGTACAAGCTCTCAATACAAAAAAAGTTCCTCACTACATCAGTCTCTCAAACTGTAAACTAAAATACAACTCTATACCTCACAACAAAGATCTCTCAACAGAGAAAAAGAAGTAAACTAATCTCCTGAAGCTCTCCTCTGAAGGGGTACCGCTACACTCCAACGACGGGTAGGGAACTAGCTCGCGACTCCCTCGAACCGGTCAGAAGGATCAGCCACAGAAGCACAGGAACAGGAGTAGAAGCCCCTGGGAAAAAGACACCACGACGGGTGTGAGAACTACTTCCCACAGTAGTTCTCAGTGGGTGCCGTCAACAAGCCCAACGGTCTGCCCACTAAGTCTACTAGAGGCATAAAGTAACAAATGCTGAACTGGAAGGGAAAAGCTGGAAAAATATCTCTACAGCTACTATGCCTCTATCTAGATGCTCAAGAAGGGGAACAGATGATAATATGATGCATCTACTGACTCTCAAGGTATAATCACCCAATCTACACTGACTGCCGCATAGGGTCCAGTCAAACCTGCGCCCACCTACTGCCGCACATCCTCAACAGGACGGGTCTACCGTAGGGTGTCCGTGACTGCCAAAACTGGTCCAGCCAGAGGGACTGCGTCGACAAGTCGCGATAGCAAGTAACAGGCCCAGCTCCGGAGTGGCACTCGAGGGGCGCGACCCCACCGAGTAAAGTATCTGCGCATCTCTGTCGAGCTCAATATGGCTCATGCAGGCTATAGTCCAAACCACGATCCACACGATCGACCAACCACACAAACGCTCAACTCACAGGCTGGAAGACCACACAGCCGGGACCACCGTCCCCCAGACGGCTCCCAAAACAGAACACCAAACCCACACTACTCAGGGGAGACCGACACCGTAAGGGTTTGGAAAACCCAATAGGTCGGTGCCTAGAACCCTATCAAACAAGAACAGACCCTAGGCTCTGCCTATCGAAGTTCCCGGCCCCCTTACGGTTCGGGAACACGACAACCTCAGAACAACAAGCGGAGAACACCAACCAGGGCCCGAAAGTCCCGGGAGACCGACACCTACAACCCTATCAAACAAGAACAGGTTCCAGGCTTGGCCCCCGTCACTTTCGTCCCAACCAAGAAACGGCCCCTAGAACCCGGACCACTCGAATCCTTTCGAGTGGGGAAGTTTATAGGAAAAAGGTGACATTTGTTACAGAAAACCCTTTTTCACTCGACCCACGTGGGGTGAGGACTAAAAGTAGTATCCTTTTTAAAAACTATCTCTGTTTGAGGAGAAACCCATTTTTTTATAATTTTTAGTTCTTTTAGGAAAATCAGTATAAAACAAGTGTTTACCCAAACCCCGAAGGGCTGATGCCTTTGTCCAATCAAACAAGAACAGACTCCAGCGGCCCTTCGATGCTTGGAAGAAAACATTGGTAGACTAAAATCAGGTGTACATCGAAAAGGGTTCTGGGTTCTAGGTCCTGCTAACACTGGTACACTACTGCCACTAACACAGTGGCGACAACACCAACAGTGGAACTAGATATCCCGGGACCACCGTTTACCCAAACGGTTCCCGCCAAGGATAAACGACCAACAACAACTACCAGACACCACTCTGCTCCCAAGCACGAGTGTACAATGCATCCCACACTAAGAGAACCCGACTACTCAGCCCACTAACCGGGTGAGAAAGATACTATGTCCAGGAATGGAAGAACAGTGTGGATGTCTAAACATAAATAACCCTAGCCCAAGTGAGGGTTTTCTACTGGTCTGGTTACACATGCAACATATGACGGGGTGCTAGGTCAAGTTCCAAGATAACTATCATTAACAGATGATAGAGAGCAAGGAGGTCACAAGGACCTCAGATAATAAAAGAAATAACAGTTTCTACAATCTAGCATGCTACACAAGAAATACTCTATCATGCATGATCCTATATCAGTAAAATTACTGTACAGTCCATAAAACTTGGAGATAAGGCCACCCACCTGGAAAGTCGAACTGCCAAAAGTCCTACAGCTGATAATACCAGAAATAGCAGCTACACAGAGTCCAACAGGTCCAGCGCAGTCCACACTGCTCCTGGGTACAAAAACAGAGCTGTCGTTACACATACATTTCCCCAAAACTGCTCGAATTATTACACTGAATTTCAGCTGCGAAGATGGGCACAAATCACCTACTGAAAGTCCTTGAAAAATTCCAAATAAAATATCCCCGCGATCTACGCGTCGATAGCTTCGAAACGAATACCTGCACGTCCAATTCCGAGTTTTCTACGCTGAGATATAAATCCGGCAAGAGAACACCTCATTCACAACTGTACAAATTCCACAGATAGAACCTCGGGAAGAAGAAAGATTCTCACCTTCGAAACAAATTCAAGAAATTCTGAGAAAAATCCAGGAGATTCCTCGCGAGAAGTAGATGAAGTTTGCCTTTTGAATCACCTCGATCCGATGTCGGTACGCAAAGTTACGGCTAAAACTCTGCGATGCTGTCCAGAACTGAAATCTGCACCAGGGCTCCAAAGATGATAAAATTTACCTAACTTGAAGCCAGAATTAGCCTTTCTCTTCAATATGAAAGATGTAGATCTTTGAGTCCTGGTGAATTTCCCGCAAAAATCAGCTTAAAATTCCACTTCTTCCATCCTGGGGAGCAAAAACACTGAGCATTGCTCAAAACCACATCCAGAACCTCAGCTGTACATAACAATCCCAGAGATGGCTAAATTTACCTAACTTAGAGTCCAAATTGGAAATTCCACAAAATACGAAAATTTGAGCTCTGTAAGTCCTGGAAATTTACCAACAAAAATCAACTTAAAATTCCATTTGTACATCCCAGGGGAGTAAAAACACTAACCTCTGCTCGAAATCCTTCACAGAAAATAAGTGTCTCAAAGATGGTTAGATTTACCTGGTTTAGAGCTTCAACTAGGTCTCCTCTTCAGTACCAAAGTTGTAGATCATGAAGTTGTGAAGAGAACCACGCAAGAATCATCCCAAAATTCCATTTCTACACTTCTGGAGACCTCCTGGAAGAAAATGTGACGAAGTGGAACCAAAACCAGCAAACCTCAAGCTCCAACAATGGTGGCTTCTTTGGTGAAGAAGATGAAGATGAAGGTTCCTTCTTGAACCCCTTAGCAGCCAAGAGTTACAAAATGTCCAAAAGAGAAGCCCCATGCCAATAGCCCTCTTAAATAGCCTTAACCTGCTCCAAGATTGAGCTTAAGGTGCAACAAACACACACACACCAACTCCCCTCTCACACACATCCCCCCTTGCACCCGATCCGGTGCAAGGGGGGTCGGACAAATCCGTCCGACCGCACAGGCTGCCGCCACGCCAGCCCGGCCCGGCCCACGCGCGGGCTCGGGCGCGCGCCACGCGCGCGCATGCATGCGCACGCGGCGCATGGCCGCCGGTGCACCGCGCGTGCACCGGGCGCCCGCCCGGCCGCATGGACCGGGTGCAGCGCGGCTGTGGACCGCGCTGCACCGGCCGGTCTTCCGCCGTGCACCAAAACCCCGTGAACCCGGTCCACCGCACCAGCAACACCCAAAATCACTATGTAAGCCCAGAAAAATCCAGAAAAAGCCTATTTTGCACAGTTTTTCGCCCTGAGTCCATTTTTCTCGTCCATTTGGCGAACCAAGGCTTCCGACACACCGAAAAAGCACACTCAAAACTCTCCAAAACATAACTGTACAACCACCGCACTTTCGCACATCCCCGTTATGCGGTTTTTCGCACTGGATTCGATTTTCGCGTCCTCTTCGCGCACCGGCGACTCAAACACACCCAAAATATGCCGACGAGCTACCAATCCACTAGTAACCCAACTCACAAGGATTTTGGGTCTTCCAATTACCCATGCGATCCCTTTTTAAATCCGAAGTCCACCACTTGGGTCCAAATCGCGCGCAAACGCCACCGACACACCACGCAGGCTTGCAGTGATGCGACAAAATTCCAACTTGCATCACAAATCCCTACTTCGGGCCCGACAAGCGCGCAAACACTCCCAACGGCCACTAAAAGCTGCCCCAACAACCAGCAAACCCTACACGGTTTTCCGGGACCTCACATCCTCCCCCACTAAAAGAAGGTTTCGTCCTCGAAACTAGGTCAAGACCATCAGGAGTCACAAATACCACGGGTAGGTATCCATCAATACGCCTCCAGCTCCCAAAACACCTCTCACTCCCCGTGATTACTCCGCAACAACCACAATAACAAGTACGGTATGGCCCGATGTGCAATTCTCTCGTCTCTCGAGCCAGAAATTGCAACGGGCGTCCCTCGTACTCCAACAATCACAGATCTCAAAGGGGCAAGTGAATCACGGCGAGGAAAAACACATCACTCCTGAGCTGAGACGTGAAAAGCCAAAAACTCCAATACAAGGCCAACTCTAATCGTCCAAAACTACACGAACAACGCCGACACCACTAACAAGAAAGGTAAAGGCCCCATCAGTAGGAAAGTCGTCAACCACAACTCTCAGTTTAGAAAACGGCTGAAATTAACGAAAAGTCCGAAAATTCTAAAAGAACCAGTGCCCTTACCCCAATCAAACAAGAACAGGTTCGGACACCGTCTCCATTTCTGGAGCAGTGTTTTGAAATTTTCGTCCTGTTCAAAAATTTCAGCACACAGGCGAGAAAAAGGGAGAGAAGTGTTGAAGTCGTTCCTGCCGTGGCTACAAAACGAAAGCTACGATCTAACCGTGACCCCTAAGGACACAGCCTCTAGTCCTAATCGTCACCAACGATCCAAAAGTAGCACCAAGCCGCAAACCGCGGAAGCCATCGCTGTAAGAAGGATACCCTCGGTGATCTGTGAAAATGAACTCCGTCATCCCACTGCTGCTGCTGATACATCGGCTGAGGAGAACCTCCTGGTTTCTATCTCCTCTGAGACTCACGACCCTCAGACTGGGATCGTGGTGGCCCCGGGGTCTCGATCTACTCAACTGTCCAAACTCAGGCGGCACAGGTTGCCTCTCACGGCTCCAAGCTCCATCCTGCCAATCGGGGTGGATCAGACTGCCGGGACTGGCTCAATCGACCGATGATGTCCCAAAGTTCATCTACAACCCGCTATCCACCCTGCCTCGGTGCCTCGGCACTACTCGACGACACGAAGGGGGCCGCTCGCTCCATCGGTGCCACTGGTACAACTGAATATGCCACTGCATAGGAAGAAAGTGCTGGAGGACTCTCAAGCGGTACTGCAACCAGCTGTGCTCTCTGCTCCAACAGGCGCATCAAACATTCCATGGCTTCCTCCTGGCATCTGACAGCCTCCGACATCGGTGCCATCTGGTTCCATAACTCTTGGGTCTCGCTCCGCTCTGATAGCTTTGCCTCCCGCTGCTCGGGTACTCATCAGATGCGGGGTGTGCCCTCTTCACAACACGACGTATCAGGGGTATCACAATCCACTGCACAATAACAAACATCAGGACACAACAACCATTCGACCCAATCCAGCGAAAGTCTAAGACATGCCATCCATTCCATAGCATTATGTTGTCTGCAGCCAACATAATCGCTTAGGAGAATAAACATGCCAATCACTCATCCCGTCTCTTGGGAGAGGTATAAAACTCAATCAGGACTCTCGCTAAAAGTCACGACCCTCACGTAGTCATCCTAATGTCCAACCACAAGCCTAGGGTTTCTAAGTCCACAATGACCTACAACCTAGGCTCTGATACCACTCTAATCTGTCACGCCCCGGGGTCGAAACTGCGACCCGGGCTCGCTAACAGATCCGCCATCTGTACAGAAACTGCCGTACAGACGAAGCGTCTAACCTGCAAAAAGAATCAACTACAGTATACAGATATCAGAGTTGAAAAGTAAACTACTAAAACTACAATCCAATCACTGTACAACTGAAAATAATACAATATCCATCTCCCCAAATACGATCTCATAAAAATCCTCTGATACAAAAACCCAAAAGGAAGATATCTCCAATAAATAACTAAGTGTACAAGCTCTCAATACAAAAAATATCCTCACTACAACAGTCTCTCAAACTGTAAAATAACAATACAACTCTATACCTCACAACAAGGTCTCTCAACAGAGGGAAAAGAGTAAACTAAACTACTGAAGCTCTCCTCTGGAGGGGGTACCGCTACACTCCAACGACGGGTAGGGAACTAGCTCGCGACTCCCTCGAACCGGTCAGAAGGATCAGCCACAGAAGCACAGGAACAGGAGTAGAAGCCCCTGGGAAAAAGACACCACGACGGGTGTGAGAACTACTTCCCACAGTAGTTCTCAGTGGGTGCCGTCAACAAGCCCAACGGTCTGCCCACTAAGTCTACTAGAGGCATAAAGTAACAAATGCTGAACTGGAAGGGAAAAGCTGGAAAAATATCTCTACAGCTACTATGCCTCTATCTAGATGCTCAAGAAGGGGAACAGATGATAATATGATGCATCTACTGACTCTCAAGGTATAATCACCCAATCTACACTGACTGCCGCATAGGGTCCAGTCAAACCTGCGCCCACCTACTGCCGCACATCCTCAACAGGACGGGTCTACCGTAGGGTGTCCGTGACTGCCAAAACTGGTCCAGCCAGAGGGACTGCGTCGACAAGTCGCGATAGCAAGTAACAGGCCCAGCTCCGGAGTGGCACTCGAGGGGCGCGACCCCACCGAGTAAAGTATCTGCGCATCTCTGTCGAGCTCAATATGGCTCATGCAGGCTATAGTCCAAACCACGATCCACACGATCGACCAACCACACAAACGCTCAACTCACAGGCTGGAAGACCACACAGCCGGGACCACCGTCCCCCAGACGGCTCCCAAAACAGAACACCAAACCCACACTACTCAGGGGAGACCGACACCGTAAGGGTTTGGAAAACCCAATAGGTCGGTGCCTAGAACCCTATCAAACAAGAACAGACCCTAGGCTCTGCCTATCGAAGTTCCCGGCCCCCTTACGGTTCGGGAACACGACAACCTCAGAACAACAAGCGGAGAACACCAACCAGGGCCCGAAAGTCCCGGGAGACCGACACCTACAACCCTATCAAACAAGAACAGGTTCCAGGCTTGGCCCCCGTCACTTTCGTCCCAACCAAGAAACGGCCCCTAGAACCCGGACCACTCGAATCCTTTCGAGTGGGGAAGTTTATAGGAAAAAGGTGACATTTGTTACAGAAAACCCTTTTTCACTCGACCCACGTGGGGTGAGGACTAAAAGTAGTATCCTTTTTAAAAACTATCTCTGTTTGAGGAGAAACCCATTTTTTTATAATTTTTAGTTCTTTTAGGAAAATCAGTATAAAACAAGTGTTTACCCAAACCCCGAAGGGCTGATGCCTTTGTCCAATCAAACAAGAACAGACTCCAGCGGCCCTTCGATGCTTGGAAGAAAACATTGGTAGACTAAAATCAGGTGTACATCGAAAAGGGTTCTGGGTTCTAGGTCCTGCTAACACTGGTACACTACTGCCACTGACACAGTGGCGACAACACCAACAGTGGAACTAGATATCCCGGGACCACCGTTTACCCAAACGGTTCCCGCCAAGGATAAACGACCAACAACAACTACCAGACACCACTCTGCTCCCAAGCACGAGTGTACAATGCATCCCACACTAAGAGAACCCGACTACTCAGCCCACTAACCGGGTGAGAAAGATACTATGTCCAGGAATGGAAGAACAGTGTGGATGTCTAAACATAAATAACCCTAGCCCAAGTGAGGGTTTTCTACTGGTCTGGTTACACATGCAACATATGACGGGGGTGCTAGGTCAAGTTCCAAGATAACTATCATTAACAGATGATAGAGAGCAAGGAGGTCACAAGGACCTCAGATAATAAAAGAAATAACAGTTTCTACAATCTAGCATGCTACACAAGAAATACTCTATCATGCATGATCCTATATCAGTAAAATTACTGTACAGTCCATAAAACTTGGAGATAAGGCCACCCACCTGGAAAGTCGAACTGCCAAAAGTCCTACAGCTGATAATACCAGAAATAGCAGCTACACAGAGTCCAACAGGTCCAGCGCAGTCCACACTGCTCCTGGGTACAAAAACAGAGCTGTCGTTACACATACATTTCCCCAAAACTGCTCGAATTATTACACTGAATTTCAGCTGCGAAGATGGGCACAAATCACCTACTGAAAGTCCTTGAAAAATTCCAAATAAAATATCCCCGCGATCTACGCGTCGATAGCTTCGAAACGAATACCTGCACGTCCAATTCCGAGTTTTCTACGCTGAGATATAAATCCGGCAAGAGAACACCTCATTCACAACTGTACAAATTCCACAGATAGAACCTCGGGAAGAAGAAAGATTCTCACCTTCGAAACAAATTCAAGAAATTCTGAGAAAAATCCAGGAGATTCCTCGCGAGAAGTAGATGAAGTTTGCCTTTTGAATCACCTCGATCCGATGTCGGTACGCAAAGTTACGGCTAAAACTCTGCGATGCTGTCCAGAACTGAAATCTGCACCAGGGCTCCAAAGATGATAAAATTTACCTAACTTGAAGCCAGAATTAGCCTTTCTCTTCAATATGAAAGATGTAGATCTTTGAGTCCTGGTGAATTTCCCGCAAAAATCAGCTTAAAATTCCACTTCTTCCATCCTGGGGAGCAAAAACACTGAGCATTGCTCAAAACCACATCCAGAACCTCAGCTGTACATAACAATCCCAGAGATGGCTAAATTTACCTAACTTAGAGTCCAAATTGGAAATTCCACAAAATACGAAAATTTGAGCTCTGTAAGTCCTGGAAATTTACCAACAAAAATCAACTTAAAATTCCATTTGTACATCCCAGGGGAGTAAAAACACTAACCTCTGCTCGAAATCCTTCACAGAAAATAAGTGTCTCAAAGATGGTTAGATTTACCTGGTTTAGAGCTTCAACTAGGTCTCCTCTTCAGTACCAAAGTTGTAGATCATGAAGTTGTGAAGAGAACCACGCAAGAATCATCCCAAAATTCCATTTCTACACTTCTGGAGACCTCCTGGAAGAAAATGTGACGAAGTGGAACCAAAACCAGCAAACCTCAAGCTCCAACAATGGTGGCTTCTTTGGTGAAGAAGATGAAGATGAAGGTTCCTTCTTGAACCCCTTAGCAGCCAAGAGTTACAAAATGTCCAAAAGAGAAGCCCCATGCCAATAGCCCTCTTAAATAGCCTTAACCTGCTCCAAGATTGAGCTTAAGGTGCAACAAACACACACACACCAACTCCCCTCTCACACACATCCCCTCTTGCACCCGATCCGGTGCAAGGGGGGGTTGGACAAATCCGTCCGACCGCACAGGCTGCCGCCACGCCAGCCCGGCCCGGCCCACGCGCGGGCTCGGGCGCGCGCCACGCGCGCGCATGCATGCGCACGCGGCGCATGGCCGCCGGTGCACCGCGCGTGCACCGGGCGCCCGCCCGGCCGCATGGACCGGGTGCAGCGCGGCTGTGGACCGCGCTGCACCGGCCGGTCTTCCGCCGTGCACCAAAACCCCGTGAACCCGGTCCACCGCACCAGCAACACCCAAAATCACTATGTAAGCCCAGAAAAATCCAGAAAAAGCCTATTTTGCACAGTTTTTCGCCCTGAGTCCATTTTTCTCGTCCATTTGGCGAACCAAGGCTTCCGACACACCGAAAAAGCACACTCAAAACTCTCCAAAACATAACTGTACAACCACCGCACTTTCGCACATCCCCGTTATGCGGTTTTTCGCACTGGATTCGATTTTCGCGTCCTCTTCGCGCACCGGCGACTCAAACACACCCAAAATATGCCGACGAGCTACCAATCCACTAGTAACCCAACTCACAAGGATTTTGGGTCTTCCAATTACCCATGCGATCCCTTTTTAAATCCGAAGTCCACCACTTGGGTCCAAATCGCGCGCAAACGCCACCGACACACCACGCAGGCTTGCAGTGATGCGACAAAATTCCAACTTGCATCACAAATCCCTACTTCGGGCCCGACAAGCGCGCAAACACTCCCAACGGCCACTAAAAGCTGCCCCGACAACCAGCAAACCCTACACGGTTTTCCGGGACCTCACAATACCGGTACCGGTACTCATAAATTAGTACCGGTACTCATAATTGAGTACCGGTACTTAGTGTTAAATTTCAATACATTTAAAAAATTGAAGAACTTTTAAAATTTGGAATTTAACAAATAGAAATATCTGTTAAAAATATTAAATTGGAAAATTGTGTAGAATGTTGCCTCTGTAAATCAGGTAAAGACAAAAGGAAATTCCAGAACAAATAAATATAGCTGTTTCAGAACAAAATAAAAATATTCCAGAACAATTAATTTTACAAGTTCGAGAACACAGTGAGGCAATTGCAGAACATAATGTAACAAATCAGCTTCTCCGAATTACAACTCCAATTCAAAAATCGCAAACATAGTACAGTCCTCGGGGCACAGTTCATCTGAGCACAGTACAGTCATCTATTCAGATTTACAACTCCAATCCTTTACAACATACAACTTAGCATAGTACAGTCATACATCTTTGCTTCGTACATGTGAAATAAACATACATCTTAGCACAAGTGTTCCCTTACGACAACATACAACTTATAATGACGAAAGTCCAATTCTATACAACATACCTTTTCGTACAGGACAGTCATCTGTTCATAATTACAACACGAATTAGACTTCAACATATGGGATTAGCACAGTACAATAATATTTGGTACATACATGAAAAGCCGAGAGTGAAGAAAGAGAGTTGCTGATTCTGTTGAGGCTGATTCTGAGAGCGAAGGAGGTCCATCAAAAGTAAGAGAGTTGCTGATTCTGTTGAGGCACTTATAGGCGCATACCTTAGTACTGCTGGTGAATTGGCGGCACTCATTTTCATGAAATCGATAGGAATGGAAATAGAGTTTCACAAGCAAATAGTGGTTGAAAAGCCAGTATTAGTGAATCCTGAGATGCTCATCAATCTGAAACAATTGGAGGAATTGCTAAATTATAAATTCAGCGATCCCTCACTGTTGGTTGAAGCATTGACGCATGGTTCATATCAGATGATAGATATTCCCAGATGCTACCAGGTTTCACTATTGACCTTCTCTTTCCTGTATTTCCATGGTTAGGAATTAGAATGTTGTGAGTCTTACATTTGAGGAATTATAGTGAAGAAAGCAAAGTTAAAATGCACGAGGTTGGGTTAAAGAAAAGATTTGATTACCTTGGGTGCAGAAGAGATGATACAAATTGGGTCTGTTCTTATAAATGAGAGCTATTGCACGATATCAGCTTAGAGGTTGGGCTATAAGCCTATATTGGACCGTGGTCTGTGGACATGTTAGTAGTCCGAAGTAAAAAGGTTATGTAAGAACTCGTGGATTAGGCCTTGCACTGTGATGACCTGGATCTCCGCAGAGCTGTTGTAGAGTGATTGGTGACTTCTGGGGGCCTGTACTGTGTGTTGGAGGTGTTTGTGCACCAATTGGACACAAGTGGCGGACTTCGGGCTTGAAATGGATCACGAGGGTAATCGGATGATCCCGTCAGATGTTTAGAAGGGGTTTCGCGTGAAACAGATTTTAAAAATGGACTCAACGTGAAATTTGGGTTAAAAACACTTGTCTGGGTGCTTTCGGCAAATTTTGGAATTAGAATTTGGAAAAACGGATGGCGGATTTGGATTCAGCGCGCGAAAACAGTAAAAATGAACTATTTACTTGTATTTTTCGGAGTCCGGATGCAAAAGCGCATTTTTCGAGGCTTAGGTACTGTTCCGGCAGCCGGTGGGCAGCGGCGGCTGTGGCGGGCAGCGGCAGAGCACGGCGGCGCAGCAGCGCGGGCATGCACGCGGGTGCGGGCGGGCGCGCAGACAGGCGCGCGGTCCACGGGCCGGCGTGTAATGACATGACTTTTCTAGTGATATTTTACCCTCCTGCTAATAGGGTATAAGTTAGAGGAAATTGAATTATCGAGCTCTTTTGAGTTGACTAACACGCAGTGCGGGTATTTTTCGGTGATAGAGCTCGAAAAACGATGAACGGCGGTGCAATCGGATCTAAAATCCGACTTACGGATCCCCCGGAATGGGGTTTTGAAGGTCGCGATAACCGTAGGGTGCATCGGAATCCGTGCAAAGGACCTGGCATGCTTTTCGAGAAATCTTGGAATTATCTCGTGAGAATAGATATTTATTGTGAAATAATAAATAATTGAATATTGGAGTTTTTCCTTTTTACGTACGTATGAAAAAGGATAAAATAAAATAAAATAAAATAAAATACTAATAAAAGGATAATTATACCCCGTTTATCGAAAGAAAAATCCTTGTTTTAAAAGATCGTCTCCTCAAACCCTTCCCTCTTGTGCGTACCGAAGACCAAAAAATAAAACCCTAGTCCGGCGATAAGAAAGAAAAGAGAGAAAAGAGAAAAGAGAAAAAAAAAGGAGGAAACCCTAACCGGAGGAGAAAAGAAGGAAATAAGGAGAAAGCGGAAGGACCTGATCGCCCCGATTGACGTGCCGGAGATCGGAGAACGAGACGCCATCATTTGCGGGGACCGGATCCGGATTCCCAACGCCGCGAGGGACAAGATCGATTCTTGGATCCCGATAGATCGAGGTTAGTGATCGCTATTTCTCTTTCGTCGGTCCGATCGTAGGTTTTTCGTGTCCTTTGGTGATCGCTTTAATCGGTACATTGATCACGGGTTTTTATTTTTGGTTTTGATCAATGTTTTGTTCGTGTTCTTGACCGGGCTTAATCGATGGTTTTTAATCGGTCTTTTGATCGGGTTTTCGATCGATGTTTTGTTCGTTCGTCGATCAATGGTTTAATCGTTAGATTTATCGCGGATTTGTTTGGGGTTTTTGTGGGTGTTTCGTCGGAGCATGGGGGAGTTAACGGGAGGCCGCCGCCGCCGTTGTTAAACGGGAGGCCGCCGCCGCCGTTGTTAAACGGGAGGCCGCCGCTGCCATTATCATGTTCGCGTGGTCGTCGCCGGAGTCGCACGGGAGTGAAAACGGAGAAGAAACCGCGAACGGGGGAGTTACTATTCACCCCGTACGGATTCCCTCCAGCGCGGTCCACGGGCCCGGGCGTGCACCCGGTGCACGCCCCTGCAGTGCGGATGCGCAGACCCGGCTCACGCTTCCGTGCACCGGCCCGGCCCGCTCAAGCGCGGTGCACGCTACAGCGTGCACCCGGTGCGCGCTGCAGCCCCCTGCGGCCGTGAGCCCGGTGCGCGCCTCCTCCGTGCACCGGCCTGGCCCATTCCGCAGGTGCACGCTTCTTGTGTGCACCCGGCGCACGCCGCGCAGTCGCCCGACGTGCAGACCCGGTCCACGCACTGCTCCGTGCACCACCCGTCAGCCGGAAGTTCGGTAGCTCCATTTTGGTCCGTTTTTCCACCGTTTTGAGCGCCGTTTTTGCCGTTGGGATCACCGTTTTCGCCGTTTTCTTGGCGTGGCTACTCGGAGTCATCTAAGTCACCGTTTTGCCATGTCATGTGCTAGTTTCGCCGTCGCTCTGCGCCCGGACAAAATCGTCGGGGTCGCGCCGTCGAGCCTTTTTCTTATTGTTTTCGCCGTCGGGGTCTTCTCGGCTTGACCGTTGACATCCCGAGTTGGCTACCAGTCAAGAAATTGGGTTTTGTTGGATTTCCGTCAGCGGATTTGGGTTCCGATGGAGTTCGCGACGATATAGTCGCGGTCCGGTCGCGTTAACCATCGGCTTTACCGTCAGAGATCCGGTTTGATCTGAGTTTTTTCGGTTTTACTTGATAGTTTTGACTCGTTGATTTTCGATTGACGTCGCGGTCCTCTATGCACAGTGATTTTGGTTTTTTGTTGGTTTATTGTTACAGTGCTCGTGTAGTGACCCGACTCTTAGGGGTATTTTTGAATCCACATGTAATCGCTTAAGCCTTAAGCGAAATAAAATTATTTAATTTTCAAAAGTCGGCCGGGACAAGGTGTGTGTATTTTTTTGCGATAGAGCGCGAAAAACGATGACCGACGGTGCGATCGGATTCGAAATCCGATATCAGGATTTCCCGGAACGGGATCCTTAGCGACGCGGTAATTAGTCACGCTTCGGAAACCGTGCAAAAATATCTTGCACCCGTTAGAGATGAGGTGGGTTATCTCGTAGGGGATAATTAATTAATTAATTAATCAATTATCCGGTGACGGAAATTTAAATCCTCCTACGTACGAATAAAAGGGGGGATTTTATCTCGCGGATTGGATAAGAGATAAAATCCAGATACTTAAATTTGGAAATTTATCTTTCCAAGATTATTTAATGAAGGGGATTAAATAATCGGTGACCGGAATTTGAAAATTGGAAATTTAAATAACCGATGATTTAAATCCAAGTAGGAATTTATTTCCCATGATTATTTAATGAAGGTGATTAAATGATCGGTGGCCAGGATTTAAAAGGGTGAGGATTTTATCTCGTAAGTCAGATATTTATTTGAGAAATAGAAACAGGATGTTTTGGGTTTTCCTAGTTACGCACGTGTAAGATAAAGCGGATATTAATTAAATAATTAAGTAATAGGGTTATCGGTAAGGACTAATTAATTAATAAATTAATTAATCGGAGTCAAAATATCCGAAAGGATTTTGACGGTGCGTATGCGTGAAATTGGATAAAAAGAATAAATAGATAGGGAGATCTATTTATTCCCCCGTTTACCAACGAAACCCTATTCTTAAAATACCGCCTCCTCAAACCCTTCCCTTTCGTGCGTGCCGAAAACCAAACGAAATCCTAATTAGAAAAGAAAGAGGAAAACCCTAACCGGAGGAGAAAAGAGGAAAAGAAGGAGGAAGCGGAGGAACCCGATCGCCCCGATTCACGTGCCGGAGATCGGAGAACGAGACGCCATCGTCTACGGGGAGCGGATCCGGATCTCCGACGCCGCGAGAAACAAGATCGGATCTTTTATTCCGATAAATTTAAGGTTAGTTATCATCGTTTCTTTTGTTAAAATAAATCGGGGGTTTTCCGTGTTCTTGTAAGGTTATTTTAATCGGAACATCGTTCGCGGATTTTCGTCGGGTTTTGATCCATATTTTATCCTCGTTCTTGATCGGGTGTGATCGAGGATTTTTATCGGATTTTAATTGATGGTTTTTAACCGGTTTCTTGTTGTCGGACCCCCGATCGACGTTTTGGTTGTTCGTCGGTCGTTGGTTTAGTTATTAGATTTACCGGGAATTTTTCGGGAATTTTTTGGGAATTTTTCGGGAATTTGGGGTTTACTGTAGCATCCGTACGGCCGCGGTCCACGGACCCCGGGCGTGCACCCGGTGCACGCCCCGCTGTCCCAAAGGCGCAGACCCGGCGCACGAAACCGTGCGCCGGGCTGCACAGTGTGCGCGGTGCACGCCCTAGGCGTGCACCCGGCGTACGTGCTGGCGGCCGACGAGTGTGAACCCGGTGCACGCTTTGAAGCGTGCACCGGCCCGGCCCAAACCGCGCGGTGCACGCTTCCTGCGTGCACCCGGCGCATGCCGCGCGGTCGCCGACGCCGTGAGCCTGGTCCACGGATACCCCTGTGCACCACCCGACAGCCCAAAGTTCGGTAGCTCCGTTTGGGTCCGTTTTTCCACCGTTTTGAGCGCGGTTTTCGCCGTTGGGATCGTTATTCCCGCGGCTTTCTTGGTACAACCACTTGGGACCTACTTGGTCTTTATTTTATTATGTTGGGTGCCGCGCGGGGTTCCGGTTTTCGGCGAACCGGACGATGTTGGACTTTTCCGTCAAAAAGGGTAAATTGGGTCTTTTGTTTTGGGATGTTAGTACATGTTTGTGACTATAGTTATCCTTGCGGACTTTCCTTAGTTCCAGGTGCACAGCGGGGGTGCGCAAAGGATTCAGGAGTTCCGATTGCTCTCCAACCAGGTGGGTAGGGTTGCTATAAGTGCAACAAGTGCAGTAAGTGCATTTATCGCCATTAAAGTACTCTTAAATTTACCTAACAAAGTAGATGGACAGTTTAACCTTTCGCTTAATGATGTTTTATCTAACAATTTAAGCTGCTGCGGTCGCGGTGCTCACCACACGCCAATCTTGGCAATCCGGTTTCGGATGCTGCACGTACACCGGCGGATCGGGCCACCGCATGGTGTACTTTTCCGGAAAAGTGGTCTTTTTGACCCGTGTGCCTCACAAAGGGGTGGGAGCCGTGAGGACCCCTTCACGGCAGCTATAGGGGCCGCACTAGCCCCGTGAAGAGGTTAAAAGCATCAAAAGGTGTTTGCGCACGAGGGGGGACTTTAGTCTCCCCGACAGGTACTCTGGGGTTGGTGCCCAGCTTAATTAATAAATAATCTGGGGTTGGTGCCCAGTTTAAAATATGCACAGGGGTTTAACGAAAGGTTACGGTGTACTCGATGTTTTCGGTTCGTTTTTCCTTCCTTGATACTATTAGACATCTACTTTGTTTGTCACTGACGTTACCCACTCCGTGACAGGTACTGCTACTAGGTGCGTCAGCCGGGGTGACGGTGGGGCTGCGTCGTGAGGACCGTAGTCGGACACTTGGTTATTATGATTATATCTCATTTCCTTTTTCGTATAAATACTTAATTTGCTTGTGGATGGCTTTAGTTGTGAACATGTATTAATTAGCTCTGTGGATGAGGTGTATTCTTATGTTTTAATTACGTTTAGTGGCGTTCCTTTTATGCGGCATGTTTTCATGATAAATTAAAGGATTGCGAAAATTGTTTTCTCAAAACGAAGTGCCGCGTGGGCACGGGTTTTGCAAACGCTGGGTTTTATCCTTTCCAAACACTGACGCCGCTTTATAAACTTGCTTTAATTGGTGATGAATGTCTACGGTATGGTTGTTGGTTGGTGACTAATGTGTGATGAATTGTATGTTGTAAATGAGACGCCGTGCATACACAAAGGAGACTCTGTCCGTGGACAGAGTGAATTTGTGTATGTGGCGGTCTGGCACGCACCGGGGTTGAGGTTTATATCACCTTATTAAGAAAAAAAAAAAATAGACACGCAATTTTCCGCTTTAAATGACTCAAAAACCCCCGGGGGCGTGACAGATTAAATGGTATCAGAGAAAAATGCAACCACAACCATAGTAGACGTGATCCACATCCACAGTGCAAGGTGCCACAAGCAAATTGGACATGAGATGACCAAGGTATAGGTGCGGTAGTACGTGAGAGTACGGGGAAAAAGGGAACGTAATGTAGGTGTGTTCGTAAGTCTAGGTGCTAGGGTTATAACCTTAGGGCTAACTTGGTTTCTTTGTTTGCACGGTTAATGGCCCGAAGCCGCTCTTCAATCGATGGTTCAGAAGAGGATACGACGGTTCCGGCAACAGTGGAGAATCGGCTACTCCAACAACGGATTACGCGACATGGCATAGCGCTCTCCCCTTTTTGTTAGGAAAGATGAACCCCACCAGGCTCGCCTTCCCAAAGGTGGTCCACATAGCGACACTAATCGGGTAATACCGACGGTGGGTCTACCCGCTTACCGAGAAGTGATCGATAGGACCACTATGGTGGGGCGGGAATTGGCCGTTCCACGCACCCGGCAGAAGGATCATGAGTCTGCCGGGGGCCGAAACGACCCCAGCACTTCTCAGGAGGGGGATTTTCTAGCGGAGACCGGCCATGCATCATCTACAGAGGGGCACCTCGGGGGAAATTATTCATTCCGGAAGCACGACCTTTGCTTCTAACGTGACAAACTGGGATAGTTCCGTTTTTACTGCCCCGAACCCGGGAATGAAACTTCGGAGTCGCGACACGGATGAGGGGTCTTATGCGACGACACGACAAAGGATGCACTGTTGGGTTTAGGTTAATAAGGATCTAATAGGGGAAAAAACACCTAGAGGGGGGTGAATAGGTGTAAACAATAAACACTCAAAAAATCATTGTGCGATAAAACCCAATGCGGAAAAATAAAAGAACACACAAGATTTTTACGTGGAAAAACTCCAAACCGGAGTAAAAAACCACGGGACCGATAACACGGCGAAATCCACTAGAATTAACACACGTACAAGGTGATATAGCGTACTCACTGACGACTCAACCTCTTACCATACGCTCCTAGTAGATCTTCTCCGCTCGCTCCACGACGCTTCTCGAATCCACGATCCGCGCCCAACGCTGAATCCACAGCGTCCAACGTCGAGTCCACGACGTCCAACCGAATCCACGGTCTTCACCCAATGGCACGCTTCGAATCCCCGAACGCACCTCGCTCCGAATCCACGAGAGCGATAACACCTTGAATCCACAAGGCCACGCGAGTCCACGCGCCGATTTTGGGATAAATCGTTGTTTGTTTGGGTGGTGATGATCCGCCGAATACTTAGATTAAAGATAGATCGGAAATACCATCTAAGTATTCATTGATTTGATTCTACTCAAAATGTGAGTATGGAAAACCTAGAATCAAATCAATCAATATAGATGAAGAACCATTGAATAGATCTAATGATTTCCGTTCTTCTCTATATATGTGGATTTTTCTTTTCGGCTATCTTTTCTTAACCAGCCGATCTATTGCGGATGCCCTAGAAATGAAATGGAAGGGCTATTTATAGGTTAGAAACCCTAGGAAGAATATTCGGATCAAAAACAGCCTTTTCTGGAAAGAAATCCCGACGGCGATCCGGATCAGATCTGGCGATCCGGATTGCAGAAGCACAAACCACGATTTCCAGAAAATTGCCTGTTCGGGATCCGGATCGTAGTCACCGATCCGGATCGTTCATACAGTTTTACCAGAATATCATGTTCGGGATCCGGATTGCAATTCCTGATCCGGATCGAAGAAGCACACAGGTAAAACTAGTGTTCGGGATCCGGATCAGAGAGTGCTGCGATCCGGATTGAACCAGTGTATGAACAAACACCTTTCGGGATCCGGATTGAAAGCCACGATCCGGATCCTGAACATGTCCCATGTCCAGTTTTTGATGAATAAGCAATTAAAACCTCTTCCAGGTGTTTCTACACTATAAGAAGTATTCGGATCATCAAAATTCTTTAGTTAAACGTACCTGATCCTTTTGAATTCTTCTTTCTTGAGATTGAGGTATACGATCCAAAGTTTCTTCATCTTCAATCTTCAAGACTTAACACATTCACGAAATACGCCAACTCAAATTCCGTAACAATCTCCCCCTTTGGCGGTTTCGTGACAAAACACAAATCCACAAAGAAAATTCAAAAAGAATATTTTTGTTGCTATCACCATACAACAAAAATTTACAAAAGAGTTCCAGAAATTAAAAACATGAGATAAACTCCTAGAACAGACTCTAGACTTAGACATCTGTAATCTCTGCACACAGAAAACATTCTTGACAAACAAATTCGTTAGATACCTCAAGAATTGGAACATACAAAACCAAATACAGAGATAGAGTTTAGTCTCATCATGACATTTGAAAAAATCAGATATGTGAAAGAAGCATAGTTAAAAACCAACATATCTTCTAAGCAGTTGAAAACCAAATGTCAAAGTATGTTAGTCCAACATCAACTTGTTAGTCATATTACATGCCCAAATAGTTAGTCGAATAGTTAGTATAGAAGCATGTCACAAATCACAAAAGAAAAACCAAAGTTGAGTTGAGGTTCATACTTACCTTGATATCATCGATATTCACAATCATTGTACTTACCTTGATATCATCGATATTCACAATCATTGTTCACATCATTCATTGTTCAGAGTTCTTTCTAACTCTCTCACTCTCTCCCCCTTTTTGTCACAAAACAAAGCCAAATAATTACAAAACAAGGAGAGGTAACAAAAATTATAAACCTGCAAAACAAACGAAGGATCAAATTGAAAAACCTGCAAAGTTAGAACAAACAGAAGTTAAAGCAAAGAACTACTCCTGAGAGTCGGAGTCATCAGATGTCGTGCACCCCATTTTCGCGAACAGCTTCTTCACAAGTTTCTTCACGGATGAGACTGACTTAGTCAAAGTAACCTGAGAAGCTGTGATAATTTCCATCTCATTTTTCATGACGTGAAGATCGCCTTTCATTTCAGTGAATTCAGCGGACATACGTTCCTGTTCATTCGAAAGCCGCTGTTGTTCTTTAAAGATGGAGGTGACAGAGGCATCATCGTCAGAGGGAGATGGAGGTGTCTTCTGTTGCGGAGGAACTGGGGCTGTGGTAGAAGTTGCATGTGGTCGAGCTCGTTGTCCAATCGGAGGAGAGGGGGGATCATCCTGCTTTGTTGGTAGAGACTTGACGATGGTTGTCTCATTGATTGTCCCCAAACTATACATATAAGAGCTCGCGCTTGTATCCACTTTAAATCTCCTAAGGATGCGCATGATAATCATTGGATATGGTAGTCGCTCTGTTGGGTGAGAGTGATCGACATACCGCGTCATCCTATTCCAAATGAGATAAGGGATGTTCAAGTTTGCTCCCATTGCAGCTGTTGGGTTCCCAAGAAGATAAAGAAATAACATCCTATCCCATCGAAGCACTTTTGTATTCATATTTGGAAGAATGTTGTAGCAGACAATGAAGTTGATATACTTATATTCTTTCCGAAGCTCTCTAGAAATACGGAGTTTCCGGTAGACTGAGTATCCGGAAGGCAAATTCCATTGACTACAATTCTCCAAGAGTTTTCCGTGAAGACTTGAGTCTTCAAATAATGAAGTCCATCTGAGATGGCTGTCATGCCAAGCACCTCTCCAATCAGTTGGGGAGTGACCTTGATTTTGATACCTTTTACAAAGGTATGGAATTCCCGGCGTCCGTCAACATCATCAATAAGACTTCCAGCATTCTGATAGAAAATCCGAACTGAGTGTGGGCAATACCCAGTTTTTTCAGGAAAGTTGCAAATTGGAGCGAGACCAACTTGGTCAAACAGAGCTCCAAACTCTGCAGATCGATTCCTCATCTGTTGTACATTAACATGTCTTTCACCTATACATTCCCTCTTTTCAAAATCTTTGATTCTTGTGGAGCTGATGAATCCCTGAGGTGGTGGCTGGGTGGCTATAGGTTCGTTGATTGAAATGCCCTGAGCACTACCTCTTTTCCTCGCACTAGTTTTCATCCTTTTTCCAGTTTGTGTGGGTTCCATCGGTGCTTTCCCTTTCTCAGCTGCTGTAGGAGGAGGCTTAGTTTTGGGGGCTTCAGCAGGAGCCTTTCCTTTTGCGACAGTTGGGACAGGTGCTTCAATTTCGATGTTGTCCCAATCAATTGACTCTGTTTCCGATTCAGTATCGGAGTCAGCTTTAGCTCGTTTCGTCCTTTTGGTCCTCTTTGGCTTGGCAGTGTCCTTTACGTGGACCATGGCAGCAAGTAGGAAGATGATCCAGGTGATCACCATTGCTTACAGTGCCTTGAGTTTCGAAAAGTGTCCTGTGAAGAGCCAACTCAAGAACATATGAAAAATTGTCAATTTTGAAAAAATTGAAAACATTGTACCTAGACAATCATATTCATGTAGAGAAGCCAAGAATCAAATTAGTTTTCCAAAAAGAATTTTAAAAATACATCAAATCCATGATTTACAAAAATTCCTCTTTTATGCCCTAAAACCGAATTTTTAGAAATCGAAGCCTAAAAACTCGTTAATCAAGTAAAATCCCAGCATAAAAGCAAAACTAATTGACCCAGAGTTCTTATTTCAAAAGAAATTTGATCAAAAACCATTCACAAACGAAAAAGTTCCATTTTTCAACTCACGTTTGGTGAAAAACCATAAAAACTGAGAAAAACCGAGTTTTGATCATGAAAACTTACTTGAATCCGAAGAACTTTGAGTTTTGAAGCACCAAGAAGCAAGAAATCTAGAGAGAGAAACTCTAGAGGCTTGAAAACCAGAGATTAGGGTAAAGAAATCAAGAATCTGTATGTTTCTATATAAAACCCTAGCCGTGATCCGGATCGGCCGAGAATGTGATCCGGATCGGCTACCCGCAGGAAAAATCCTGCGTTCGGGATCCGGATCACTTGCCCCGATCCGGATCGGCTACACCTTTTTCTTGAGAAAAATTTAGAAAAACACAATAAAATCCAGAAAAAGTATGTAAGCACTTTACCATGTCAACTTCAAACAAATGGCATCGTTTCATGCAACAAGAAATAGATTATGCAAAATCTATCAAAAATATCCAAAAATGAAACGAAAATTTACGAAAGTTAAAACACTTAAAGTTGAACAATTTCAATTACATCTATCCTGATCTTATGCGTAATGCCTTTATCAAATCATCAATTTTGGTAAAGAAAATGAAATACCAAGATCAATAGATGTTTGAAATCCCAAATAAGTTAGATAATATATCTAGACAATCTGTTGAAGGAGTGGCTCTTTGAGCATCTTTTAAAAAAAATCCCACCTTATACCAACCATGAAATACGACTGAGTCAAATATTTCAATATGAATTTCATCAACAATTTTTCAAACAAAAATTTGCTTTTCATTCATGGAGTATCTTTTTCTTTCATTTTCTCCATGTGGTGGTAGTTTTCACACTCCTCATTGGGATGTAACTCTTTCCACATCTTTTGAGCATTTCACATTTCATTGACTCCCCCTCAATTGGCTATCAATTATTTAATATATAAGGTATTCAACCAAACCATTGATCTCGAATTCATACTCGACTAAGCAATCAAATATGATAATGACTATACCAAGAGATCATTGAGAGAGAAATTGACTTTGATCACTTAGAAGATGGTTTAAATAACATAAATGATCATTGCAACATTGAAATATTATGACATCAAAACATAATAAATTTCTAAATGCATAAAAGGATGCAATTAAAGTCAATCATGATTTATGCTCAATTAGTGTGCTATGTACAGAACATAGATAAAGAACAAAACAAAAACAAGAACAAAAACAAAACCTAATCTAAGCAAAGGTTTCAAAAAGAGTTTATTTCAAGGAAAGCATGCCAATTGCTTTACGCAAGTGAATAAAACGTTTTTGATCCAAAGGTTTTGTTAAGATGTCGGCTAATTGATCCTCAGTTGAAATATATGACAGTTGAAGAATGTTTGATTCAACTAGCTCTCTAAGAAAATGATATCTAAGTTCAATATGTTTTGTTCTAGAGTGCAACACAGGGTTTTTTGAAATGTTAATAGCACTAGTGTTGTCACATAAAATGGTTACCGAAGATGTTGAAATTCGGAAATCGCTCAACACGCTCTTCATCCAAATCAATTGGGTTGAGCAACTTCCTGCAGAAATGTACTCCGCTTCGGCAGTCGAGAGTGCTATGCAGTTCTGCTTTTTACTGTGCCATGCAACAAGGCAGTGGCCGAGATAGAAGCATGCACCACTCGTGCTTTTCCGGTCATCCACCGATCCAGCCCAATCGGCATCTGAGTATCCAACAATATCCAAAGTCGTTCCCATAGGATACCAAATTCCGAAATTGATTGTACCTTTGATATACCGGATGATCCGTTTCACCGCTTTCAGGTGAACCTCCTTCGGTGCTGATTGATATCTCGCACAAATCCCAACACTGAAGGATATATCCGGGCGACTAGCCGTGAGATATAGTAGACTTCCAATCATACTGCGGTACAGTTTCTCGTCTACATTCTCACTTTGTGATTCACTTCCAAGTCCCTTATGGCTAGTTCCCATTGGAGTCGTTCGGCAAGAGGGGTACATCATACAAAAAATCTGTGCTAAAAACTGTACACTGTTCATTGAGAAAACAGTGATTTTCACCTCGAAATAATCCTTTGGAAAATCCAAGAAAAATACGAGCGCGTTCCTTGCGATCCGTAGATGAAAAAGTTGTAAAAGCTCGTTTCCGTCTGACGCTCGTGCGCGAAGATACGGCCAAAATACCACAGGGCTGTCAAGGAAATCCACACAGAAAAGGGGTCACTGTTTGCCTCGGGATCCGTGCCAAAACCTCGAAACGGAAAAGTGCGACCAAAACGAAACATGAAGCCCTACCTCTTAGGAGTCTGTCAGCGCAAGAATCACGAAAAAAGAGCCTCGGGGTAGCCCAGGGGAGCTAAAACACTGCCGCTGCGCCGAAGAAGAACACAGGAATGCAACGTCGCGCCGCACCGTAAAATGGAGAACCTCGGGATGCGTGCTCCTAAAATCCTAGAACTTGGCAGGAAGATCAAGGATTAAGAGATGAACAAATCTCCTTAAGGTGGCTCGGGCAGATGATGCACAGGTTGAGAGAAAAAAGCTTGGAAAGAGGGCTCGGGCTGCCTTTAAATAGGCTGAAAAATCTTTTGGAGAAATACCGAACGTATCCTCACTTCCGGGCGCCCGAAGTTTTCGGGCTGCTACAGTAATGGGCCCGGCCCATTACTGTGCAAGCCCGAAACGGCCTGGGCCCGACACGTGGCCCACTACAGCACTCCTCCGGGCCCCGCTGCACCCGGCGCACCTGCGCCCGCCAGTGGCGTCGCGCCACGTGGCCCCGGCAACCGTGCACCGCGCACGTCGCGCGCGTGCACCGCGCACGTCGCGCCTGCCCCCCTGCGCATACGACCACCTGCCCCGCGTACGGCACCTGCCCCGGTCACCCACTCCACAGCATGCGTGGACCGGGAGCACAACACCGAACCAGTCAACAGCCGCCACGTGTCTGCCCGGTCTACCGTGCACCCACGCCCACGGTCCGTGGACCGCGCGCCGTGGACCACCCAACCGAACACTGCCACGTGGCACCCCGCACTGGCGCACGCCGGCGCTGTGGACCGCGCGCCTGCCCGCGCGCCCGTGCGCCTGCCCGCGCCCTGCCCGCGCCGCCTGCCGCCGCCTGCCGCCTGCCCGAGGCTGCGCCGCCGCCCGCCGGCGCTGCCCGCCGCCGCCGACGATCGCCGGAGACACTGTTCCGGCGTGAACAGTAACCGCAAGCTCAAAAACAGCAAGTAAATAGCCCATCTTGACCGTTTTCGCGCGCTGATTCCAAAAACGGCGTCCATTTTACCAAAATCCACTTCCAAAATTTGCCGGAGGCTCCCGGAAAGGTAAATTTAATCTATTTTTTCGCGCCGGGTCGCAATCTTGATTCCAATAAGCGCGCAAACCACACTAACACCCCGAATGGGCTCCCGAAAAGGCAGACAAGCTCCAAAACGACGGAAAAACCAATTCCCAACCTCCGCTTTGGCCTAAAACCTCTCTAACATTCGGCAAAAACAGCCGACGGCCAAACACAACAAGCCAAAGCTTCACAGGGTCCATCTGTGGCATCCATTTGATGCACTATGGGCCAAATACACCATCAACAGGTGTTTGCACAGTGAAAACGCGGGAAAAGCTATATGGAGCTCAAGGATCCTACATCCTCCCCCACTAAAAAAAGTTTCGTCCCCGAAATAAGGAAAAACAAGCAGACGTACCTCAATCAGAAGCCTCGAATAAGAAGGGGTAGGCATCTCTCATCTCGGTCTCCAGCTCCCAAGTAGCCTCTCGCTCCTCGTGATTGCTCCACAAGATCTTCACATATGGAACGGCCCGATTGCGCAATTCCCTCACCTCACGAGCAAGAATCCGCAACGGGCGCTCCTCGTAGACCAAGTCCTCGCCGATCTCCAACGAAGTGAAGTCAATCACGTGCGACGGATCAAAAACATACCTCCTCAGAGCTGAGACGTGGAAGACATTATGAACTCCGGCCAGGTGTGGGGGTAAGGCAACTCTGTAGGCCACAGGACCAACTCTGCCAAGTACCTCAAAGGGTCCAATATAGCGGGGACTGAGCTTCCCCCGCACTCCAAATCTCCGGACCCCCTTCGAGGGCGAGACCTTCAAAAAGACATGGTCACCAACCTGAAACTCCAGGTCTCGCCGTCGAGTGTCAGCGTAGCTCCTCTGTCGACTCTGGGCTGTCACAAGATGTCGGCGAATAATTCTGACTTTTTCCTCGGCCTCCAAAAGCAAATCCGGTCCCAAAGTCCTCCTCTCACCCACGTCACTCCAATACAAGGGGGACCGACACTTGCGTCCATACAACGCCTCAAACGGAGCCATCTAGATGCTCGCCTGATAGCTGTTGTTGTACGCGAACTCAACCAAAGATAAGTGTCGGTACCACCCTCCTCCAAAATCCATAACGCACGCTCTCAATATATCCTCAAGGGTCTGTATGGTGCGTTCTGACTGTCCATCGGTCTGTGGGTGGAAAGCGGTGCTAAACCTGAGCTGAGTCCCCAATGCAGAATGTAAACTCCCCCAGAAGCGCGACACAAATCTCGGGTCCCTGTCTGAAACAATCGAAGCAGGCACACCGTGAAGCCTCACCATCTCATCCAAATATAACTGCGCTAGACGCTCCAGTGGCCAAGTCATCTGAACTGGTAAGAAGTGTGCCGACTTGGTGAGTCTGTCCACAATAACCCAAATCGCATCTGCCCCGCTCTGTGCCCTCGGCAGTCCAGTGACGAAATCCATAGTGACGTGGTCCCATTTCCACTCGGAAATTGGAAGACTCTGCAACTTACCAGCAGGAACGCGATGCTCTGCCTTAACTTGCTGGCAAGTTAAACAATGAGCTACAAATCTCCCAATATTCCGCTTCATTCCGGGCCACCAGAACTGTGCCTTGAGGTCCTTATACATCTTAGTACCTCCAGGGTGGATGGTATAAGGTGTACAATGGGCCTCCCTCAAAATCTGATCTCTAATTTCCTGATCCATAGGCACACATACTCGGTCCCTGTACCGTAGTACTCCCGAGTTATCCACAGAAAAATCCCCTGTCTGATCCGCCTGTAGCTGCGACCTGATCCTCGTCAAGTGGGGGTCCTCACTCTAAGTGTCCCTGATCCTCTCCAACAGAGTGGGCTGCAAGACCATAGACATGAGTCTAGCAGAGACCCCAGGGGATACTACCTCCAACTGCAACCGCCTCATCTGCTCGACCAACGGCGCCTGCTGCGAGATCAATAAGCTCAGACTCGTCCTCCTGCTCAAAGCATCTGCCACAACATTGGCCTTGCCGGGATGATAGAGGATACTCAGATCATAATCCTTTAACAGCTCCAACCACCGGCGTTGCCTCAAATTCAGCTCCTTTTGGGTGAACAGATACTTCAAGCTTTTGTGATCAGTATATATCTCGCAATGCTCTCCATACAAGTAATGCCGCCACAGCTTCAGAGCAAACACCACCGCTGCCAGCTCAAGATCATGAGTAGGGTAATTTTTCTCATAGTCCTTTAATTGCCGTGAAGCATAGGCAATCACCCTACCATGCTGCATCAACACACACCCCAGACCACTATGTGAGGCATCACTGTAAATCACAAATCCTTCCCCCATAACTGGGAGGGCAAGGATTGGGGCGGTCATCAACCTCTGCTTCAGCTCCTCAAAACAGCTCTGGCAAGTCTCGCTCCAAACAAACTTAACCCCTTTCCTGGTCAGACTGTGAGGGGAGAGGAAAGCTTCGCAAAGCCTTCCACAAAACGCCGATAGTAGCCCGCCAAACCAAGAAAGCTCCGCACCTCGGTGATAGTCGTCGGCCTCGGCCAATCTCGAATAGCATCCACCTTGGCCGGATCCACCGCCACTCCAGCAGCTGAAACAACATGACCCAGAAAGGCGACCTCCCGGAGCCAAAACTCGCACTTTTTGAACTTAGCATACAGCTTCTTCTCTCGCAGAAGCTGTAGCACAGTCCTCAAGTGCTCCTCGTGCTCCAGATCACTCCGGGAGTAGATCAGAATATCATCTATGAACACCACCACAAACCGGTCCAAAAACGGCTGAAATATCCTGTTCATCAAGTCCATGAATGCGGCAGGGGCATTTGTCAACCCGAAAGGCATCACAGTAAACTCATAATGCCCGTACCGCGATCTGAAAGCCGTTTTGGAGATGTCCTCGGCCCTCACCCTCAGCTGGTGGTAACCGGACTGCAGATCAATCTTCGAGAACACCGATGCTCCCTGCAGCTGATCAAACAAATCATCAATCCGGGGAGGGGATACTTGTTCCGGATGGTCACTTTGTTCAATTCCCTATAATCCACACACAACCGAAGTGACCCATCCTTCTTCTTCACAAACAACACAGGCGCTCCCCACGGAGAAACACTGGGTCTGATGAAGCCCCTATCCAAAAGATCCTGAAGCTGGGCTTTCAACTCCCTCAACTCGGCTGGCGCCATCCTATAGGGTGCCTTTGAGATTGGTGCAGTCCCAGGGACTACATCAATCACAAACTCAATCTCCCTCTCCGGCGGCATCGTCGTCAACTCTGGGGGAAACACATCTGGGAACTCTCGGACAATAGGGATATCCTCGAGTCCCAGTGCCGCCGTAGGCACCTCCACCACAGTGGCCAAAAAGGCAGTGCAACCTCTGCTCATCATCCTCCTAGCCCTCGCCGAGGAAATAGTCGCTGCGAACAGCGTGCTCTGGCAGCCTCTGAAGATGAACTCCTCCTGTCCAGGCTCACGAAGAGTCACCGTCCTCTCTCTGCAGTCGATAGTGGCGGAATATCGCGACAGCCAATCCATCCCTAGCACCAAGTCAAAATCCTGGAGCTGCTGCAAAACAAGCAAGTCTGCAGGCAAAATCCAAGGCCCCATCTGTACCGGGCATGCCACACAACGCTCCTCGACATGCAAAATATGATCAGGAATCCGCACCTCTAATGCATGTGACAAGGACTCTACCTCTAGACCATGAAGTGATGCAAATGCTCGACTAATGAAAGAATGCGAAGCTCCAGTGTCAAATAAAGTGCGAGTCCGAATACCAAAGAGTAGAGTAATACCTGCCACCACCCGGTCTGCCGCTGAAGAATCCGCTAACTGGGCGGCATACACCCGCCCGCTCGGTGCTGGAGGTCGGGAATCTGTAGGATAAGAGGTGGACGGCCTGCTCGCTGGAGCATAAGGCCGCTGAGCTGGTGGCCGCTGCTGCTGAGGGGGATATGGAGCCGATGCCGAAGAAGGTGCCGAGGAAGTAGTAAGGGGGCAGGTAGCTCGCACATGCCCCGGCTGTCCACAACGGAAGCATCGACCCCATCTCTGGTCACAAGTAATGGCGGCATGCTGACCTCCACAGAAATACATCGGTCAGAAGATCGGGCTGTCTCGGCTGCTGCTGCTGCTGTCTCGAGGACTGCTGCTGAGATCTCTGCTGCCTCTGCTGCGATCTCTGCTGCTGGTGCTGCTGCTGATGCTGCTGCGGTCTCTGGGTCCACCAGGCCCTCTCCTATCAGATCGCCCACGGCCATAAGACTGGGACTGCGGCGGCCGTGGCGGTCTCCATGAGCTGGCCTGTCCCCCGTCCTCTGGGGCTGGTCGCTTCCTGTCGGAACTCTGCGCGACCGCGGCCCTCCGTCTGGCCACCTCCTGATCACCTCTCTCCACCCACTGTGCGTGCTCTGCGGCTGCCTCCAGGGTCTGAAATCTCTGTGCATGCACAAGTGGAAAATCTCCTGGGCGAAGGCCTGCCTCAAACAACTCTACCTGGTGCGGACCGTCACGGGCGACGAAAGGCACACAGTTCAGCAACTCCATGAACTCCTGGAAATAGGCATGGGCCGATCGATCGCCCTGCTGCAGATTCTTCAAGTCGTCCTCCAACTTCTTCTTCACACTGGTAGAAAAATAGGTGTCCAACACCATCCGTTTGAACTCCTCCCAAGGCAACTGCCGAGTGATCCGGAACTCCAGTGGCTCTACCCGCTGCCACCAAAAATCAGCATCTCCGTCCAAACAGTGCACCGCCATGTGCACTCGATACCTCGGGTCGATGAAGAAGTCCCGAAAAAGCTTCTCCATCGCAGAAAGCCATCTCCCAACAGCCCAGGGCTGAGCATCCCGCCCTGAGAATCTAGGTGGTCCCCGCTGAACAAACTTGGAGAGTTTGTCAGCAATGTCCTGCTCCTCCTCCGCGGTCAAGGGCTGAATAGCCCCAGGGGCCCCGCTGCTCGAAGATGGCGCTGACGGCACAAAAGGTGCAACAGGAGGCACAGGGGCCTCAGGAACAGCCGGGGGTGGTGCCTCTCTCTGGGCAAGTAGCTGGTCAATCCTCTGCTCCTGGCGGCGCTGTCCCTCCGCCAACTGGGCCACCAAGGCCCTCAACTCAGTAAGCTCAGAGGGTCTGGACTGCTCTGGCTCGTCAGGGGGTGAAGGAGTACCCCGAGTAGGCATCCGGCGTCGAGGAGGCATCCTGCCACAAGAAACCAAACATCAGCAACGAAACCCCACACGACCCAATCTGGCGAAAGTCAAAGACATCCCCCTATTTCGGTAGCCTTATGTTGTCTGCAGCCAACATAAGGGTCCACAGAAATAGACTATGTCGATCCCTCTTCACTCACTGGAAGAGTTAACCATAAAAATCACCGACTTTCGCAAAATGTCACGCCACTCACGCCCTATCATCCTAGGGTCTGTCCAAAAGCCTAGGGTTTCCTAAGTCCCAACTGACCTATCCCTAAGCTCTGATACCAACTTAATCTGTCACGCCCCGGGTGTAGACCAGAACCCGGGCCCGTCTACAGATCCGCCGTGCATGCGGTATTTCCCACATACACGAAGCGTCGGTAACCTGCTCAGATATAAGAAATAATAATAAAAGAGCATAATAATCAGAGCTGAATTAAAACTACTGTATCTCAGACAGAAGCTGGAAGTAAAAGAGTACAACAGTGAAATAAAATACAGATGTCTCTCCCAGCTCACCACTAAAATACAAACAGCTGGCAGAAGCCAGACTCAAAAAGAAATAAACAAAAGCTGTCTGAGAAGACCTGGTACCCAAAAGCTCCAGCTACAACCCTCGGGTGGCTCTCTATCTAGTCCGCAATCCGCTTACCTCGATCAGTTGCTGACGGCCCAGCAACTCCCGCAGAGGACTCTGCAAAACAAAGGGGAAGAAGGAAACAAGAAAAGACAATGGGGGTAAGTACTACTATAAACAGTAGCCTCCCCTAGTGGGTAAAGCCTCAGCTCAGATATGCCCACCAGGTGATCAGAGGCAAAAAGGGAAAAGCGAAGAAAAGGGGGTGCAAATAAATGAAGCAACTGATAAAATGCTATCCCTAACATGCCTCTACATGACCAACCAACAAGGATGGAGAAAGTGATGCATCAGAAACAAGAAGCCTGTCAAACGACCCAATCTGACCGCCAGTGAACACTGGCACTGCCTGCTCTGCCGCGACGGGTATGCCAGCCTACGCATAACACCGAAGCAAAAAGGAGTCCCCAGGACTCAAAGTCTGTCTACCGCGCACTCCGGAGTGGCACTCGTGGGGAGCGACCCACACGAGAAAAGTAAGTAACCACAAGTAACCTGATATAGCAGGACTGGATCGAGACTCAATTAAGTGGGAAATACCCTCCACGAAGATAGCCCGATCCCCAGCACCCAATCTGATGCAAAGGTATAACCCGGTCAACCACTCAAGATCCGTGGTCGCCGCAACCCCTGTCATAAAGCCCAACCTGTCCCAGATCCCCAACACCTGACTACACTATCCAAATCCCTGCTCGAACTCGAGCACAATGTCTCATGTCTGGAATAGTAGGAGAAAGAAAAGAATGCAAGCATGGTTTCTCCTAAGTCAAATCCCAATAATAGTGTAGCAGTAAAAAGATGACTATGCCAAGTGATCAGTTTAAACATGCATTGTCCCAATATTTTATCCATTTTCCAAGAATAATTAGTTTAGAGTGACAAGAGCTAAAGTAACAGTCTCATAAGAAAAATCATAAATTTGCAGTCCTCAATTATAATTATTTCGCCCCTAAACATGCAGTCAGAATAATCGTGCTATCAGCAATTTCATCCCGGATCCAATGATCAGTAACTAGTCCCCTAGAGCATGCAAGGCTACCAACAAATAATTTAGCATCAATAAATCAGGGGTACTCTGATATTCCTAGTGAGCATATCAAAGGAGAGGAGTACAACAACCACCCACCTGAAGTGCGAACTGTCCGGATCCGTACAGATGAAAATACCCCAAAATTCCAAATCCTTGCTTCCACAAATTCAGCACACCCGTAATACTCCTGGTACAATACAAAGTCCACTAAATACACTTAGGCTCCCAAATATTGCTCTTATAATCACATACAACATCTGTCTCAAAACTGTTAAATTATCACCTGCAGAAAGTGCCCAGGAAATTCCAAGAAAAATATCACGGCGATCCTCGCGTCGATAGCTTCGCAACGGTACCTTGCACGCCCAAATCTGAGTTTGGTAAGTCAAGATATAAATTCGGCAAGAGGGGTACATCATACAAAAAATCTGTGCTAAAAACTGTACACTGTTCATTGAGAAAACAGTGATTTTCACCTCAAAATAATCCTCTGAAAAATCCAAGAAAAATACGAGCGCGTTCCTTGCGATCCGTAGATGAAAAAGTTGTACAAGCTGGTTTCCGTCTGACGCTCGTGCGCGAAGATACGGCCAAAATACCTCAGGGCTGTCAAGGAAATCCACACAGAAAAAGGGGTCACTGTTTGCCTCGGGATCCCTGCCAAAACCTCGAAACGGGAAAGTACGACCAAAGCGAAAGATGAAGTCCTACCTCTTAGGAGTCTGTCGGCGCAAGAATCACTGAAAAAGGGCCTCGGGGTAGCCCAGGGGAGCTAAAACACTGCCGCTGCGCCGAAGAAGAACACAGGAATGCAACGTCGCGCCGCACCGTAAAATGGAGAACCTCGGGATGCGTGCTCCTAAAATCCTAGAACTTGGCAGGAAGATCAAGGATTAAGAGATGAACAAATCTCCTTATGGTGGCTCGGGCAGATGATGCACAGGTTGAGAGAAAAAAGCTTGGAAAGAGGGCTCGGGCTGCCTTTAAATAGGCTGAAAATTTTTTTGGAGAAATACCGAACGTATCCTCACTTCCGGGCGCCCGAATTTTTCGGGCTGCTACAGTAATGGGCCCGGCCCATTACTGTGCAAGCCCGAAACGGCCTGGGCCCGACACGTGGCCCACTACAGCACTCCTCCGGGCCCCGCTGCACCCGGCGCACCTGCGCCCGCCAGTGGCGTCGCGCCACGTGGCCCCGGCAACCGTGCACCGCGCACGTCGCGCCTGCCCCCCTGCGCGTACGGCCACCTGCCCCGCGTACGGCACCTGCCCCGGTCACCCACTCCACAGCATGCGTGGACCGGGAGCACAACACCGAACCAGTCAACAGCCGCCACGTGTCCGCCCGGTCTACCGTGCACCCACGCCCACGGTCCGTGGACCGCGCGCCGTGGACCACCCAACCGAACACTGCCACGTGGCACCCCGCACTGGCGCACGCCGGCGCTGTGGACCGGGCGCCTGCCCGCGCGCCTGGGCGCCTGCCCGCGCCCTGCCCGCGCCGCGTGCCGCCGCCTGCCGCCTGCCCGAGGCTGCGCCGCTGGCCGCCGCCGGCGATCGCCGGAGACACTGTTCCGGCGTGAACAGTAACCGCAAGCTCAAAAACAGCAAGTAAATAGCCCATCTTGACCGTTTTTGCGCGCTGATTCCAAAAACGGCGTCCATTTTACCAAAATCCACTTCCAAAATTTGCCGGAGGCTCCCGGAAAGGTAAATTTAATCCATTTTTTCACGCCGGGTCGCAATCTTGATTCCAATAAGCGCGCAAACCACACTAACACCCCGAATGGGCTCCCGGAAAGGCAGACAAGCTCCAAAACGACGGAAAAACCAATTCCCAACCTCCGCTTTGGCCTAAAACCTCTCTAACATTCGGCAAAAACAGCCGACGGCCAAACACAACAAGCCAAAGCTTCACAGAGTCTATCTGTGGCATCCATTTGATGCACTATGGGCCACATACACCATCAATAGGTGTTTGCACAGTGAAAACGCGGGAAAAGCTATATGGAGCTCAAGGATCCTACACAGGCATTCGTAGCCTGGGGTCCCCGGACATGGCAGACACTTGGTTTCGATTTACAGGAAATGCGAGGGATTCACGAGGGAAATTTGGATGCTCGGGTTGATCGGCTTGCTTTTATTTACCGATTTGCATTTGATTACATCTACTCTTCTTGTCACCGACTTCCCATATGGTGACAGGTTAGGTCGAGATAGGACCCGGGACGACGGTGAGGCTGCGAACAAAGGAGTTTAGCCCGTTCGAGGCTTGTGACACTTCCTTTTCTTACGTTTGATTATCTTGGTTATTTGGTTAGTGAGTTTTGTGATTGCCTTTGTTGTGGAACTATGTGGATGTTGGATTGAATTCTGGTCTTAGTGTTGAACCATCTTTAATAGGACTCTATTAGTATTGCAGGCGGTTAATAGTTGTGATAATTTGTAATTTCCCTTTGACTCTCAACGTGACTGGGCGATTAAAGTTTGTATCGTGATTGTGACGCCGTGTATATACAAAGGAGACTCCGCCCGTTCGCGGGGTGAATTTGCATATGTGGCGGGTCTGGCGCGCACCGGAGGCAAGTTCTTTAAAAGAAAAAAAAATATACGCTTTTCCGCTTATTTCGAACCTCCGGGGCGTGACACAGCGTGCACCAGAGGGCAGGACACGTGGCGTGTTTGGGTTGGTCGGTGCATTGGACTAGGACCACGGAGCAGGCAGGCTTGGTGCATGGACCGGCTGGACACGTGGCAGATTATGGTTGGCGGGCTCATGAAGGCTGGGTCCACGGAGGCGCACTGGGGCGCCTCGGGCTGCGTGCCAGGCAGTGTGGCAGGCTGTGCGCGCAGGCGCGACTGGCGCGCTGACCGGGTGCGCCACATGTCGATCTCCGCGGGTGGCCACGCGGCGCAACGGGAGTGGGGGCTTCGGCTATTTCCTGTTTTGCGGGCGACGTGGCTTCACCAGAGCGTTTCGGGCGCGGTCGGACGGCTTCGTCCAACCGGGCTTGCAGCGTCCGGAAGATCCGGGCGCCCGGAACTTGGGACCCATTGGTCATTTAGGGATTTGTTTTCCAGCATATATTTATAGGCCCTGTTCAAGCCCGAATAGCTCTTTCCCTGTTCATCTTCTCACTATGCAACCTTCATGAGAATTTCTCCTCTCCCAGAGCTGGTTTCATATGTGGATTCCCCGATTTTTTTGCGGAACGCATCCTGAGGTTTTCATTTTTATGGCGCGGCGCGACGCTCGTTCATTTGTGATCTCCTTCGTCGCATTCCGGTGCGTGTACTCTCCCGAGCTACTCCGGCAGTATTTTCAGCGATTCTTGTGCCATCGTCTTCACGACAGGTGGGGCTACGTTTCTTGTGTTTACTGGTTCTTCCCATTCTGAGCTTTTCATGGGTTTTACGGATCATTTTGTGACCTCATTTTTTGGGGTGGAGTTTTGGACAGCACATCGGTATTTCGGCGATAACTTTGCACTCAGGCATCGGATGGAGGCGTGCCTCCAGTCATTTTGTATCTACGCGACGCAAGGAACATCACCGTGATTTTTCTGGAATTTTTGGAGGTAGGCCCGAAGGTGAAAATCCCACTTTTTATGGGAGGAGTTGTACAGATTTTGTTCTTGGGAATTTCGGGATGGTTATCTTGTTGATTTTATAACTCCACCTACAGGTATCAGATTTGGGCGTGCGAGTACTCATTTCGATCGGCTCGACGCGAGGATCGCAGCGGATTAGGAATTGTATTGCATAGAAAGGGGATACAAGGAGGAGGAAAGGATAGAAATTACAAGTAATATACTCCTAAGAAAAGCGGTAAAGATTAAGTTAACTTACTCCTAAGAAAGCAATAAAGATATGAAAAAACATGGGGTGGTCATGAGCTTACTGAACCCTTTTTCCTTCGATGGTTCGGATATTTATACACTTTCCGAACCACGTTATTAGGCACCGATTTGAATTATTGACGTAACTTGGGGGAAGTTATCGGATATTTAGCAACTACTTCCTTTTTGAATCAAATATCCTCAAATAGGATAGTAGTAATTTTCCGTCCAAGTTCATCCTCTTGCTATTGCGCCAGAGCGTGATCTTCGGGGCTTTCCAATGCCGGACGCCGCTTGAAGTTTCGGGATTTGTTACGAGATTCATGCCTCGGATCTTGTGCTCTTTCTTTCTAGAGCCTTTCCTTCTTCGGCTCGGGTGACCGAAAGTTGGCTCTGATCCCGTCTCCTTCGTCGCTCGGTTGGGGCGGTCTGGTCCTCGCCTTTAGTCCAAGTCGATTCTATATGAAGCGATTTGTTTTTCAACTTCGGCTGCTCTTCCTGTCGGCTGATGTAAATCGCGCATGTCATGTGTTGTCACGCCCCGGGGGTTTCATTAAGCGGAAACAATCAATGGAAGGTATGAAATTTCGTGTATATATATTTTTTTAAAGTCCTTTCTCCCCGGTGCGTGCCCAGACCCGCCGCATACACAGATTCACCCCGCAAACGGGCAGAGTCTCCTCTATATATGCACGGCGTCGCGGCTAACACAGACATTCAATCACAACAGTTTTATTCACATGAGCGTACAAGACTAAATAATTCTCGAGGCCGATCGATTTGAAAGGATAAATCCACAGTTTTGAAAGCGGTGCCCGCCCGGCACCCAGATTTCTAAAACAGTTTCGAAAACCATAAATCAACAGAGTTTTTAAAATGGTGCCCACATGACACCCAGATTTTTAAATCCGTTTTCGAAATTCATGAATCCACAAGGTTTTGAAAACGGTGCCCACACGACACCCAGATTTTTAAAACAGTTTTCGCAATGCCTTTTTCTTTCTTTTTCTTTTCTTTTTGTGGTTTGAAAACGGCCAAACAGAAGAAGGAAAAAAATCAATCATCCACATAACTAAGAGAATAACATGTCGACATCCACACCGACCCCACGAGGGTATCGAGAACCACATAGTAGACTACTAATAGGAAATGAAATGAAATGCGTAAAAGGAGAAATACAGTCTAGGGCCTCGAAGGACCCAAAAGCTTCTTCCACGGCCTCACCGTCGCCCTAGCTCTCACTCCTGAAGGAACCTGTCACGGAGTGGGAAGTCAGCGACACTAGGTATAAAAAGGAATGCAGGGAAAATGTAAATAAAATAGACCGTAAGAACTATCCGGAGCAACCGCCCTCCCATAAGGGCAAACCACGACCCTCTGCATAACCTAATCCGGGCACCTGCCCCGGCAACCCAACCGAGCACCTACCTCGGTAAACCACGCCGAGCACCTACCTCTCACACCTTGGCGCCTCAAAACCCCCCACCTACGGGGGCTCCCACTACGTCACCTCGTGGGGTTACACGGGTCATAGACCACTTTTCCGGAAAAGCGCACCCTTTGCGGTGGCCAAACCGCGGGTGCGCGTGCTGCAGCCTCGAGCATAGTAACCAAGTGCACAAGATAAAACCCGATAGTAACAACCATAGAGATTACCAAATATTAGCACAGTTAGACGAGTAATTAAAATGTTTACAGTTTTTGAAAAGTCCCACGCTAAGTCTCAGAACGAAAACCCACCTCGAAGGTAGTCGAACGAACCACCTGAATGTAGGCCGATCCCGAACTCCCGCTAGACTACACGGGTGCTGAACTGCTGGGCCCTGAACAGAAACTGTGATCAGAGATAAACTCACTCATATCCATCCCGACAACACTACAGTAACCTGAATCCATTCTTTCATACCGTGGTACGCGAAACACGCGCCAGAAATTGTAAAACCGACGATTTTGCCGATTTACGGAACGATATCTATTTTCCGTTCAATGAGAGTCTACGGAAAACTATTAAATTGTCCAGAGACATGTTTACTCTGTTTAAATACTGTCCATAAGGTTACACTTGCAAGTTAACCCGTTAAGCTTCTCTAAATTGCCTAATAACCTTGTTTTAAACGTTGTTTCGACTCGTTCTCGAAATCTCAGAAGCCAAAGACAGCGCCGTAAGTTTCAGCGCGTCCGAGACGACGAGACGAAGCTCATGCTCACGGGCTTGGGCCAGCATGAGGCCCATTTACAAAGTTGGCCCATAAACTCTTAGAGCCCAAAATGATACATTGCTACAACTAAATACATACTTGATCCGACTGAGGTCTACTGTGAGCATGGTGCTTAGATTGGATAGAGAAGTGAGATGCTCACCTGAGGTGCGCCGGGGGGGTGGCCGGAGAAGTCGCCGGAGCAAGGCGGTGCAGTTTTCCATAAGGCAAGAGCTCGGTTTGGCCGAGATCACGTCAACTCGGGTTCTAGCCTTGAGGAGAGGCGAGCAGCAGTAGGAGGACGGTCACAGAGGTGGCTCGGTCACTTCCCGACCCAACGCCGATGACTCTGGGCGGCGGTTGGCTGGAATAAAGCTCCTCGGCCACCTAAAGAGTAACAATGGAAAGTTTGATGAAAAGGGTTCATTGACCCCATGCAAAGGCGTGAATGAGATGCCTTCGACTAGGAGACCTCACCTGGGTGGTTGGCCGGCGACCAAAGGCGGCGGCGGCGGCCGGCGGTGGAGCTCGGTTACAACAATGGTGCAACTACAAAAACACGAAACCCCACGTTAAAAGCTTCATGCAAATGCATGCGAAGTTTCTACGAGACCTAACAATCTTACCTGAGTCACTAGCCGGCGGCGCGGAGCGGCGGCGATCACCGGAGCTCAAGCTCGGAAGATCCCGAGGTGCTCTAATGGTGGATTCCGGCCGGTGGCTCTTGAGTCCCAGAAACTTGCACCAACCCACTCACCTCGATGCCGTGGAGCTTGCTGAGGTGATGGCCGGCGACTTGGGTGAGCGGCGGCGCCGGGCGGCGAGGTTCGGTCAAGGTGACAAATAACCCGATTCTAGGGTTGGCTCGTGCGACTCGGATCCTTATCCGATCGTCCTCAAACTTGGTGGAGAGGTTGCAGTCGACGAGAAGATCAAATCCAACAGTCTTGATCTCCGCTTCAACGGCCGGATGAAGTCTGAGCACAGATCTGGCCAAAACGAGGATTCCGGCAAGAGATTGCTCCCACCGGCGATAGGGTCGATGGCGACCGCTCCAACCCCACAGAAAATGTCCACTCGACGTCAGGAACACACTAGACACACTCTTGAGCCATTTAAAAGATAAAGCTCCCATAAACTCACCTCGCCGGAGAGAGGGAAGAAGAAGAAGCCCACCGCGGCGGCGCACGGCGGAGCTCGATGCCGGGAACCCAATGGTTCGGTCACAGCTTCACAGAGGAATGCGCACAAGCACCTGGAGCACTCCAACTCCAACTTTGATGCTTCCCACACCAACAACCCGAGAAGACCCAACCTTCTTGGTCTCTTTTGGGCTTCTCCGGCGACGGGAACGGCGGCGGTCCGCGGCGTAAGGCCCGTGGGGAGATGCAGAGGGAGATGAAGGGGTCTGTGCTACGGCTAGGGCTAGGGCTACAGGATTAGGGTTACAAAAGAGAAACCCTAAAGCAAACCTATATGAATGTAACAAGATGCATTTTGGTCCCTCTACACAGAATATTTAGACCTAGGTCCCTCACAGCAGCTGTGTCTTACACTTAAGTCCTTCTCCGTGAAATAGCGCCGATTTCGGAGCATAAAATATAAGGGTCTCTGTGTAAAATGCCGTATTTTTCGCTGTTTTTCACATTTTTCAAGGTACCCGAGTCGCCAAACGAAAAAACGGACTCAGCCACGACGTCCGGCTCGACGAAACCTATAAAGTGGTGATTTTTGTTTGTCGCATTCGATCGCCTACAATTTTAAAATCCATCATATATGGTAAAATAAACAGATCGGCACGCTTTACGATGCTTCCGGCTCGTCAAACGGAAATTTGGTCAGTGCCACTGCGCTCAGAATGATGACGCCATTCAAATTGATTACCTGGATCGTCAGATTCGGACTCCAGACAGTCGATCGGCTGATGTTGGCTAGCGAGGGATATAACTCAGGGAGTTACTATTCATTTCACTATTCACTTAAGTCGCGAGTCCCACTAGTTTCCTTACTAAGTTCAGGACGATCCGACCGTCAGATCAGAAATCGGTCTATACCATTTTCACTCGATTCGATGAGACGGTCGCACTGGAGACCTCAGATTTTCGAGATCAAACTCGGATCGAAAAGGCGGAATTTATGCTTGTCACGCCCCGGGTGTAAACCAGAACCCAGGCCCGTCTACAGATCCGCCGTATACACAGAAGTTCCCGTGTATACGAAGCGCTGGTAACCTGCTCAGATAAAGATGATATAATAAAAGAGCATAAACAGAGCTAAACAGTAACTAATACATCTCAGATAAAGCCGAAAAGTAAAGTGCAGAAAGTAAACTCTCAATAATACATATGTCTCTCCCAGCTCACTAATCAAATACAACCAGCTGGCCGAAGCCAGACCCAAAAAGAAATGAAAAGTAGAGTATCTGAGAGTATCGGGGTACATCTAATAATAGAACTGGTGCCTGGGTGGACCGCTATCTAGTCCGCGATCCTCTTACCTCGGTCCGCAGTGGAGGGTCCTGCAACAGCCGCAGACGACTCTGCAAAACAAAGGGGGAAGAGAAGCAGAAAAGCAGTGGGGAGTGAGAACTACTATAAAACAGTAGCCTCCTCCTAGTGGGTAGACCTCAACTCAAATGTGCCCACTAGGACTATAAGAGGCAGAAAAGATGAACAAAGGTGGTAAGCTGTAAATAAAACTGCTGATGATGAATAGAGCTACCACTACATGCCTCTAATGAGCTAACTGATAGAATAGCTATATGTATGCATCAGAATGTCAATGCCTGCCTGTCTAGACCCAATCGATACACCAGTAAGCACTGGTACTGCCTGCTCTGCCTGCCAAATCGGGTATGCCAGCCTACGCATAACACCGATAGGAAAAGGGAGTCTCGAAGACTCGAAGCCTGTAAAAACGCACACTCCGGAGTGGCACTCGAGGGGAGCGACCCACACGAGTATAATGCCTGGGTAACAAGTACCAAATCAGCAGGACTGGATCATGACTCTGATCACGGTGGAAAACCCATCCACTAAAAGAAATCCAAATCCTCTATCCCAATCTGATGCAATAACCACTGTCCGGTCAACCGCCAAAGATCCGCGGTTGCCGCAATGCCCTGCCCTCACAGCCTGCCTGTCCCAAAGCCCACAACTGTCTGACTACACTATCCCAGTCCCTGCTCGAACCCGAGCGCACTATCCCCCAAATATAAACAAAAGAAGAGAAAAGCATGGTTTCTCCTAAGTCAATTCCATCATGATAGTGTAGCAGAAAAAGGTGGCCTAACTAAGTGTCCATACACGCATGCAAAGTCCTTTACCATTAGTAAACATGTTTCAAGTATCCGAGTTCTAACAAGTAGAGATTTGCCATTTAGATAAACATCCATATTACTAAGTTGCCCCAAATGGTTCATGTATATGTGAAAGAGGTTCCATCAGGTATATGCATCATATCCAATTTAACCAAGCCCTTCCCATAATTTTAGGTGACATATTATTTACAAGAGTGAACCATTAATTTCTACTTGTCTATTTAGGATGCAAGTCCTAACAGTAAGTCCATTTCTCAATCAACATGCCATTTAACTTATACCGGTTCATTTAACGACATAATAGCAAAGCAACCCAAATAGGCCTAGTGGGGACATCACAAGTAGGAGGTTAAACAACGATACCCACCTCGAGCGCTAAATCCGGTCCTCAAAGGCTAAGTCCGCGCTCGCTCCGGAAAAACCCCGCAACACTGTGCCAAAGATCCCAAAGAACACACACAGATTACCAATCAAGTTTAATCCAAAATCTGTCTCCCAAATTCAGATTTACTGTTCAGCCATTTTTACCTGCGACACGTGCCCACAAAATTCCCAGAAAAATACACTGCGATCTACGCGACGATCCGGTCGAAACAAGTACCTGCACGTTTTCCCACGATTTTTCTGTGCTGAGAACGAAAATCGACAAGAGGACCACCTCATACAATACATTCATCCCAAAACAGCGATATGGAATTCTGTAGAAAGGGATTCCTCACCTTCAGGGAAATTCCACAAAAATCCACGAAAATTCCAGGAGATTCCTCGCGACGCGTAGATGCAAATCCCCTTTTGAATCGCCCTGTTTCGATGCTCGAGCGCGAAGTTATCGCCAAAACAAGATGGTGCTGTCCCAAACTCCGCGACGGAAAAAGGGTCAGAAAGAAGCCACAGAATCACCCTCAAAACCTCTGAATCAAGAGAAACTCATAAAAGAGGAAGTGAAGCCCTACCTGTCTAGAATCCGACGGCGCAAAAATCGTAAAAACAGGATGTCGGGGTGAGCCGGGGGAGCTTGAACACCGAAATGCGACGAATCTGGTAGCCGTAGAACGATCGTCGCGCCGCGCCGGATAAATGCAAACCTTGGGATCCGAGCCTTTAAAATTCTTGAGATTACTACAGTAGATGTAGGATTGGGAGAGGAAGAAATGTCTAAGAGGGAGCTCAGGCTGGAAATGAACAGGAAGGGAGAAAAACCAGCCTCAAATGCCTTAGGGAAGCTTAAAAGGAGAAAAAACCCACCTTATCGGATTCGGGCCGCAATTTGGGCCCGGATCCGCCAGGGCGGGTCGGACGCGCCCCGTCCGACCGGGCGGAGCCAGTGAAAACGCGCCGCGCGTCCCCACAGGGGATCGGCGCGCATCCCGCACAGCGAACAGCCGTGCGGGGCGCGCCAGCGGCCGACGCGCGTCCCGACCGCGCGGTCAACCCCGCAGGCGACCGCCAATCGCGTGGCGACGCGCGTCCCGGCACTGTGCGGTCAGGCGCGCGGGCGGCGCCGCCTGACCGGCCGCCTGACATGCGCCAGGCTTGTCCCCGTGCGCCGTCTCCCGTGAGCCAGCCAACGAGCGTGCGCCACGTGTCCCTGCGCCGGGTCCATGCACCCGCGCGGGGAACTCCGTAGACCGAAGCCCTGCACCGCTCCAATCCACGGCCGACACGTGGCTCCCGCCCGCTCCCGTGCACCGCCGCTCGAATCCCTGCACCGGCTGCCTCCATTCCGTGGACCGCGCCCAGTAAGCCCGCCAATGCGCGCCTGCCACGTGGCTGTGCGCCGGGTCCGTGCACCCCGCCGAGCCGTTCCATGCACCGGGCGCTGCGGGCCGGCCAATAAGGGCCGCCACGTGGCATCCGGCGGTCCACGAACTTCCCCCATGCACCAGGAGACACCAGAAACTTCCGGGAGTCCGTTTTTGGGCATCCGGACTCCGAATCCGGCAAATAAATAGCCGCTTTCAAGCGTTTTTCCGCGCTGAATCCAAATACGCCATCCGTTTGGCCTAGAAACTTTTCTAAAATTCGGCAAATCCCGCCGAAGGCCAAACTAACAATAAATACCGCCACGGACCCATCTGTGCTGTCCCTTTGACACACTGTGGATCAAACACCATCATTAGGTGTGCCACACTTGGATTCACGGGAAAAACAGTGCATGGGAACCAGGATCATCACATCCTCCCCCACTAAAAGAAAGTTTCGTCCTCGAAACTAAAATCATACCTCAAGTCGGGGCCTCGAACAAGTGGGGGTGGGCATCCACCATCGCTGACTCCAGCTCCCAAGTAGCCTCGCGTTCGTCCTGGTTGCTCCACAGAACCTTCACATAAGGGATAGCCCGGCTGCGCAGCTCTCTAACCTCGCGGTCCAAAATCCGCAGTGGCCGCTCGACATAGCTCAAGTCCTCCGCAACCTCCAGTGGGGCGAAATCAATGATGTGCGACGGGTCATGAACATATCTCCTCAGGGTGGATACATGAAACACGTCGTGAACACCAGCCAACCTGGGAGGAAGTGCAAGCCGGTAGGCAACTGGCCCAATGCGCTCCAATACCTCAAAAGGTCCAATATAACGAGGGCTCAGTTTTCCACGAATCCCAAATCTCCGAATCCCCTTCGAAGGCGAGACTTTCAAAAAGACATGATCGCCCACCTGAAACTCCAAGTCTCGTCGTCGGGTATCAGCATAACTCTTCTGCCGGCTCTGAGCTGTCTCCAGATGTCGTCGAATCAGTCTGACCTTCTCCTCTGCCTCCAACAGTAGATCAGGACCCAAGGTCTTCTTCTCGCCCACATCACTCCAATATAGGGGTGACCGACACTTGCGCCCATACAACGCTTCAAACGGAGCCATCTGGATGCTCGCTTGATAGCTGTTGTTGTACGCAAACTCAACCAATCCCAGATGTCGGTGCCACCCGCCCCCAAAATCCAGAACGCATGCTCGCAGCATATCCTCGAGAGTCTGAATGGTGCGCTCTGACTGTCCGTCCGTCTGTGGGTGAAAAGCTGTGCTGAAGCGAAGCCGTGTCCCTAGGGCTGTCTGTAAACTCCTCCAAAAGTGTGAGACAAACCTCGAGTCCCTATCCGATACAATGGAAATGGGTATCCCGTGCAATCTGACCACCTCGGCCAAGTACATCTGTGCCAGTCGATCCAATGGCCAAGTCATCTGAACCGGTAAGAAGTGAGCGGATTTGGTGAGTCTATCCACGACCACCCAGATCGCATCCGCTCCAGTCTGAGCTCTCGGCAATCCAGTGACAAAATCCATAGTGATATGATCCCACTTCCATTCAGGGATCGGGAGGCTCTGCAACTTGCCAGCAGGTACACGATGCTCAGCCTTTACTTGCTGACAAGTTAAGCAGTGCGCCACAAATCTGCCAATATCTCTTTTCATGCCGCTCCACCAGAACTGTGCCTTGAGGTCCTTATACATCTTAGTCCCACCAGGATGGATGGTATAAGGTGTATAATGAGCCTCCCGCAAGATCTGCTCTCGAATCTCTGAGTCCATAGGCACGCAAGCTCGGTCCCTGTACCGTAGTACTCCCGAAGCATCAACTGAGAAATCCCCTGCCTCTCCAGCCGGAATCTGCTCTCGAATCCTCATCAGATGGGGGTCCTCACTCTGTTTCTCCCGAATCCTGTCCAACAGAGTGGGCTGCACAACCAAGGACAACAGTCTAGCAGAAACCCCAGGGGACACCACCTCAAGCTCTAACCGCCTCATCTGCTCCAGTAATGGCGCCTGATCGGTGATCATCATAGATAAGCTCTGCACTGCTCTCCTGCTCAGGGCATCAGCGACCACGTTTGCCTTGCCGGGATGGTAGAGTATGTCCACATCGTAGTCCTTTAACAGCTCCAACCATCTGCGCTGCCTCAAATTGAGCTCCTTCTGTGTGAACAGATATTTCAGGCTCTTGTGGTCGGTGTAAATCTCGCAGTGCTCCCCATACAGATAGTGGCGCCACAACTTCAGTGCAAAGATCACAGCCGCTAGCTCCAAGTCATGGGTAGGGTAATTCTTTTCATAATCCTTGAGTTGCCGCGAAGCATAAGCGATTACCTTACCCTCCTGCATCAGCACGCAACCAAGTCCACTGTGCGATGCGTCACTGTAGATCACGTATCCTTTCCCCATAACAGGGAGGGAAAGGATAGGAGCTGACATCAATCTGCTCTTCAGTTCCTCGAAGCTTCTCTGGCAATCCTCACTCCAGATGAACTTGATTCCTTTGCGCGTCAAACGAGTGAGGGGTGCGGAAAGTTTCGCAAAACCTTCCACAAACCGACGGTAATAACCTGCCAAGCCCATAAAACTGCGAACCTCTGCTACCGTCGTCGGTCGGGGCCAATCCCGGACGCCTCAATCTTCGCCGGGTCTACCGCCACTCCCGCGGCTGAGATCACATGGCCCAAAAAGGCAACCTCTCGAAGCCAAAACTCGCACTTAGACAACTTGGCATACAACTTCTTCTCCCTCAGAAGTTGCAGCACTATCCTCAGATGCTCCTCGTGCTCCACATCGCTCCGAGAGTAAATCAGGATGTCATCGATGAACACTACCACAAACCGGTCAAGATAAGGTCGGAAGATCCTGTTCATCAAATCCATAAATGCGGCAGGGGCATTAGTCAATCCAAAAGGCATGACGGTGAACTCATAATGCCCGTACCGAGTCCTGAATGCTGTCTTCGGGACATCCTCGGCCTTCACCTTCAGTTGGTGGTAACCAGACTGTAAATCAATCTTAGAGAAGACACAAGACCCTTGCAGCTGATCAAACAAGTCATCGATGCGCGGCAAAGGGTACTTGTTCTTGATGGTCACTTTATTCAGCTCCCGGTAATCCACACAAAGTCGAAGTGAACCATCCTTCTTCTTCACGAACAGCACCGGTGCTCCCCAAGGTGATACACTCGGCCTCACAAAACCCTTATCCAATAAATCCTGGAGTTGCGCCTTCAACTCCCGCAGCTCCGCCGGTGCCATTCGGTAAGGGGCCTTGGAGATTGGCGCAGTTCCTGGGACTACGTCAATCAAAAACTCGATCTCCCTATCCGGCGGCATACTAGTCAGCTCTGGTGGGAAAACATCCGGGAACTCGTGGACTATAGGGATATCCGCGAGTCCCGGTGCCGCCGCAGGCCCCTCAACCACACTGGCCAAAAAGGCCACGCATCCACTGCGCATCATCTGCCTCGCACGAGAAGTCGAAACTATCGCGGCGAAGAAAGTACTCTGGCATCCTCTGTACACAATCACCTCCTGGCCTGGCTCGCTAAAAGTCACCGTCCTCGCGGCACAATCAATAGTCGCATAATAGCGAGTCAGCCAGTCCATCCCAAGTACCATATCAAAGTCTCGCAGCTGACTCAGGACCATCAGGTCCGCTGGCAAGATCCACGACTCGATCTGTACAGGGCAAGACCAACAACACTCCTCTACAAGTAAAGTATGCTCCGGAACCCGTACCTCTAACGCACGTGGCAACCGACCTAACTCTAGTCCATGAGATGATGCAAATGCTCTACTGATGAAAGAATGTGATGCACCGGTATCAAATAAAGTGCGAGCTCTACTGCCAGAAAGTAAAACGATACCTGCCACCACGTGGTCGGCTGCCAGGGAGTCCTCAACCTGGGCGGCATAAACCCGCCCGCTCTGTGCCGGTGGTCGGTGATCTGCCGGGTGGGAAGAAGGGGCCCTGCTCGCTGGAGCATAGGACCGCTGCTGGGGCGCCGGTGGGGCTGATGCTGAGGAAGGAGCCGGTGCTGGCGCATAAGGGCAAGTAGCTCGAACGTGGCCCGACTGTCCGCACCGGTAACAGCGGCCAAACCTCTGGTCACAAGTATCAGGAGAGTGCTGTCCCTGGCAGAAAATGCACCTGGCTGGGGTCTGGGGCTGCCTCCCCTGCTGCTGCTGCCTCTGCCGCTGAGATCCCTGCTGCCGGGACTGCGACCTCTGCTGCTGAGAATGCTGCTGCTGTCGTGAGTGCTGCTGCTGCTGCTGTGGGGGCCTCTGGGATCCACCAGGCCCTCGCCGCTCCGAACGCCCGCGGCCTGAGAACTGAGGCGGCGGGGGTCGGGGCGGCCTCCAGGAGCTGGCCTGTCCCCCATCATCCTGCGCTGGCCGCTTCCTGTCAGATCCCTGAGCGACCAGGCCCCCACGTCTGGCGACAACGTGGTCTCCTCTCTCGATCCACTGTGCATGCTCTGCCGCCTCCTCCAGGGTCTGTAGTCTCTGCGCATGCACCAAGGTATAGAGCTCCGGGCGCAGGCCCGTCTCGAAGAGCTCCACCTGATGTGGTCCATCCCTGGCGACGTAGGGAACGCAGCTGAGCAGCCGCGAAAACTCCTGGAAGTAGTCCCATGCCGACCGGTCGCCTTGCTGGAGATTCTTCAGGTCATCCTCTACCTTTTTCTTCACGCTGGTGGAAAAGTAAGTGTCCAGGACCATCCTCTTGAACTCTGCCCAAGGTAGCTGCCGGGTGATCTGAAACTCCAGGGGCTCCACCCGACGCCACCACGTATCCGCATCTCCATCCAGACAATGCACAGCCATGTGTACCCGGTACTTCTGATCGATGAAGAAGTCTCGGAACAACTTCTCCATTGCTGAAAGCCAAGTCCCAACCTCCCAAGGGTGAGTGCTCCGCCCCGAAAATCTAGGCGGTCCCCGCTTGCAGAAATGGGTGAGTTTATCAGTAAACTCCTGCTCCTCCTCGGGGGTCAAAGGTCGGATCGCTCCCGGGGCCCCGCTGCTCGAAGATGGTGCCGTAGGCACAAGCGGTATAGTCGGTGGTACAACAGGGGGTGCGGGGGCCTCAGTAGAAGTAGGGGGAGGGGCCCCAACCTGAGCAAGCAGCTGCTCGATCCTCTGCTCCTGCCGGCGGTGACCCTCCGCCAGCTGGGCCACCATGGCCCTCAACTCAGCAATCTCTGAAGGTCCGGACTGCTCCGGCCCCTCCGGGGGTGTAGGGGTACCCCGGGTAGGAATCCGCCGCCTGGGAGGCATCCTGCCACACAAGAAACCACAGATCAGTAACGAAACCACACTCGACCCAATCTAGCGAAAGTCAAAGGCATCCTCCTATTTCTGTAACCTTATGTTGTCTGCAGCCAACATAATAGTTCGCCAGAAATAGGACATGCCAATCCCTCTTCACTCACTGGAAGAGTCAAAATAACATACGACCAAATTGCCGACTTTCGCATAATGTCACGTCACTCACGCCCTGCCTTCCTAGGGTCTGCCAAAAGCCTAGGGTTTCCTAAGTCCCAATTGACCTATCCCTAAGCTCTGATACCAACTTAATCTGTCACGCCCCGGGTGTAAACCAGAACCCGGGCCCGTCTACAGATCCGCCGTATACACGGAATTTCCCGTGTATACGAAGCGCTGGTAACCTGCTCAGATATAGATGATATAATAAAAGAGCATAAACAGAGCTAAACAGTAACTAATACATCTCAGATAAAGCAGAAAAGTAAAGTGCAGAAAGTAAACTCTCAATAATACATATGTCTCTCCCAGCTCACTAATCAAATACAACCAGCTGGCCGAAGCCAGACCCAAAAAGAAATGAAAAGTAGAGTATCTGAGAGTATCGGGGTACATCTAGTAACTGAACTGGTGCCTGGGTAGACCGCTATCTAGTCCGCGATCCTCTTACCTCGGTCCGCTGAGGAGGGTCCTGCAACTCCCGCAGACGACTCTGCAAAACAAAGGGGAAGAGAAAAGAAAAGCAGTGGGGAGTGAGAACTACTATAAAACAGTAGCCTCCTCCTAGTGGGTAGACCTCAACTCAAATGTGCCCACTAGGACTATAAGAGGCGGAAAAGATGAACAAAGGTGGTAAGCTGTAAATAAAACTGCTGATGATGAATAGAGCTACCACTACATGCCTCTAATGAGCTAACTGATAGTATAGCTATATGTATGCATCAGAATGTAAATGCCTGCCTGTCTAGACCCAATCGATACACCAGTAAGCACTGGTACTGCCTGCTCTGCCTGCCAAATCGGGTATGCCAGCCTACGCATAACACCGATAGGAAAAGAGAGTCTCGAAGACTCGAAGCCTGTAAAAACGCACACTCCGGAGTGGCACTCGAGGGGAGCGACCCACACGAGTATAATGCCTGGGTAACAAGTACCAAATCAGCAGGACTGGATCATGACTCTGATCAAAGTGGAAAACCCATCCACTAAAAGAAATCCAAATCCTCTATCCCAATCTGATGCAATAACCACTGTCCGGTCAACCGCCAAAGATCCGCGGTTGCCGCAATGCCCTGCCCTCACAGCCTGCCTGTCCCAAAGCCCACAACTGTCTGACTACACTATCCCAGCCCCTGCTCGAACCCGAGCGCACTATCCCCCAAATATAAACAAAAGAAGAGAAAAGCATGGTTTCTCCTAAGTCAATTCCAGCATGATAGTGTAGCAGAAAAAGGTGGCCTAACTAAGTGTCCATACAAGCATGCAAAGTCCTTTACCATTAGTAAACATGTTTCAAGTATCCGAGTTCTAACAAGTAGAGATATGCCATTTAGATAAACATCCATATTACTAAGTTGCCCCAAATGGTTCATGTATATGTGAAAGAGGTTCCATCAGGTATATGCATCATATCCAATTTAACCAAGCCCTTCCCATAATTTTAGGTGACATATTATTTACAAGAGTGAACCATTAATTTCTACTTGTCTATTTAGGATGCAAGTCCTAACATAAGTCCATTTCTCAATCAACATGCCATTTAACTTATACCGGTTCATTTAGCAACATAATAGCAAAGCAACTCAAATAGGCCTAGTGGGGACATCACAAGTAGGAGGTTAAACAACGGTACCCACCTCGAGCGCTAAATCCGGTCCTCAAAGGCGAAGTCCGCGCTCGCTCCGGAAAAACCCCGCAACACTGTGCCAAAGATCCCAAAGAACACACACAATTACCAATCAAGTTTAATCCAAAATCTGTCCCCAAATTCAGATTTACTGTTCAGCCATTTTTACCTGCGACACGTGCCCACAAAATTCCCAGAAAAATACACTGCGATCTACGCGACGATCCGGTCGAAACAAGTACCTGCACGTTTTCCCACGATTTTTCTGTGCTGAGAACGAAAATCGACAAGAGGACCACCTCAACAATACATTCATCCCAAAACAGCGATATGGAATTCTGTAAAAAGGGATTCCTCACCTTCAGGGAAATTCCACAAAAATCCACGAAAATTCCAGTAGATTCCTCGCGATGCGTAGATGCAAATCCCCTTTTGAATCGCCCTGTTTCGATGCTCGAGCGCGAAGTTATCGCCAAAACAAGATGGTGCTGTCCCAAACTCCGCGACGGAAAAAGGGTCAGAAAGAAGCCACAGAATCACCCTCAAAACCTCTGAATCAAGAGAAACTCATAAAAGAGGAAGTGAAGCCCTACCTGTCTAGAATCCGACGGCGCAAAAATCGTGAAAACAGGATGTCGGGGTGAGCCGGGGGAGCTTGAACACCGAAATGCGACGAATCTGGTAGCCGTAGAACGATCGTCGCGCCGCGCCGGAAAATGCAAACCTTGGGATCCGAGCCTTTAAAATTCTTGAGATTACTACAGTAGATGTAGGATTGGGAGAGGAAGAAATGTCTAAGAGGGAGCTCGGGCTGGAAATGAACAGGAAGAGAGAAAAACCGGCTTCAAATGCCTTAGGGAAATAAAAAGAAGAAGAAACAATGGCTTATTGGATTCGGGCCATTATTTGGGCCCGGATCCGCCAGGGCGGGTCGGACGCGCGCCGTCCGACCGGGCGGAGCCAATGAAATCGCGACCTGTGTCCCCACAGGTGATCGGCGCGCATCCCGCACAGCGAACAGCCGTGCGGGGCGCGCCAGCAGCCGACGCGCGTCCCGACCGCGCGGTCAACCCCGCAGGCGACCGCCAATCGCGTGGCGACGCGCGTCCCGGCACTGTGCGGTCAGGCGCGCGGGCGGCGCCGCCTGACCGGCCGCCTGACATGCGCCAGGCTTGTCCCCGTGCGCCGTCTCCCGTGAGCCAGCCAACGAGCGTGCGCCACGTGTCCCTGCGCCGGGTCCATGCACCCGCGCGGGGAACTCCGTAGACCGAAGCCCTGCACCGCTCCAATCCACGGCCGACACGTGGCTCCCGCCCGCTCCCGTGCACCGCCGCTCGAATCCCTGCACCGGCTGCCTCCATTCCGTGGACCGCGCCCAGTAAGCCCGCCAATGCGCGCCTGCCACGTGGCTGTGCGCCGGGTCCGTGCACCCCGCCGAGCCGTTCCATGCACCGGGCGCTGCGGGCCGGCCAATAAGGGGCCGCCACGTGGCATCCGGCGGTCCACGAACTTCCCCCATGCACCAGGAGACACCAGAAACTTCCGGGAGTCCGTTTTTGGGCATCCGGTCTCCGAATCCGGCAAATAAATAGCCGCTTTCAAGCGTTTTTCCGCGCTGAATCCAAATACGCCATCCGTTTGGCCTAGAAACTTTTCTAAAATTCGGCAAATCCCGCCGAAGGCCAAACTAACAATAAATACCGCCACGGACCCATCTGTGCTGTCCCTTTGACACACTGTGGATCAAACACCATCATTAGGTGTGCCACACTTGGATTCACGGGAAAAACAGTGCATGGGAACCAGGATCATCACAATGCTTTGGGAATCGTGCCATTTGCACACCGGTACACAGACCACTAAGGTTAACCTTTGTTTCCTCGCACACATTCACACTGGAATTTCACCTTTTACAAACTCAAATTTCTCGGGTATTACATGTGTTGCGCGTGATCGGGACTGGTCCCGATCAAAACGCAAGTCCCTTTTTATTGACTCCCTCTTGTCGGCTATCGGCTGATACCTTCAACCGATGGCTTGCATTGTGGGCTGCGCTCTCACACTACTGAGATCGGTTCGGATTAGGACGCGGATCCTTCTTCAGTTGACCCTTCCGTTCGTCGACTGATGATGTTAGCCGACGGTACACGCCACGTGTTGCTCCCTTAAGTGGCGCAAAATTCTGGTCTCAATAGTACCGTAATCCACAGACGATGCCCTGGCGGTTGTGGGAAAAACCGGAAGCGAAAATCGTGTATCGCTGTCCAAAAACACCAAAAGCGTAAACCGTCGCATCCAAGTCCTTTCTGATGACAAAAATCGTCCACCACTGGGATCCATTAACCGCTGACGGCGACCCGACAACGAATGAAAAGTCGAGCAGCAATCCTGACCTCTAGCGTTGCCTCGATGACAATTGTGACAGTAAACCGCGAAGCGAACCCACAAACGACGACGAACAACCCGATTCTGCTACTCGAAAGCCTGTCCAAGAAGTTGACGGCGGCGCGGCAGTGAAGTTCGCTGGCAAGGCTGCGCACTGATGGTGCGCGTGGGCGGCTGCGTGCTAGGGCTCACACGGCGGCAGCGCACTAGGTGCACGCGACGGTTGCGTGCCCGAGCGGTGCGCGTGGCGGCTGCATGCCAGGGCTGCGTGCTGGGCACACGCGGAGGCTGCGTGCCCAAGCGGTGCTTGCGGCAGCTAGAGCGACACGCCTTGACAACGGCGGCGGCGCGGCCTTGACAACGGTGGCCGAGCCCAACGACGGCCGACTCTACTCACGAACCCTGCTGCGACGGCGATGACCCGTGTCCGATCTCAGACCACGAAGACGATTCGACCTTGATCTTTGGTGCGCACAACGAGGAAGAAAACAAAGACTTTTCTTGGGAACAAAAATTAGGTTTTCCCCTTTTCACATCTGCGAAACCCTAATTTTCCACGATCTATAAAAATAGGTTTTCCGTCCGTTATCCTAAAAAAGCATGCCAAAGATCCAAACGTTCTAAATCCGTTTGCACAGATTCCGATGTTAAGTCTTAACGGATACCGAAAATCCCCACACTTACACTCCCGGACCCGATAACTTAAAAGCAACATTTTGGTAGATTCGCAAGTCGAATTCGCGATCCGAACACACCGCTAATCTCCGTTTGACGAACCCGATGATGTGACGACCTTCCCCTCTGAAGATCTCACCCAAAAGTTAGTCCGAACCTTACACAAAGAAAACCCGCAAATCCGTCAAATCTCGTTTTTCATGCTTTTAGGTGCAACCCGCACCCCGGATTTAAAAATAGGTTCAACCAAAATCTTAAGCCACCACTCACCAATAACCCGGTGAGAGCCACTTCTAGGAATAAATTCCCTGGTAGCTAAAAACAACACCCTCTGTAAATTTCGGAAGAGACCAATTTCATTCAAATAATCAAAATTTCATACAATTCCAAAATTCAAAATTTGTTGTTATTACAAGCGGTTAGACTCTATCTTTTGCAGGTTTGATGATTTGCCTATGCGAGGTTTTTCGTATGGATAGCGAATTTGTTAGCGAGATCGGATTGCAGTTTCGACCCCGAGGCATGACAGGCACGGTTGGCACGACTCATATGGGTCGTGCCATTATAGGCAATGAGCTTGCTTCTTGGTCAGGCACAGCTCATGCCCGCCATGGGTTGTACTAGGCCGGATTGACGGCCCCTAAAGGATCGGCTCAACACGATTTAGAAAGCTAGGCCGAACCAGGCCTTCATGGATCCGAATTGTAGTCGGGGCAATCTCGCGAGGACGACAAGATTGAGGAGGTGGTGGTGATATCCTTAGTTACTTAATTCGTGAAAAATTCACAAATTATTGATAAATAATTTACGAATTTAAATTAAACATATTGTTTTCAAAATTATTTTAAAATTTAAAATAATTTATAAATATTTGAGCCAAAAAATATTATTCGTGAATTATTCTCGAATCCCAAAATTTTGTAAAAAAAATTAGCATTTAGGGCCCGTTTGGAAAACCTTCAAAATTCTGTTTTAGGCTAATTTCCTCTGTTTTGTAAAAACTCTTGTTAGTTTATTAGTTGTTTGGATGGTCCAACAACGTAAAAATATAATACGATAATTTTGCTGTTTCGAAATATTTTTGGTGGAAAAAAAAATGCTATGAGCGGCGAAATTTTTTTTTCCATTTTACGCGTAGGACTTCTCCCTCACGCAATCTTTCGCATTTCACTTTAAAACTTTAAAATCTAAAATTTAAAATAAAAAATTTTAAATAAAAAATAAAAAATAAAAAATAAAAAATAAAAAATAAAAAATTTAAAATTTAAAATTAAAAAATTAAAAGTTAAAAATTAAAATTAAAAATTTTAAAAATTTAAAATTAAATTTTAAATTTAAATGTAAAATCTAAATTTAAAATTTAAAAATTTAAAATATGAATTTTAAATTTTAAATTTTAAATTTGAAACTAAAAAATTTAAAAATAAAATCTAAATTTAAATTTTAAAGTTTGAAATTTAAAATTTAAAATTATAAAATTAAAATTTATTATATTAAAATTAAAATTTATAATCTTAAAATTAAAATTTATTATTTTAAAATTAAATTTATTATTTTAAAATAATAAAATTTTATGTTTAAAACTTAAAATTAATATTGTAAAATTTTAAATTTTAAAATTTTATATTTGATATTTTAAATTTAAATTTTAAAATTTAAATTTTAATTTTAAATTTATAATTTATATTTGAATTTTTTAATTTTGGAGAGCAAGTTTGATACAGTGTTTGGCATTTGAAAATTAAAATTTAAAATTTAAAATTTCACATTCAAATTTTAAAATTTCAAAATTCAAATTCAATTTCTAAATTTTTAAATTTGAAATTTAAATCCTAATCTTAAATTTTAAAATTAAAAATTAAAAACTAAACATTTGTATTTTTAAATTTTAATTTTTTTATTGAAAGTTTAAATTTAAAATAAAATATTTTTTTAAAGTTCACAATTCAAATAATAAAAAATAGAGTTATATTTTTACAAAATATTAAATTTTTTAAAATATAAAATATTATGTAAAATAAAATTTTATTTTATTTTTTAATAATTATCAAACTTACCTTTTTACCTTATTTGAAAGTACAGTATACATTACGAGCCGTCAGACGTCACTTAGTGCCCTAAAGAAAGCACTTTCCTCTTTCAAAGAAAAAAAAAAAAATTATAACACCCTCCCACCCCACCTTCTCCCGCCTCCTCCCACCCCGGGCCGCGTCCGCTCGTCAAGTCGCCATCGGATCGGAAGTCGGAACCCTCCCAGGCCACTCGCCGCTCGCCATCGGAACCCCTCCCGGGCCGCGCGCCGCTCGCCATCGGATCCGCGTTCCGCTCGCCATCGGATCCGCGTGCCGCTCGTCATCTTCCTCGCCGCCACCAGTTTGTGAGTTCTGATTTTGTAAATTTGTGATTTTATAAATTTGTGTATTAATTCATAGTTTTGGTGACTTGAGTGGAATTAATATTTGCTCTCAATTAATCTAATTTTTCTCTTTTATCTACCAATTAGTTTCTTTCTAATCATTCAATCATTGGCCAATTTATCTCCACAGAAAGTTTGAAGTGCTCGACCATTGGAGAATTAACCGCTTTAAATGTCTTTAAATTAGTCTGTATTTATGGCTACTGCGATAGCCACAACTTGCCCTCCATGTGTTCTGGCCTGATCTCCATACCTAAAATTTTTCTAGCACTTCCTAAGTCATTCATATCAAATTTCCGGCTCAACTGATCTTTTAATCATTGCACTTCTTTCGAATTCTTGGCCGCTATCAGCATATCATCTACATACAACATAAGTAGAATAAACAAACCATCTTCAAGCTTCCGATAGTACCCTCAATACAAACTCCTGCTAACCATGCTCGATCATAAACCCGTCGAACTGCTTGTACTATTGCCTCGATGCTTGCTTAAACCCTTAGAGGTATCTTTGCAGTTTGCATACTAGGTTCTATTTCCTTGGTTGAACAAATCGTTGAAACTGCTCCATGTAAATTTCTTCTGCTAGATCTTCATAAAGAAATGTTGTCCGAACATCAATATGCTAAAGCTTTATATCAAATATAGCCACCATAGTTAGGAGTATCCTGATTAATGCGTGCTTCACCATAGTGAGAAGACCTCATTAAAGTCGACTTCGTTCACCTACGCATAGCCCTTGGCTACTAACCACGCCTTGAATATTTTTGGTGCATTATCTACACAATGATTTTTCTTGTAGATCCACTTACAACCGATGTCTCTTTTCCTTTCCGGTAATGGAACTGGATTCCACATTTGATTCTTCTGTAGAGATTCCATTTCCTCTGTCATAGCTGCCATATATCTACCACTATTTCTCTCTTGCATTGCCGCTTAACAGGATATAGGATCATCTGATGTAACCAATAAAGCATAAGATACAACATCCTCCAACCTGTAGCGTGATGGTGGACTTACCTGTCTCTGTTTCGTTTTGTTCCTTTACCAATAGAGTAGGGCTTCTCCAAAGTGCTCTCAACTGGGTCAACCTGTGTAACATGATTATCCTAATAGTGGGACTACTGCAACTAATCATCTACACCTTGCCACTCTACTTGAATCTGTGTGGTCTTTGATTGGTCTTCATATTGAGTCTTTCTGTAGCATAGCCTTCTCACCGAAAACCACGTCTGTCACGCCCCGGGGTCGAAACAGCGACCCGGGCTCGCCAACAGATCCGCCACCTATACGAAAACCCCGCATAGGCGAAGCGTCCAACCTGCAAGAAAAGGGATTACAGCTAAACAGATATCAGAGCTATAAAATAAAACTGCTCTAAAACTAAAAATCGATCATCTGTACAATTAGAAAAAATGATACAATATCCATCTCCCATAAGTGATAATCATGCAATATCCTCCAATACAAAACCCAGAACTCAACAGGGAGGTAACCTGAAATGATACATTAGTGTACAGGCTCTCAGTACAAGTCAGATCATCACAATACAATAATCTCTCAAAAGTGGAAATAAAATAATCTACTGACTGTACTACAAGTCTCCAATGTGGGGGTACAGCTATTCTCCAGAGATAGGTAGAGATCTAGTTCGCGACTCTCTCGCCTTGAACAGCAATCACAGAATCAGCAACACCCGCTAATGACTCTGCAAAACAAAGAAGAGGAAGAAAAAGGAGGGGGAGAACCCCCAACGGGTGTGAGAACTACACCAACACGTAGTTCTCAGTGGGTACCGCCACCAGGCCCGACGGTCTGCCCACTAAGTCTACTAAAGGCATAAGATAACGATGCAGTAAAAACTGAATAAGAAAAGCTAGAGATACTCTACAGCTACCATGCCTCTATCTAAATGCTCAATGGGTGATGTCGATGAAAAGATATGCAACCACTCGCACACGAGGTGCTCAATCGACCCAATCGAGCTGACTGCCACATCTGGTCCAGTCAAGCCTGCGCCTCCCTAGTGTATCAACGTAGGGTGTCCAATTGGACTAACTCGCTATCGAATAGTGGCACATGCAGACTATAGTCGAAATCCACGCTCTCTCTTAGAACGGATAGCCTCAAGATCCTCAAGCATCTCGCACAACGGTCGAAGTACTCAACGACACGGGACCACCGTCAACCCAAACGGCTCCCAACAACACTAGCACTGATCTAATCACAGCTACTAGACTTCACTCAGCCCCCAGGCACGAGTGCAACAATAAAAATACCTGCCTGAATAAAGCCAATCCATGGACCAGTAAAAAATTGGTACTGCCTGCACTGCCGGCCGCATTGGGTATGCTACTGACGCATAACACCGACGCAAAGAAATAGTATCAAGAACTCAAAGCCTGCCTGCCTGTCGCACACTCCGGAGTGGCACTCGAGGGGAGCGACCCACAGGAGTAAAGTAATAAGTCATAAGTATCATAATATAGCAGGACTGGATCACGACTATGCTCAAGTGGGAAAACCCATCCACTAAATAAACCTCGATCCTCAATCTGATGCAAAAGTAAACATCTGGTCAACCGCCCAATGTCCGCGGTCGCCACAATACCCTACCATCCACAAATCCGGTACAACAACCAACATCCGGTCAACCGCCCAATATCCGCGGTTGCCGCAACACCCCACAACCCACAATCAAGTCCAACCTGTCCCAGACTCAAAGTCTCGACTACACTATCCCAAACCCCTGCCCGAACCCGAGCAACATGAATCACACGTCTGACTAAAAAGGAGAAAAGAAGCAAACATGGTTTCTTCTAAGTCAAGTCCCAATATGATAGTGTAGCAGTAAAAGATGACCTATCTAGATGTCCATGCAAGCATGCAAGTGTCCTCAAGGAAGATAGAAGAAAGAGTATAACAAATAGTAGCTTCACAAAGGTATAACCAACATGCCAAACTCACTAATCAACTACGCCTGTCCATAATCCATGATTTATAATAAATCATCAAAGTGATACCCGCACATAGATATATCATCCCCCATCGAATAATCGAATCTCAAAAAGGTTATGTGCTAACATAGCATGCTAATAAATCACCACTATAGTATATCAATCTCACATAAATAAGCCAATGATTAATCAGGATAATGAATCAAGCATGATTTCTATCTCATCTAGTATGAACATAACCATCTACAATATGCTAGATTTCAAATCCACTAAAACATGTACAATAATCAAGTAAGCATCAATCCACAAGATCTAGGCCATTTCCCATGCTTACATCTCAATCCTATGGGTTGTACATTAAATCATGCATGCTATCAATCACAGAGGGTAACATTCCTTTAGGTAAGCTTACATCAACCATCAACATGGATATCCACTATTGCCAGTTCTCATAGTACATAACATGAATATAAATCTTGCAATTCCTGATACAATTCCCTTACTAAGCTTACCCCCCAATCACATATATTGTACCCTAAATATGCATGCATTCTAACAGATAGAATTAGAGAACCGTCCACCGGTTCTGGAGACGAAGCAACCCACCTGAAACGCTTTCCGCAAGCAAACCCGAAGTCGGCGAAGTGCGCAGTCACTCATTAACAATATCTGTCGAAACTGCACCCTTGGTACTTGGTCGCACACTCTTCTCTAACCAATATCACAACCAACAATCAATCAACACCACAAACACACCCCAAACACCCCTTGCTATTTTTACAAACCAGCACAGGAAAAGGGATTTTTCACCTGCGTGCAGTCTTCTGAAAAATCTAGAAAAATCACGGTTGCGATTCTCGCGACGAGTAGATGCAAATCGAATATTTATACTCCTTATTCCGACACCTGTAGGCTAAGATACGCACAAAACATCGCGGTAAGCCAAATTCCCTCACAATCATAAGTCTGCGGAAATCAGTCCCAAAGAAGCTTAAACATCACCTTCGAAATGACCTCCAAAAATTCCGATAAAAATACGGTTGCGTTCCTCTCGAAGCGTAGATGTCGATCAAGTCCTTAAAAGTCCCGTTCCGATGCCCGTAGGCCGAGAAAACCCAACAATACTCCACCGCTGTCCAAAAGTCCGCCGCAGAAAAAGGGGTCAAAAGATACCTCGGGAACACCACCAAAAACTCGAAACGGAGCAATGTGATCAACACGGAAATCGAAGGCGTACCTTTCGGGAACGCACTGCCACAAAAATCGGTTCAAAACTCCATCGGGGTAGTCCAGGGGAGCTCGCGGATTGAACTGCGACGGAAAGAGCCACCGAAAGAGGAACGTCGCAGTGCGCCGAAACGCAGAAATCGTTGATGTCGCGGCCTCAAAAAATTCTAACAATCCTTAAAAAGGTGGAGGACTAGGTGAAGAAGAGCTCTGCCGGGGGGGGGGGGGGGGGGGGGGGGGCGTTCCAAGAAAAACTCCCAAAATTTTGAAATGGGGAAAGAGGAGGGCCTATTTATAGGCAAAGTCCAAAAAAAGGACTTTGGGGGACATTTTCGGGCGCTCGAAGTTTTCGGGCGCCGAACATCAAGCAGCCATGGCCGCGCCCGGATTCACCCGGGTGAGCCACGTGGCCTGCCCCACGCACCAGCGGGGCGCGGCCAACCAGGCCCCGCGCCGCGCCACGCGGCACACCCACGCGTTGGGTGGTTGGCGCCAGCCAACCACCGCGCGACGCGTGGCACGCCCACGTCGCGCCCAATAGCCCCGCACGGTACGGCCACCCGCCCCGCGCGGTACGGCCACCCGCCCCGCGCGGTACGGCCACCGGCCCTGCGCGGTACGGTCACCTGCCCCACTCCTCGCGTCGACCGAGCGCAGATGAACCGGCCAACCCGAGGCCGCCACGTGGCCCCACCCTGGTCCACGCCTCCCCGTGCTCTCCCGTAGACCGCGCCTCGCAAGCCGGCCAACCGGGAGGCGCCACGCGTCCATCCCCCAGTGCACGCCCACCCCCGTGGACCGAGCGTCCCGCGCCTCTGCCCGCAGCCGCGCCGCGGTGCTCCGCCGCCTGCCCGCAGCCGCGCCGCGGTGCTCCGCCGCGGTGCTCCGCCGCCTGCCCGTCGCTGCCAGCGCTGCCCCGGCTGCCGGAACAGTACCCCCTTGCCTCGAAATCCGTGCTTGGACATCCGGGCTCCGAAAAATACAAATAGTCTATTTTCATCGTTTTCGCGTGCTGAGTCCAAATCCGATGTCCGTTTTGCCCAATTCCACTTCTAAAATTTGTCGAAGGCATCCCAATAAGTAATCTTAATCCAAATTTCGCGCTGAGTCCAATTCTTGGGTCCGATTCGTGCACGAACACCTCCAACACATAGCATAGGCCTCCTGAAGTCACTGATCATACTGCAAAAGCTCTGCGAAGGTCCGGGTCATCACATCGTCCTTGCTAATCACTTTCTTAGCAACGGGATCCCACAACTTGTATCCTTTAACCCCTTTCTCATACCCTAGAAAGATGCAGGGACTTCGAGTCTAATTTTGTATGCTTATTCTTTTGGACATGGACATAAAAAGGACAGCTAAAGACCCCTAATTAGGGATGATCTGCAAGTTTGTTAGTCCATACTTCCTCCGCTGTTGTGAGTTTAATAGCTGTGGCTGGAGACTAATTAATAATGTAGTACGCCATGTCCTCTGCTTTAGTCCAAAACTACTTTGGCAAATCCGCATATAACTTTTATGAATCTGGCATTTTCTAGCAATCTCCAGTTTATCCTTTTTGCTATTCCATTTTGTTGTGTAGTTCTTGGAACTGTATAATGGCACAATACATTCATCGTTGCAGAATTTCTTACTCCCAAGATGCAAACTCTCCATCATCATCTGTTCAAAGAATTTTGACCTGCTTTCTAGTTTGTTTTGCCTAAGGATTGCTATACTTCATTAATATAGCATAAATTTTTAGATACTTAAACATATAACTAACTAATCTGATTTTGAGATATATTTGTGGGCTTGTTGAGGGCCACTCTGGCACCCTTTCGTTTTCGTTCAAATGTTTCGTGGGCCTCTTCTTTTTCGGTAATCTATCTATCCTGTCGGCAGAATTATGTACAATTTTTTATAGTTTGAACTCTCTGCAGTGTGTATTTATTCATCTAGTAAATATTCTGTAGTTAAATATCTAACGTCTTTTGTCTGTATATATTTTTCTGCAGTACTATTAGAAGGGCTGAAAATTTTTTATTGGTGAGCTAAAAGTATTTTCTATTCTCTACATCACAATGTCTGATGGTCCTGGGCTCGAATCACTTGTAGACCGTATGTGCCTTCTGAGTACTCTGAATAAATCTTCGACTATAATCATATCTTAGACTAGATATCTTTTGCGGCATTATTGGCTTGCTCAAAAGGATCAACTAATTCATATGATCAATTCAATCAAGAAATACAGATGAATGCTTATCAAACTTCTTTTTGCTTGCAGAGACTATATCTGTTATTACAAATGATGGGCGTAATATCGTGGTAAGTTTTATTTTTTATTTTTTATTTCTGTGAAATCTCAACAACACATACTCTTGGAAAAATCAACCAAGTCTAACAAATTTTCCTCACAATTTTTCTGCTTAGGTCATTGATTATTACAGCAACTTCCATTAAGTGCTATTCCTTTATTATGTAACTGTATTCCTTGTTTCTCATCCTTACGTTTACATCTTAAAATTTTTTTACTCTTCTAACTTCTCTTATAATCCCTGGGATATATACAATTCTATGATTTAGTTCTATTTGGAGTGGCAATTTCCTTTCAGATAAGAAAATTTGACCTGATTGAACAACATTTGTTTCACCATTTTACCTTTATGTACTGCTTTGTTTCTGCAGGCTTCAACCTGCAAATTTTTGGCTGTAAGCATGCCCCTCATTTAAAATGGTTAATGGTAGTTATCCAATTGCTTCAAGAAACTGGTCATAATTTATACAATGCACCCTTTATTAGGCCAACTACTATAGCTTGTAGTAGGGGTGTCACGAGCTGAACACGAGCGAGCTAGGGCCGGCTCGTGTTATGCTTTTTTAATAAACGAGCCGAACAACAGCTGGCTCGTTAAAATATCGAGCTAAAAAATCCAGCTCGTGTTCTGCTCATTTATAAGTTGGATTGTCAGCTCTACTATTGGGTGAAAAGTTGAAAGAAAATTAGAAAATTAGAATCTTAATATATGAAATTTATAAAATATAGGTTTCATTACATTTAAGTTGGCCTAAAAATTATTTGAGAGAGAGAGAGAGAGAGAGAGAGAGAGAGAGAGAGAGCGTGCGCATGCGTGCTAGTATAGGATTGAGGATTGATAATATATGAATAGTGTTTACTATCGTGCTAGTATACGATTGATAATATATGAATAGTGTTTACTATCAACTTTCCCACTCTTTGATTATTACTATTCCACCAACATTTACTAAATCCTAGATATTCAATGATCAAAAAGTTGATAGTAAACATTATTTCCATACTATCAATAGTATCTAGCTCCACTATATATATTTTTGAGCTATACCGAGCCGAACACGAGCCAAACACGGCTTATAAGTTTAGTCATAAGCTATTGGTATCTCAATTCCCCCCCGCCTGCATTAACATTGCGTCAATTTTCACCTTGCATTATATTACTGTGCAGGCCCAAAAATATGGAAAATTTGTTGAATTTAGTTGCCTAATTTCATCAAAATGAACTAATGGAGTAAAGTTTACTTAATTGAGTTAACTGACACCATTTGCAAAATTGTTTCCATATAATTTTACAGCTGAATTCAATAATTATCTCAAATTTTGGACTTGTGTGAGTTAGAGACAAAAATTTATAGTGAAAATTGTCATATTTTTTTATGCGACGGGGTAATTGAGACATGAGCTAAAATGCTAGGGGAATTTTTGTAATTTAGACAAACTTAATATAAAGAACTTGAGTCTTGGCATAGTTGTACTCCGTTGGCAGAGGTTCTGGGTTTGTAACCATTTGTCCTTGATTGTTTTTTCATCCTATAAAATTGCACAGAGTCAAATTTCCATGACGGATTCTGTGTGCCTTCCCTCCATTCAGTACCCTTGGTTCCTCTGTGCAGATGAGCTTTGTAGTTTCAAGTCACCATCGGAGCCTGTGCCATACTTTCCATTGGACTCTTGGTCCTTGAGCTGACCCTTTAGCAACTGAGTTGAGCTGAGTCGAGCTTTTCTTGCTCATGCAGAGTCTTTACATCCCTGCTTGACTCCTTGCAAGCCAGGTGTCAATTCACATCTTTAAGTTGGTGTTCATGTTGGCTCACATAGTGTTACTCGATGTTAACTCAATTCGAAACCGAGCCTTTTCATTGCCATGCAAGTTCAGGTGATAGCTGATGCCACCTTTGCATCATCACCAAGATTTGCTAGGTTAGAAGTCAACTAAGGTTCCTCTATTGAGTTTGGCTTGGTTCATCAAGTGCCACTATTAGAGGTCAATCTATACCAACAAATTCTCAACCTTTGGTTGTTTTCACTCTAGGATAATTCCTGTGTCACCTCATTTATATTGGTGAGCAGTAGTGCCTCTCCACTTTCAAATTTACTGATAACAATTTCTTTTCTTTCTTTTGATTTTAGGGCATTTTGAAAGGGTTTGATCAAGCTACTAATATCATTCTGGATGAGTCACATGAGAGGGTATACTCTACAAAGGTTTGTCTACATTCTCTTTGTTATATGGTTCTTTTATGTTATTCGCATTATAATTTTAATCTATACCGTGGTTTTTCACTGATGGTTCATGGATTACTGTTGTATCATAATATTTTATTGACTTCTAAGTACTTAGGATATATTTGTTGCTTTTTTTTGTCCTAATTGAGAAAACCCACAGAAGTTAACTACTTATGGTAACTAGATGATTGTACAATTTAAACAGTGCTTGAGAAAATGCATGTAGTAAAGATATGCATAAACTGAAAAGTAGAAATGGTTTTCCTTTACTTCTCACTAAAATGTTCATGTAGTAAAGGAGTTCTAAAAATGTATGGAAAACTCATGGATTATAGGGTAGTTTTTTTTCTTTCGATAGATACCTTTCAACTGTCTATTTTGTTCGAATTTTCCTAAATTGAAAGGGGATTCTTTAAAATAAACTGCTCCATTAGATATCAGCTGGCAACATTTAACGAAATCCACAATCAGTTGACAAGGTGTTTAGAACTGTTAAATTTAATGGCATCACTATTAAGTGTAACAAAATCTCCAATTTAATTAGTGAAAATAAAGTAAATCAAAAGAATCAGAAGTTGAGGGGTTCTCAATAACTATATGGCCAATATTGAAATTAGCGACAATGTTCACCAGGAGTACCTCATCATAATTCAATCAGGAGCTTCGTACAGAACTTGTACGAACTGTTGCCTGTATAAAACAATTTGACCCATTTATCAAGCTTTTACTCAGAATCTATGTTTCTCAGAATTGTTTTTGCATTTGCAGGAAGGTGTACAACAGCTTGTATTAGGGCTGTATATTATAAGGGGTGATAACATGTATGCCTCGCATCCTAATCTTTTTTCTTACGTTCTATATTGCGGACGCTTTTACTTCTGATATTTTTTTAATATTCAACATTTGCAGTAGTGTTGTGGGAGAGTTAGATGAAGAGCTGGATGCGAACCTGGACTTGTTGAAGCTTAGGGCACACCCCCTTAAGCCTGTGATTCACTGATCTATAATGAAGTACAACGTACTAGCTTTTTGAATGCATAATATAAGCATATTTGGTATTCCCAACAAAAGCATTGCACCATATATCTCAGTAGCCTTTGGAATTTAATGAGCCTGAGTATCTGATTTTATTACAAATTAGTGTTAGAGGCCTTTCAATGTGAATGCTGTGACATTGGTATTTTTGCTGTATTGTTTCTTGATTTTGGAGTGCATCTGATTAGCTACCTGTGATTGTAGTGAACTTTGTAGTTGTGATTATTGTAGCGGGTTGTCCCATTTATTTAATACTAACAATGCATGTTCTATTAGTGCAGATTTGTTCTTGTTTAGGTGTTTAAGAATCCTGAAGATACTGAGTTTTGTTTCATGTAGAGGATATGTTGCATTGAAGGCAGAGAATTTGCATTATTTGTGCAGTGATTACTTCTAGCTTATAATGTTCTGTTAGATTTCTTTGCGGGAAGATTCTCTTGTTCTTCGACTATCTTTTTAATATAGCATCTGTCCTCTTTGTGAACCACTTGAAGAATTTAATAAGAGTAATACCATTGTACGCCTATTAAGATACCAAAATTCTAGTTGATGAGACAAGTAACAAACATGACATCTAACTTGGATTTCAGATTGAGAATTTGAGCTAATTTGCAGTAGCAGATCCTCTAGATATCGTCCATGGGAAGTTTTGTTCCCGGCTCATGTGATCCTGATTTGATGGCTCCTCTGATACTGATTTGACGATCGGTTTGAAAGGTACGCCTATCGATAATTCTAGATTAGTTTTTATGTGAACCACTGAATCACCCGCGATGGTGGATGTGCCGAGTATTTAAATTGTTCGGATTAGTGGGTGTTGAGGGATTTCTTTTGCAATGGATCAGGGATAAAACACTCATAATTAGTTGTTATTAGTGTAGGGCTTGTGCCGTGTGGCGTGTAGATACTATTTCATCAAATTAATATGTATAATAAAAAACAAATTTAAGATTGAGTATAAAAAAATATTCTCGACATCACCAACCTGCGTCTTCACCTTGCCGTCCCTCGTGGCATTGTCTCAATCCGTCTCACCCTTTACGTGGGCAGCAACACCGCCTTTTTTGTGGTGCAGTTGCGGCTCTTGGCCAACGCAACCATGCTGATGACTGCCTCGAACCTGAGTGCCCGTGCCCTTTACTCTCAGGTCGTCCTCTGTCACGCCCCGGGGGTTTTTATTTAGCGAAAGCGGTTCACATTTAATAAGTATTAATGAAAGCGGTTCACATTTAATAAGCATTAGTGTGACACATTTTTTTTTTTTTTTTTTTTTTTGAAAGGGTTTCTCCCGGCCCGTGCCCAGATCCGCCGCATGTACAGGATCACTCCGCACACGGACAGAGTCTCCCCTGTACATGGACGGCGTCGCAGCTAGTACAGAGTCTATATACAACCAACAGATCAATCACAACAGTTCCACGCATTCATACATATACCATATGTACATAAACCTCACGGCCATTCCATTTGAAAGGATAAATCCACAGTTTTATAAAACGACGCCCACTCGGCGTCTAGATTTTTAAATCCGGTTTCGAAAACGACATAAATCCACAGAGTTTTGAAAACAGTGCCCACACGACACTTAGGTTTTGAAATCCCTTTTTCGAAATCCATAAATCCACAAGGTTTTGAAAACAGTGCCCACACGACACTTAAGTTTTGAAAACGGTTTTCGAAATTCTTTTAAGTTTGTCTTTTTTTTTTTCAAAAGCGGCCAACATAAAGAGAAAAGTAAGTTTAACCAATAAGTAAAGCAAGGGTTGCCGACATCCACACCGACCCCACGAGGGTATCGCGAACCACACATAAGTCTACAGCAGTAAATGGAAAGCGACAATAAAGGAGAAATAAATGATACTAATACGGGGTCTCCGAAGACCCGACATCTCCAGCCACGGCCTCACCGTCGCCTATCACTCCCCCGAAAGGACCCTGTCACAAAGTGGGAAGTCAGCGACAATGTAGAATAATAAGGAAAGCAGGAAAAAGAAGTGCACCAACCGTAAACTATCCGGAGCAACCACTCCCCCCACACGGGGACGAAACCTCGCACACCTGCACAACCTAGTCCGGGCACCTACCCCGGCATCCAACCGAGCACCTATCTCGGTAAACCCCGTCGAGCACCTACCCCGACGGGTCACACCGCTCGCACCTCGGCGCACAAACCCCCCACCTGCGGGGGCCCCCACTACGTCACCTCGTGGGTTTACACGGGTCATAGACCATTTTTCCGGAAAAGCGCACCCTTAGCGGTGGCCAAACCGCGGGTGCACGTGCTGCAGCCTCGAGCCAAGTAACCAGATGATGATAATGTAACAGATAAGAGTGTCTACAGATACTACCAGGTTAGTATTAACAGGTACTTTGCCATTTTTTTTTTTGATTTAACATAAATTAACATCACACGATTCGATTATAATTAAAGTGCAACTATCAGGAACCCGACGTTCGATCCCAAAGTAAAACAAGAACCCACCTGCTACGTGCGGTGACCCCGCTCAACCTCTCGTGTCCGGGTGCGCTCGCCCGGCACTACACGAACCCGCTGTAAGGAAGTTAGTAGCCGAAAAAGAAATTGAAATAAAGGTTGCGGACCCATAGGTCTCCCCGGCCGGCCGTGGGGCACACCCCGTCGTCGCGCGGTGACGGCGGCAGCGGTGACGGCCCGGCACACGAGGCTCGCGCGGCGCCGGGCTGCACACGCCCGGCCCCGCACGGGCTGCACGGGCGCGCCGCCCGCATGCGGCCGCGCGCGCCCCCCCCCCCCCCCCCCCGCGCGGGCTGCACAGGCGCGCCGCTCGCATGCGGGCCGCGCGCGCCCGGCCCCCGCGCGGGCAGCACGCGCGCGCCGCCCGCTTGCGGGCCGCGCGCGCCCGGCCCCGCGCGGGCTGCACGGGTGCGCCGCCCGCACGCGGGCCGCGGGCGCCCGGCCCCGCGCGGCCGCGCGAGCGTGCCGCCGGTGTGTCCGTTGGTGCACATGCGCCGGATTCCGGAGAATCCGGTGCCTGTGCTCACCCTCACCCCAACATCGTGGACAAGAAGCTAAAAGAAATAGAAGACAACGAATTCGTCGTTTACCTTGATCGCGACGACGGAGTTTGCAAGAAGAGGGATCGTCCCGGAGATGCGCAAACGTTCCTCCTCCCCTCGCTTGTTCCGCCGTGAATCTCCGCGCCGCTCGATTGCAGGAAGAGGAAGAGGAAGAGGCGAAGCAGTTCTGTCCGCGATCGGGTGCGATACGTACGAGGTGGGTAAAAGAGGAGTAAGGGGGAGCCGAAACCTAAATTTTCCAAAATACCAAATTAATTAGCTGATTTGGTACAATAGGGGACTTAACCCAAAATCCCCAAATTACCAAAATAAAGGATTGGTGAACAGGGTTTGGGAGACAATTAAACCCAAGCCCCGGGTCAACCGGGGTGAGGATTTGGGTTCGAACCTGGGTCCGTCGTGCCTCGAAAGTCGTGCTGGTTGCCTGCGTTACTAACGAACTTTCGAAATTTATTCTGGAAGAATCCGGAGTCGGAAGATTAATCCGGTCGCGCCGTCGCGCTCCGTTTCGCGAGCTCTACCGCCTAAAAATACCCGCGAGCCCCGGCGGTCTGCCAAAAAGAAAAGAAAAAGATCACGCAACGGACCCCTCAAGCGCACAAAAAAAGCAAATAAAACCAATTAATGAGCACCAAGATAACACTGAACCAACGGTTACTACACCCTCTACGGCCTCGTCCCACTTCACGGTCCAGCAGCGCTTCCAAGTCTACGATGCCTTTGTTGACTTAGTCCTTACCGGCCATGCCGTCAACCCTTGGATCCCCACTTCAAACGTAGACGATTGAAATGCCGGATAGATGGATGGGATTCAGGATCCTCTAGTTTTTTAGATTGGGGGTAAATAGGATTACAATTTTGATTTTTTGGGGATAGAGAGACAGGTGTGGAGAGTGAGAGGGCACTGGAGGGAGAGGGGAGAGGGTTTTGTATAGAGAGAGTAGGGTGAGGGAAATAGGTAATCATAATAAATAAGCAGATTTTTAGAGGTAATGATAACAGATAATGAGTAGGAAATTAAGTAGGAGTTTAGAGATAATAATGAGTAGAAAATAAAGTTATCACATCCCAGTCGGAATCCGTGTTCGCCAACAGATTTGCTACCTGTATAGTAAAACCCGCATAAGCGAAACATCTAACCTACAATAATAAAGTATCCATCACTACTATACTGATATATCAGAATTGAAGCAACTACTAAACATAAAGCAAAATGTAGTCTAATGTACATACAAAAACAATATATAAGTCATCTTCCAACAGCATAAAATAGAAGAAACATGTATATACAATGCTACTCTCCAAACTTAGCCTCTACAGGGTACTCTTCTATCTCTGACAATACTGGAGGTAGGGAACTAGCTCGTGACTCTTTTACCTTAATTAGACGCAACAATATGTGTGGAGGTCTCTACAAAAAGAGCAACAATAGAGGGCGTGAGAACTACTAAATAAAAATAGTTCTCAGTAGGTACCATCACTAATGCCGATGATCTACCAACTATATCCACTGGAGACAAGAGTAAGAACTACTGTAATAATAGAAATAAAAAAAAGTTAAAAGTAATCTCTAAAACTATTATAACTCTAAATTAACTATGCACAAAAAAATGCGATGGGGATATGGATATACATCAACTCTCAAGAGAATTGTCTAAAGCTAACCATATCTCCACAACTAACATAAGAGGTCCACCAGTCCAACCTGCACCTCCCTACCACCACACACCAACGCCAAGGTGGTCGGTACTAGCACCACAAACACCGCCCTCGAGATGGTTGGCCTAATATAGGTCGCCCAACCGGGCTGCAACGACATCAACACAATAAAGGCCAAGCTCCGGAATGGCACTCGAGAGGAACAACCCCACCAAGAAAATAGCGTATCTCTGTCGAGCTCAAATATGACTCATATAGGCTATAGTCAACGCTGATCAACCAGATTAAATAATCTATAATCCACGTGCCCACAGTACAATTTGGAGTAAAGCTCAACGGTTCGGGACCACCGTCAATCCAGACGGCACCCAACACTACAATTCAACCTACCGACTACTATAAAAATTTGGTTGGCCCCTCAACATGAGCCTAAATCCATCCTATACAAACCCGAATGCTCACAAATGTGAAGACCTGGATCTTTGAGATTTGATTTACTAGTGGATTGGTAGCTTGTTGGCACATTTTCGGTGTGTTAGAGTTGCCGATGAGCGAAACGGACACGAAAATCGGATCCTGTGCGAAAGGACTGCATGAATGTGATGAGCGGGAGCACTATGGTAGATGTACAGTTAGATTGGAGGGCTTTGCGATACTTTTTCGGTGTGTCGGGATTCTTGGTTCGCCAAATGGACGAGGAAAATGGACTCAGTGCGAAAAACTGTGTGAAATATGCTATTTCTGGGTATTTTGGAGGTAAAATAGGGTTTGGGTGTTTACTGTAGCTGTGAACCGGGTGTTAGAGATAATGCTAATTAGTTAGAATTAGATTATCTAAGATATTTGGTTGTTTAAATTTTGATAAAGACAAATCTAATTAGATAGGATATCTAATTGGAATAGGATTTTGTGTAATAATCTATAAATAGATAGGTCGGGCTATTATGATTGTCAATGAAGCCGGAGTCGCCTTAATTAATTAGTGAGGCCAAAGAAAGACGTGAGGACATGAAGTTATTTTTTTCAATAAAGACAAGTTTAGTTTGCTTCCACCAAAACGTACCAGATTTTTTATTATTTGTCTTTCTCTCTTCTCTTTTCCATTCTATTTTTGTGGAGATTCCTATATACCATAACAAGTATATAGAAAATATTTGTTGGAGGCCCATCACCGTAACAAGTGGTATTGGAGCCTTGTTTTCAAGAGAAGAAGATACCGATGGCATTTAACAGTGCCAATGGAGTTGCACAAAGATTCCCAATATTCAAAGGAGATAATTATGATTTTTGGTGCGTGAAGATGCGGACGTTGCTGCGATCCCAAGATCTATGGGATTTTGTTGAAAAATGATGTAAGGAAGCAACTGGAGAGAATCTGAAAAAAGATGTGAAGGCGCTTTTCATTCAACAATCTATTGACGACTCAATATTTTCCCACATTGCCGGCGCTACCCAATCGAAAGAAGCATGGGATATATTACAAAAGGAATACCAAGGTAACGAAAAGGTACTCAGAATTAAAATTTAAATTTTAAAAAGAAAATTTGAGACTTCATTTATGGAAGAAAAAGAAAATATTCATACCTTTTATTCTAGAGTTATGGAATTAGTTATCTTGATGCGTACCTATGGTGAACAAATTTCTGATCAAACAGTAGTTGAAAAAATTTTAAGAAGTTTGACGAAAAAATACGGTGATGTAGTTTCTGCTATAGAAGAAGCAAAAGATTTATCTAAATTGTCTTGTAGTGAACTTCTTGGTTCTCTCTTAGCACATGAGGAACGAAAAGATAAAACAGAAAATTTTTCTGAGCATGCTTTTCAAAGCGAATCGAAAGGCAATGAAAAAGATAAAGCAGATACTTCTAATCGCCAAGCTTCAGCATCTGGAGACCATGGTAGAGGTCGTGGTCGTGGTCGTGGCCGTGGTAGAGGTCGCGGCGGTAGATTGGGTGGATACAATAACAGAAACGGTGAAGGATCAAGTAATCAAAATCAGAGAACCTACAGAGGTAATGATCAGCCCCATAATTATAAAAATATCCAATGTTATTTGTCACGCCCCGGGGTCGAAACTGCGACCCGGGCTCGCCAACAGATCCGCCACCTATGCCAAAACCCGCATAGGCGAAGCGTCTAACCTGCAAAAGATAGTATTATGGCTACACAAATATCAGAGCTGAAATAAAATGCTGTAAAATAAAATCCAATCACTATACATCAAGAAATAAAGTACAATATCCATTCCCTCAAATACAGATAATCATCATACAATGTCCTCAGTACAGCATCTCTCGACTATAAAAGGAGATAAACTAAAACTATAGTACATCAGTCTCTCCAAATACAAAAGATCTCTCTCCTCCAGATAAACAGTAAAAACCAGCCAACAGCTACGAAGAATCTCCAACCAGGGGATACAGCTACACTCCTCGGGTGGTAACGATCTAGCTCGTGACTCCCTCGCCCCGAACAACGACCGAAGATCAGCAACTCCAATGAGGACTCTGCAAAACAGGGGGGAGAAAAGAAGAGGAAACAACAGTGGGGGTGAGAACCACTAGTAAACCAGTAGCCTCCCCCTGTGGGTAAAGCCTCAAGCTCCGGCGTACCCACTAAGTCTACTAGAGGCAAGAAAAGGAACAAGTAGTAAAACTGTAAACAGAACTACTGAATAAAAGGGGAAACCACAATAAGTATGCCTCTAAATGCAATACCGAAGGAAATGACGGTATGAATGCATCAGGAAACAATATCTGGCTAAATAGACCCAATCTAGTGCCACCAGTAAAACTGGTACTGCCTGCTCTGCTGTCGAACTCAAGAAACCAGCCTGGTGCCCGGCGCTCTGCACCGTGGAAAGCCTACTCCGGAGTGGCACTCGAGGGGAGCGACCCACACGAGTAAAGTATCGCTGTATCAAGCATCTCTGTAACCACTGTCTCATAATAGCAGGACTGGATCATGACTATGATCAAAGTGGGAAACTCCGTCCACTAATGAAACCCCGACCTGATGCAATAGTACTCAAAAAGTGGGAAATACCATCCACTAGAGAACTCTGATACCCAATCTGATGCAATAGTAAACATCCGGTCAACCGCCCACAGTCCGCGGTCACCGCAATAACCCCCAACCCACAATTGGGTACAATAATCAAGATCCGGTCAACCGCCTACTGTCCGCGGTTGCCGCAATAACCCATAATCCAACATCAAGTACACCCTGTCACTGACCCGCAGGTCCCGGCTACACTATCCCAAAACCTCCGCTCGAACTCGAGCAACATGACTCAAAAGTCCAAATGAAAAGGAGAAAGAAAGCAATCATGGTTTCTCCTAAGTCAAATCCCAATATGATAGTGTAACAATAAAATAGTGGCCTATCTAGATGTCCAAATAAGCATGCAAAAGTCCTCAGGCAATATGAAATGGGGAATAGCAAATAACAGTTTTGCAGGTGTAACAAATAATAAATCCACATAAATATGTCCATCATACTAACATCATCGGTCAACTACACATGTAAATAATCCCTGATCCATAATAAATCTCAAAGTGGCTCCCGCACATTGATTTGTCATTATGTCCTGACAATTAATCATTTAATCCACTTTCATAAATCTAGGTACTAGTGTAGCATATTAATCATCACTAATAAATTATTCCAATGATCATGTCCCAACAGAAATATTATTCCCATAATGTCCCCAACATGCTATATTCACAAAATTAATCTCAGATGATAGGCTCACATGTATATCAGTCAATCATGCATGATACTCAATCCATTTGCTCAATAGTGGAATTTTCTAATAAACTTAGTGAGTAAGTCAGATATAGAGGCAAGCAACAACCACCCACCTGAAGCGCTAACTGTCCGGGTCCGTACAGCTGAAAATACCAAAAACTCCAATCCTGCGCTCCAACAAGTACAGTACACCCGAAACACTCCTGGCACAACACAAAGTCCACTAAATACACTTAGGCTCCCAAATATTGCTTTTATTAACCCATACAACATCGGTCCCGAAACTGCTAAATTATCACCTGCAGAAAGTGCCCAGAAAATTCCCAGAAAAATATCACGGCGATCCTCGCGTCGATAGCTTCGCAACGGTACCTTGCACGCCCAAATCAGAGTTCGGTAAGCCAAGTTATAAATTCGTCAAGGCGGTAATCCAATCAACAAACTGTGAAGAAAAACTGTACACAGTACACTGAGAAAACAGTGATTATCACCTCGAAATAAATCCCTGGAAAATCCAAGGAAAATACGAGCGCGTTCCTTGCGATCCGTAGAAGAAAAAGTTGTAAAAGCTCGTCTCCGTCTGACGCTCGTGCGCGAAGATATGGCCGAAATACTCCGCTGCTGTCAAGGAAATCCACACAGCAAAAAGGGGTCACTGTTTGCCTCGGGATCCGTGCCAAAACCTCGAAACGGAAAAGCGCGATCAAAATGAAAGTTGAAGCCTTATCTGTAAGGAGTCAGCCGGCGCAAGAATCACAGAAAAGGGACCTCGGGGTAGCCCAGGGGAGCCAAAACATCACTGCTGCGCCAAAGAAGGAAACAGGAAATGCATCGTCGCGCCGTGCCGTAAAATGGGGAACCTCGGGATTCGAGCCTCCTAAAATCCTAGAACTTGGCAGGAAGATCAAGCATCAAGAGGTGAACAAATCTCCTTAAGGTGGCTCGGGCAGAAGAGGCTCGAAAAGGGGAGAAAAACTCGAAAAGAAGGGGCTCGGGTTGGTATTTATAGGCCATTCCAAACAAATCCAAAAATGCCCACTGTATCCTCACTTTCGGGCGCCCGAAAAGATTCGGGCGCAAACAGTGCGGCCCGGCCCACACTTTCGGGCGCGCACAGTAGCCCGGCCCACACGGCCCACGCCCGCACACCCGATCCGGTCGGACCGCGTGACCGTCCGACCCGCTCCACGCGCTGACACGTGTCCCCGAACACCGAACAGGCAACCCGGCCGCTCCCCTCGCGCCACGTGGCCGCCCCTTGGTCAACGGGGCCGTTGGCGCTGGCCAATGGCCGGCCGCCACGTGGCGCACGCGTGCGCCACGTCGCCGCCGTGGCCGCCACGCCCGCCGGCACCGCCGCCTGCCACCTGCCGCCTGCGCGCCTGCCCCGCCGCCTGCCGCCCGTACGCAAACAGTAGCTCGCCCAATCCTCGCTCGCCACGTGTCCAAGCCAAACAATCACTGCACCCGGTGCATGATACACAAAACACCGAACCAAACCGAGGCCGCCACGTGGCAAACCCCGGTCCACCGTGCACTGCGCACCGCCCGCGCCTGCCACGCACAGTGGCGCGCCCAATCCCCGCGCGCCACGTGTCAACCCTCTCACTCGCTGCACCCGGTGCACCCGACTTCATGAACCGAACCAATGAAATCCTGCCACGTGTCTTCCCGCCCAGTCCACCGTGCACCCCACAGTTCCGTAGACCGGGACCAGAGAGCCCTCCAATGGGAAGCCGCCACGTGGCACCCCGCTCTGGTGCATGCCGGCGCGTGGACCGCGCGCCTGCCCGCGCCCCTGCCCGCGCGCTGCGCGCTGCCCGCGCCTGCCCGCCGCCGTGCAGCCGCCTGCCCGAGGCCGTTCCGCCGCTCTCCGCCGCTGCCCGCTGCCGCCGGCGATCGCCGGAGTTACTGTTCCGGCGGTGAACAGTAACCCGTGCCCAAAAAGTCAAGTAGGTAGTCCATTTTGACCGTTTTCGCGCGCTGAATCCGAATTTGACGTCCATTTTGCCAAATTCCAACTCTAAAAATTGCCGGAGGCTCCCGGAAGTGTATTCTTAGCCCGAATTTCGGGCGGAGCCCAAATTTGATATCCGATTCGCGCGAAACCACCTCAAAACCCTCCACGGGGTCCTCCGATCACCCATGTGATCCAAAAAGCCCGAAGTCCAACACTTATGTCCAATTATGCCCCAAACACCTCCAACACACTATGTAGGCCTCCAGTAGCCACCCCAACGTACTGCAGCAGCTCTGCGGAGATCCGGGTCATCACATCCTCCCCCACTAAAAGAAAGTTTCGTCCTCGAAACTAAAGTCGTTCCTCAATACGGAATCTCAACCAATAAAGGGGGGTAAATATCCAATCATCACCACTCGTGCTTCCAAGGCGGACAATACTTCTTCCAAAGACGCGATGCGGTCCTCGGGTCTCTAACTAGAACAAACTAAAGGCGGGCACTCCAGAAAAACCGTACCAACTCAACCAAGTACAGCTGGGCTAACCGCTCGAGCTACCAAGTAATCTGCATCGGTACATGTCTCCGCTCCTCCCAGGGCCTCAGATAATCTAACCACAAGTCCATCGGCACAAAAGCTCGATCCAAGTACCTCTGTACTCCTGAGGTACCCAATAAGTCCTCCAACTGGTCACATAACTCTGATCTCTAATCCAAAAATCATCAGGGTGTAGCAACACCTCCCCAACTCTCGGGCATCAGCACACAACAATAAGCAGTTGGAAGAACCAGGTCGCAAATCAATCTTCGAGAAGATCCCGTACCCTTGCAGCTGGTAAATCCAATCCCCCAGGCTCGAAAAAGTACCTGCTCCAGACGATCACTTCATCACATCCTGGGAGTTGTGTCCTCAACTCCCAAACCAGTGACGTGCTAGGCAACTCCGAAAGGAAAAGAACCCTTAGTGACACCATCACACGCCACGTCTACCTCGACAGTCCACACAGCGCCAGCTGCGGAGTCAACAAACTCAACCCCAAATAGCTCTCCTGCTCCGGGTATCCGCCACCAAAGTGGCCCTATCGGGGTGATATTGGATGCTTGCCATAAATCCAAATGTTACTTCATAGCTACTAAGGGAGGCATCACTGTATCACAAATCCATCTCCCAACACTGGCGATGCTGAAATCAGGGCTGGTATCAATCTCGTCACCAATTCGTCAAGCTCTGCTGGCACTATCCGGCTCACAAGCTCCTCACCTCAACAAATATCTGTCGGTCTCAGTCATTCGCGCAAGGCATCCCTTATGGCCAGTTTACCACCGCTGCCCCTTACGGCTAGAACAAGTAATCCAAGAAGATATGCTCTCAAAGCTAAAACTTGTACCACAACAACTTGGCATAGCTTCTTCCTCGCAGACCTTGCCACACCGTCTACCAGTGCTCCACCAGCTCTAAACCGTACAGAGATGGGGTAAAATCAAAATATCCCAGAAGAATACCCCCAATAATTCTTCCAAGTGCAGCTGGAACACACAATTCCTCAAATCCTAAGATGACAGGGCCTTAGTCATCCCATTTGTCCCCACACGCACCCATAATGCCCCCTACCGGGTCCTGAACACCGTCTGGCGGGATACTCGACTGAATGATCCCAAAAAGATACCTGCATCCTAAGCAGGCCACTGTCGGGGTATAACTCCATCAAAAGGTCCTAAGTAAAATCCGAACTTGCCTGCGGTCACACCATACAAGGACCCTCACTGTCGTGTGTCCACGACGTGACATCACCACCGTGTATCAACGGTGTGGCATCACCACCGTACATCAACGGGGTGGCACTAGGTCGAACAGACCCTCGATCCGTCAGATCCTGCAACTGCGCTATCAACTCTCTCAGCTCTACAGGTGATAATCCAATGAGGTGCTATTGGGGTTGGCGTGGCTCCCTGAACCACGTCAGCCGTAATCTCAATCTCCCTAATCGGCGGCATCATTATCAGCTCCGGTGGAATCACACCCGGGATCTCACGATAACAGGGATATCCTCGTGTCCCGGCGCCGCCGTAGGCACCTCGTGCATAGTCGCTGCAACCTGTGTGCTCTGACTGTCTCAATGAACAAGTCTCAAATGTCTGCTTGCAGAAGATCATAACCTTCTCTCTCCGCAGTCATACACCATGTGGCACTATGCCACCCAATCCCACGCACTGGGTCAAACACTGACCAGGTACAACTACCAATAAGTCTGCCGATACCACTAGAGGTCTCAACTGCACAGGACATGATCCACAAGCCTCCCCCACATGCACCACCCCAACAGGAACCTGTACCTCTAGTGCATGTGGTAACAAATCTACCTCTAGTCCATGCAGGAATGCAACCTGCTCTAATTTCGACTGCTGTGATGAAATCACACCTGCGACGACCCGATCCACTGCCTTGGTGCCCTCCACCCAGGCAGCACAGTCTCAACCGCTCAATGTAGGTGGTCGTCACTTAATCTGCCTGAAATTCAAGGCTATCCACCAAAAGAAGCACAATTCTCCGCCTTTGCTCACACTGAGGCGATGAATACGGTCTTCCGCAGATAATAAACCCACGCTACCGCTGCGCCACTCTGATAACGATGCAGATGCTGCCCCCGGGGTCCACCTGACCTCTGACATCTCAGAAAATCCATCATTGCAATCGTCATATGACAAAACACAATTAATTCCTGCAATTCCTTATACAATTATCCTTACTCAGCTCACCCCTCAAGCGTATCCATTGCACCCCAAACACGAATGTTATCCATCACAAAGGGTAACCTTCCTTTGGGTAAGCTTTACATAATCCGTCCACAAGGATGTCCACCATCCAGGGAAGGGAAAAGAAAGTGCCTCTGCCAGCCAATCTGTCCCCCAACACTTAGCGCCAGGCGCCTCAATCCAGAACTCGCCTCTGGCGGCAGATTCCTATCCAAAGGAACTGCAACAGTACGCTCCATACACAATGCCTACTCCATCGAGGCATCCAAAATCTAAAATCCAAAACAGAGGGATCAGATAAACTAAAAGGGTATCCTGGCGCAATCCACTCCCAGTCGCACACATCCTACGCGCTTCGTCCCTCGAAACCTGGAGCGTACAGTTCAACAACTGCCTCAACTCTCTAGCACAGGGAGACCCTCAATTGATCACTCCATCACCACCAACCACGATTTTGCCTCCAAAGGCTCCAACTTAATTCCATGAATCAGGGTGGTTCATCTGCCAAAACTGGCTCCATCGATCAATGATGTCCCACAACTCATCGGCTGTCAACTATCCACCCCCCCCTCGGTGCCTCAGCATTAAACATTGGCACGGAGGGGGCCACTCGCTCCATCGGCGCCTCAGGAATCACTGCCGCTGAGGAAACTGTAACCAGGTGGCCTCAGAAGAAAACACTATCGGGCTGCCCACTGCTCCGACAACTGTGTCACCTAGACCAGCGGCTCACTCTACCGCTGATATACCTCAGACAATCCTGCCATCGGGGCCTGAAGCTCTCTAACCTCAATCCGGATATCCGGCCCCAAAACAATCCGCTCAAGCTCCACTGCTGCGACGAGTGCACACCAATCCGCACAACGCGTCGGGGAGACACCGCTCACCACGACCAACTGCACCACAGCACAAAACAAAACTCGACCCAATCCGGCGAGAGTCTAGAGCATGTCAACCGTTCCGCCGCATTATGTTGTCTGCAGCCAACATAATTGCTTAGGAGAATAAACATGCCAATCATCCATCCCATCACTCGGGAGAGGTATAAAACTCAATCAGGACTCTCGCTAAAAGATCACGACTCTCTCGAAGTCATCCTAGGGTCCAACCATAAGCCTAGGGTTTCTACAGTCCCAACTGACCTATCCCTAAGCTCTGATACCAACTTAATCTGTCACGCCCCGGGGTCGAAACTGCGACCCGGGCTCGCCAACAGATCCGCCACCTATGCCAAAACCCGCATAGGCGAAGCGTCTAACCTGCAAAAGATAGTACTATAGCTACACAAATATCAGAGCTGAAATAAAATGCTGTAAAATAAAATCCAATCACTATACATCATGAAATAAAGTACAATATCCATTCCCTCAAATACAGATAATCATCATACAATGTCCTCAGTACAGCATCTCTCGACTATAAAAGGAGATAAACTAAAACTATAGTACATCAGTCTCTCCAAATACAAAAGATCTCTCTCCTCCAGATAAACAGTAAAAACCAGCCAACAGCTACGAGGAATCTCCAACCAGGGGATACAGCTACACTCCTCGGGTGGTAACGATCTAGCTCGTGACTCCCTCGCCCCGAACAACGACCGAAGATCAGCAACTCCAATGAGGACTCTGCAAAACAGGGGGGAGAAAAGAAGAGGAAACAACAGTGGGGGTGAGAACCACTAGTAAACCAGTAGCCTCCCCCTGTGGGTAAAGCCTCAGGCTCCGGCGTACCCACTAAGTCTACTAGAGGCAAGAAAAGGAACAAGTAGTAAAACTGTAAACAGAACTACTGAATAAAAGGGGAAACCACAATAAGTATGCCTCTAAATGCAATACCGAAGGAAATGACGGTATGAATGCATCAGGAAACAATATCTGGCTAAATAGACCCAATCTAGTGCCACCAGTAAAACTGGTACTGCCTGCTCTGCTGTCGAACTCAAGAAACCAGCCTGGTGCCCGGCGCTCTGCACCGTGGAAAGCCTACTCCGGAGTGGCACTCGAGGGGAGCGACCCACACGAGTAAAGTATCGCTGTATCAAGCATCTCTGTAACCACTGTCTCATAATAGCAGGACTGGATCATGACTATGATCAAAGTGGGAAACTCCGTCCACTAATGAAACCCCGACCTGATGCAATAGTACTCAAAAAGTGGGAAATACCATCCACTAGAGAACTCTGATACCCAATCTGATGCAATAGTAAACATCCGGTCAACCGCCCACAGTCCGCGGTCACCGCAATAACCCCCAACCCACAATTGGGTACAATAATCAAGATCCGGTCAACCGCCTACTGTCCGCGGTTGCCGCAATAACCCATAATCCAACATCAAGTACACCCTGTCACTGACCCGCAGGTCCCGGCTACACTATCCCAAAACCTCCGCTCGAACTCGAGCAACATGACTCAAAAGTCCAAATGAAAAGGAGAAAGAAAGCAATCATGGTTTCTCCTAAGTCAAATCCCAATATGATAGTGTAGCAATAAAATAGTGGCCTATCTAGATGTCCAAATAAGCATGCAAAAGTCCTCAGGCAATATGAAATGGGGAATAGCAAATAACAGTTTTGCAGGTGTAACAAATAATAAATCCACATAAATATGTCCATCATACTAACATCATCGGTCAACTACACATGTAAATAATCCCTGATCCATAATAAATCTCAAAGTGGCTCCCGCACATTGATGTGTCATTATGTCCTGACAATTAATCATTTAATCCACTTTCATAAATCTAGGTACTAGTGTAGCATATTAATCATCACTAATAAATTATTCCAATGATCATGTCCCAACAGAAATATTATTCCCATAATGTCCCCAACATGCTATATTCACAAAATTAATCTCAGATGATAGGCTCACATGTATATCAGTCAATCATGCATGATACTCAATCCATTTGCTCAATAGTGGGATTTTCTAATAAACTTAGTGAGTAAGTCAGATATAGAGGCAAGCAACAACCACCCACCTGAAGCGCTAACTGTCCGGGTCCGTACAGCTGAAAATACCAAAAACTCCAATCCTGCGCTCCAACAAGTACAGTACACCCGAAACACTCCTGGCACAACACAAAGTCCACTAAATACACTTAGGCTCCCAAATATTGCTTTTATTAACCCATACAACATCAGTCCCGAAACTGTTAAATTATCACCTGTAGAAAGTGCCCAGAAAATTCCCAGAAAAATATCACGGCGATCCTCGCGTCGATAGCTTCGCAACGGTACCTTGCACGCCCAAATCAGAGTTCGGTAAGCCAAGTTATAAATTCGTCAAGGCGGTAATCCAATCAACAAACTGTGAAGAAAAACTGTACACAGTACACTGAGAAAACAGTGATACGAGCGCGTTCCTTGCGATCCGTAGATGAAAAAGTTGTACAAGCTCGTCTCCGTCTGACGCTCGTGCGCGAAGATATGGCCGAAATACTCCGCTGCTGTCAAGGAAATCCACACAGCAAAAAGGGGTCACTGTTTGCCTCGGGATCCGTGCCAAAACCTCGAAACGGAAAAGCGCGATCAAAATGAAAGTTGAAGCCTTATCTGTAAGGAGTCAGCCGGCGCAAGAATCACAGAAAAGGGACCTCGGGGTAGCCCAGGGGAGCCAAAACATCACTGCTGCGCCGAAGAAGGAAACAGGAAATGCATCGTCGCGCCGCGCCGTAAAATGGGGAACCTCGGGATTCGAGCCTCCTAAAATCCTAGAACTTGGCAGGAAGATCAAGCATCAAGAGGTGAACAAATCTCCTTAAGGTGGCTCGGGCAGAAGAGGCTCGAAAAGGGGAGAAAAACTCGAAAAGAAGGGGCTCGGGTTGGTATTTATAGGCCATTCCAAACAAATCCAAAAATGCCCACTGTATCCTCACTTTCGGGCGCCCGAAAAGATTCGGGCGCAAACAGTGCGGCCCGGCCCACACTTTCGGGCGCGCACAGTAGCCCGGCCCACACGGCCCACGCCCGCACACCCGATCCGGTCGGACCGCGTGACCGTCCGACCCGCTCCACGCGCTGACACGTGTCCCCGAACACCGAACAGGCAACCCGGCCGCTCCCCTCGCGCCACGTGGCCGCCCCTTGGTCAACGGGGCTGTTGGCGCTGGCCAATGGCCGGCCGCCACGTGGCGCTGGCGCGCCACGTGCGCACGCGTGCGCCACGTCGGCGCCGTGGCCGCCACGCCCGCCGGCACCGCCGCCTGCCGCCTGCCGCCTGCGCGCCTGCCCCGCCGCCTGCCGCCCGTACGCAAACAGTAGCTCGCCCAATCCTCGCTCGCCACGTGTCCAAGCCAAACAATCGCTGCACCCGGTGCATGATACACAAAACACCGAACCAAACCGAGGCCGCCACGTGGCAAACCCCGGTCCACCGTGCACCGCGCACCGCCCGCGCCTGCCACGCACAGTGGCGCGCCCAATCCCCGCGCGCCACGTGTCAACCCTCTCACTCGCTGCACCCGGTGCACCCGACTTCATGAACCGAACCAATGAAATCCTGCCACGTGTCTTCCCGCCCAGTCCACCGTGCACCCCACAGTTCCGTAGACCGGGACCAGAGAGCCCTCTAATGGGAAGCCGCCACGTGGCACCCCGCTCTGGTGCATGCCGGCGCGTGGACCGCGCGCCTGCCCGCGCCTGCCCGCAGCCGTGCAGCCGCCTGCCCGAGGCCGTTCCGCCGCTGCCCGCTGCCGCCGGCCGCCGCCGGCGATCGCCGGAGTTACTGTTCCGGCGGTGAACAGTAACCCGTGCCCAAAAAGTCAAGTAGGTAGTCCATTTTGACCGTTTTCGCGCGCTGAATCCGAATTTGACGTCCATTTTGCCAAATTCCAACTCTAAAAATTGCCGGAGGCTCCCGGAAGTGTATTCTTAGCCCGAATTTCGGGCGGAGCCCAAATTTGATATCCGATTCGCGCGAAATCACCTCAAAACCCTCCACGGGGGTCCTCCGATCACCCATGTGATCCAAAAAGCCCGAAGTCCAACACTTATGTCCAATTATGCCCCAAACACCTCCAACACACTATGTAGGCCTCCAGTAGCCACCCCAACGTACTGCAGCAGCTCTGCGGAGATCCGGGTCATCACATTATTATTGTAAGAAATTTGACCATATCGAGCGATTTTGTCGATTGAAACAACAAAACGCTAATTTTGCTCAAGGAAATAATGAAAACGATAATGTACTTTTTGCATGTCGTTCATAAGAAAAAGCTGCTAACAGTATTTGGTATGTCGATAGTGGTTGTAGCAGTCACATGACAGGAAAAGAAGAAAACTTTATTAATTTGGATAAATCTGTTAAAGGCCGAGTGACGATGGGTGATGGCTATGTTCAGGACGTGCATGGAAGAGGTACAATTGAGGCAAATATTTCAGGAATTCAAAAAATAAATAATATTTTATATGTTCCTGGTTTGAATTCCAATCTTTTTAGTGTGGGCCAATTTTTGAAAGAAGATTATTCGCTTATTTTTGAAGATTCTAAGTGCACTATTTATAAAGATAAATATAAAAGGGATTTATTTTTGAAGTTCCGATGACAGAAAATAAAGTTTTTTCTGTTCATGTTGCAATGAAAGTAGTGCAAGATGATGATTGGTTATGGCACTATAGATATGGTCACTTGAGTTTTAAGGGGCTTGATTTATTACATAAAAAGAATATGGTTGATGGTTTGCCTTTGGTGCATAATAATGGTTCTGTATGTGAAAGTTGTTTGTTAGGAAAGCATCACAGAGACTCTTTTCCAAGAAACAGCAATTGGAGAGCCAAAGAACCACTAGAATTGATACATGCTGATGTTTGTGGGCCGATGCAGACATCGTCGCTCAGCAGCAATTATTATTTTGTGGTTTTTGTGGATGACTACAGTCGGATGACTTGGATTTATTTTATTAAAAATAAATCCGAAGCTTTTGATGTTTTTCAAAAATTTAAAAACTTGGTCGAAAACGAATCCGGTTATTATATTAGGACTCTCCGTACAGATCGAGGGGGAGAATTTATGTCTAATAAATTTGAAAATTTTTGTGAATCAAATGGTATTCGCAGGCAGTTGACAACCAGTTACACGCCTCAACAGAATGGCGTTGCTGAGCGCAAAAATCGAAGTTTAGTAGAGATGGCAAAAAGTATGTTGAAAGCGAAAGGACTTCCAAATAAATTCTGGGCAGAAGCGGTATCTACTGCAGCATACATTCTTAATAGAAGCCCAACTTTGGCGCTGGATAATATTACACCTTATGAAGCATGGACAGGTTGGAAACCGAAGGTAAAGCATTTTAAAATTTTTGGATCGGTTTCTTTTGTTCATATTCCATCACAAAATAGGCAAAAATTAGATAATAATAGTAGCAAGTGTATTTTTGTGGGCTATAGCGAAAGAAGTAAAGCCTATCGATTTTATAATCCTGTTACTAACTCCTTAATTATAAGTCGTGATACTATATTTGATGAACAAAAAGGTTGGGATTGGAGTGCAAAAGTAAAGGATAATCCACTTCCGATGTTAGGAGATGAAACTACTATTGAGAATAAGAACAATGGTGAAAATACTATAAGTACTGAAACAACACCACATGCTTCACCACGAATTTCTCCAGGAACTTCGCCTGAGACAACACCGAGAAAGGTAAAACTGCTTAGTGAAATATACGAGCAGTGCATGTACACACAATATGGAGAACCACAAACTTTCGAGGAAGCGGCAAAATCTGATGATTGGTGTAAAGCTATGAATGAAGAAATTGCAGCGCTAGAGAAAAATAATACATGGGAGCTTGTTGAACCATCCACAGAAAAATAAGTTATCGGGCTGAAATGGATATACAATACAAAATATAAACCAGATGGATCGATCCAGAAATTAAAAGCACGTTTAGTTGCAAAAGGTTACTTACAGCAAGCAGGTATTGATTTTAATGAAACCTTTGCACCAGTAGCTAGATTTGATACTATCCGAACTGTTTTGGCTTTGTCTGCACAAAATAAATGGAAAGTTTTTCAATTTGATGTTAAATCAGTTTTTCTTAATGGATTTTTGGATGAAGAAGTTTTTGTTGAGCAGCCGCAGGACTACAAAATTAAAGGACAAGAAGATAAAATCTACAGACTACGAAAGGCGTTATATGGATTAAAACAGGCACCAAGAGCCTGGTATAGTCGGATCAATTCGCACTTTATTCAAAACGAATTTTTTAGAAGTGAAAGTGAACCCACACTTTATATCAAATCTCGAGGTATGGAGATTTTGATTGTTTGCCTTTATGTTGATGACTTGATTTACACTGGAAACAGTACAGATTTGATCAATGATTTTAAGAAAAATATGATGATTGAATTTGAGATGACTGATCTTGGCCCCATGAGTTATTTTTTGGGTTTAGAGGTAAAACAAGAAGATAATGAAATTTTTATCTGTCAGAAAAAATATCTTGATGATTTACTTGAGAAGTTTAATATGAAAAATTGCAATCCTGTGCAAAATCCAATGGGTACGAATATGAAGCTATCATTGGATGATGGAGAAGAAAAAATTGATTCGAGTTTGTACAGAAGCCTGATTGGGAGTTTACTCTATAATGGTAACAGTAGACCGGATATTATATATGCGACATCTTTGTTATCAAGATTTATGCAAAGCCCAAGTAAAATTTATTGGGGAGCGGCGAAAAGGATATTGAGATACTTGAAAGGAACAAGAGACCACGGACTGTGGTATACTAACGCTAACAATTTTTATTTTTTTGGTTGTTCTGATAGTGATTGGGCAGGTTCGGTAGATGATTGACGAAGCACGAGCGAGTTCGTCTTCAATTTTGGTGCAGGAGCAATATGTTGGTCTTCCAAAAAACAGCAGTCGACAGCTCTATCATCTTCTGAAGCCGAATACATAGCGGTTACGACTGCTACATGTCAAGCAATCTGGATGCGGCGAATCTTAACAGATTTGAAGTACGAGCAAAAAGATCCAACTGTAATTTATTGCGATAATCAATCGACTATCGCAATGGCGAAAAATCTAGTTCATCACAGCCGAACCAAACACATCGAACTGCGACATCATTTTATTCGTGAACAGATCGCTAACGGTCAAGTCGAGTTGATACACTGCTCTACCGAAGAACAGATGGCCGATATTTTTACAAAGCCGCTACCATTGGAAAAATTCATATTTTGCCGAGAGAAGATCGGTGTGAAGAACATTAGCATAATGGGGGAGTGTTAGAGATAATGCTAATTAGTTAGAATTAGATTATCTAAGATATTTGGTTGTTTAAATTTTGATAAAGACAAATCTAATTAGATAGGATATCTAATTGGAATAGGATTTTGTGTAATAATATATAAATAGATAGGTCGGGCTATTATGATTGTCAATGAAGCTGGAGTCGCCTTAATTAATTAGTGAGGCCAAAGAAAGACGTGAGGACATGAAGTTATTTTTTCAATAAAGACAAGTTTAGTTTGCTTCCACCAAAACGTACCAGATTTTTTATTATTTGTCTTTCTCTCTTCTCTTTTCCATTCTATTTTTGTGGAGATTCCTATATACCATAACAAGTATATAGAAAATATTTGTTGGAGGCCCATCACCGTAACACCGGGCTCACGGCGGCCGGCGCACGAGCTGTGCACCGGTAGGTGCAGTGCGGAGCAGGGCAGCGCTGCACCGGGTCCAGGCGGACGGGCGCACGGCCGGTGCACGAGCTGTGCACTGGGCACCGCTCGCGCCCGCCCATGCGCGTGCGACGCGCGCGGCGCGAGTGGGTCGGGCCGTGTTGGCTCCTGCACCCGTGGACGCGTGGAGCCGCGCTGCAGGCTGGGCTCGGGAGGAGTGGCGCGGCACCTGCGCGCCACGTGGCCGTGTCGGAGCGGGGTCGGTCCGACCCTCCTTGGATCGGATCCGGTGCAAGGGGGGGATGGAGATGGATTAGAGAGGGTGTGGTGTGCCTTCTGCTCACTTTAGGGAGTGGATAATCTATTTAAGGGGGCTTAATGACTTGGAACAACTCTTTTGGACTTCATCTCTCTCTTAGCTGCTAAGAAGTCCGAGAAGCAGCCTTCACACTCTTCTTCTCCACCAAGGAAATCACCATTGTTGGAGCTTGGTCATTTTTGGTTCATTGTTCCACTACGTCGCGTTTTCTTCCAGGAGGTCTCTAGAATAGTAGAAGTGGAATTTTGGGGTGATTTTTGTGAGGTTTGTTCAAAACTTCAAGACATTCAACTTTTCTATTCAAGAGAAGACCTGATTGGAGCTCTAAGTTAGGTAAATTTAGTGATCTTTGAAGCACTTGTTTTTAGCTTGGGATTCTGAGCAGAGGTTAGTGTTTTTACTCTCCTGGGATGTAGATGTGGAATTTTGAGTTGATTTTTTATGGAAAATTTTCAGGATTTAAAGACCTTCAACTTTTGTATTTGCTGGCACTCCAAATTTTGGCTTTAAGTTAGGTGAATTAAGCCATCTCTGGGACTTTTGTGTACAGGTGAGAATTTTGATCCAGTTTTGAGTCATGTTCAGTGTTTTTACTTCCCAGGACGGTAGGAGTGGAGTCTTGAGCTCAATTTTGTGGGGATTTCACCAGGACTTAAAGCCCTACAATTTTCATGTTGAAGAGAAAGGGTGCTTCTTGCTGCTAACCAAGTAAATTTTACCATCTTTAAGCCTCTATGTGCAGAGTGTAGTTTTGGACAGCATGTAGTAATCTTGGGATATCTTTTTCTCCCCTTAATGAAATGATGAATTTCAAGTTGGGTAATTTTCTAGACTTCAAGAGGAACAATTTGAAACCTTACCCTCGAAATTTGGATAAGAATTGATATACCATCTTTAGTCCTCTTTGCAGTACAATATTGTTGAAAATCTGCATGTAAGTTGGGAATGGCTTATGTAGTTAATTGAGGGTTGGTTATAATTTCGTGGTTAATATTGGTAGTAGAGGTTAACTCAAATGGATAATTGCAATCTTAGAAGCATGATGAACAATTTCTCTTTTGGTTTCAGCCAGTAATTATGTTTAAATTGGGATGTATAACAAGTTGAATTTCAGCTTAGGATTATGTTGGAAATTTGGTACAGTATTGATGAAATGGTAAGATGAGTTTATTTGAAAGAGTAAGTTTGGCTTTTTGTGAACCTCTTGGCATTTCTATGTTATCTGGGAACTTAGAAATAAAGTTTGGGCTATGGTATTAGAGATTCATGAGACATACATAGCAGATTTCGAGTTCTTTCATTATTGGTTCGAGTTGCTGAAATTCTGCGCAACTAGTAATGTTTTTGCTATAACTTTCTATCCGACAGGAGTTTTGAGGCGTTTTCAGGTTTGTTGGAAAACTAAGAACGTGAGGAGTGTGCTCGGCAAAAATCATATTGATCGGTCTTCGGATCAGCAAGCAAACAGTGGGGTGTTGAGCACATCGAAATTGCGGCTTATAAGTCGACTCAACCAAAAGTGCAACCTTGTGTGATGTTTACTATCTATAGTTGCGTTTAGTCATGCTTATATTTAAGTTTCTTGTTGAGAACTATATTGATCATGTGTGAGAACTATTCCTTGACATCTGGACATATAGATAGGCCATATCTCTTTTATTCATCCTATACTATTCATGTTGGAATCAAACTTAGGATAAAAACTTTTCTTTTTTCTTATACTGTTATTGCTCGGGTTAGAGAGCAGGGATGGGGATAGTATAGCTGTATTGTTGAGTCGGATGGGATAGCACCAAATTATCGACTCGGGTTTTTGTTCAGAAACCGCGGATTGAGGGCGGTGGTGCTGATTATTGAGTCGGGTGGGATAGCACCAGATTATCGACTCGGGATTTATTTCGGCAACCGCGAATTGTGGGCGGTTGGGCCGATTAGTATTATGCATCAGTTGGGCTGGGTATTGCATTGTGGATAGAGTGAGTCTCCACTTTGAGCATAGTGTCGACTTTTGCCTGCTTGACTGAGATACTTGGACAGAGCTGTTGGACATGGATTACTTATTGACTCGAGCGAGTCTCTCCCCTCGAGTGCCACTCCGGAGTAGGCGAGACCGGGTTGTTGTACCGGCGATGAGATATGTATCGAGTTGTTGTACCGGGCGATGAGATATGTACCGGGTTGTTGTACCGGGCGATGAGATATGGACCGGGTTGTTGTACCGGCGTTGAGATTGAGCTCTATACCGGGTTGGTGTACAGGTTGTTGAGATTGATTTATATAGGCAAGTCTGGGCCTATACAGGACCATTTGATTGGGTTATACTTTGGCAGTCATCTTTCCATGATGCATATATATATATATATATATATATATATATATATATATATATATATATATATATATATATATATATATATATATATATATATATATATATATATATGAGATCATACAGTTGAGGATATCATATAGCTCAGTAGTTATTTTCTATGAGGTATGCATGTGTCTATTTGAGATCATACAGTTGAGGACATTATTGTTACACGAGGGGTAGTGATACATTCATTCATACATACACTTGCTATTATTCAGTTGGCATTGGGTATAGTAGAGTATTTTTCTTCCAGCTTTTATTGTTATTTCTTCTTATCATCTCCTACTTTGCCCTTTCGGTATACCCGGTGGGTTGGTCGGAGGTTCGATGATTTACCCACTGAGAACTGCTTGTTAGTAGTTCTCACACCCGTTGTTGCTCCCAAGTGATCATTTCAGGAGCAGCAACATGGTCAGAGCGCGGCAAGGGAGTCGTGGACTTGATAGAGCTCCACCCTGATCAGTTGGTTAGAGACTGTCCCACAACTTTCTTATTCGCAGTTTTTATTTTTAGACTTTCAGACTACTGTAATTTGGTCTGGCTAGAGCCAGCTCTATGTATTTATGTCAGTCCCAGACTTGTATTTATTTGAGAGTTGTTTGTATATTGGAGTTGTATTTATTTGGGAGTTGTTTGTATATTGGAGTTGTAGTATAGTCATTGCAGCAGTTATGTTTAGGGATGTTGTTGTTGGAGATGTATTTGGGTTACCTTTATTGTACTTGTCCTTTATTTTGGAGTTGATTTCTGGTGTACAGTGTTTTATTTTGAGAGTTGTTCTTTGACTTGTAATATGTTGACCTTTTTGGAGTTGGACTTGTTCTGGTTGGAGTCGACATTGTGGGTTCAGTTTTGTAGTTGTTGTGGAGTTTTCTTTTGTTCAGAGAGGCGTTGTTGTATTCTTGTTGTTGAGGGAGTTTTGATGGAGAGTTATTGTTTGATATTGGGTTGTACTTAGGTGTTGGACTTGTTCATCTTGGGAGTTGTTGTTGCATCTTTGTTGTTTGAGTTGTTTTTATTTATATACTGTTAGTCTGTGATTTATTTCCTGCTCTATACCACTTTTTGTGGTTTCACTCACTCTTAGGTACTTTATCGGGTTGTCTGAGTTGTTGTATCGCTTCGTATACGTGAAAAATACTGCATATACGGCGGATCTATTTCCGAACTCAGGTTCTGGTTTACACTCGGGTCGTGACAGATCAAGTTGGTATTAGAGCTTAGGGAATAGGTCATTTTGGGACTCAGAAAACCCTAGGCTGTTGTGTCACGCCTCGGGGTCGAAACTGCGACCCGGGCTCGCCAACAGATCCGCCGCCTATGCAAACCCCGCATAGGCGAAGCGTCCTTGTCACGCCCCGGAGGTCTAAGGTTAAGCGGAAAAGCGTATATATATTTTTTTTCTTTTAAATAATGACCTCTCTACTGGTGCGTGTCAGACCGCCGCATATACAAATTCACTCCTCAATCGGGAGGAGTCTCCTTTGTATATGCACGGCGTCCCGTTTACAATATCAACCATTAACCATACAGTCATCAATTACAGAGCAGGGAATAATTAACTACGGGTTTTGCAAACGGTGTCCACCCGACACCCAATTTTTGAAAACATTTACACATTCATACCAAAGCGGCTACATCTTTTTGGAAAGGATAAAACCAGAGGTTTACAAAATCTGTGCCCACGCGGCACTCTATTTTGGAAAGCATTTTCGCAACCATTTCGTTTGGTATTAAAACATGCCGCACACAAATCCATAGAAATATGTCCAATTCACAGTGCTAACTATTTAACTACTCAACATTCAACATGATCCACAGTTTTGCAAATTAAACTAATAGTTAAACTGAAAAAAAATGAGATAACCCAAAAGAACAAAAGTAGAAAGCCCCCTACGGCTAATGTCCTCTCGACGCAGTCTCACCGCCATCCCGGCTACTACACCTAGTCAGACCTGTCACGGAGTGGGTAAAGTTAGTGACAAATAAAGTAGATGATTTAACAATTAACATTAATTTTAAAACAACCGATTGCACCGGGAACTTTCGCTTTTCCCTCTCATAGTCTAGATCACCTGTTTTAATTCCAATTAGTACCTGTCGGGGAGTCGACGATCTCCCCTCGTGCACACTTACTTTACTCACGTGATGCTTTTAACCCCATTCACGGTGCTAGTGCGGCACCTTTAGCTGGCGTGAAGGGGTCCCCACCCTACACACGTGGGGCACACGGGTCGTTCAGACCACTTCTCTGGAAAAGTACACCCATGCGGAGGCCAATCCGCCTGTGTACGTGCAGCATCCAAAAACCGGTTGCCCAAATCGGCGTGTATGAAACACCGCGACCTCGGTCGCCACAAATAATCATGTAAAGTAAAATACATTCATGCGAAAGGTTTAACAGTTCATCTACTTTATTAGACAGGTTAATAAGCTTTCTATGATGACATGGTGCACTTACTGCACTCGTTGCACTTTTGGCAAGGGTACCCACCTGGTTGCGGGAAGATCGGACACTTGGATCTTTCGCACACTCCCGCTGCGCACCTGGACCTAAAAAGTCCGCAAAGGAAAACTATCATCAAAACCACGCACTAACATCGTGAACGGAAGTCCGAAAATATCAACTTGAAGAAAACCCAAAAAACGGCATATTCACGACACCCGACGCGGTCCCCGCGCGGACGCCGCCGCCCGCCGATGCCTCGCGCGGCCTGAAACCGCGCGGCGTGCATCCGCGGGCGGCGCCCGTGAGGCGCCCGTCCACCCCGCGGCGTCATCGCCCGCGGGGATTCCCGCGCGGCGCCCGCGAGGATTGCCCGCGCGACGCCCGCGGGTGCTGCCGCGCGACGCCCGCGGGTGCGGGCCCGCGCGGCGCCCGCGGGTGCATGCCCGCAGGCGGCGCCGCGCGGCGCCCTCCCCCCGCGAGCGCCCCGCGCGACCCGAGGCTGCGCGGTAAGCGCCCGCGGGCGGCGCCGACGCGGCGCCCGCGCCTTCGCGTGTCCGCCCCGCGCGGTGTCCTAGCGGCACCGCGCGTCTCCCCCGCCCACGCGGTGCCCTAGCGGCACCGCGCGTCGTCTGCCCGCCCGCGTCGTGCCCTAGTTTGCGCGGCGATGGCGGCGGCCGGCGGAGTTGACGGAGACGGAGAAGGAGACGACAACAACAAAACCAAAAATACAAAAAGAAAACCCCAAAAACGCTACGAACGAAAAATCACTCACCGGATAATCCGACGGGGGAGTCGACCGATCGCGTTCTTGTCTCCGGTACGTTGTTCGGGGTGATCGGACTCCTCCGTCTCCTTCCTCTTTCTTTCTTTCTTTCCTCCGGTTAGGTTCCGCCTTTTCCTTCTCTTTTCCTCTCGCGTTATCTCCGGCTAGGGTTTCTCTTTTTGCGAAAAGTGGGATTTTTCCTTTCGTACGTATAATTAATCCCTACTTTTAATTTTCTATCACCGATTAATTAATTACTTAATTAATTAATCCCATGGGATAATCCAAAATTTTTCGAAAAGCGTGCAGGATATTTTGCACGGATTCCGATGCGCGCTCAAAACACCGTAACTTTAGAAACCCTTTTTCGGGAGATCCTTACTGTCACGCCCCGGCGTCGAAACTGCGACCCGGGCTCGCCAACAGATCCGCCGCCCATACGGGAAGCCCCGTATAGACGAAGCGACTAACCTGCAAAAGATCAACTATACTATACAGATATCAGAGCTGAAAGTAACACTGCTAGAAAAAAACTAAGTGAACAACTACAACTCTCAAATAGTACAATCCAACCTCACCAAAATACAGAAATCTCTCGAGCAGTAAAATAAATACAACTCTATACCTCATTACAAAGTTCTCTCAACATGAACTCTCAAAAGTAATAAGGGTACATCTACTCTCAGGACGACGACTGGTAGGGATCTAGCTCGCGACTCCCTTACCTCGATCAAAAGAAGCAGCAACAGGAGCAACTGGAACAGGAGTAGAAGTCCCTGTGGGAAAAGGCACCACGACGGGTGTGAGAACTACGTCCCAAGTAGTTCTCAGTGGGTGCCGCCAACAAGCCCGACGGTCTGCCCACTAAGTCTACTAGAGGCATAAAGTAACAATAATAATACTGAAATGAAAGGGCTGGAAAAGTAACTCTAAAGCTACTATGCCTCTATCTAGATGCTCAAGAAAATGAAACAGATGGAAACATGATGCATCTACTAACCCACACAGTACAGTCACCCAATCTACACTGACTGCCGCATAGGGTCCAGTCAAACCTGCGCCTACCTACTGCCGTGACATCCCGGAGGACCGGACTTACGTAGGGCGTCCGTGGCTGCCACTAACTGGCCCAGCCAGAGGGACTGCGTCCGTACTGCCACTAACTGGCCCAGTCAGAGGGACGGCGTCGACAAGTCGCGATACAAAAGTAACAAATCCACCCCAGGCGTGGCTCTCGAGGGGAGCGACCCCATCGAGGAAGAAGGTATCCGCGCACTCTGTCGAGCTCAAAGTGGCACTGCAGGCTATAGTCAAAATCCACGCTCACGCACTGAACGGAAAGACTCAATCCTCAAACATCTCGCACAAACAGTCGGAGCACTCTCGACGACTCAGCTGATCAGCTCACGGGAAACACGAGACACAAGCCTCTCCAATAACTCACAGCACAAGACGCACTGGCTGGAGGATACTCCACAGCTAGGATGACCCACAACAGAACACTAACCTCACAGGAAAGACCA
>CM054935.1:11133581-11227222 GCA_029168755.2 Tillandsia fasciculata | reverse complement strand
GGTCACGCCCCGGGGTCGAAACTGCGACCCGGGCTCGCCAACAGATCCGCCACCTATGCCAAAACCCGCATAGGCGAAGCGTCTAACCTGCAAAAGATAGTACTATAGCTACACAAATATCAGAGCTGAAATAAAATGCTGTAAAATAAAATCCAATCACTATACATCATGAAATAAAGTACAATATCCATTCCCTCAAATACAGATAATCATCATACAATGTCCTCAGTACAGCATCTCTCGACTATAAAAGGAGATAAACTAAAACTATAGTACATCAGTCTCTCCAAATACAAAAGATCTCTCTCCTCCAGATAAACAGTAAAAACCAGCCAACAGCTACGAGGAATCTCCAACCAGGGGATACAGCTACACTCCTCGGGTGGTAACGATCTAGCTCGTGACTCCCTCGCCCGAACAACGACCGAAGATCAGCAACTCCAATGAGGACTCTGCAAAACAGGGGGGAGAAAAGAAGAGGAAACAACAGTGGGGGTGAGAACCACTAGTAAACCAGTAGCCTCCCCCTGTGGGTAAAGCCTCAAGCTCCGGCGTACCCACTAAGTCTACTAGAGGCAAGAAAAGGAACAAGTAGTAAAGCTGTAAACAGAACTACTGAATAAAAAGGGAAACCACAATAAGTATGCCTCTAAATGCAATACCGAAGGAAATGACGGTATGAATGCATCAGGAAACAATATCTGGCTAAATAGACCCAATCTAGTGCCACCAGTAAAACTGGTACTGCCTGCTCTGCTGTCGAACTCAAGAAACCAGCCTGGTGCCCGGCGCTCTGCACCGTGGAAAGCCTACTCCGGAGTGGCACTCGAGGGGAGCGACCCACACGAGTAAAGTATCGCTGTATCAAGCATCTCTGTAACCACTGTCTCATAATAGCAGGACTGGATCATGACTATGATCAAAGTGGGAAACTCCGTCCACTAATGAAACCCCGACCTGATGCAATAGTACTCAAAAAGTGGGAAATACCATCCACTAGAGAACTCTGATACCCAATCTGATGCAATAGTAAACATCCGGTCAACCGCCCACAGTCCGCGGTCACCGCAATAACCCCCAACCCACAATTGGGTACAATAATCAAGATCCGGTCAACCGCCTACTGTCCGCGGTTGCCGCAATAACCCATAATCCAACATCAAGTACACCCTGTCACTGACCCGCAGGTCCCGGCTACACTATCCCAAAACCTCTGCTCGAACTCGAGCAACATGACTCAAAAGTCCAAATGAAAAGGAGAAAGAAAGCAATCATGGTTTCTCCTAAGTCAAATCCCAATATGATAGTGTAGCAATAAAATAGTGGCCTATCTAGATGTCCAAATAAGCATGCAAAAGTCCTCAGGCAATATGAAAGGGGAATAGCAAATAACAGTTTTGCATGTGTAACAAATAATAAATCCACATAAATATGTCCATCATACTAACATCATCAGTCAACTACACATGTAAATAATCCCTGATCCATAATAAATCCCAAAGTGGCACCCGCACATTGATATGTCATTATGTCCTGACAATTAATCATTTAATCCACTTTCATAAATCTAGGTGCTAGTGTAGCATGTTAATCATCACTAATAAATTATTCCAATGATCATGTTCCAACAGCAATATTATCCCATAATGTCCCCAACATGCTATATTCACAAAATTAATCTCAGATGATAGGCTCACATGTATATCAGTCAATCATGCATGATACTCAATCAATTGCTCAATAGTGGGATTTTCTAATAAACTTAGTGAGTAAGTCAGATATAGAGGCAAGCAACAACCACCCACCTGAAGCGCTAACTGTCCGGGTCCGTACAGCTGAAAATACCAAAAACTCCAATCCTGCGCTCCAACAAGTACAGTACACCCGAAACACTCCTGGCACAACACAAAGTCCACTAAATACACTTAGGCTCCCAAATATTGCTTTTATTAACCCATACAACATCAGTCCCGAAACTGTTAAATTATCACCTGCAGAAAGTGCCCAGAAAATTCCCAGAAAAATATCACGGCGATCCTCGCGTCGATAGCTTCGCAACGGTACCTTGCACGCCCAAATCAGAGTTCGGTAAGCCAAGTTATAAATTCGTCAAGGCGGTAATCCAATCAACAAACTGTGAAGAAAAACTGTACACAGTACACTGAGAAAACAGTGATTATCACCTCGAAATAAATCCTGGAAAATCCAAGAAAAATACGAGCGCGTTCCTTGCGATCCGTAGATGAAAAAGTTGTATAAGCTCGTCTCCGTCTGACGCTCGTGCGCGAAGATATGGCCGAAATACTCCGCTGCTGTCAAGGAAATCCACACAGCAAAAAGGGGTCACTGTTTGCCTCGGGATCCGTGCCAAAACCTCGAAACGGAAAAGCGCGATCAAAATGAAAGTTGAAGCCTTATCTGTAAGGAGTCAGCCGGCGCAAGAATCACAGAAAAGGGACCTCGGGGTAGCCCAGGGGAGCCAAAACATCACTGCTGCGCCGAAGAAGGAAACAGGAAATGCATCGTCGCGCCGCGCCGTAAAATGGGGAACCTCGGGATTCGAGCCTCCTAAAATCCTAGAACTTGGCAGGAAGATCAAGCATCAAGAGGTGAACAAATCTCCTTAAGGTGGCTCGGGCAGAAGAGGCTCGAAAAGGGGAGAAAAACTCGAAAAGAAGGGGCTCGGGTTGGTATTTATAGGCCATTCCAAACAAATCCAAAAATGCCCACTGTGTCCTCACTTTCGGGCGCCCGAAAAGATTCGGGCGCAAACAGTGCGGCCCGGCCCACACTTTCGGGCGCGCACAGTAGCCCGGCCCACACGGCCCACGCCCGCACACCCGATCCGGTCGGACCGCGTGACCGTCCGACCCGCTCCACGCGCTGACACGTGTCCCCGAACACCGAACAGGCAACCCGGCCGCTCCCCTCGCGCCACGTGGCCGCCCCTTGGTCAACGGGGCCGTTGGCGCTGGCCAATGGCCGGCCGCCACGTGGCGCACGCGTGCGCCACGTCGCCGCCGTGGCCGCCACGCCCGCCGGCACCGCCGCCTGCCACCTGCCGCCTGCGCGCCTGCCCCGCCGCCTGCCGCCGTACGCAAACAGTAGCTCGCCCAATCCTCGCTCGCCACGTGTCCAAGCCAAACAATCGCTGCACCCGGTGCATGATACACAAAACACCGAACCAAACCGAGGCCGCCACGTGGCAAACCCCGGTCCACCGTGCACCGCGCACCGCCCGCGCCTGCCACGCACAGTGGCGCGCCCAATCCCCGCGCGCCACGTGTCAACCCTCTCACTCGCTGCACCCGGTGCACCCGACTTCATGAACCGAACCAATGAAATCCTGCCACGTGTCTTCCCGCCCAGTCCACCGTGCACCCCACAGTTCCGTAGACCGGGACCAGAGAGCCCTCCAATGGGAAGCCGCCACGTGGCACCCCGCTCTGGTGCATGCCGGCGCGTGGACCGCGCGCCTGCCCGCGCCCCTGCCCGCGCGCTGCGCGCTGCCCGCGCCTGCCCGCCGCCGTGCAGCCGCCTGCCCGAGGCCGCGCCGCCGCTCTCCGCCGCTGCCGCCGCCGCCGCCGGCGATCGCCGGAGTTACTGTTCCAGCGGTGAACAGTAACCCGTGCCCAAAAAGTCAAGTAGGTAGTCCATTTTGACCGTTTTCGCGCGCTGAATCCGAATTTGACGTCCATTTTGCCAAATTCCAACTCTAAAAATTGCCGGAGGCTCCCGGAAGTGTATTCTTAGCCCGAATTTCGGGCGGAGCCCAAATTTGATATCCGATTCGCGCGAAACCACCTCTAAACCCTCCACGGGGGTCCTCCGATCACACATGTGATCCAAAAAGCCCGAAGTCCAACACTTATGTCCAATTATGCCCCAAACACCTCCAACACACTATGTAGGCCTCCAGTAGCCACCCCAACGTACTGCAGCAGCTCTGCGGAGATCCGGGTCATCACATCCTCCCCCACTAAAAGAAAGTTTCGTCCTCGAAACTAAAGTCGTTCCTCAATACGGAATCTCAACCAATAAAGGGGGGTAAATATCCAATCATCACCACTCGAGCTTCCAAGGCGGACAATACTTCTTCCAAAGACGCGATGCGGTCCTCGGGTCTCTAACTAGAACAAACTAAAGGCGGGCACTCCAGAAAAACCGTACCAACTCAACCAAGTACAGCTGGGCTAACCGCTCGAGCTACCAAGTAATCTGCATCGGTACATGTCTCCGCTCCTCCCAGGGCCTCAGATAATCTAACCACAAGTCCATCGGCACAAAAGCTCGATCCAAGTACCTCTGTACTCCCGAGGTACCCAATAAGTCCTCCAACTGGTCACATAACTCTGATCTCTAATCCAAAAATCATCAGGGTGTAGCAACACCTCCCCAACTCTCGGGCATCAGCACACAACAATAAGCAGTTGGAAGAACCAGATCGCAAATCAATCTTCGAGAAGATCCCGTACCCTTGCAGCTGGTAAATCCAATCCTCCAGGCTCGAAAAAGCACCTGCTCCAGACGATCACTTCATCACATCCCGGGAGTTGTGTCCTCAACTCCCAAACCAGTGACGTGCTAGGCAACTCCGAAAGGAAAAGAACCCTTAGTGACACCATCACACGCCACGTCTACCTCGACAGTCCACACAGCGCCAGCTGCGGAGTCAACAAACTCAACCCCAAATAGCTCTCCTGCTCCGGGTATCCGCCACCAAGTGGCCCTATCGGGGTGATATTGGATGCTTGCCATAAATCCAAATGTTACTTCATAGCTACTAAGGGAGGCATCACTGTATCACAAATCCATCTCCCAACACTGGCGATGCTGAAATCAGGGCTGGTATCAATCTCGTCACCAATTCGTCAAGCTCTGCTGGCACTATCCGGCTCACAAGCTCCTCACCTCAACAAATAACTGCCGGTCTCAGTCATTCTCGCAAGCATCCCTTATGGCCAGTTTACCACCACTGCCCCTTACGGCTAGAACAAGTAATCCAAGAAGATATGCTCTCAAAGCTAAAACTTGTACCACAACAACTTGGCATAGCTTCTTCCTCGCAGACCTTGCCACACCGTCTACCAGTGCTCCACCAGCTCTAAACCGTACAGAGATGGGGTAAAATCAAAATATCCCAGAAGAATACCCCCAATAATTCTTCCAAGTGCAGCTGGAACACACAATTCCTCAAATCCTAAGATGACAGGGCCTTAGTCATCCCATTTGTCCCCACACGCACCCATAATGCCCCCTACCGGGTCCTGAACACCGTCTGGCGGGATACTCGACTGAATGATCCCAAAAAGATACCTGCATCCTAAGCAGGCCACTGTCGGGTATAACTCCATCAAAAGGTCCTAAATAATATCCGAACTTGCCTGCGGTCACACCATACAAGGACCCTCACTGTCGTGTGTCCACGACGTGACATCACCACCGTGTATCAACGGTGTGGCATCACCACCGTACATCAACGGGGTGGCACTAGGTCGAACAGACCCTCGATCCGTCAGATCCTGCAACTGCGCTATCAACTCTCTCAGTTCTACAGGTGATAATCCAATGAGGTGCTATTGGGGTTGGCGTGGCTCCCTGAACCACGTCAGCCGTAATCTCAATCTCCCTAATCGGCGGCATCATTATCAGCTCCGGTGGAATCACATCCGGGATCTCACGATAACAGGGATATCCTCGTGTCCCGGCGCCGCCGTAGGCACCTTGTGCATAGTCGCTGCAACCTGTGTGCTCTGACTGTCTCAATGAACAAGTCTCTAATATCTGCTAGCAGAAGATCATAACCTTCCCTCTCCGCAGTCATACACCATGTGGCACTATGCCAACCAATCCCACGCACAGGGTCAAACACTGACCAGGTGCAAATACCAATAAATCCGCCGATACCACTCGAGGTCTCAACTGCACTGGACATGATTCACAAGCCTCCCCCCACATGCACCACCCCAACAGGAACCTGTACCTCTAGTGCATGTGGTAACAAATCTACCTCTAGTCCATGCAAGAATGCAACCTGCTCTAATTTCGACTGCTGTGATGAAATCACACCTGCGACGACCCGATCCACTGCCTTGGTGTCCTCCACCCAGGCAGCACAGTCTCAACCGCTCAATGTAGGTGGTCGTCACTTAATCCGCCTGAAATTCAAGGCTATCCACCAAAAGAAGCACAATTCTCCGCCTTTGCTCACACTGAGGCGATGAATACGGTCTTCCACAGACAATAAACCCACGCTACCGCTGCGCCACTCTGATAACGATGCAGATGCTGCCCCCGGGGTCCACCTGACCTCTGACATCTCAGAAAATCCATCATTGCAATCGTCATATGACAAAACACAATTAATTCCTGCAATTCCTTATACAATTATCCTTACTCAGCTCACCCCTCAAGCGTATCCATTGCACCCCAAACACGAATGTTATCCATCACAAAGGGTAACCTTCCTTTGGGTAAGCTTTACATAATCCGTCCACAAGGATGTCCACCATCCAGGGAAGGGAAAAGAAAGTGCCTCTGCCAGCCAATCTGTCCCCCAACACTTAGCGCCAGGCGCCTCAATCCAGAACTCGCCTCTGGCGGCAGATTCCTATCCAAAGGAACTGCAACAGTACGCTCCATACACAATGCCTACTCCATCGAGGCATCCAAAATCTAAAATCCAAAACAGAGGGATCAGATAAACTAAAAGGGTATCCTGGCGCAATCCACTCCCAGTCGCACACATCCTACGCGCTTCGTCCCTCGAAACCTGGAGCGTACAGTTCAACAACTGCCTCAACTCTCTAGCACAGGGAGACCCTCAATTGATCACTCCATCACCACCAACCACGATTTTGCCTCCAAAGGCTCCAACTTAATTCCATGAATCAGGGTGGTTCATCTGCCAAAACTGGCTCCATCGATCAATGATGTCCCACAACTCATCGGCTGTCAACTATCCACCCCCCCCTCGGTGCCTCAGCATTAAACATTGGCACGGAGGGGGCCACTCGCTCCATCGGCGCCTCAGGAATCACTGCCGCTGAGGAAACTGTAACCAGGTGGCCTCAGAAGAAAACACTATCGGGCTGCCCACTGCCCCGACAACTGTGTCACCCAGACCAGCGGCTCACTCTACCGCTGATATACCTCAGACAATCCTGCCATCGGGGCCTGAAGCTCTCTAACCTCAATCCGGATATCCGGCCCCAAAACAATCCGCTCGAGCTCCACTGCTGCGACGAGTGCACACCAATCCGCACAACGCGTCGGGGAGACACCGCTCACCACGACCAACTGCACCACAGCACAAAACAAAACTCGACCCAATCCGGCGAGAGTCTAGAGCATGTCAACCGTTCCGCCGCATTATGTTGTCTGCAGCCAACATAATTGCTTAGGAGAATAAACATGCCAATCACCCATCCCATCACTCGGGAGAGGTATAAAACTCAATCAGGGCTCTCGCTAAAAGATCACGACTCTCTCGAAGTCATCCTAGGGTCCAACCATAAGCCTAGGGTTTCTACAGTCCCGACTGACCTATCCCTAAGCTCTGATACCAACTTAATCTGTCACGCCCCGGGGTCGAAACTGCGACCCGGGCTCGCCAACAGATCCGCCACCTATGCCAAAACCCACATAGGCGAAGCGTCTAACCTGCAAAAGATAGTACTATGGCTACACAAATATCAGAGCTGAAATAAAATGCTGTAAAATAAAATCCAATCACTATACATCAAGAAATAAAGTACAATATCCATTCCCTCAAATACAGATAATCATCATACAATGTCCTCAGTACAGCATCTCTCGACTATAAAAGGAGATAAACTAAAACTATAGTACATCAGTCTCTCCAAATACAAAAGATCTCTCTCCTCCAGATAAACAGTAAAAACCAGCCAACAGCTACGAGGAATCTCCAACCAGGGGATACAGCTACACTCCTCGGGTGGTAACGATCTAGCTCGTGACTCCCTCGCCCCGAACAACGACCGAAGATCAGCAACTCCAATGAGGACTCTGCAAAACAGGGGGGAGAAAAGAAGAGGAAACAACAGTGGGGGTGAGAACCACTAGTAAACCAGTAGCCTCCCCCTGTGGGTAAAGCCTCAAGCTCCGGCGTACCCACTAAGTCTACTAGAGGCAAGAAAAGGAACAAGTAGTAAAACTGTAAACAGAACTACTGAATAAAAGGGGAAACCACAATAAGTATGCCTCTAAATGCAATACCGAAGGAAATGACGGTATGAATGCATCAGGAAACAATATCTGGCTAAATAGACCCAATCTAGTGCCACCAGTAAAACTGGTACTGCCTGCTCTGCTGTCGAACTCAAGAAACCAGCCTGGTGCCCGGCGCTCTGCACCGTGGAAAGCCTACTCCGGAGTGGCACTCGAGGGGAGCGACCCACACGAGTAAAGTATCGCTGTATCAAGCATCTCTGTAACCACTGTCTCATAATAGCAGGACTGGATCATGACTATGATCAAAGTGGGAAACTCCGTCCACTAATGAAACCCCGACCTGATGCAATAGTACTCAAAAAGTGGGAAATACCATCCACTAGAGAACTCTGATACCCAATCTGATGCAATAGTAAACATCCGGTCAACCGCCCACAGTCCGCGGTCACCGCAATAACCCCCAACCCACAATTGGGTACAATAATCAAGATCCGGTCAACCGCCTACTGTCCGCGGTTGCCGCAATAACCCATAATCCAACATCAAGTACACCCTGTCACTGACCCGCAGGTCCCGGCTACACTATCCCAAACCTCTGCTCGAACTCGAGCAACATGACTCAAAAGTCCAAATAAAAAGGAGAAAGAAAGCAATCATGGTTTCTCCTAAGTCAAATCCCAATATGATAGTGTAGCAATAAAATAGTGGCCTATCTAGATGTCCAAATAAGCATGCAAAAGTCCTCAGGCAATATGAAATGGGGAATAGCAAATAACAGTTTTGCAGGTGTAACAAATAATAAATCCACATAAATATGTCCATCATACTAACATCATCGGTCAACTACACATGTAAATAATCCCTGATCCATAATAAATCTCACTGTGGCACCCGCACATTGATGTGTCATTATGTCCTGACAATTAATCATTTAATCCACTTTCATAAATCTAGGTACTAGTGTAGCATATTAATCATCACTAATAAATTATTCCAATGATCATGTCCCAACAGAAATATTATTCCCATAATGTCCCCAACATGCTATATTCACAAAATTAATCTCAGATGATAGGCTCACATGTATATCAGTCAATCATGCATGATACTCAATCCATTTGCTCAATAGTGGGATTTTCTAATAAACTTAGTGAGTAAGTCAGATATAGAGGCAAGCAACAACCACCCACCTGAAGCGCTAACTGTCCGGGTCCGTACAGCTGAAAATACCAAAAACTCCAATCCTGCGCTCCAACAAGTACAGTACACCCGAAACACTCCTGGCACAACACAAAGTCCACTAAATACACTTAGGCTCCCAAATATTGCTTTTATTAACCCATACAACATCAGTCCCGAAACTGTTAAATTATCACCTGTAGAAAGTGCCCAGAAAATTCCCAGAAAAATATCACGGCGATCCTCGCGTCGATAGCTTCGCAACGGTACCTTGCACGCCCAAATCAGAGTTCGGTAAGCCAAGTTATAAATTCGTCAAGGCGGTAATCCAATCAACAAACTGTGAAGAAAAACTGTACACAGTACACTGAGAAAACAGTGATACGAGCGCGTTCCTTGCGATCCGTAGATGAAAAAGTTGTACAAGCTCGTCTCCGTCTGACGCTCGTGCGCGAAGATATGGCCGAAATACTCCGCTGCTGTCAAGGAAATCCACACAGCAAAAAGGGGTCACTGTTTGCCTCGGGATCCGTGCCAAAACCTCGAAACGGAAAAGCGCGATCAAAATGAAAGTTGAAGCCTTATCTGTAAGGAGTCAGCCGGCGCAAGAATCACAGAAAAGGGACCTCGGGGTAGCCCAGGGGAGCCAAAACATCACTGCTGCGCCGAAGAAGGAAACAGGAAATGCATCGTCGCGCCGCGCCGTAAAATGGGGAACCTCGGGATTCGAGCCTCCTAAAATCCTAGAACTTGGCAGGAAGATCAAGCATCAAGAGGTGAACAAATCTCCTTAAGGTGGCTCGGGCAGAAGAGGCTCGAAAAGGGGAGAAAAACTCGAAAAGAAGGGGCTCGGGTTGGTATTTATAGGCCATTCCAAACAAATCCAAAAATGCCCACTGTATCCTCACTTTCGGGCGCCCGAAAAGATTCGGGCGCAAACAGTGCGGCCCGGCCCACACTTTCGGGCGCGCACAGTAGCCCGGCCCACACGGCCCACGCCCGCACACCCGATCCGGTCGGACCGCGTGACCGTCCGACCCGCTCCACGCGCTGACACGTGTCCCCGAACACCGAACAGGCAACCCGGCCGCTCCCCTCGCGCCACGTGGCCGCCCCTTGGTCAACGGGCCGTTGGCGCTGGCCAACGTGGCCGGCCGCCACGTGGCGCACGCGTGCGCCACGTCGGCGCCGTGGCCGCCACGCCCGCCGGCACCGCCGCCTGCCGCCTGCCGCCTGCGCGCCTGCCCCGCCGCCTGCCGCCCGTACGCAAACAGTAGCTCGCCCAATCCTCGCTCGCCACGTGTCCAAGCCAAACAATCGCTGCACCCGGTGCATGATACACAAAACACCGAACCAAACCGAGGCCGCCACGTGGCAAACCCCGGTCCACCGTGCACCGCGCACCGCCCGCGCCTGCCACGCACAGTGGCGCGCCCAATCCCCGCGCGCCACGTGTCAACCCTCTCACTCGCTGCACCCGGTGCACCCGACTTCATGAACCGAACCAATGAAATCCTGCCACGTGTCTTCCCGCCCAGTCCACCGTGCACCCCACAGTTCCGTAGACCGGACCAGAGAGCCCTCCAATGGGAAGCCGCCACGTGGCACCCCGCTCTGGTGCATGCCGGCGCGTGGACCGCGCGCCTGCCCGCGCCCCTGCCCGCCGCCGTGCAGCCGCCTGCCCGAGGCCGTTCCGCCGCTGCCCGCTGCCGCCGGCGCCGCCGGCGATCGCCGGAGTTACTGTTCCGGCGGTGAACAGTAACCCGTGCCCAAAAAGTCAAGTAGGTAGTCCATTTTGACCGTTTTCGCGCGCGCTGAATCCGAATTTGACGTCCATTTTGCCAAATTCCAACTCTAAAAATTGCCGGAGGCTCCCGGAAGTGCATTCTTAGCCCGAATTTCGGGAGGAGCCCAAATTTGATATCCGATTCGCGCGAAACCACCTCAAAACCCTCCACGGGGGTCCTCCGATCACCCATGTGATCCAAAAAGCCCGAAGTCCAACACTTATGTCCAATTATGCCCCAAACACCTCCAACACACTATGTAGGCCTCCAGTAGCCACCCGAACGTACTGCAGCAGCTCTGCGGAGATCCGGGTCATCACATTATTATTGTAAGAAATTTGACCATATCGAGCGATTTTGTCGATTGAAACAACAAAACGCTAATTTTGCTCAAGGAAATAATGAAAACGATAATGTACTTTTTGCATGTCGTTCATAAGAAAAAGCTGCTAACAGTATTTGGTATGTCGATAGTGGTTGTAGCAGTCACATGACAGGAAAAGAAGAAAACTTTATTAATTTGGATAAATCTGTTAAAGGCCGAGTGACGATGGGTGATGGCTATGTTCAGGACGTGCATGGAAGAGGTACAATTGAGGCAAATATTTCAGGAATTCAAAAAATAAATAATATTTTATATGTTCCTGGTTTGAATTCCAATCTTTTTAGTGTGGGCCAATTTTTGAAAGAAGATTATTCGCTTATTTTTGAAGATTCTAAGTGCACTATTTATAAAGATAAATATAAAAGGGATTTATTTTTTGAAGTTCCGATGACAGAAAATAAAGTTTTTTCTGTTCATGTTGCAATGAAAGTAGTGCAAGATGATGATTGGTTATGGCACTATAGATATGGTCACTTGAGTTTTAAGGGGCTTGATTTATTACATAAAAAGAATATGGTTGATGGTTTGCCTTTGGTGCATAATAATGGTTCTGTATGTGAAAGTTGTTTGTTAGGAAAGCATCACAGAGACTCTTTTCCAAGAAACAGCAATTGGAGAGCCAAAGAACCACTAGAATTGATACATGCTGATGTTTGTGGGCCGATGCAGACATCGTCGCTCAGCAGCAATTATTATTTTGTGGTTTTTGTGGATGACTACAGTCGGATGACTTGGATTTATTTTATTAAAAATAAATCCGAAGCTTTTGATGTTTTTCAAAAATTTAAAAACTTGGTCGAAAACGAATCCGGTTATTATATTAGGACTCTCCGTACAGATCGAGGGGGAGAATTTATGTCTAATAAATTTGAAAATTTTTGTGAATCAAATGGTATTCGCAGGCAGTTGACAACCAGTTACACGCCTCAACAGAATGGCGTTGCTGAGCGCAAAAATCGAAGTTTAGTAGAGATGGCAAAAAGTATGTTGAAAGCGAAAGGACTTCCAAATAAATTCTGGGCAGAAGCGGTATCTACTGCAGCATACATTCTTAATAGAAGCCCAACTTTGGCGCTGGATAATATTACACCTTATGAAGCATGGACAGGTTGGAAACCGAAGGTAAAGCATTTTAAAATTTTTGGATCGGTTTCTTTTGTTCATATTCCATCACAAAATAGGCAAAAATTAGATAATAATAGTAGCAAGTGTATTTTTGTGGGCTATAGCGAAAGAAGTAAAGCCTATCGATTTTATAATCCTGTTACTAACTCCTTAATTATAAGTCGTGATACTATATTTGATGAACAAAAAGGTTGGGATTGGAGTGCAAAAGTAAAGGATAATCCACTTCCGATGTTAGGAGATGAAACTACTATTGAGAATAAGAACAATGGTGAAAATACTATAAGTACTGAAACAACACCACATGCTTCACCACGAATTTCTCCAGGAACTTCGCCTGAGACAACACCGAGAAAGGTAAAACTGCTTAGTGAAATATACGAGCAGTGCATGTACACACAATATGGAGAACCACAAACTTTCGAGGAAGCGGCAAAATCTGATGATTGGTGTAAAGCTATGAATGAAGAAATTGCAGCGCTAGAGAAAAATAATACATGGGAGCTTGTTGAACCATCCACAGAAAAATAAGTTATCGGGCTGAAATGGATATACAATACAAAATATAAACCAGATGGATCGATCCAGAAATTAAAAGCACGTTTAGTTGCAAAAGGTTACTTACAGCAAGCAGGTATTGATTTTAATGAAACCTTTGCACCAGTAGCTAGATTTGATACTATCCGAACTGTTTTGGCTTTGTCTGCACAAAATAAATGGAAAGTTTTTCAATTTGATGTTAAATCAGTTTTTCTTAATGGATTTTTGGATGAAGAAGTTTTTGTTGAGCAGCCGCAGGACTACAAAATTAAAGGACAAGAAGATAAAATCTACAGACTACGAAAGGCGTTATATGGATTAAAACAGGCACCAAGAGCTTGGTATAGTCGGATCGATTCGTACTTTATTCAAAACGAATTTTTTAGAAGTGAAAGTGAACCCACACTTTATATCAAATCTCGAGGTATGGAGATTTTGATTGTTTGCCTTTATGTTGATGACTTGATTTACACTGGAAACAGTACATATTTGATCAATGATTTTAAGAAAAATATGATGATTGAATTTGAGATGACTGATCTTGGCCCCATGAGTTATTTTTTGGGTTTAGAGGTAAAACAAGAAGATAATGAAATTTTTATCTGTCAGAAAAAATATCTTGATGATTTACTTGAGAAGTTTAATATGAAAAATTGCAATCCTGTGCAAAATCCAATGGGTACGAATATGAAGCTATCATTGGATGATGGAGAAGAAAAAATTGATTCGAGTTTGTACAGAAGCCTGATTGGGAGTTTACTCTATAATGGTAACAGTAGACCGGATATTATATATGCGACATCTTTGTTATCAAGATTTATGCAAAGCCCAAGTAAAATTTATTGGGGAGCGGCGAAAAGGATATTGAGATACTTGAAAGGAACAAGAGACCACGGACTGTGGTATACTAACGCTAACAATTTTTATTTTTTTGGTTGTTCTGATAGTGATTGGGCAGGTTCGGTAGATGATTGACGAAGCACGAGCGAGTTCGTCTTCAATTTTGGTGCAGGAGCAATATGTTGGTCTTCCAAAAAACAGCAGTCGACAGCTCTATCATCTTCTGAAGCCGAATACATAGCGGTTACGACTGCTACATGTCAAGCAATCTGGATGCGGCGAATCTTAACAGATTTGAAGTACGAGCAAAAAGATCCAACTGTAATTTATTGCGATAATCAATCGACTATCGCAATGGCGAAAAATCTAGTTCATCACAGCCGAACCAAACACATCGAACTGCGACATCATTTTATTCGTGAACAGATCGCTAACGGTCAAGTCGAGTTGATACACTGCTCTACCGAAGAACAGATGGCCGATATTTTTACAAAGCCGCTACCATTGGAAAAATTCATATTTTGCCGAGAGAAGATCGGTGTGAAGAACATTAGCATAATGGGGGAGTGTTAGAGATAATGCTAATTAGTTAGAATTAGATTATCTAAGATATTTGGTTGTTTAAATTTTGATAAAGACAAATCTAATTAGATAGGATATCTAATTGGAATAGGATTTTGTGTAATAATATATAAATAGATAGGTCGGGCTATTATGATTGTCAATGAAGCTGGAGTCGCCTTAATTAATTAGTGAGGCCAAAGAAAGACGTGAGGACATGAAGTTATTTTTTCAATAAAGACAAGTTTAGTTTGCTTCCACCAAAACGTACCAGATTTTTTATTATTTGTCTTTCTCTCTTCTCTTTTCCATTCTATTTTTGTGGAGATTCCTATATACCATAACAAGTATATAGAAAATATTTGTTGGAGGCCCATCACCGTAACACCGGGCTCACGGCGGCCGGCGCACGAGCTGTGCACCGGTAGGTGCAGTGCGGAGCAGGGCAGCGCTGCACCGGGTCCAGGCGGACGGGCGCACGGCCGGTGCACGAGCTGTGCACTGGGCACCGCTCGCGCCCGCCCATGCGCGTGGAGCGCGCGCGCGAGTGGGTCGGGCCGTGTTGGCTCCTGCACCCGTGGACGCGTGGAGCCGCGCTGCAGGCTGGGCTCGGGAGGAGTGGCGCGGCACCTGCGCGCCACGTGGCCGTGTCGGAGCGGGGTCGGTCCGACCCTCCTTGGATCGGATCCGGTGCAAGGGGGGGATGGAGATGGATTAGAGAGGGTGTGGTGTGCCTTCTGCTCACTTTAGGGAGTGGATAATCCTATTTAAGGGGGCTTAATGACTTGGAACAACTCTTTTGGACTTCATCTCTCTCTTAGCTGCTAAGAAGTCCGAGAAGCAGCCTTCACACTCTTCTTCTCCACCAAGGAAATCACCATTGTTGGAGCTTGGTCATTTTTGGTTCATTGTTCCACTACGTCGCGTTTTCTTCCAGGAGGTCTCTAGAATAGTAGAAGTGGAATTTTGGGGTGATTTTTGTGAGGTTTTGTTCAAAACTCCAAGACATTCAACTTTTCTATTCAAGAGAAGACCTGATTGGAGCTCTAAGTTAGGTAAATTTAGTGATCTTTGAAGCACTTGTTTTTAGCTTGGGATTCTGAGCAGAGGTTAGTGTTTTTACTCTCCTGGGATGTAGATGTGGAATTTTGAGTTGATTTTTTATGGAAAATTTTCAGGATTTAAAGACCTTCAACTTTTGTATTTGCTGGCACTCCAAATTTTGGCTTTAAGTTAGGTGAATTAAGCCATCTCTGGGACTTTTGTGTACAGGTGAGAATTTTGATCCAGTTTTGAGTCATGTTCAGTGTTTTTACTTCCCAGGACGGTAGGAGTGGAGTCTTGAGCTCAATTTTGTGGGGATTTCACCAGGACTTAAAGCCCTACAATTTTCATGTTGAAGAGAAAGGGTGCTTCTTGCTGCTAACCAAGTAAATTTTACCATCTTTAAGCCTCTATGTGCAGAGTGTAGTTTTGGACAGCATGTAGTAATCTTGGGATATCTTTTTCTCCCCTTAATGAAATGATGAATTTCAAGTTGGGTAATTTTCTAGACTTCAAGAGGAACAATTTGAAACCTTACCCTCGAAATTTGGATAAGAATTGATATACCATCTTTAGTCCTCTTTGCAGTACAATATTGTTGAAAATCTGCATGTAAGTTGGGAATGGCTTATGTAGTTAATTGAGGGTTGGTTATAATTTCGTGGTTAATATTGGTAGTAGAGGTTAACTCAAATGGATAATTGCAATCTTAGAAGCATGATGAACAATTTCTCTTTTGGTTTCAGCCAGTAATTATGTTTAAATTGGGATGTATAACAAGTTGAATTTCAGCTTAGGATTATGTTGGAAATTTGGTACAGTATTGATGAAATGGTAAGATGAGTTTATTTGAAAGAGTAAGTTTGGCTTTTTGTGAACCTCTTGGCATTTCTATGTTATCTGGGAACTTAGAAATAAAGTTTGGGCTATGGTATTAGAGATTCATGAGACATACATAGCAGATTTCGAGTTCTTTCATTATTGGTTCGAGTTGCTGAAATTCTGCGCAACTAGTAATGTTTTTGCTATAACTTTCTATCCGACAGGAGTTTTGAGGCGTTTTCAGGTTTGTTGGAAAACTAAGAACGTGAGGAGTGTGCTCGGCAAAAATCATATTGATCGGTCTTCGGATCAGCAAGCAAACAGTGGGGTGTTGAGCACATCGAAATTGCGGCTTATAAGTCGACTCAACCAAAAGTGCAACCTTGTGTGATGTTTACTATCTATAGTTGCGTTTAGTCATGCTTATATTTAAGTTTCTTGTTGAGAACTATATTGATCATGTGTGAGAACTATTCCTTGACATCTGGACATATAGATAGGCCATATCTCTTTTATTCATCCTATACTATTCATGTTGGAATCAAACTTAGGATAAAAACCTTTTCTTTTTTCTTATACTGTTATTGCTCGGGTTAGAGAGCAGGGATGGGGATAGTATAGCTGTATTGTTGAGTCGGATGGGATAGCACCAAATTATCGACTCGGGTTTTGTTCAGAAACCGCGGATTGAGGGCGGTGGTGCTGATTATTGAGTCGGGTGGGATAGCACCAGATTATCGACTCGGGATTTATTTCGGCAACCGCGAATTGTGGGCGGTTGGGCCGATTAGTATTATGCATCAGTTGGGCTGGGTATTGCATTGTGGATAGAGTGAGTCTCCACTTTGAGCATAGTGTCGACTTTTGCCTGCTTGACTGAGATACTTGGACAGAGCTGTTGGACATGGATTACTTATTGACTCGAGCGAGTCTCTCCCCTCGAGTGCCACTCCGGAGTAGGCGAGACCGGGTTGTTGTACCGGCGATGAGATATGTATCGAGTTGTTGTACCGGGCGATGAGATATGTACCGGGTTGTTGTACCGGGCGATGAGATATGGACCGGGTTGTTGTACCGGCGTTGAGATTGAGCTCTATACCGGGTTGGTGTACAGGTTGTTGAGATTGATTTATATAGGCAAGTCTGGGCCTATACAGGACCATTTGATTGGGTTATACTTTGGCAGTCATCTTTCCATGATGCATATATATATATATATATATATATATATATATATATATATATATATATATATATATATATATATATATATATATATATATATATTTGAGATCATACAGTTGAGGATATCATATAGCTCAGTAGTTATTTTCTATGAGGTATGCATGTGTCTATTTGAGATCATACAGTTGAGGACATTATTGTTACACGAGGGGTAGTGATACATTCATTCATACATACACTTGCTATTATTCAGTTGGCATTGGGTATAGTAGAGTATTTTTCTTCCAGCTTTTATTGTTATTTCTTCTTATCATCTCCTACTTTGCCCTTTCGGTATACCCGGTGGGTTGGTCGGAGGTTCGATGATTTACCCACTGAGAACTGCTTGTTAGTAGTTCTCACACCCGTTGTTGCTCCCAAGTGATCATTTCAGGAGCAGCAACATGGTCAGAGCGCGGCAAGGGAGTCGTGGACTTGATAGAGCTCCACCCTGATCAGTTGGTTAGAGACTGTCCCACAACTTTCTTATTCGCAGTTTTTATTTTTAGACTTTCAGACTACTGTAATTTGGTCTGGCTAGAGCCAGCTCTATGTATTTATGTCAGTCCCAGACTTGTATTTATTTGAGAGTTGTTTGTATATTGGAGTTGTATTTATTTGGGAGTTGTTTGTATATTGGAGTTGTAGTATAGTCATTGCAGCAGTTATGTTTAGGGATGTTGTTGTTGGAGATGTATTTGGGTTACCTTTATTGTACTTGTCCTTTATTTGGAGTTGATTTCTGGTGTACAGTGTTTTATTTTGAGAGTTGTTCTTTGACTTGTAATATGTTGACCTTTTTGGAGTTGGACTTGTTCTGGTTGGAGTCGACATTGTGGGTTCAGTTTTGTAGTTGTTGTGGAGTTTTCTTTTGTTCAGAGAGGCGTTGTTGTATTCTTGTTGTTGAGGGAGTTTTGATGGAGAGTTATTGTTTGATATTGGGTTGTACTTAGGTGTTGGACTTGTTCATCTTGGGAGTTGTTGTTGCATCTTTGTTGTTTGAGTTGTTTTTATTTATATACTGTTAGTCTGTGATTTATTTCCTGCTCTATACCACTTTTTGTGGTTTCACTCACTCTTAGGTACTTTATCGGGTTGTCTGAGTTGTTGTATCGCTTCGTATACGTGAAAAATACTGCATATACGGCGGATCTATTTCCGAACTCAGGTTCTGGTTTACACTCGGGTCGTGACAGATCAAGTTGGTATTAGAGCTTAGGGAATAGGTCATTTTGGGACTCAGAAAACCCTAGGCTGTTGTGTCACGCCTCGGGGTCGAAACTGCGACCCGGGCTCGCCAACAGATCCGCCGCCTATGCAAACCCCGCATAGGCGAAGCGTCCTTGTCACGCCCCGGAGGTCTAAGGTTAAGCGGAAAAGTGTATATATATATTTTTTCTTTTAAATAATGACCTCTCTACTGGTGCGTGTCAGACCGCCGCATATACAAATTCACTCCTCAATCGGGAGGAGTCTCCTTTGTATATGCACGGCGTCCCGTTTACAATATCAACCATTAACCATACAGTCATCAATTACAGAGCAGGGAATAATTAACTACGGGTTTTGCAAACGGTGTCCACCCGACACCCAATTTTTGAAAACATTTACACATTCAAACCAAAGCGGCTACATCTTTTTGGAAAGGATAAAACCAGAGGTTTACAAAATCTGTGCCCACGCGGCACTCTATTTTGGAAAGCATTTTCGCAACCATTTCGTTTGGTATTAAAACATGCCGCACACAAATCCATAGAAATATGTCCAATCCACAGTGCTAACTATTTAACTACTCAACATTCAACATGATCCACAGTTTTGCAAATTAAACTAATAGTTAAACTGAAAAAAAATGAGATAACCCAAAAGAACAAAAGTAGAAAGCCCCCTACGGCTAATGTCCTCTCGACGCAGTCTCACCGCCATCCCGGCTACTACACCTAGTCAGACCTGTCACGGAGTGGGTAAAGTTAGTGACAAATAAAGTAGATGATTTAACAATTAACATTAATTTTAAAACAAACCGATTGCACCGGGAACTTTCGCTTTTCCCTCTCATAGTCTAGATCACCTGTTTTAATTCCAATTAGTACCTGTCGGGGAGTCGACGATCTCCCCTCGTGCACACTTACTTTACTCACGTGATGCTTTTAACCCCATTCACGGTGCTAGTGCGGCACCTTTAGCTGGCGTGAAGGGGTCCCCACCCTACACACGTGGGGCACACGGGTCGTTCAGACCACTTCTCTGGAAAAGTACACCCATGCGGAGGCCAATCCGCCTGTGTACGTGCAGCATCCAAAAACCGGGTTGCCCAAATCGGCGTGTATGAAACACCGCGACCTCGGTCGCCACAAATAATCATGTAAAGTAAAATACATTCATGCGAAAGGTTTAACAGTTCATCTACTTTATTAGACAGGTTAATAAGCTTTCTATGATGACATGGTGCACTTACTGCACTCGTTGCACTTTTGGCAAGGGTACCCACCTGGTTGCGGGAAGATCGGGACACTTGGATCTTTCGCACACTCCCGCTGCGCACCTGGACCTAAAAAGTCCGCAAAGGAAAACTATCATCAAAACCACGCACTAACATCGTGAACGGAAGTCCGAAAATATCAACTTGAAGAAAACCCAAAAAACGGCATATTCACGACACCCGACGGGTCCCCGCGCGGACGCCGCCGCCCGCCGATGCCTCGCGCGGCCTGAAACCGCGCGGCGTGCATCCGCGGGCGGCGCCCGTGAGGCGCCCGTCCACCCCGCGGCGTCATCGCCCGCGGGGATTGCCCGCGCGGCGCCCGCGAGGATTGCCCGCGCGACGCCCGCGGGTGCTGCCCGCGCGACGCCCGCGGGTGCGGGCCCGCGCGGCGCCCGCGGGTGCATGCCCGCAGGCGGCGCCGCGCGGCGCCCTCCCGCCCGCGAGCGCCCCGCGCGACCCGAGGCTGCGCGGTAAGCGCCCGCGGGCGGCGCCGACGCGGCGCCCGCGCCTTCGCGGTGTCCGCCCGCGCGGTGTCCTAGCGGCACCGCGCGTCTCCCCCGCCCACGCGGTGCCCTAGCGGCACCGCGCGTCGTCTGCCCGCCCGCGTCGTGCCCTAGTTTGCGCGGCGATGGCGGCGGCCGGCGGAGTTGACGGAGACGGAGAAGGAGACGACAACAACAAAACCAAAAATACAAAAAGAAAACCCCAAAAACGCTACGAACGAAAAATCACTCACCGGATAATCCGACGGGGGAGTCGACCGATCGCGTTCTTGTCTCCGGTACGTTGTTCGGGGTGATCGGACTCCTCCGTCTCCTTCCTCTTTCTTTCTTTCTTTCCTCCGGTTAGGGTTCCGCCTTTTCCTTCTCTTTTCCTCTCGCGTTATCTCCGGCTAGGGTTTCTCTTTTTGCGAAAAGTGGGATTTTTCCTTTCGTACGTATAATTAAATCCCTACTTTTAATTTTCTATCACCGATTAATTAATTACTTAATTAATTAATCCCATGGGATAATCCAAAATTTTTCGAAAAGCGTGCAGGATATTTTGCACGGATTCCGATGCGCGCTCAAAACACCGTAACTTTAGAAACCCTTTTTCGGGAGATCCTTACTGTCACGCCCCGGCGTCGAAACTGCGACCCGGGCTCGCCAACAGATCCGCCGCCCATACGGGAAGCCCCGTATAGACGAAGCGACTAACCTGCAAAAGATCAACTATACTATACAGATATCAGAGCTGAAAGTAAAACTGCTAGAAAAAAACTAAGTGAACAACTACAACTCTCAAATAGTACAATCCAACCTCACCAAAATACAGAAATCTCTCGAGCAGTAAAATAAATACAACTCTATACCTCATTACAAAGTTCTCTCAACATGAACTCTCAAAAGTAATAAGGGTACATCTACTCTCAGGACGACGACTGGTAGGGATCTAGCTCGCGACTCCCTTACCTCGATCAAAAGAAGCAGCAACAGGAGCAACTGGAACAGGAGTAGAAGTCCCTGTGGGAAAAGGCACCACGACGGGTGTGAGAACTACGTCCCAAGTAGTTCTCAGTGGGTGCCGCCAACAAGCCCGACGGTCTGCCCACTAAGTCTACTAGAGGCATAAAGTAACAATAATAATACTGAAATGAAAGGGCTGGAAAAGTAACTCTAAAGCTACTATGCCTCTATCTAGATGCTCAAGAAAATGAAACAGATGGAAACATGATGCATCTACTAACCCACACAGTACAGTCACCCAATCTACACTGACTGCCGCATAGGGTCCAGTCAAACCTGCGCCTACCTACTGCCGTGACATCCCGGAGGACCGGACTTACGTAGGGCGTCCGTGGCTGCCACTAACTGGCCCAGCCAGAGGGACTGCGTCCGTAACTGCCACTAACTGGCCCAGTCAGAGGGACGGCGTCGACAAGTCGCGATACAAAAGTAACAAATCCACCCCAGGCGTGGCTCTCGAGGGGAGCGACCCCATCGAGGAAGAAGGTATCCGCGCACTCTGTCGAGCTCAAAGTGGCACTGCAGGCTATAGTCAAAATCCACGCTCACGCACTGAACGGAAAGACTCAATCCTCAAACATCTCGCACAACAGTCGGAGCACTCTCGACGACTCAGCTGATCAGCTCACGCGAAACACGAGACACAAGCCTCTCCAATAACTCACAGCACAAGACGCACTGGCTGGAGATACTCCACAGCCAGGATCGACCCACAACAGAACACTAAACTCACAGGAAAGACCGACACCATAAGGGTTCGAAACCCGGTAGGCCGGTGCTTAGAACCCTATCAAACAAGAACAGACTCTAGGCTCCGCCTATCGAAGTTTCCGCCCCCTTATAGTTCGGGGACACAACAACCTCAGTACAACACGCAGAAGACACCAACTAGGGCCCGAAAGTCCCGGGAGACCTACACCTACAACCCTATCAAACAAGAACAGGTTCCAGGCTCGGCCCCCGCGGCTTCCGTCCCGACAAAGGAACGACCCCCCTAGAACCCAGACCACTCGAATCCTTTCGAGTGGGGAGATTATAAGAAACAGGTGACATTTGTTATTGAAAACCATTTTGATCTGGAAGAAATCCATATTTAATGATTTTAGTTCTTTTTAGAAAAACAGTTAGAAAACAAGTGTTATACCCAAACCCCGAAGGGCTGATGCCTTTGTCCAATCAAACAAGAACAGACTCCAGCGGCCCTTCGATGCTTGGAAGAAGCATTGGTAGACTAAAATCATGAGTATGTCGAAAAGGGTTCCAGGTTCTAGGTCCGGCTAACACAAGTAAACTACTGCCACTAACACAGTTGCGACAACCCAAACAGGGGGAAAAACAAGACCTCCCGGGACCACCGTTTACCCCAAACGGTTCCCGGTACAGACAAGCGATCCACTACATCTACCAGACTCCACTCTGCTCCCAAGCACGAGTGCAAATGCATCCCACACTAAAAAGAAGTCCCGACCGCTCGGCCCACTACCCGGGCGAGGATAACACTAAGTCCAGGAATGAAACATAAAGTGTGGATGTCTAAACATAAAGAACCCTAGCCCAAGTGAGGGTTTTCTACTGGTCTGGTTACACATGCAACATATGGCGGGGGTGCTAGGTCAGGTTCCAAGATAATAAATATTTAACAGGTAGAAGGAAGCAGAAGAGATCATCAGATAATTACAAAGAATATTAACATTCACATTCTAGCATGCTACCCAGTCCAAACACTATCATGCATGATTCTATATCAATAGAATTAGAGCACAGTCCATAGATCCTGAAAGCAAAGCCACCCACCTGAAGGTGCTAACTGTTCGGGGTCACACAGCTGAGAGAACCATAAAAACAGCAACTCTTATGTCCAACAGGTCCAGTACAGTCCACAATCCCTCCTGGGTACAACAAAAGGCTACAGTTACACTTAAATCCCAAAAATCTGCCCAAAAACACACGCTGAATTTTCAGCTGCAAAGAAGTCAATATTTCACCTGCTGAAAGTGCTCAATAAATTCCAAATAAAATATCCCTACGTTCTACGCGTCGATAGCTTCGAAACAAGTACCTGCACGCCCAAATCGGAGTCCCGTAGGCCAAGATATAAATTCCACAATACGGGCGCGCGAAAACATACAACCACATAACTGTAAAATCTTGCACAGATAAAGAGGAAGATGTATACCTTCGGGAAGGCCTCAAGAAATTCCAAAAAAAATACCACAATGATCCTCGCGTCGAGTAGATGAAAAAAGTCTATAAGAACGTCTCAATCCAATGCCCGGTTGCGGAGATAAAATTCCATCAATCTGCTGCCCTAAAAAATCCACACAGCAAACAAGGTCCTCAGAGAGCAAGGTAGAACTCCTCGAAAAACGCGAAACCAGAAAATGTGCGAGAAACCATAATCGTAGCCTCACCTGTTGCGAATCCAACGGCGAAGAAATCGCTCAAAAAGATGGTCGGAGTAGGCCGGGGGAGCTCGTACACCGAAGAGCGACGGAAGAAGCACCGAAGAAAGAGCGTCGCGCCGCGCCAAGAAAATGAGAATCTCGAAAAGCGTGCCCCCAAAAATCCCCAAACTCTGCAGATGGAAGCTACACAGCGAGGGGAACAACTTTGCTGAGGACCTCCCGTCGGTTTGAAGCTCGGAAGTGGAAGAAAAGAGGAGGAAGAAGCAGCTCGGATCGTTTAAATAGGCCCAGAAAACAAATCAAATAATGACGGATGAGTCCTATTTTCCGGGCGCCCGAAAGATTCGGGCTGCTACAGTGTTGGGCCCGGCCCAACACTGTGCAGGCCCGAATCCCCCACGGGCCTCCACGTCGCCCACAAAACAGCGCACAGCCGTGCGGGGCCACCCAGCGGGCGACACGTGGCCCAATGAGGAGTCGAAACGTGGCGGCTCCCCGGTCAACTCGCGCCTGACGCGCCCACGTGCGCGCGCCAGCGCCGCCTGCGCACTGTCATAGGCACGCGCCCCGAGGTGCTCCCAGCCTGCTTTATGGACCGAGCGTGCAACACCGGACCAACCGCACGCCGCCACGTGTCCACCCTCCGGTCCACCGTACACCGCGCTTTTCCCCGTGGACCGCGCCTGCTGCGCCGGCCAACCGGGAGCCGCCACGTGGCCCTCGCCCGGTGCACGCCTCCGCGGTGGACCGCGCACCTGCCTGCGCCAGCCCGCGCGCCTGCACCGCCGCGCTCCGCCGCTGCCGCCGCTGCCCGCCGCCGCCGCCCCTGCCCGCCGGCCGCCGGAACAGTACCAAGCTGCCTCGAAAATCGTGCGCGACATCTGGGCTCCGAAAAATGCAAATAAATAGTCTATTTTCACCGTTTTCGCGCGCTGAATCCAAATCCGATGTCCGTTTCTCCAAATTCTCAACCGAAATTTTGCCGAAGGCCCCCGGAAAGCCCACTTGATCCGATTTTCGCGCCGGGTCCATTTCAAAAATCCGGTTTGCCAAATTCCATCTCTAAAAATTCCAGAAGGCATCCGGAGAGGTGATCTTTTATCCAAACTTCGCCCTGAGTCCAAATTTGACATCCGCGTCGCGCGAAATCACTTCTAACACTCAACGGGTCCTCCAAATACTCTCGTGATCCATAATTAAGCCCGAAGTCCACCACTTGTGTCTAAATTGCGCACAAACACCCCCAAAACACCACACAAGCCTTCGAAAGCTGCCAAACAACCAGAAAACTCCCCCGCGGGGAAACCAGGTCCTCACACTTACATCGAATTTCCGATCCGATCGCACCGTCGGTCATCATTTTTTGAGCCCTTTTACAGAAAAATACTCATGCAACGCACCGACCGACTTACAGAAACTCGATAATTCTAGTCTACTAAAAGGAGTATTTTATTAACAGGTGAGTCACAATGTAATAACCGCGGGTTTATTTTCTTTTTGGTCTTCCCTTTGATTTTTTTTGAACCGCTTTTCGACTAAGGGGTCCGGGTGTGATTTATTTTTTTTCTTTGTCTCTGGGCAGATCGTCGGGGCTCGCGGGTATTTTTGGATAATAAAGCCCGCGAAATGGAGACCGGCGGCGCGATCGGATCTGATTTTCGACCCCGGAATCTCCCGGAATAATTTTCTGAAGTTTGTTAGCCGTTTAGGCGTTCAGCACGTTTTTTTTTTTTTTTTTTTGAGGTAAACCAGACCCGGGTTCAATTTCTTTTAATTGGGGATTTAGGTTTTCTTTTCTTTCCCCCACTCCGCTTCGGACCGACTGTTTTAATTTTGTGTGGGATGACTTAGGTTATTTTCCACTCTTCTTATCCCGTACTTTAGTTCCCCTTTCGAGTGCGAGCGAGAAAACCTTTCTTTCCGAACCTCGGCGTTCTTGCAAGGCGGCGTGAGGAACCGAGGAGCGCGACGAGGAGAAGGAAGGGACCATCGCTCTCCCCACGAAGCCCGGCAAGCGAGCGTGGCACGATCCTCTCCTCTTCCTCCCTCTTCATCGGCGAACCGGAGGCTCGTAGTTTCGGTGAGTTTAAATTGTTACCTAGGGTTTTCCTTCGGATCATCGCATGGGGGGGGGGGGGGGGGACGGAGTACCCCGGTCGGCCGCACCGCCGCCGTCGCGAGGCGCCCGATGCGCGCAGGGCTAGGTCGCCCGTGCGTGCGCGTTGGGCACCCGCGCGGAGCCTGGGCGCCGCGCGGGGCCGCCCGTGCGTGCGGGCTGGGCACCCGCGCGGGGCCTGGGCGCCGCGCGGGGCCGCCCGTGCGTGCGGACTGGGCGCCCGCGCGGGGCCGGGGCGCCGCGCGGGGCCGCCCGTGCGTGCGGGCTGGGCGCCCGCGTGGGGCCGGGACGCCGCGCGGGGCCGCCCGTGCGTGCGGACTGGGCACCCACGCGGGGGGCCAGGCACCGAACAGGGCCGCCGCTGTTAGGGAGCCGTGCGGGTCTCACACCGCACGGGGCTCTGATACGCGTGCGGCCAGCGCGGCAGCGCGGAGTCACCGCCGCCACGGGTTCCAACTCGGCCGCCGCCACCGCCGTCGGGCCCGAGAGCCCCGTTCCGCGACGGGATCCGGACAGTCTTTTATTTTCCTTGTTTTATGTTTGGTGGGTACTGACTTCTTCCCGGGGGACTTTGTAGTTTCGGGAAGCGCACCGGGACACGGGGGAGTAGCGCTTTGATCATCGCACGTAGAGGTGGGTTCTATTTTTAAGTCTTAGCATTTTATTCTATCATATTGGACGGGGTCAATCATATGTGTACTTGGGTTAAATATTGATGGGTGATAGACATTACATGTTTAATTGCGCTGACTCTTAAAAATTCTATGGATCTCGTACTTGGGTTAAACATTGTAGGAAGGCATCAATTAATCGCTTATGGTTTACGGTTCTTATGCTTGGATATATATATTGTTTCATATGGGTCTCATGCATGGATATGTATATATTGTTTCACATGGCTCACATACGTGTATATATATGTTGTTTCATATATTGTTTCATATGGTTCTCATGCATGGATATGTATATATTATTTCGCGGTTACTGTGCTCGAGGCTGCAACACGCGCACCCGCGATTTGGCCACCGCGAAGGGTGCGCTTTTCTGGAAAAGCGGTCTATGACCCGTGTATACCCACGAGGTGACGTAGTGGGGCCCCTTATTAGTTGTGGGGTTTGAGGCGCCGAGGTGCGAGCGGTGCGACCCGTCGGTTTAGTTGTCCGACGTGGTCGGGTTTCTGCAGGTACGGTATGGGCCGTCGGTTTAGTTGTCCGACGTGGCCGGGTATTGCAGGATACAGGTGTACAGGTTATCGTTTCCCTCTTGAGAGGGTGGTTGCTCCGGTTGTCTTCACGGTTTGCTTTATTATATTTTCCTGCTCTACTATTATTCGTCACTGACTTCCCACTTCGTGACAGGGTCCAGACGGGGGGAGAGGTAGGCGACGGTGAGGACGGGGCAGGAGCTTCTGGGTCGCTGGGGACCCTGGACTGTATTTCTTCTTTCATCCTTACATTTCATTTACATTGTAGTTATTTGTGAGGTTCTCGATACCCTCGTGGGGTCGGCGTGGATGTCGGTATGGTTTACATTTAGTTGTCCTCTTATGCATTTATTCTTCCTTTTATTTCTGTTGGCCGTTTGGAAAAGAAAAAGCAAAACCAAAGAAAAGATTGCGAAAACCGTTTTTAAAATTTAAGTGCCTTGTGGGCACTGATTTCAAAACCCTGTGGATTTATGGATTGCGAAAATGAATTTCAAAACTCGGGTGTCGTGTGGGCACTGTTTTCAAAACCCTGTGGATTTATGCTGGTTTCGAAACGTGTTTTCAAAATTTGAGTGCCGGGTAGGCGCTTTTTCAACGACTGTGGATTTATCCTTTCAAATTGATCGGCCATGCGTTTTAATAAATTATGGTACTAGTTGTATGTTAGGGACTGCTGTGATCGAATGGTTGATTGTGTTGGAACTTGTACTAAAAGCCACGCCGTGCATATACAGAGGAGACTCTGTCCGTTTGCAGAGAGATTCTGTATATGCGGCGGGTCTGGGCATGCGCCGGGGGAAGGGGGTTATCAAAAAAAAAAAAAAAAAAAATTTATACGTCAAATGTTCGACTTTTGTGAACCGTTTCCGCTAAAACAAACCCCCGGGGCGTGACACACAATTACAAGTAAAAGCCGTATCACTACAGTCCTACCTGCAAGAAAGGGGCTACAGCTAAACAGATATCAGAGCTATCAATAAAAGTGCTGTAAAACTAAAACCAACCATATGTACAACTGGAATAATGATACAATATCCATCTCCCTTAAATGATAATCATGCAATATCCTCAAATACAATAAACCAGAACTCAACAGGGTGGTAACCTGAAAATAATACATCAGTGTATAGGCTCTCAGTACAAGTCATATCCTCACTACAATAATCTCTCAAAAGTGGAAACGAAATAATCTACTGACTGTACTCAGAATCTCCAATGTAGGGGTACCGCTACTCTCCACAGACGGGTAGGGATCTAGCTCGCGACTCCCTCGCCTCGCATAACAACCGCAGAATCAGCAACACCTGCTAAGACTCTGCAAAATAAAGAAGAGGAAAGAAAAAGGAGGGGGAGAACCCCCAATGGGTGTGAGAACTACACAAAAAGGGAGTTCTCAGTGGGTACCACCGCCAAGTCCGACGATCTACCCACGAAGTCTACTAGAGGCAAACGATAACGAAGCAGTAAAAACTAAATAAGAAAGCTGGAGATACTCTACAGCTACCATGCCTCTATCTAAATGCTCGAAAGGAGGAAAAACCAATGAAAGGTATGCAAGCACTTGCACCCGAGGTGCACAATCGACCCAATCGAGCTGACTGCCACATCTGGTCCAGTCTAGCCTGCGCCTCCCTAGTGTATCAACGTAGGGTGTCCAACTGGACTAATTTGCTATCGAATAGTGGCACATGCAGGCTGTAATATCACAGTTTTCATGTAACATTTTACCCTCCTGCTAATAAGTTTAAGTTATGGGAAATTGAATTAACGGGTTTACTTAAGTTGATAATCTTGAGGTGCGGGTATTTTTCTGTGATAGAGCTCGAAAAACGGTGAACGGCGTTGCGACCGGATCCGGATTCCGACTTACGGATCCCCCAGAAAGGGGTTGTTAGGATCGCGGTAACCGGGATGCGCATCGAAATCCGTGCAAGTGATCGTGCATGCTTTTCGAGGAGATAAGGAATTATATCTAACGAATTATCTCTAAGGAATAATTAAATAATAAATAAAGATTTAATACCCGATGTGGATTTCGACGGTACGTACCAAGAAACAGAATTTACTTCTCCCGAAAAAGAAACCCTAGCCGGAGAGAAAAGAAAGAAAGAGGAAAAAAGACGAAATCCTAACCGGAAGAAAAAGAGAAGAAAGAAGGAGAAAGCGGAGGGACCCGATCATCCCCGACGAACGTGCCGGAGCCGGGAGCGTGAACGGATCGCCTTCTCCGACGAATTGCGATAAGCGATGTGTCTTTTCGGTTTTCGTTTTGGAGTTTTGTTGTCGTCGTTTTGGGTTGCCATTTTTGTTACCCTTACCGCCGCCGTCGCCACCGCTGCAAAGCCCTAGGGCGCCGCCGCCGCGAAGCCTTAGGGCGCCGCAGCCGCCGCAAGGCCCTAGGGCACTGCCGCCGCATCACGGGCATGCGCCGCGCAGGGCTGGTGCCCGCACGGCCGCGGCGTGCAGCCGCGCCGCGCGGGACTGGCGCCCGCGCGGCCGCGGCATGCGCCGCGCGGGGCCGGTGCCCATGCTACCGCAAGGCATGCAACGACGCGGGGGGTGGCCACGTCGCCCATCGCACGTCGTCGCCACCGCCGTGCTGAGTCGTTGCTAGTGTTTTTGGGTTTTGGACTCTGTTTACTTACAGATTATGTTTCAGATCTAATCGCGGTTCTTTTGGGGACTATTTTTAGGTCCGAGTGCCGATTGTGAGCGTGGTTCGGTCTCAGGTGTTCCGGTCAGCACATTCGAGGTGGGTACCTTTTGGTGTTTTCGGTATAATGTCGTTCCCGTGTATTTTGGATGATAAAGTAGATGTTTTGGTAAACTGTCTAACCCCATTGCATGTAAATCTCGTTTACTATTCTAACTGAGGCGGCTGAGGTCGCAGTATCATTTTATTATTCTAACTGAGGCGGCTGAGGTCGCTGTATCATTTTATTATTCTAACTGAGGCGGCTGAGGTCGTAGTATCGTTTATATGCTCATATTGCTTACACGCACACCGACGGTTTGGCCACCGCACAGTGCGTATTTTTCCGGAAAGATGGTAAGGATTACCCGTGTACCCCACGACTAGCGATGATGGGGACCCCTCAAGGAGAGGCGGCTGCTACTTGGGCGGTCGAGGGGTTGGTGGCACCAAGAAAATGAGTACGATATTTGGGGTTGGGGCCCAACTCGTTTTAATTCTGGGGTAGGAGCCCAGCGTGTTTGTGACAGGGATTTAGTGACTCATGAGGGGAAAGTGAATGCTCTGGTGTATCGGTTTGTCCTTTTAGTTATTGCATTTACTGTTTATATCTACTTTATCAGTCACTGACTACCCACGCTGTGACAGGTCCGAGCAGGGGTGGGAACCGGGACGACGGTGAGGCATCGGTTAGAGGACCCTAGCCCTTGAGGCTATTAAACTTACTATTTTATGGTTATCTTTTATTGTGTTTGGTTAGTCTAGCTGTGATTACTTGTGCATGGTTTGTCGTGGATGTTGGATTGAGGACTTAGTGTAGGAATATCTACTTAGATATGTGAATCTTAAGATGTGTGGATGCGGCTCGTTTTTAAATACAAACATGGTTTCAAAAGCATTTTCAAACCAAGTGTCGTGTGGGCACTGATTTCAAAACCTGTGAATTTATCCTTTCAAGCAAGGTGGCCGCGTAAAAGAGATTGCGAAAATATTTTGTAAAATCGGGTGTCGAGTGGACACCAACTTTCAAACCTATTGGTTTATGTTGTAGTTTCAATATGATAAATATGACTGTATGGTTAAGTGTAGTCTCTCCTTATTGTCGTTTAATGATTGTATGGTTAAAGTATTTGTTGTGCTCGGAACGCCGTACATATACAAAGGAGGCTCCGCCCGTTTGGGGAGTGAATTTGTATATGTGGCGGGTCTGGTGCGCACCGGAGGCGAGGTTCATTTAAAGAAAAAAAAAATGGATACATTTTCCGCTCTTTTAGAACCTCCGGGGCGTGACAACGCGGGCCTAATAAAATATCCAAAAACACAAATCAACAATTTACCCCCCAAGCTGGCAAATTCAGTGGTCCCGACTACCGTACCAAAAACCCCTTCTATCCCCAAAATAGAAACCGACGAAAGGCTGCGTGTCCAAAAATCCCTCCGGTAGCAAAAACCGTACTTCCGACGCGATCCGACTATCGACGAGGCAATTGACGGAAAACGGGTTCGAATCGTTGCCTTGACGAAGTCCGCGACGAAAAACAACCGAGCGGAGGCTCATCTGATGAAAAACGAAAACAACTGCGTCGAGCGAACTACACCGTCAAGCGGACTGCGCCGTCAAGCGGACTGCACCGTCAGGCCAAAAACTGTCGACGAAAATGCCAAGTAAAACCATCAAGGAAAATCTGTCAAGCCAAAACCATTGACGAAAACACCAAGTAAACTGTCAAACAAAAACTGTCAAGCCCAAACCGTCGAGCAAAATCGTCGACGAAAACGCCAAGTAAATCGTCAAACAAAATCTGTCAAGCCAAAACCGTCGAGCAAAACCGTCGACGGCAGCACCTCGACCCATGTGGACATAGCGGCGGCGCGGCAGCCCCGCGTGGGCATGGCGGCGACCCGGCAGCCCCGCGAGGGCCCAGCCCGCGCGGGCACAGCAGCGGCACGGCAACCCCGCACGGGCCCAGCCCCAAGCTGGCACGGCAGCGGCGCGGCAGCCCCGCGCGGGCACGCGCTAGCAGTGCGCGCGGGCGCAAGCAGCGGCTGTCACGCCCCGGAGGTTCTAAAAGAGCGGACAACGTACCCTTTTTTTTTCTTTTGTATTTAAAATGAACCTCGCCTCCGGTGCGTACTAGACCCGCCGCATATACAAATTCACTCCCCAAACGGGCGGAGTCTCCTTTGTATATGCACGGCGTTCCCAGCAAGACAAACACTTTAACCATTCCAACCATGACAGACAAAGAGGAGAGATTACATTTAATTATACAGTCACCGCTATCACATACAGACTATAGCATAAACCCATGGGTTTGAAAATCGGTGTCCACTCGACACCCAGTTTTTTCAAAACGTTTTCGAAAACTCTTTAAAGCAGCCATTAACTTGAAAGGATAAATCCACGGGTTTTGAAATCGGTGCCCACATGGCACCTGTTTTGAAAACACTTTTGAAACCGAGTTTGCATTTGAAAACGAGCCGCAATTACACATCCTAACAATCACCAATTATAGAACATACTCCCACACAAAATCCTCATTCCAACATCCATCAGAAACCACAGAAGTAAATCACAGTTTAACTAACCAACAGTATAAAGAGATAACCAAAGAAAGACGTATCGTTCACTAGCCCTCATGGCTAGGGTCCTCTAACTGATGCCTCACCGTCGTCCCGGTTCCCACCCCTGCTCGGACCTGTCACAGTGTGGGTAGTCAGTGACTGATAAAGTAGGAAACATATAAGTAAATGCAATAACTGTAAAGAACACACCGAATCAGCGGAGCATTTACTTTCCCCCCCTCATGTATCGCTAAATTCCTGTCGAATGTCACACTGGGCACCTACCCCAGCTTTTAGAATACTTTGGGCCCCAACCCCAATACCGTACTCATCTTCTTGGTGCCACCAACCCCTCGACTGCCCAAGTAGCAGCCGCCTCTCCTTGAGGGGTCCCCACCATCACAAGTATGGGGTACATGGGTAAAAACTAACCATCTTTTCGGAAATATACACCTTGTGCGGTGGCCAAACCGCCGGTGTGCGTGTAAGCAATATGAGTGTAAGAACAATGTTGCGACCTCAGCCGCTCTGGTCAGAATCATAGAACGATCTTGCGACCGCAGCCGCCTCGAATAAAATAATAAGTGGGATTCACATGCTATGGGGTTAGTCAATTTACCAAAAACATCTACTTTATCAAACCGAATATTCGGGAACGACTCTACACCGGTAATAACCAAAAGTACCCACCTCGATTGTACGGACCTGAACAACGAAGACCGAACCTTGCTCCTTGTCGGCACTCGGACCTAAAAATAGTCCCCAAAAGAGCCGCGGTCAGATCAGAAATATAACGACAGATAAACCGAGCCCAAAAACTCAAAAACACTAATGACAACTCGACATAGTGGTGGCGCCCACGCGCAACGAGTGATGCGGCCACTCCCGTGGCGTTGCGGGCCATGCGGCCGCTTGGACACCCGCCCCGCGCGGCACTTGCTGCGACCGCGCGGGCCCTAGCCCCGCGTGGCGCAAGCGGCGGCCACGCGGGCACCCGCCCCGGGCGGTACATGCCACAGTCGCGCGGGCGGCCGCCCGCGCCGCGCTTGCCACGGCCGCGCGGGCCCTAGCCCCGCGCGGCGCAAGCTGCGGCCGCGCGGGCGCCGGCCCCGCGCGGCGCGCGTCGCAGCCGCGCATGTGCCCGCCCGCGAGGCGCTTGCCGCGGCCGCGCCGGCCCCCGCACGGCACTAGCTGCGGCCGCGCGGGCACCGGCCCCGCGCGGCACTTGCCACGGCCGCGCGGGCGCCGGCCCCGCGCGGCACTTGCCACGGCGGCGCGGGGGACCTTGCCCCGCGCGGCGCAAGCTGCGGCCACGCGGGCGACGGCCCCGCGCGGCGCTTGCCGTGGCTGCGCAGGCACCGGCCCCGCGCGGCTCGTGCCTCAGCCGCGCAGGTGCCCGCCCGCGCGGCCCTTGTTGCGGCCGTGCGGCACGGCTTCATGCCGCGGCCGCGCGGTCGCCGTCCCCGCGCGGCGCACGCCGCGGCCGTGTGGGCGCTAGCACCGCGCGGCGCGGCCATGATGCGACGGCGATGCCCTAGGGCCGTACCATGGCGACGATGCCCTAGGGCCGTGCAGCGGCAACGAGTAGGGTAGCAAAACGGCTAACCCGAAGATGACGCATAAAACGAAAACGAAAACCGAGCGAAGCTAAACCGAAAATAAATCTCGCTTACCGCAACTCATCGGAGACGTAGATCCGTTCACGCTCCCGGCTTCGGCACGTTCGTCGGGAGGGTCGGGTCCTTCCGCTTTCTCATTCTCTCCTCTCTTTTCCTTTCGGTTAGGGTTCCGCCTTTTCTTTTTCGTTTGCTCGTTCTTTTCTCTCCGGCTACGGTTTCTTTTTTCCTTTCTTTCGGGAGAAGTCAAAAATCATTTTAATATACGATAAAAACCATATCGGGTAATTTAAAACTTAAATTAATTAATTCATCAATTAATTAATTCCTCAAAGATAAATCCTTCGGAATAATTCTTTAAAGATAATTCTTTAAAGATAAATCCTTATTTTCTTGAAAAGCGTGCAAGATCACTTACACGGATTTTAATGCACCCCCTGGCTACTGCGATCCTAACCACCCTTTTCTGGGAGTTCCGTAAGTCGGAATCCGGATCCGATCGCACCTCCGTTCTCCGTTTTTCGAGCTCTATCGCAGAAAAATACCCGCACCTCGAGATTACCAACCTAAGTAATCCCGTTAACTCAATTTCTCCAAACATAAACTTTATTTGCAGGAGGTAAAACGTTACAAAAATCTGTTATATTACAACGGCGGTGGCTAGGGCATCCAGCGGCGGCGGCCTGGCAGGGAGCGGCGCGCGCGTGCGGCAGCACCACGTGCCGGCGGCCTGGCAGGGCGCGGCCCTGTGCGGCATGCAAGCACTGCGCGGCGGCGGCGGCCAGAGGATCCAGCGGCAGTGGCGGCTAGGGCATCCAGCAGTGGCGGCCTGGCAGGGCGCGGCACGCGTGTGCGGCAGCACTATGCGGCGGCTGCCCGGTAGGGCGCGGCCCTGTGCGGCATGCCCTAACAGCGCAAGGGCGGCGCGTGGGCGGCAACGTTCCCGGCTGCACACGGGCGGCAGCCCCTGGCTGCGCGCGGGCGGCAGCCCGCCTGGCTGCGCGCGGCGGCAGCACCTCGGCGGCGCGCGGCCTGCGGTGGCGGCGCGCGGCCTGCGGTGACAGCGCGCGGCGGTGGCCGCGCCGGCTCGGCTAGGGCATCAAGCGGCGGCGGCGGCGCCGGCTCAGCTAGGGCATCGAGCGGCGGCAGCGGCTCGGCTAGGGCATCGAGCGGCGACGGTACCTTCACCATCAGCGAACATTCGTTCAAGAACAATACTAACAAAAATTCAAAACCAAATCCTCGGAGAAATCAAACGAATCCTACGTCAAAGTGGACGATCGAAATTGTAGTTATCCAGGTCCCCATGCAGTCTTTCCTCGTGAATCCAATGTGTAAAACACCTGTTGATGGTGTGTCTGGTCCATAGGGTATCTAATGGATATCACAGATGGACCCAATGACGTACTTATAGCTGGTTTGGCCTTCAGCTATATTTGCCAAATTTTAGAAAAGGTTTTGGGCCAAACAGAGGTTGGATTTGGATTCAGCGCGGAAAAACGCTTGAAAACGGCTATTTGCTTGTTTATTTCTGAGTCCAGATGCCCAAAAGGGACTCCCGGAAGTTTTTAGTGATATTTGGTGCATGGGGGGGATCGTGGACCGCCGGCGTGCCACGTGGCAGCCCTTGATTGGCCGGTTTGCATAGGCCCGGCGCAGGACACGTGGCAGGCGCGGGTTGGCCGGCTCCTAGCGCGCGGTCCACGGAGCTTGCACGGCGGTGCATGGACCAGGCGAGGGGACACGTGTCATTACCTGGTTGGTCGGTGCACGCGGCGCGGTCCATGGAACCCAAAAGTGGGTAGGTGGACTGGGTGTACGGGACATGTGGCGGCTTGTGATTGGCAGGCTCACGAGGCGGGCGCACGGGGGCGTGGGCAGCGCCTCGAGGCGCGTGCGTGGTAGGCGGCGCTTGCCCGCGCGCGCGACCCATGACGCGGGTGGGCACGTGGCGCTCGGCTATTTGCGGGCGCCACCTACCCGTTTGACCGGGCGGTGCCACGCGTCGGCACCCAGCGCGCCCCGCACAACTGTTTGCTGTGCAGGACACGTGTCCGTTTCCTTGGTAGCCACGTGGCCGCGGTTGGCGCGCCCCGCACAGCTGTTTGCTGTGTGGGACACGTGTCGGCCCAGGGAAGATTCGGGCGCGATCGGACGGGAGGCCGTCCGACCCCCTGGCGGATTCGGGCGCCCGAAAGTTGGGCCCGAATCCACCACGCCTGACTTGGCGGGCTGGGCCTATAAATAGGCCCCCTTGGGGCACTGTTTTGCCTTTTCTGGGCATTTTCTCACTGTAGAGCCTTCTGAGTTTTTCTTCACCTCATAGAGCAGCATCTACCTGAGGATTCCTGGGTTTTTTCGTGGCACGCATTTTGAGGTTTTCATTTTTACGGCGCGGCACGACGCTCATTCATTTTTGACCTCCTTCGTTGCGTTTCGGTGCGAGGACTCCCCCGGCCTACTCCGACCACCGTTTTTGTCGATTCTTGCGCCGTTGGATTCACGACATGTAGGGCTACGACTTTTGTGTTGAGCTCCCCCTCTTTTCGAGTTTATCTTGGAGTTTCTTGAGCTTTCTTTTGACCCTTTTTCTTGGGCGGGGTTTTGAACAGCGCCACAGTGTTTCGGCGATAACTTTGCGCTCAGGCATCGGATGGAGGCGTGCCTGTAGTTGTTTTGCATCTACACATTGTAAGGAATGTCCTCAAATTTTCCCAGATTTTTCTGAGTTTTTTTCGAAGGTGAAAAATCCCTTTTTCCATAGCACAGTGCTACAGATTTTTGTACGGGATTCTTTTGAGGGGGGTCACCTCGTTAAATTTATATCTTGATGTACAAATTAAAGCTCGGTTTGGGACGTGCAGGTACTCGTTTCGATCGGCTCGTCGCGATGATCGCGGCGGTAATTTTTTTGGAATTTTCCGAGCATAACTCGCAGGTGAAAATGGCACAATTCTAGACTGTTAGTTTGGGGACAGCATGCTCTTGGGGGTACTTGTATGATTAACTGTGTATATTTTGGGGTATTTTGTATAGTGTTTGCAGCGGTTGATTTGTCGGGGCGAGGACATTATTTTGGACAGGGGTTTAGCGATTGAGGTGGGTACTGTTGTAAACCTCCTACTTTTGATTACCCACTAGGCATACGGGAGATATTCCTATATTATGTTGCTAATTGTACCAGTGGAATGAACATAGCATGTTTGTATGAAATTATTTGTCTTGTTGTTAACACTTGCATCTCTAGAGGACTAGATATTAGTGGATCATTATTTCTTGCAAAAGACATGTTGTCTACACCCCTTGGGAATTGTAAGCTAAGACTGTATCTTGTATTAGGTATATTGGGAGGTTTCATGCATGTGTATAGACCGGCTCGTGGCATGTTAGTACATTGAATATTCAAGCAATAGTACATTTTAGTTCTTGTAAGAATTGGAATACCTGAAATCATTTTACTAAGTAAAGGACTTTTGCATGCTTGTATGGTCACCTAGTTAGGCCACCTTTTTCTGCTACACTATCATGCTGGAACTGACTTAGGAGAAATCATGCTTTCATTTCTTTCTCCTGTTATCTAGACTTAGGGGATAGTGTGCTCGGGTTCGAGCAGGGGACTGGGATAGTGTAGTCAGATATTTAGAGTTTTGGGACAGACGGGGATTGATGGTAGGGTATTGCGGCAATCGCGAACTGTGGGCGGTTGACCGAGTTATTATTATTGCATCAGATTGGAGGTGAGGGATCGGGCTTTCTTTAGTGGTTGGGTTTTTCCCACTTTGATCAGAGTCGTGATCCAGTCCTGCTGATTTATAATACTTATGTTACTGGTTACTGAGATACTTTACTCGTGTGGGTCGCTCCCCTCGAGTGCCACTTCGGAGTGTGCGACAGACAGGCTTTGAGTCGTTGAGACTCCTTTTCCCTATCGGTGTTATGCGTTGGCCAGCATACCCGATTTGGCAGGCACAGCGGGCAGTACTAGTGTTTACTGGTGTTTAGATTGGGTTTATTCAGCCAGGCATTTATATTCTGATGCATACATTTAGCTATTCTTTTAGCTTGGTATTTTAGAGGCATACTAGTGGTAGCTTTTCATCAGTAGTTATCTTCATAGCATACCACCTTTGTTTCCTTTTCGCCTCTGGTAGACCTAGTGGGCATGTCAGAGTTTGAGGCTTAACCCACTAGGGGAGGCTACTATTTTTATAGTAGTTCTCACCCCCATTGTACTTTTTTCCTTTTCCCCCATTTGTTTTGCAGAGTCCTCTGCGGGAGTTGCTGGACCTTCCTCGGCGGATCGAGGTAAGAGGATAGCGGATTAGATAGCCATCTACCCTGTTCGAGAGTATAGCAGTGTGGTTGTATCCCCTTATACACTCAGACAGTTATACAGTTATTTTTTTCCTTTCTTTTGGGTCTGGCTTCGGCCAGCTAGTTGTATATTTTGGTGAGCTGGGAGAGACACTGGTATTATTTTGCGAGAGATGTTGTACCTCATTTTCAGTTTTAGTCTGAGATGTATTAGTTTTAGTTCAGCTCTGTTTTTTTATGCTCCTTTATATTATCTCTTATATCTGAGCAGGTTACCAGCGCTTCGTGTACACGAAAAATTCTGTGTGGACGGCGGATCTGTGGACGGGCCCGGGTTCTGGTTTACACCCGGGGCGTGACAGAAATCAACGAACAAAACGGACGAACGGAACCGTCAAACCAAGACCAACGATCAAACATTCAAGAACGAGATTCTAAACGCAAAACTAAAGTATTGATAACAGGGAGACGAGATTCACAACACGAGAAAGAACGATGCTAACTAACCTAGCTCTGACGAAGAAGACGACGCGATTACGATCTCTCCGCAATCGCTGGTGTTTCCGGATCCGTTCCAAGTCTTGGCGACGTCTCCGGTCTCGTTCTTCGGCACGCACGACGAGGAGGAAGGAAAAGAAGTGATCTTTTAAAAACTAGGGTTTTGCAGTAATCGGGATATAATTATATTTTATTATTAATTTATTTTTTTTTCTTTTCCCTTTTCACATGTACGCATAAAGAAAAATCCTTATATCCGGTATTTTAAAGATATTTTTAGCCGATTTCTCGATAAGCGTGCCAATCCTCCGAACCATCCCGTAACCATTAGCACGGATCCTGATGCACTAATAACACATAGCGGGTTCCTAGGATGCCAGAACTTACCTTTTTGGACCCGCTAACACTGAAACCCTCATTCCGGAAGATCCGTAAGTCGGATTTCCGATCCGATCGCATCGTCCTTCTCCGTTTAACGAGCTCTACCGCAATACGGCAACCGCAACCCAAAACCAAGCGAACCAAAACTAAGAAAAAAACACCAAAAACAAGCTCAAATCCAAAAGGCGTCATCTAGGAAATAATAAAAAGTCAGCGTCATTACACCTCCCCTAGTGGGTAAAGCCTCAAACTCCGACACACCCACTAGGTCTACTAGAGGTAAAAGAGAAAGAAAGGTGGTAAGCTATAAGGACTGCTGATAAAAGGAACCTACCACTACTATGCCTCTAAATGCAGTGCCAGAAAGAGTAACTATATGAATGCATCAGTGAATGTGCCTGCTTGAATAAACCCAATTAATTGACCAGTAAAAATTGGTACTGCCTGCTCTACCGGCCGCATTGGGTATGCTAATGACGCATAACACCAACGCAAAGAAATAGTATCAAGAACTCAAAGCCTGCCTGTCGCACACTTCGGAGTGGCACTCGAGGGGAGCGACCCACACGAGTAAAGTAATAAGTCACAAGTATCATAATATAGCAGGACTGGATCACGACTATGCTCAAGTGGGAAAACCTATCCACTAAAGAAATCCCGATCCCCAATCTGATGCACAAGTAAAGATTTGGTCAACCGCCCAATGTCCACGGTCGCCGCAACACCCCACAAATCCCCAATCAAGTCCGACCTGTCCCAGACCCAATGTCCCGACTACACTATCCCAAACCCTTGCTCGAACCCGAGCAACATGTGCCACATGTCTAACCAAAAAGGAGAAAAGAAGCAATCATGGTTTCTCCTAAGTCAAATCCCAGCATGATAGTGTAGCAGAAAAAGATGGCCTATCTAGATGACCATACAAGCATGCAAGTGTCCTCATGATGATAAAAGAAAGACAGATAATGGTGTTCTTGCATCTATTAGAACATGATAACCCAAATTTAGTAAACAAACTCATAGGAAGGTTAAATGTTATCATGATACAAATCACTTTCCATATAAGCATGCAATATTCTCAAGAAAGATAAAAGAAGGTTTGTCAAGTAATAATCTCGCAAGGGGTAAGTCATCGGTCATAATCGCTATCCCCCTATGTATGTCCATAAAATCCTCAAGTAGTACCCACCAACAGGATGAATCATTTTGTCCCCAATATATTAGTCGATTTCACATGCAAGGTTAAGTGCTAGCATAGCAATAATATGAACAAACAAGCATGCATAAGTTCCAACCAAGTATTAATCAATAATCCTAACACAGAGGACATCTCTAATATTCCTAGTGAGTATGTCGAAATAGAGGTACACAACAACCACCCACCTCGGTCGCTAAACACGGATCCAAATACGCCCTCTCCCGGGGAAACCACGGCTCACCACGAAAACTGCGAAAATAACCAAAACTATGCACAATTAATCCCATAATCCACAATCTGCCGCTGTCCGCGCAACCAGTCCAGAAAAAAGGTAAATTTTCATCTACAAGATGAACTCCGAAAATTCTAGAAAAATCACCGTTGCGATCGTCGCGTCGAGTAGATGTAAAACGAGTACTCGCACGCCCCGTTCCAATAACTGAAGGTCAAGATACAAATTAATCATCACGGTAAGCGCGAAACTCCCAACATCAAAACTCTGCAGCAATCCGCCCAGAAAAGGTAGGATTTTCACCTTCGGGACAACCTAAAAAAATCGAAAAAAATCACGATGATGTTCCTTGCGTTGCGTAGATACAAATCGAGTACTTGCACTCCTCGTTCCGACTCTCGTGTGCAGAGAAAACCCGCAAAGACTCCGATGCTGTCCAAAACTCTGCCACAAAAAAAGGGGTCACAAAATGGTCCGAAGAGCCCAAGAAAACCTCAAAATCAGGAGGAGCTGAAAACATAAAGATCGTAACCCTACCTGTTGTGGAAACACCGCCGCAAGAATCGCCCAAAAACTCTATCGGAGTAGCTCAGGGGAGTCTGCGCACCGAAACGCGACGGGGAAGATCGCCGGAGAAGAAGCGTCGTAGCGCGCAAAATCATTGTAAAAGTCGGTACAGTGGCCTCCTAAAATCCCAAAAATCCTCCACAAGGTGCAGCACTGGTAGAGGAAGAAGTTTACTGTAGAAGCCTCGGAGAGAAAACGCCCAGAAAAACCAAAAACGGGGCTGGAACGGGCCTATTTATAGGCCCAGCCCGAGAAATCCAAAAATTCCCGATATGTCCCAAGATTCGAGCGCTCGCACCCATGTTGGACGCCCGAATCTACAGAAGGATCGCCTGTGAGGAGCGCCCGAATCATCCTGGGCTTGACATGTCATGCCCCGGCGTCGAAATTGTGACCCGGCTCGCCAACAGATCCGCCACCTATACGAAAACTCCGCATAGGTGAAGCGTCCAACCTGAAAAGTCATCTATATAACTAAACACGTATCCGAGCTGTAAAGTAAATAAATAAATAGCTACAGAATTCCTACACTGAACATCTGAGGAAACACATCCAAAATACAAAGTCATCTCTCAGACTAATACATAATACATGATATAACAAACCTCTCAGATTATCCAGTACATAAATAAAATCTCACATATGGGGTACATCTACCTCTGACTCTCAAATAAGTGGTAAGGAACTAATCGGCCACGCCCTTACCTCTCACTGCTGCCTCCGCTCGAACTGAAGCCAGAACAGCTACCTCAGAAAAACCTGTCACCACAGCGGGTGTGAGAACTACACCGTCACGTAGTTCTCAGTGGGTATCGTCTACTAGAGGCAAAAAGTCTGCCCAATAAGTCTACTAGAGGCAAAAAGATAGGTAAATAAAAAAGCTAAAATAAAAGATACAGCTAAGTATCATGCTCAAAGGAAAGACACTCAACTATGAACATGCTATGCATCCACTCACTCACGAGGTGCTCTCATCAACCCAATCTGTCTGACTGCCAAATCTGGTCCAGTCAAGTCTGCGCCTCCCTAGTGTATCAACATAGGGTCCCCTACTGTATCAACGTAGGGTGTCCAATCGAAATATCATAATATCATGCAAAGCAGCCTCATCAGGCGCATCATCATCATCATCGCATCCGGAGAGGCTCTCGAGGGGCGCGACCCTACCGAGGAAATAGCTGTCTCATTAGGCTTAATAAGCGGCATCTACAGGCTATGATCCAAATCCACAATCATGCGGATCGACAATATCCAACTCACAACACTAACCCACTGGCTGGAGATACTCTACAGTCGGGATCACCGTCAACCCAAACGGCTCCCAAAACAGGACTCCAACTCAATCCACTAAAAGAAACTGGCTGGAGAGACTCAACAGCCGGGATCACCGTCAACCCAAACGGCTCCCAAAATAGGAATCCTACACGATCCAATAAAACCAACACCTACGAAGGGTCCGAGAACCCCGAAAGACTAGTACCTACAACCCCAATCAAACAAGAACAGGCTATAGGCGTAGCCTTCCGTTGTTCTCGACCCGAGGGAAAAACAGCCCTTAGAACCCAAATCACTTACCCTCACAGATGAGGTAGTTTGTAAGAAAATGTGATCTTTATTGCTGAATATCATTTCCACTCAAACCCTCTCGGGCTGAGGATAAAATAGCTCACTATTTAGAAAACCGTCTTATTTTGAAAAACCACTTTTATAGATTTTAGTTCTTGTGAAAATCAGTTTAAAACAGGTTTATTTTCCGAACCCCGAAGGGCTAGTGCCTTTGCCTTATCAAATAAGAACAGACTCCGGCGACCCCTCGAATTTGGAAGGAAAAACACTTTTTACTAAAATCATGAGTGTCCAAAAAAAATATTCTGGGTTCAAGGTCCTGATACCACATGCACACCATGGCCACGACCTAGGTGGCGGCAACAACACAGAGAATACCCGACGACACGGGACCCCGTTTACCCAAACGGTTCCCAACACAGGCACACAACAAGCCACAACTACCAGACTCCACTCGGCCCCCGGGCACGAGTGTAACATGCATCCCACAACAATCCGATTACTCGGCCCACTATCTGGGCGAGGAAAAGCTCTATGTCCAGGAAAAGGAATGCAAAGAGGTGGAAACTAGAACATACAAGAATCTTGCCCATGTGAACATATTCTAACAGTCTGGCTAAATAAATGCAATCATATGTTGGGGTGCTAGTCAAACCACATAACTCTATCACAATACATCAACAATAACATCTATTCTAGTATGCTCAAAGCTACACTACTAGAATTAGGGGGAAGTCCACAGACTTGGAGGAAACCCACCTAAATGTGCACGTAAATCCTAAGTCCAAAAGAGCTAAAACTTAACGGGTGTGATCCTCAGGTTCTCACAATCCCGACGCACCAAAAATCATCGGAAAACTCCTCCCGGTTGCTGAGATATAAGCCGAACATCGCGATAAGGTCAAACAGTAATTTCTTGCACATCTGTCCATAAAACAAGAAATTACCTCTTGCGAGATGTCCTCCAAAAATTCCAACAAAAATACAGTTGCGATCCTCGCGAAGTGTAGATAGAAATCAAGTCCTTAAACTCCCAGTTCTGGCAACCGTAGCTCGAGAATTTGCAAGATTACTCCTCCGCTGTCCAGAAAAAGTGTCGCAGAAAAATAGGGTCTAAAGATACTGCGTGAACTCCCATAAAATTTGAAACAGGGCAGAGCAATGAGTATGAAAATCGAAGACCTACCTATCGCGGAAACGCTGCCGCAAAAATCGGCAAAAAAAATCCAAAATATCAGCTCAGGGGAGCTCTCCGACGAAAAGTCGACGGAAGAAACCGATGTCGAAGAAATGGCGCGACTCTCGAAATCAAGCAGGGAAAAATAGCAAACGATCTCCAAAAATTCTCCAAAACCCCAAAGATCGAAGAAGACTCGAAGTAGAATCACATTGTAGAAATCGGATCTCAGAAACACCAAAACAATGGCACTCAATTTGGATCCACAATGGGCTATTTATAGCCAAAACCATACGGGCTCCACACCGGATCCAGGCCGAACAGGGAAAAGCCATAAAAGCCAGCTCGGGCCGCGCCGCGTGTCCCACTACACGAAACGGCAATAGAAGTCCGCTCGGAAAGCGCCACGTGTCCCCAGCAGCCCCGTGTTCCAAGCGCCTCGCGCACGTGGGCCGCTTGCGCCCGCCAATGGGGAGGTGCCACGTGTCCCCCACGTGGTTCACGTGGTCCACGCCCCCGGTGTACGCGCCGGGTCTTCCAGAAAGTGTCAGCCAATCGTATGCTACCATGTGGCGCCGCCACGCCGCCACCCTTCATGAAGCCCAACCAATCAGGTGCTGCCACGTGGCAAATCCAAAACTCCATGCTCCCGGTGCACGCCCTGCCTGTGGACCAGCCCGCCCGCGCGCCCCTGCCAGCCCGTGCTGCTCGCGGCCGCGCTCCGCCACCTGCCCGTCGCCGCCGACTGCCGGAACAGTAACTCCGGCAGGTGAACAGTAAAATTATTTTTTGAAGTTCGAAAAATGCAACTAAATAGCCCATTTTCATCGTTTTCGTGCGCCGAGTCCAAATCTGTTATCCGTTTCGCCAAATTCTCTTTCTAAATTTTGCCGGAAGCCCCCAGAAAAGCAAGCTTGATCCGATTTTCGCGTCGATTCCAAATCTGAGATTCGATTCGGGCACAAACAACTCGATCACTCATCATAGGCCTCCAGAAGCCACTACTCGCCCTGTAAATCCATCTCGAAAATCCGGATCATCACATGACACGTGTCTCAAACACAGGACAGCGTGTGCAAGCCCAGCCGGGAGCCGCCAAGTGTCGCACCCACGATCAGCGGGGTAGGTGGTGCCCGCGAATAGCTTGCCGCCACGTGGCCCCCGCCCAACAGCTCGCGCGTGCGCGCCTGCCCCCCTGCCATGCACGCGCCCCGAGGCGCCCCCATGCGTCTCCGTGCATCGCGCAACGTGAGCCCACCACTCCTGAGCCGCCACGTGTCCCCGCGCCCGATCCATGCACCCGCACGGGGTTCCGTGGACCGCGCAATGCACGCCGGCCAACCAGGGTGCGCCACGTGGTTCCCGCCTGGTCCATGCGCCACCCCGCGCCAACCAATCAGGTGCTGCCACGTGGTAAATCCAAAACTCCATGCTCCCGGTGCACGCCCTGCCTGTGGACCTGCCCGCCCGCGCGCCCCTGCCTGCCCGTGCTGCCCGCGGTCGCGCTCCGCCGCCTACCCGTCGCCGCTGGCTGACGGAACAGTAACTCCGGCAGGTGAACAATAAAATTATTTTTCGAAGTTCGAAAAATGCAAGTAAATAGTCCATTTTCATCGTTTTCGCGCGTTGAGTCCAAATATGCTGTCCGTTTCGCCAAATTCTCTTTCTAAATTTTGCCGGAAGCCCCCAGAAAAGCAAACTTGATCCGATTTTCGCGCCGATTCCAAATCTGGGATTCGATTCGTGCACAAACAACTCGATCACTCATCATAGGCCTCCATAAGCCACTACTCGCCCTGTAAATCTGTCTCGAAAATCCGGATCATCACATGACACGTGTCTCGAACATGGGACAGCGTGTGCAAGCCCAGCCGGGAGCCGCCACGTGTCGCACCCGCGGTCAGCGGGGTAGGTGGCGCCCGCGAATAGCGTGCCGCCACGTGGCCCCCGCCCGACAGCTCGCGCGTGCGGGCAGGTGCGCCGCCTGCCCCCCTGACATGCACGCTCCCCAAGGCGCCCCCATGCACCTCCGTGCACTGCGCAACGTGAGCCCACCACTCCTGAGCCGCCACGTGTCCCCGCGCCCGGTCCATGCACCCGCGCGGGGTTCCGTGGACCGCGCAATGCGCGCCGGCCAACCAGGGAGCGCCACGTGGTTCCCGCCTGGTCCATGCGCCACCCCGCACCTCTCCGTGGACCGCGCCCTATGAACTGGCCAATGGCAGGCCGCCACGTGGCATCCTGCCGGTCTACGGCCTCCCCCATGCACCTGAATCCATTAAAAATTTTCGAAAGCCCTTTTTGGTCATCCGGACTCAGAAAAATACAAGCAAATAGCCGTTTTCAAGCATTTTTTCGCACTGAATCCAAATCAGACCTCCATTTAGCCTGAAACCTCTTTTAAAATTCAACAAAGGCAGCCGAAAGACAGGCTTGAATCAGAAACCTCACTGAGTCCATCTAACACGTCCATTTGATGTGTTACGGGCCCGACACACCAATAATAGGTGTTTCACACTGTGGATTCACGGGGAACAGCTACATGGGGACCAGGGTCACTACAAATATTCCTTATCTTATCTTGTCGAGGATGGCGAGGTATGTGGAGCATCCACATCCAATAGAGCGACTTTTGTTCCCGATGATAATTATGTGGATTTTAAAGAAGTTTGACGTGGGCATTCGTTCGTCGACTTATATGCATAGTTTGGGGACAATTAATGACTCTACCATTATGAAGTCACTTCCTCGTCAACCGGATGACACCTCGACCCCACCTCGAAGTAAGAGACCTTCATCCTCCTCTCAAGCAGCATCAACAGCAGCAACAGCACAACCAACAGCACCAACAGCAACAGTACATGCAGCAACTTCAGGACCTACAATATTTGAGACCTCAGAGGATGAAGCCTCTATTACTTCTATCTATCGAGAGCAACAACGACTCTCGTCGGAGCATGAGCGGATCACCCTCGAACAAGAGCGCATCTCCGGTGACTTGCAAAGGTTAACGGCAGTTCAGCAGGACTTGCAAAAGAAATACTCAACATTGACAAAACTTGTCAAGAAGATCTTGGCCAAACTTGGATGCAGCAGTTCTGAGGATTCCGACTCGTAGTGAAGTTTTCTTTCCTTCTTTTGCATGCATTTTACTATCAGTTGAATTTTTTTCATGCATCAGAACTTGAGTTTATCACATCCCTTCTTTTATTTTGGCTTGTTTTGTGACAAAAAGGGGGAGTGATGAGACACATAGGTAAGTAGAACTGAACTTTGACTACGTGCCTTGACTAATTATTTGACTAACTAGTTGGGCATGTAATATTTCTAACAAGTGACTTGGTGAACTATGGCAACTACTACTTTGAACTTGTTATTATCTTACCTTGGATCTGAACTATGACATCTGATACTCTAATAATAAATGAAGATATGTAAAGTTTGATTGTCTATTCTTGTATATATCAATTTCTGATGTCATGTATGAATAATCTCTGATTGTTTATTGATTTAAATTCTTGAGATACTTATGTTTTTCTTTTGTCAAGAATTTTATTTTGTAGAGAGAACAAGATTTGAAGACTCCTGGTTTGATTAAGTCTAGAATTTGTCATAGGAGTTAAATATAGTATTCATTTTGTTGGATCGTTCATGCGTATTTTTGTTGTATGGTGATAACAACAAAAATTATTTTTTTTATTTTTGTGTGGATTATTTGTTTTGTCACGAAACCGTCAAAGGGGGAGATTGTTAAAGATTTTTGTATTGGCGTATTTTGTAAAGTGTTTTGACTCTTGAAGATTGAAGTTGAAGACTTGAAGATCACATACATCAATCTCAAGTTGAATGGATTCAAAATGTTCAAGTACGTTAAATTAAATATTTTTGATGATTTGAATACATTCCTATAGTTTAGAAATACTTGAAATAATTTTCATTGTATAAAAATAAAAAACTGGACATTTTATATGTTCTGGATATGGATCAGTCAGATCTAGTCCGGACCCCGAACATAGTTTGATTCATGCGAAATTCCAGTCCGGATCAACCCCTATCCAGTCCGGACCCTGAACTATATTTTTGTTGAATCGCATGAATCAGTCTGGATCAGGCATATTCAGTCCGGACCCCGAAGCTTTTTCCTGAAAATTTTCTATCAAAAGACGACAGTCCGGATCAGACTCAATCCAATCCGGACCGTCGTACGGAAAAAAGTCAGTTAAGACAGTTTTTTATTCTTATCTCTTTCCAAAACGTTTCTAGCCTATAAATAGACCTCAAAAGTTCATTTTTAGGTCAAGCCGTGGAAACCGAAGATAATCCACATATAGAAAAGAAAGGAAAACACATTTATCTTATGTTTCTTTTTCTATATTGATCAATTTGATTCTAGGGTTTCAAAACTCTTTATTTCTTGTAGAATCAAATTAATGAATACTTAGATGGCGTTTTCTTGTCCTTCTATGATTATCTAAGTATTCAAATATCATCACCACCAATAAACAAAACAACGATTTCCGAAAGCAATATCTGTAATGTACTAGATTTTTGGTATATAAATAAATATAGATAAAAATGGTATGAGATACTATTTTTATTGAATCTAGAGAAGTAAAGGATGATCTGGGAGTGAATTAGGTCGAAATCGGATTAAAAATGAGGCTTCTAGAATTTTATATGAGAAAGGGGCCCAGATTTTTAGCAGAAAATTTACAGTGCCAGAAAATTTCGAAAAAATTCTGGGAGCTCTGTAATTATGTTTTAAGGCCACAGTAAAAGTTTCGCGTCGATCGGATACCCGGACAGTGAGAACGGCGTCAGCGATTGTGAATACAGCGAGACTTTTGGTGACCCGTAAATAGCCCAAATGGAAGATTTTGGATATCCCATGACAAATTAAATTGAGTTGAGCCCGCCTATCAAATTTAGGTGAAAACGGGACGAAAACGGTCGAAAAGGGCAAGAACGGGCGAAATCCAAAAATTTGTCGTACAATCGGGCGCCCTATTTGCACTGTAGCGGCACCCGGTTTACTGTAGCATTCGGGTGCGGATCCCGAGGTGGCACGCAACCCCAGTTGGCACGGATCCCGATGCTTCGGGTACGCATCCCGAGGGGGTGCGCAGATCCCGAGGCTTGGCGCGAGGCGTGCAGGGACGCGCAGGGGCGCGCAGCGCTAGGCGTGCGCGGGGAAAGCACGCGGCGCGGGGCAGGTGGGGGCACCATGTGGTGGCTCCCCACTGGCTGCGGCCAGGCCGTAGCATGCTCGCACGGGGGCGCGCGCCTGCGCTGGTGCGTGCTGGCGCGTGCTGGCCGGTCAGCGCTCGGGGACTCACACCCGGGGCGGGCGCGGGTCAGCTGGGAAAATGGAGGAGCCGCCACATGGCGGACCCCCATTGGCCGGGCCTGGCGATGCGACGTGCAACGCGACGCATCGCTGGCCCGTTGACGCATAGGAGAGCGAGGTGGGTGCCAGGTGGCGCCTGCCCATTGGCCGCCGCGTGTTGCCGTTACCGCAGTGCGCGGGTACGGGGACACGTGTCGCTCCCCGATTGGCCGAGCAGGGATGACGTGGACGTTTAGCTATTCACTGTAGCAGCCCGAATTAGTTTCGGGCGCCCGAAAGTGGGATTTTTTTGCTATAAAAGCCTAGAATCCCCTTATTTCTTCTCTTTTCCCCTTTTTCTCCAAACCAAGCGTCCAGGGGAGGGAAAGGGGGATTTCGTGGGGGGGGGGGGGGGGGGGGGGGGGTTGGGTGCCGCGAGCGCACCGATGACCCCGTGGAGCGCGCGGAAGGTGTTCCAAGAAGCCGGATGGACGCGTGTGCACGCGTTGGACGGCGCGACGATGTCGAGGTAGGTCCCGTATGTTATTTTGTGGTGTTTTCGGTGCAGTTTTGAGATTTACCCCTTTGGGTTTTGGATTTGACCCCATGTCGTTGTGCATGTTAGGGACGCCGTTGACTGTGTCGTTTTACTGCGCGAAGTATCGCCGGGCGTTTTGGCGCGCACCGGTTTGCGTGCAACCTCGATGAATGTGCACCGTTTTACGTGCAACCTCGAAGGAAGATAAGCATCGTTTTGCGTGCAAGCTCGAAGAACGTGCACCGTTTTGCGTGCAACCTTGAAGAAAGATGTGCGTCGTTTTGCTTGTAAACCCGAGGTACGTGCATCATTTTGCGTGCAGACTTTGACAATGTGCATCATTTTGCATGCAGACTCGAAAGGCATGCACCATTTTGCGTGCAACCTCAAGGAAAGACGTGCATCATTTTGCGTGCAGACGTAGACGACGTGCACCGTTTTGCATGCAACCTTGAAGAAGCGAGAAAATCACGGGGATACCAATTGCAAGTGTCTACAAGCAATTGTGGGCAACGCAAGGTGGGGGATTCTACCGAAAATGGGTGACCTCTCCCCTTTTTCCTCTGTATTGATTTTAGAAGCATTTGTCACGCCCCGGGGGTTTATTTTAGCGGAAACGGTTTGCAAAAGTCGTGCATTTTTTTTTTTTTTTGATAAAAGAAAACCTTTATTCCCCGGCGCATGCCCAGACCCGCCGCATATACAGAATCTCTCTGCAAACGGACAGAGTCTCCTCTGTATATGCACGGCGTAGCGTTTAGTACAAGTTCCAACACAACCAACCATTCAATCACAACAGTCACTAACACACAACTAGGTACCATAATTTATTAAAATGCACGGCCGATCAGTTTGAAAGGATAAATCCACAGTCGTTGAAAAAGCGCCTACCCGGCACTCAGATTTTGAAAACGCATTTCGAAAACAGCATAAATCCACAGGGTTTGAAAACAGTGCCCACACGACACTCGGGTTTTGAAATTCATTTTCGCAATCCATAAAATCCACAGGGTTTTGAAATCGGTGCCCACACGACACTTAAATTTTAAAAACGGTTTTCGCAGTCTTTTCTTTGGTTTCGTTTTTCTTTTTTTTTTTCAAACGGCCAACAGGAACAAAGGGAAAATAAATGCATAAGAAGAGAACCAAAAGTAAACCATGCCGACATCCACACCGACCCCACGAGGGTATCGAGAACCTCACAAATAACTACAAACGTAAATGAAATGTAAAAATGAAAGAGGAAATACAGTCCAGGGTCCCCAGCGACCCAGAAGCTCCTGCCCCGTCCTCACCGTCGCCTACCGCTCCCCCCGTCTGGACCCTGTCACGATATGGGAAGTCAGTGACGAATAATAACAATAGAGCAGGAAAAGTAGTAAATCAAACCGTAAAGCAAACCGGAGTAACCACCCTCCCAAGCGTGGAGAGATAACCTGTGCCCCTGTATCCTGCAATACCCGGCCCCGTCGGACAACTAAACCGGCGGGCCGTACCGTACCTGTAATACCTGGCCCCGTCGGACAACTAAACCGACGGGCCGTGCCGTACCTGTAACAAACCCGACCACGTCGGACAACTAAACCGACGGGTCGCACCGTACCTGCAAAAACCCGACCACGTCGGACAACTAAACCGACGGGTCGCACCGCTCGCACCTCGGCGCCTCAAACCCCACAACTAATAAGGGGCCCCACTACGTCACCTCGTGGGTATACACGGGTCATAGACCACTTTTCCGGAAAAGCGCACCCTTTGCGGTGGCCAAACCGCGGGTGCGCGTGCTGCAGCCTCGAGCCAAGTAACCATAACCACCATCATGTTAGCATCATAATATATAACAAAAGTAAAACGGCAACATGTATAATTAAAAGTAAAACAGCAACATGTGTGATCGAAGGTAACCCGCTGACATGCATACTCAACAATAACCACAAGGAACACCATGTTAGCACAATTAGATATTTATTTTAAACAAGATACAATTGCCGACCACCCGACGCCGAATCCCAAACCAGACCCCACAATAATGAACCAGTAACCAAACGTAACCAACAATAGTGAGCCGAGCACACACCACACGATAATCATGACAGTAACGAAAATGGGCAATAAAGGGGTTCTAAGGATGTACCCACCTGAAACGCGAAGGAGAAGGTTTGCTGAACTCCCGCTAAAACACTCCCACCCTGTGCCCGAAAAAGTTACAGTAAGTAACAATGTTAAAAACATCGTCGCGGTCGAAAACACTCAAAAACGGGGCGAAACGGACTGAAAACGGAGCTCCTGGGCCCTTTTTCTGGAAGCGGGTGCACGGGTCCAACCGTGGACCGGGTCCACGGCGGCGGCGGCATGGGCGTGGGCCGGGAGCACGCGGCGCGGTGGACCAGCGCCGTCTTGGGCCGGGCCGCGCACGGGTGCGGGCGCGCGCCGGGTCCACGGCCCCGCGTTGCTGTGGCGTACGCCGGGTGCACGCCCGGGCGTGCACCGCGCGGCCTGGCGCACCGGGCCGTGCGCCGGGTCTGCGTCCCCGGGCCGCAAGGGCGTGCGCCGGGTGCACGCCGGCCCGGTGGACCGCGCGGCCTGGCGCACAGCTCCGTGCGCCGGGTTCGCGGCCCCGGGCCGGTGCGGCGTGCACCGGGTGCACCCGGACGGGTGGACCGCAGCCAGAAAACCCCAATATCGCATCCGTTTTCGGCTCCGGTCGCGACCCCGCGATCACGGCGGCTCCGGCGATGACCTCGTGAACACGGTGACGGCGGCGGCGGCCTCCCGTTTAACCACGGCGGCGGCGGCCTCCCGTTTGGTCCCCAAAATTGCCTCGCTCGCGGTACAAGACGAAGGGAAATCCCGCCCCGACGATTCCAAGGATTTCCCCTCCCTTGCCCGGATCAAGAACAAAACAAGAAGCGTGCGTTCCCTCCTCGCCGAAGGGACGATCAAGAACCCCAAGAAGACACTTAACTGAAGAACTTCGTCTCACCTCGGTTTCGACGACGATGGTTGAGAGGAGGAGGATCGTCCGTTCTTGCGTGCCCGGTTCCGGTAGAAAGCGTGCGGTGTTCTTTCCCCCTCTCGGTGGCTTCGTCGCGATGCTCCACGCCGATCAAAGAGAAGGGTTTGGGGGAGAGCGTTCTTCGTCCACGCTCGGGCAACTCACGCCAAAACCAGAGAGAGGAGGGAAATAGGGTTCCCAAACCTAAACCCCCAACCCTTATTAAATCGACGATTTGGCGCAATTGGGTCTGAACCCAAACGAATGTAAATTAAGTTTAGATTAGATTAAATTACCAATTTAAATTAAATTAGATTAAATTAAATTCCCCAATTAAAAAGATTAAATTAAATTACCCGGGTCTGGTTTACCTCTAATAAGACGTGCTGAACACCCGAGCTGCTACAAACTTCAGAAATTTATTCCGGGAGATTCCGGGGTCGGAAATCAGATCCGATCGCACCGCCGCTCATCATTTTGCGGCCCCTACCACCTAAAAATATCCACAAACCCCGACGATCAGCCCAAAAATTCTCGAATCTCAATCCCCTTCTCTAACAACTAAGCAGATTCAGTTAAGACCAAAACGGAAAACTGGAAGGTTGAGGTACTACAAAATAAATAAAACAACCCACTGACAGAAATAAGATGAGACGTCCGATCGTAGAAGTATCCAGTCCGATCACCTCGAAAAGTGTGCCGGCCACTTAGCACGGATTCTACTGCACCACTCGAAAGCAAACGCTTTGACCCCCATTCCGGGAGATCCGTAATTCGGAATTCGAATTCGATCGCTTTGCCATTCTCTGTTTTCCGAGCTCAAACACAGAAAAATACCCGCAGTCCAGGCCGGTCCATTGCAGAAAACACCGTGAACAGTTTTCCCAACACTCCCGTCATGAAAAGAAGGTATACAAAGGTATTGGAACGCCAGGACTCTACATCACTCACCACTTAAAAGAAGTTTCGTCCTCGAAACTTGATCCTGGCCCGCGATGAATAAAACTGGGCAGCGCTCGCTCATCTTCGACTCCAGTTCCCGAGTCACTTCACGTTCTTCCTGGTTGCTCCACCGCACCTTCACATAGGGGATCGTCCGGTTGCGCAATCCCTTTTTGTCCTCTCGTGCTAAGATCCGCACCGGTGTTCCGTCGAAGCTCAGGTCCTCTCTAAGTTCAAAAGCAGTGACCATCCATCACCCAAATCACGTACGCAGGCTCGGAGCGCATCATCGAGAATTCTGGTTCACTTGTTCGGACTGTCCGTCGGTCTGGAGGTGAAAAGCCGTGCTGATGTGTGGTTTAGTCTCTAGGGCTCATTGTAGACTCTGCCAAAGGCTCGACACCAGCCGAGTGTCTCTAGTCCACGTCGTACGGGTGGGTGGAAGGAGAGTCGATTTCGTCCGTCGATCCACTGTGACTCACACTGCATCGTGCTCTTGATGCGACGCAGAAAACCCATGACGAATTCCATGCTGATTTGCTCCCATTTCCATTCTGGTACCGGTAGAGATTGTAGTTTTCCCTGCTGGGCGCTGAAGTTCGAATTTTACTTGTTAACCATCTAGACAGCGAGCAGTGAACAGTGTTACATCCCCCTTTGGTTTAGTCCACCAAAAATTTTGCTTGAGGTCCTTGTACATCTTCTTGTCACCTGGATGCGCCGCATAGGGAGCGCAGTGCGCCTCTGATAGTATCTCTTTCTTCAACTCTGGCAGCTCGGGCACGCAAACTCGCCCTCGAAACGTACTGTGTCGTTCGCACTCGCCGAAAAGTCGCTCGTGTGGTCCGGGGGTCTTGTCTCGAATAAACTGTATCCGCGCACCCATTTTCTAACCTTCTAGGGTTTCTCTAAGAGGGTTGGCTTGACCATCAAGGACAAAAGTCGCGCGACAATACCGGTCCTGCTGAGTGCTCGTGCTCATCGGTTTCCCCCCTCGATTTGACCCTTCCTGCTCCAAACATCCGCTACTACACTGCCCTTCCCGGGGTGATACTGAATGGACAAGCCGAGTCCTTCAGTAACTTCAGCCAATGTTTCTGCCGCAAAAGTCAAATCCTTCTATGTGAACAAAACTTAGGACTCTGGCGATCCGAAAGCACATCGCGATGAACTCCAAACGGTGGTGTCTCCAAAGCTTTAAAACGAAAACAACTGCTGCCAGTTCCGGATCGTATGTCGGGCAGTTCCGCTCACATTCTCTGTGATTCCCGTTGCTGACACAGCGTGCCCCAAAAAGTCCACTTCGCGAAGTCAGAACTCACATTCTCGAACTTAGCAAACAGCTTCCGGTCCCTGAGATTCCGGAGAGAAATCCGTAAGTGCGCCTCGCAATCGATTAGAGAGGTCGTCAATCCCGGACTCGTTCTTTACTGCAACCTTGTTTATCTCCCGGTAGTCGTTGCGTAGACGTAGGCTCCCGTTCTTCTTTCGCACGAAGAGCCCGGGTGTGCCCCAAGACGACACACTCGGTCTGGTGAACCCTTTAAGGTCTAAAACAACTAACCCGACGACAAGGAAAACTAACCACACTAACGCCCTCACAAGGCTCCAGGAGGTGCCAACAAAATAGGCTGGGTTATTAACTATCCGAAATTTTCCCCCAAAAACAACGAACTCCCCTGTCACCCACACGGACCCCTCCCCTACGTCACCAACACGGGCCACTTCCACCCGTCACCAGCACTGGCCACAAGCTCGGAGCATAACCACCATCCCGGACCACTCGTTCCGACTATCCATCCTACCGAGGCGACGGTCAAGACTAACGTTAGGTTTCAGCTCTAAGACCTACCACAAGGTCTACCCTACAAAAAGGGCTGCATACAGGGCCTCCTAGCCGAAGGTGACCAGTACTAAAACTCCGAGTAGTCGCCAGATCCCCCCCCTTGACTCACACCAGCCCCAAAAGATCACAATCCACAACGCTCCCAACCAAGCCTCAAGGCTATGCGTTAGTCATAGGAAGCTGGCGACAAAACCCACAAGGTAAGGTTCTACTTCCGTCCTGGCACCGACGGGGTGCGACGCTCCAAAACGCAACTAGCTCTCGGTCCCAAACCGTTGCCCCACCAAGCACCGGGCATCTAATCAAGCGGCAACTTCTAGGCCAACACTGACATTCCCAACTAGAAGAAAATCTAAGCTCTAGGTTCGTTCTGCAAAGATCTCCAGGTACTGAAGACTATCCATCTGAAATCTAAGGGTCGGAAGAAGACAAACAACGAAAACAGCGAGAAGAACCGTGTCAAAAGTTGCCTAGGTTCACTAAACGCACTCGAGGGATCACACGCCAACCCACCAGCAGGACAACCGAACCGACGCACTTGTGCAGAAAACAGAAACCCAACCCAAAGCTTTACCACCACAACCCCACTAAAAAGAGCCACCCGTGAACCCAACACGACGATCTCTACAACCAATCGCAGTGGTTACGGTGAAAAGCCGAACTATGGGTAACGATCATAGGGGAGGAATCCTCATTCCCACCAGTACCTAGCTCATGGTGCAAAAGGAATCGACCGACTACCCGCTGTAACTTAACACCAGGAAACCCAGAAGGTACAAGTTTAGACAAACAGCTATCCGGTTACCCATGGCCGACAGACGGCCAACAAACCAACAACCACCGGTGGGTTGTGCTACCACCCGAGCCATGAAGAGAAAAGAACTCAATAGTCCCCGCACTCTCGCATTTGTTGCCGCAGGAGCTAGTTTTTCGTGGCCGTCGACGTCGTCGTATCTGCCTCCGCGTCCCCGGCCGATGATCTGGTACGGGCCATATCTGTACACACACAACAAGAGTCAGCCCTAGACTTCACTTACAAAACAACGAACCACCTAGCGAGAGAAAAGGACTCGGACTCTTCCCCCCCTCGATCCCTCGCGTTCTACCTTCCTATGCCCTACCCATTTCATTCACCTGTAGGCAAGTGAGGTATCCCCACGGATGTCGGCATTATCTGTTGTGATTGAAAGAACCGCTCTGATACCATCTTAATCTGTCACGCCCCGGGGGTTTATTTTAGCGGAAACGGTTTGCAAAAGTCGTGCATTTTTTTTTTTTTTTGATAAAAGAAAACCTTTATTCCCCGGCGCATGCCCAGACCCGCCGCATATACAGAATCTCTCTGCAAACGGACAGAGTCTCCTCTGTATATGCACGGCGTAGCGTTTAGTACAAGTTCCAACACAACCAACCATTCAATCACAACAGTCACTAACACACAACTAGGTACCATAATTTATTAAAATGCACGGCCGATCAGTTTGAAAGGATAAATCCACAGTCGTTGAAAAAGCGCCTACCCGGCACTCAGATTTTGAAAACGCATTTCGAAAACAGCATAAATCCACAGGGTTTGAAAACAGTGCCCACACGACACTCGGGTTTTGAAATTCATTTTCGCAATCCATAAAATCCACAGGGTTTTGAAATCGGTGCCCACACGACACTTAAATTTTAAAAACGGTTTTCGCAGTCTTTTCTTTGGTTTCGTTTTTCTTTTTTTTTTTCAAACGGCCAACAGGAACAAAGGGAAAATAAATGCATAAGAAGAGAACCAAAAGTAAACCATGCCGACATCCACACCGACCCCACGAGGGTATCGAGAACCTCACAAATAACTACAAACGTAAATGAAATGTAAAAATGAAAGAGGAAATACAGTCCAGGGTCCCCAGCGACCCAGAAGCTCCTGCCCCGTCCTCACCGTCGCCTACCGCTCCCCCCGTCTGGACCCTGTCACGATATGGGAAGTCAGTGACGAATAATAACAATAGAGCAGGAAAAGTAGTAAATCAAACCGTAAAGCAAACCGGAGTAACCACCCTCCCAAGCGTGGAGAGATAACCTGTGCCCCTGTATCCTGCAATACCCGGCCCCGTCGGACAACTAAACCGGCGGGCCGTACCGTACCTGTAATACCTGGCCCCGTCGGACAACTAAACCGACGGGCCGTGCCGTACCTGTAACAAACCCGACCACGTCGGACAACTAAACCGACGGGTCGCACCGTACCTGCAAAAACCCGACCACGTCGGACAACTAAACCGACGGGTCGCACCGCTCGCACCTCGGCGCCTCAAACCCCACAACTAATAAGGGGCCCCACTACGTCACCTCGTGGGTATACACGGGTCATAGACCACTTTTCCGGAAAAGCGCACCCTTTGCGGTGGCCAAACCGCGGGTGCGCGTGCTGCAGCCTCGAGCCAAGTAACCATAACCACCATCATGTTAGCATCATAATATATAACAAAAGTAAAACGGCAACATGTATAATTAAAAGTAAAACAGCAACATGTGTGACCGAAGGTAACCCGCTGACATGCATACTCAACAATAACCACAAGGAACACCATGTTAGCACAATTAGATATTTATTTTAAACAAGATACAATTGCCGACCACCCGACGCCGAATCCCAAACCAGACCCCACAATAATGAACCAGTAACCAAACGTAACCAACAATAGTGAGCCGAGCACACACCACACGATAATCATGACAGTAACGAAAATGGGCAATAAAGGGGTTCTAAGGATGTACCCACCTGAAACGCGAAGGAGAAGGTTTGCTGAACTCCCGCTAAAACACTCCCACCCTGTGCCCGAAAAAGTTACAGTAAGTAACAATGTTAAAAACATCGTCGCGGTCGAAAACACTCAAAAACGGGGCGAAACGGACTGAAAACGGAGCTCCTGGGCCCTTTTTCTGGAAGCGGGTGCACGGGTCCAACCGTGGACCGGGTCCACGGCGGCGGCGGCATGGGCGTGGGCCGGGAGCACGCGGCGCGGTGGACCAGCGCCGTCTTGGGCCGGGCCGCGCACGGGTGCGGGCGCGCGCCGGGTCCACGGCCCCGCGTTGCTGTGGCGTACGCCGGGTGCACGCCCGGGCGTGCACCGCGCGGCCTGGCGCACCGGGCCGTGCGCCGGGTCTGCGTCCCCGGGCCGCAAGGGCGTGCGCCGGGTGCACGCCGGCCCGGTGGACCGCGCGGCCTGGCGCACAGCTCCGTGCGCCGGGTTCGCGGCCCCGGGCCGGTGCGGCGTGCACCGGGTGCACCCGGACGGGTGGACCGCAGCCAGAAAACCCCAATATCGCATCCGTTTTCGGCTCCGGTCGCGACCCCGCGATCACGGCGGCTCCGGCGATGACCTCGTGAACACGGTGACGGCGGCGGCGGCCTCCCGTTTAACCACGGCGGCGGCGGCCTCCCGTTTGGTCCCCAAAATTGCCTCGCTCGCGGTACAAGACGAAGGGAAATCCCGCCCCGACGATTCCAAGGATTTCCCCTCCCTTGCCCGGATCAAGAACAAAACAAGAAGCGTGCGTTCCCTCCTCGCCGAAGGGACGATCAAGAACCCCAAGAAGACACTTAACTGAAGAACTTCGTCTCACCTCGGTTTCGACGACGATGGTTGAGAGGAGGAGGATCGTCCGTTCTTGCGTGCCCGGTTCCGGTAGAAAGCGTGCGGTGTTCTTTCCCCCTCTCGGTGGCTGCGTCGCGATGCTCCACGCCGATCAAAGAGAAGGGTTTGGGGGAGAGCGTTCTTCGTCCACGCTCGGGCAACTCACGCCAAAACCAGAGAGAGGAGGGAAATAGGGTTCCCAAACCTAAACCCCCAACCCTTATTAAATCGACGATTTGGCGCAATTGGGTCTGAACCCAAACGAATGTAAATTAAGTTTAGATTAGATTAAATTACCAATTTAAATTAAATTAGATTAAATTAAATTCCCCAATTAAAAAGATTAAATTAAATTACCCGGGTCTGGTTTACCTCTAATAAGACGTGCTGAACACCCGAGCTGCTACAAACTTCAGAAATTTATTCCGGGAGATTTCGGGGTCGGAAATCAGATCCGATCGCACCGCCGCTCATCATTTTGCGGCCCCTACCACCTAAAAATATCCACAAACCCCGACGATCAGCCCAAAAATTCTCGAATCTCAATCCCCTTCTCTAACAACTAAGCAGATTCAGTTAAGACCAAAACGGAAAACTGGAAAGTTGAGGTACTACAAAATAAATAAAACAACCCACTGATAGAAATAAGATGAGACATCCGATCGTAAAAGTATCCAGTCCGATCACCTCGAAAAGTGTGCCGGCCACTTAGCACGGATTCTACTGCACCACTCGAAAGCAAACGCTTTGACCCCCATTCCGGGAGATCCGTAATTCGGAATTCGAATTCGATCGCTTTGCCATTCTCTGTTTTCCGAGCTCAAACACAGAAAAATACCTGCAGTCCAGGCCGGTCCATTGCAGAAAACACCGTGAACAGTTTTCCCAACACTCCCGTCATGAAAAGAAGGTATACAAAGGTATTGGAACGCCAGGACTCTACAGCATTATAGTGAGCATGCTAGTGTAGAATTTGGTGGTATATTTGTATGTTAAAATGAACTTAGAGAAAGGTGTCATTTTTGATTTATCAAAATAGGGGATATATGAGCATGAATAGTGTTATTTTATGAATTATCCAAAATAGGGGATAAATCTGTATGTGTAGATGAACACTGACGAATAGTGATATTTTATGATCCACCCAAAATAGATAATAAATTGGCATGTGTAAATGGACATAGAGAAAAGTGGATTTTTCTAATTGTCAAAAACAGATGATAAATTTGCATGTGTAAATGGACATAGAGAAAAGTGAATTTTTCTAATCATCAAAAATTGATGATAATTTGGCATGTGTAAATGGACAAAGAGAAAATTGGATTTTTCTAATTGTCAAAATAGGGGATAAATTTACATGTGTAGAGGAACATAGATGAAAAGTGCTAAATTTATGATTTACCCAAAATAGGGGATAAATTTGCATGTGTAGATGAACACAGATGAAAAGTGCCAAATTATGATTTACCCAAAATAGGGGATAAATTTGCATGTGTAGAGGAACACAGATGAAAAATGCTAAATTTATGATTTATCCAAAATAGGGTATAAACTTGCATGTGTAGATGAACACAGATGAAAAGTGCAAATTTATGATTTACCTAAATTATGTGATATAAGAGCATGTTTGGTAGTAAAATTAGGAGAAAACCTAGATCAAGGGTTTAACGAGTGGCATGATGTCCTAGGAGTTAAACCTAGATGAACGAGTGACATTGTCTTAGAGAATAACCTAAGGTTGAGAATAGAATATTTAACATAGAGTCAATGAACTCTAGGTTAAGCATGATATAGAACTTAGGTAAAGAAAACCTAAGGTGAACTAGTGGAGTTTTACTCTCAAGTAATGAATTAGAGTCAATGTAACTCTAAGTTAAAAGTGGAACAGAAAAATAGAGTTAATGTAACTCCAGGTTCAACGTGGAATAAGGAAAAGAGTATGTGGCCACAAAGTTAAAGAGTTAAGCAGATAGTAGAGTATCTAACTTAGAGTCAACCTCTAAGGACAAGTATATGTGATCACAAGGTTAAAGAGTTAAACACATATAACCCTAGAATTCGTCATAGGGTGTCTGGGCAAATGGACAACCACTTTAACTTCAATTTGAGTTAAATGAATGAAAGAGAAATGATTATGAGTCCATGAGACTCTGTAGTTATCCTTGTGGCGAGACCTAGGATAAGAGATAAATTAATGAAAGAGATAAAGTTTTAAAAAAAAAGCTAAAAGTGGCTAAAAAGCAAAAGAGAATGCAAATGGTGCCTCTGAATGTGAGACCCTTCTAAGGGGAATCAGATGTGGTACTCCTTCAGAGGGCCGATTGAATAAAGACAAGTGTAAAAGTGAAAGTAAAAAGCTAAAAGGCTTAAAAGAAAGAGAGACGGTTTGCCAGTGGCAATGTGAGCTATAAGCTCGAATAAGAAAGAAAAGCAAGTGTTTAAGAGCAAATAGGCTAAGTGCTAAAGTAAAAGTAAAAGAAAAGACAAGAAAAGAAAAAGATAAAATGGGCGTACCTTCGGAGGTGAAACGTAGCCCTTGTTGGAGTTATGGGCAGTGTCCCTCTCCCGGGCAGTGACCCGTCTGTCACGTTTCTCCCGTAGGACGGGGTAACACTTACGGGTGTTATCGGCAACCTTAGAAATCTTGTCTTGTGGTAGCATGACTACCGTGCTGGGGCTCGTTGGACAAGAATTTCCGAGGGTTTAACTTTAACTAAAGCACCAGAATGTGAAAGAATAAAGAGATGATAAAGTGGCCAAGGTGGCCGGGTTGGCTTGACCCTCTTTTACAGTGGCATAGTGACCGAGTTTATGGATAGTAGCCTGGTATGGCTGGACATAGTAGTATTGGGTCGATGATTATACACAGATAGTGTAGTGACCTTTTTATATGCATTTCAGCATGTTAAATAAAGATTTATAGTTTTTCTAGCATTCTACTATTATTGCTTCCATTGGAACCAAGCGGTGTAGTACATTATTTCTCGGTGGTTGAACCTACTGGGAACTTTGTTGTAGTTCTCACACCCTCGGGTGACCATTTTTCCAGGTCCGGATACAGCGGTCGAGACAGACGACAGGGGCAAGGGCCCAACAGCATAGAGACCTAGAGGGTCTAGCAGATGTACCTTTTTATATTTTGAGTGAACTATGTATGGTGAGGAAATGATGTAAAAGAATTGTAATATTGTTCAGTTGCAAGTTGAGAGATGGAAAAGTAATAAAGTTATTTATAGTTCACTCATATCCTGCTTTCATTTACAGTTCTAAACTTATTGTTTATTGAATGAAAGTTTTAAATGTCACGCCCCGGGGTTTTTCGGTTGAGCAGAAAACGTGAGTTACTTTTAAAAATTTCCTCTTACGGTGTCCCCTGGTGCGCGCCAGACCCGCCACACGTGTAAATTCCTCGACCCCGAGGGCGGAGCCTCCTTTGCACGTGCCCGGCATTTCCAATCATGATATGCATACCAACCTTTATGTAACCTTATACGCACTTTAGCCACAATAAACATACATATGGGTAAGAGGAAGAAAGTAGCTAATTAAAATGGCCGTCTACTTTTAGAAAGGATAAATCCAAGGGTTTTCAAAACGGTGCCCACCCGACACCCTTTATTTTCAAAAGTGGTTTTCACAAGCATTTTCTTATTTTTCGAAATAGGCCGAGTAGCAAGGGAGCATGAAAGTAAAGAATTATCACAGTAACTAAACATCCACCAACATCTATATTAAGAAATTTGTGTTGGCGTATTTCGTGAAAGTGTTTAAGTCTTGAAGATTGAAGATGAAGATGTTTGGATCATATACCTCAATCTCAAGAAAGAAGAATTCAAAAGGATCAGGTACGTTTAACTAAATAATCTTGGTGATCCGAATACTTCTAATAGTGTAGAAACACTTGAATGGATTTTTAATTGCATAAAAATCAAAAAACTGGACTGTTATATGTTCAGGATCCGGATCAAGGTATTTCAGTCCGGACCCCGAACGTAGGTAAGTTCATGCGGAATTTCAGTCCGGACCTTCCCTGGTTCAGTCCGGACCCCGAACGTGGATTCTGCAGAAATCGCATGAACAGTCCGGACCGTGCATCTTTCAGTCCGGACCCCGAACATGATTTTTCAGGAATTCTCTGAAAAATAACGACAGTCCGGATCAAGCTAAATCCAGTCCGGACCGTCGTGCGGGAAAAAGTCTGTTAAGTCGGTTTTTGATTCTTATCTTATTCCAAAGGTTTCTAACCTATAAATAAACCCTGAATTCATCTTTTAGGGTACGACCGAAAATTAGAAAAATCCACATATAGAGAAGAAAGGGAAAAACTAGATCTATTCTATGTTTCTTCATCTATATTGATTAATTTGATTCTAGGATTTCAAACTCAGATTTTGAGTAGAATCAAATTAATAAATACTTAGATGGTATTTCCGATCTATCTTTGTGTCACGCCCCGGGGGTTTAAATGCGCGGAAGAAGAGCCACCAATGCTCCCAATTCAGCTATATATTTTTTTTTTTTTGAAAACCATTACTCCCCGGCGCGCGCCCAGACCCGCCGCATATACAAGTTAACTCTGCAAACGGGCAGAGTCTCCTTTGTATATGCACGGCGTCTCAACTACAAAGTGCATCACATACAGTCTTTAACCACATTAGTTGGAGTCTCGAACACATACAACCATTCATTTCACATGAAGTACTAGTTTCAACATCTAACATAGAGGCCGTCGATTTGAAAGGATAAATAATCACAGGGTTTTGAAAGCGGCGCCCACTCGACGCCGTTGTTTTAGAAAATTTGTTTCAAAGCCACATAAATCTACAAAATTTTGAAAACGGCACCCACCCGATGCCGAATTTTGTAAAACCAGTTCGAAACCACATAAATTCCACAAGGTTTTAAAAACCGGTGCCCACACGACACTCACGTTTTAAAAGCGGTTTTCGCAAACGGTTTTCTTTTTTCTTTTCATTGTTTAAAACGGCCAAGTAAGGAAAGGAACAACATTCATTCGCATATATGAAAAGAAAGGCAACATCCACTTCGACCCCACGGGGGTATCGCAATCCACAACTAACTAACATGAATAATAAAGGAAAAGGGAAAGAAGAGTCACTGTGTCTGAAGTCGCTAAGTGTCAGAACAGCCCTCTCGCGGCCTCACCAGTGCCCTAGCACTCGCCCCTGGACGAACCTGTCACGGAGTGGGAAGTCAGTGACTAGAAATAGCATAATAGGCAAAAAGGCTAAAAAATATAGCAAACCATAAAAACCGGAGCAACTGTCCTCCTCAAATACCGTCAACAGTAACCTCACCCTGTACCAAACAAAACCGGGCACCTATCCCGACCACCGCACCGAGCCCCTATCCCGGTGTCCCCCGCCGAGCACCTACCTCGGCCGCCGACCACCTGCCTCGGCATCACCGCTCACACCCCCCATCGATGAGGGCCCCCTTTGCTAACGTCACCGTCACGTGGGGTACACGGGTCAACGTACCACTTTTCCGGAAAAGCACACCCTCGCGGTGGCCAAACCGGCGGTGTGCGTGTAGCAAAACAAGAGCCTCATATCGATAGTAAGTAAAATAATACAATAGGGTTAGTCAGAAAATCATAATATCCACATACTATACACTTTGCCCCGATATGTTATTCCTAATAATATATGCCTATCCCAGAAATCCCCGGAGAAGTACCCACCTCGTGTGTGTCGTCCGGAGCTCGGCTCGTCCGTGACCATGCGCCTGTTTCCTACAACGTCCCGTACTCCTGAAGGAAGCAAAGGTGTGTCAAAACTAAGGGATCCGAACACTGACACCGACTCCCTACCGAAACTGATGACTGACGTGATCCCCGGACTCTGCGCGGCGGGGTTCCCCGCACGGCACCGACTCGTGCGGTGCGCACTCCGTCTGCGCACAGCCCCAACAGCCCCAACCCGTTGCGGTGGCCTGACGGCGCGCTTGAGGCGCGGCGTGCGGCCTGCGAGTGGCCCGCGCGGCCCCAGCCCGCGCGGCGCCCTCCCGCAGGCAGCGCCCGCACGGCGCGCTTGCCGCGCGGCGCCCCGCCTACAGGAAGCCCGCGCGGCACTTGTCCGCGCGGCGCCCGCCTGCGGGCGGTGCCCACTGTTACGGCTTTTTGGTGTTGGCACATTTCGTGAGTCAAATCAGTAAGTTGAGTCGGAGTCTTAAAGGGATCAATTTGTCAAATCAGCCTTCGAAGACTCGTTGAAGATTCAACATGAGCCCAAGTCAACTCTCAGGTATGATTAAATATAGCTCATGGTGATTAAAGTTCATTTATAATCATTGGAAACAGAAAATTAATGAAAACCGGTTTAGACTTGGTTTTAGGAACTTGGTTTTAACTTATAACTTGTTTTAAGTTTGGACTCCGGTACTGGGTTTGTTTTGGATAAAGTTTATCTTGGAAAAATCAGTTTTTACATTGCGTACCGGAACCACACTTGAAGTTCCTCTAACCCGACACAGAATTTTCTGTAAATTGCATTGCGTACCGGAACACGGACTCGCGTACCGGAACACAATAGAAAAATCTGTGTTTTGCACCATTGCGTACCGGAACACGATATTTGGTACCGGTACACAATGCCCTCTCGGAAAAAGTTTCCTAAACCGACTCTAATATGTTTCCAAGGGCTATAAATGTTGGGTTTAGGTTAATAAGGATCTAAATAGGGGAAAAAAACACCTAGAGGGGGGTGAATAGGTGTAAACAATAAACACTCAAAAATCATTGCGCAAATAAACCCAATGCGGAAAAATAAAATAACACGCAAGATTTTTACGTGGAAAAACTCCAAACCGGAGTAAAAAACCACGGGACCGATAACACGGTGAAATCCACTAGAATTAACACACGTACAAGGTGATATAGCGTACTCACAGACGACTCAACCTCTTACCATACGCTCCTAGTAGATCTTCTCCGCTCGCTCCACGACGCTTCTCGAATCCACGATCCGCGCCCAACGCTGAATCCACAGCGTCCAACGTCGAGTCCACGACGTCCAACCGAATCCACGGTCTTCACCCAATGGCACGCTTCGAATCCACGAACGCACCTCGCTCCGAATCCACGAGAGCGATAACACCTTGAATCCACAAGGCCACGCGAGTCCACGCGCCGATTTTGGGATAAATCGTTGATTGTTTGGGTGGTGATGATCCGCCGAATACTTAGATTAAAGATAGATCGGAAATACCATCTAAGTATTCATTGATTTGATTCTACTCAAAATGTGAGTATGGAAAACCTAGAATCAAATCAATCAATATAGATGAAGAACCATTGAATAGATCTAATGATTTCCGTTCTTCTCTATATATGTGGATTTTTCTTTTCGGCTATCTTTTCTTAATCAGCCGATCTATTGCGGATGCCCTAGAAATGAAAAGGAAGGGCTATTTATAGGTTAGAAACCCTAGGAAGAATATTCGGATCAAAAACAAACTTTTCTGGAAAGAAATACCGACGGCGATCCGGATTGGATTTGGCGATCCGGATTGCAGAAGCACAAAATACGGTTTCCAGAAAAATTGATGTTCGGGATCCGGATCGTAGTCCCGATCCGGATTGTTCATACATTGTTGCAAAATACCATGTTCGGGATCCGGATTGCAGAAGCTGTGATCCGGATTGAAGCAGTGTATGAACAACACACCTTTCGGGATCCGGATTGCAAGCCTGATCCGGATCCTGAACATGTCCCATGTCCAGTTTTTGATGTTTAAGCAATTAAAACCTCTTCCAGGTGTTTCTACACTATAAGAAGTATTCGGATCATCAAAATTCTTTAGTTAAACGTACCTGATCCTTTTGAATTCTTCTTTCTTGAGATTGAGGTATACGATCCAAAGTTTCTTCATCTTCAATCTTCAAGACTTAATACATTCACGAAATACGCCAACTCAAATTCCGTAACAATCTCCCCCTTTGGCGGTTTCGTGACAAAACACAAATCCACAAAAGAAAATTCAAAAAGGATATTTTTGTTGCTATCACCATACAACAAAAATTTACAAAAGAGTTCCAGAAATTAAATACATGAGATAAACTCCTAAAACAGACTCTAGACTTAGACATCTGTAATCTCTGCACAAAGAAAGCATTCTTGACAAACAAAATCATTAGATACCTCAAGAATTGAAACATTCAAAAACCAGCTACAGAGATAGAGTTTTTCTCATCATGACATTTGAAAAATTCAGATATGTAAGAAAATCATAGTTAAAACCAACATATCTTCTAAGCAGTCAAAAACCAAATGTCAAAGTATGTTAGTCCAACATCAACTTGTTAGTCATATTACATGCCCAAATAGTTAGTCGAATAGTTAGTATAGAAGCATGTCACAAATCACAAAAGAAAAACCAAAGTTGAGTTGAGGTCATACTTACCTTGATTAGTCATTGATATTCACAATCATTGTTAACTCTAACTCTCTCTCTCAAACTCTCTCCCCCTTTTTGTCACAAAACAAAGCCAAAACGTAGCATGAGCTACAATATGTAAGGAGAGTAAAGAAAACATAAAGTCCTAATAGTATGCACAAACTGAAAACTAAACTAAAAGAAGAGAGAAAAACAACGTCCTGAAACCTAAGAGCTAAAGTAGACAAGGTGAACAGAAGGTGCGGCTCAGTCTGAAGAATCTGAACTAGTACAGCTCAGCTTGCTCAAAATCCCTTTAAGCAAATTCTTAAAATTTGAGTACTTCTTCTTGATCTTCTTGTGTTCAGAAGAGATCTGCTGAAGCTCTTTCGATATTCTGTCTTGTGTAGCAGAGAGTCGGTGTTGTTCCTGACAAATCGATTCTAAAATCTCTGTCTCAGTTGTCCGTGTCTTTGAGTAAGATGGACGCTGTCTAGATGCAGATGGTGCATCTGGTCCTGCAGTCCATGGTGATTCAGTTTGCAGAATTCCAGAAAGTGAGCGTGCTCTGGTGAGAGGCCCACTATGCTGACTCGTACTTCTTTGAACATTTCTTCTTCTTGTATATTGTCTGGTCGTGGAGGCAGATTTCATAAGTCTCTTTCCTTTGGTGAATTTCCTGTCCTCTTCATCAATTTTTCGCTGAACATCCTTGAAGAATTCGTCCCATTCTTCTGTATCGTAATCTGAGCTGTCTTCATTGGCTTCGTTTGGTTTGTCTCGAGTTGAGACGCCTGGTTCTTCTTTAACAGATGACCTCCCGGGCATCATTGCCACCAGTAACAGAATCAACCAGGAGAATGCCATTGATTCTAGTGCTTTGAGTTTAAGAAAATGTCCTGTGAAAACCAACTCAAGAACATATGAAAAATCGTCAATTTTGAAAAATTTGAAAACATTGTACCTAGACAATCATAATCATGTAGAGAAGCCAAGAATCAAATTAGTTTTCCAAAAAGAATTTTAAAAATAGATCAATTCCATGATTTACAAAAATTCCTCTTTTATGCCCTAAAACCGAATTTTTAGAAATCGAAGCCTAAAAACTCGTTAATCAGATGAAATCCCAGCATAAAAGCAAAACTAATTGACCCAGAGTTCTTATTTCAAAAGAAATTTGATCAAAAACCATTCACAAACGAAAAAATCCATGAATTTTACTCACGTTTGATGAAAAACCATAAAAACCGAGTTTTGATCAATAAAACTTACTTGAATCCGAAGAACTTTGAGTTTTGAAGCTCCAAAAGCAAGAAATCTAGAGAGAGAAGCTCTAGAGATTTGAGAACAAAAGATTAGGGTAAAAGAAATCAAGAATCTGTGTGTTTTTATAAAAACCCTAGCCGTGATCCGGATCGGTCGAGAATGTGATCCGGATCGGCCACCCGCAGGAAAAATCCTGCGTTCGGGATCCGGATCACTTGACCCGATCCGGATCGGCTACACCTTTTTCTTCAGAAAAATTTAGAAAAATTCAATAAAATCCAGAAAAAGTATGTAAGCACTTTACCATGTCAACTTTAAACAAATGACATCGTTTCATACAACAAGAAATAGATTATGAAAAATCTATCAAAAATATCCAAAAATGAAACGAAAATTTACGAAAGTTAAAACACTTAAAGTTGAACAACTTCAATTACATCTATCCTGATCTTATGCGTAATGCCTTTATCAAATCATCAATTTTGGTAAAGAAAATGAAATACCAAGATCAATAGATGTTTGAAATCCCAGATAAGTTAGATAATATATCTAGACAATCTGTTGAAGGAGTGGCTCTTTGAGCATCTTTTATTAAAAATCCCACCTTATACCAACCATGAAATACGACTGAGTCAAGTATTTCAATATGTATTTCATCAACATTTTCAAAACAAAAATTTGCTTTTCATTCATGGAGTAGATATTTTTCTTTCATTTCCTCCATGTGGTGGTAGTTTTCACACTCCTCATTGGGATGTAACTCTTTCCACATCTTTTGAGCATTTCACATTTCATTGACTCCCCCTCAATTGGCTATCAATTATTTAATATATAAGGTATTCAACCAAACCATTGATCTCGAATTCATACTCGACTAAGCAATCAAATATGATAATGACTATACCAAGAGATCATTGAGAGAGAAATTGACTTTGATCACTTAAAAGATGGTTTAATTAACGTAAATGATCATTGCAACATTGAAATATTATGACATCAAAAACATAATAAATTTCTAAATGCATAAAAGGATGCAATTAAAGTCAATTATGATTTATGCTCAATTAGTGTGCTATGTACAGAACATAGATAAAGAACAAAACAAAAAAAGAACAAAAACAAAACCTAATCTAAGCAAAGGTTTCAAAAGAGTTTATTTCAAGGAAAGCATGCCAATTGCTTTACGCAAGTGAATAAAACGTTTTTGATCCAAAGGTTTTGTTAAGATGTCGGCTAATTGATCCTCAGTTGAAATATATGACAGTTGAAGAATGTTTGATTCAACTAGCTCTCTAAGAAAATGATATCTAAGTTCAATATGTTTTGTTCTAGAGTGCAACACAGGGTTTTTTGAAATGTTAATAGCACTAGTGTTGTCACATAAAATGGTTACCGAAGATGTTGAAATTCGGAAATCGCTCAACACGCTCTTCATCCAAATCAATTGGGTTGAACAACTTCCTGCAGAAATGTACTCCGCTTCGGCAGTCGAGAGTGCTATGCAGTTCTGCTTTTTACTGTGCCATGCAACAAGGCAGTGGCCGAGATAGAAGCATGCACCACTCGTGCTTTTCCGGTCATCCACCGATCCAGCCCAATCGGCATCTGAGTATCCAACAATATCCAAAGTCGTTCCCATAGGATACCAAATTCCGAAATTGATTGTACCTTTGATATACCGGATGATCCGTTTCACCGCTTTCAGGTGAACCTCCTTCGGTGCTGATTGATATCTCGCACAAATCCCAACACTGAAGGATATATCCGGGCGACTAGCCGTGAGATATAGTAGACTTCCAATCATACTGCGGTACAGTTTCTCGTCTACATTCTCACTTTGTGATTCACTTCCAAGTCCCTTATGGCTAGTTCCCATTGGAGTCGGAAAATCTTTAGAATTTTCAAGATCAAACTTTTTGACCAACTCCAGTGCATACTTGGATTGACACAAGTGAATTCCTTCATCGTTTTGTTTAACTTGTAATCCAAGAAAATAATTCAACTCGCCCATCATGGACATCTCAAATTCGCTTTCCATGGTCTCCGCGAATTTAGAAGCATCATTATCTCTCGTTGCTCCAAAAACAATGTCATCAACATAGATTTGAGCAACTATGAAATTGTTTTGATAATGCTTCACAAAGAGAGTCCTGTCAGCTCCCCCTCGAGTGTAGCCCTTTTCCAAAAGGTGCTTTGTCAACCTTTCGTACCATGCTCGCGGTGCTTGTTTCAGACCGTAAAGAGCCTTTTTCAGTCGAAAAACATGGTTAGGTAGTTTATGATCCACAAAACCTTTCGGTTGAGCTACATAAACTTCCTCATTTAAAAATCCATTTAAAAAGGCGCTCTTAACGTCCATTTGAAATAATCTGATTTTAAAATGACAAGCGATCGCAAACAATATACGAATGGACTCGAGTCTAGCTACAGGGGCGAAGTTTCATCAAAGTCTATACCTTCTACTTGAGAATAGCCTTGAGCAACTAACCTTGCTTTGTTCCTGATGATAGTACCTTCTTCGTTTTTCTTGTTCTTGAAGATCCATTTGGTACCTATCACATTGTGTTGCTTCGGAGGCTTCGTCAGTTCCCAGACTTTGTTTCGCTCGAATTGATGGAGCTCTTCCTGCATTGCTTTAATCCAATAATCATCTTGGAGAGCTTCATCAACATTCTTTGGTTCGATTTGTGATACATAGCATGCAAATCCGCAAACCAATTGTCTCCGTGTTCTAACTCCTTCTTGTGGATCTCCAATTATGTTCGATTCAGGGTGATCCTTGGAGATGCGTAACGTTTGAGGTAGAGGAGTAGGCGGAGGTACACGAGATGATTCCTGCACATCAGATAAGCTTGAAGAACCGTTAGATGCATCAACGTTATTATCGAAAGAATTGTTAGAAGAAGATGCATTAGCAGGTGTATCATCATCAAGAGAGATATCGAGGGTAGATTTTTCAGATTCAAAATGAAAAGCTTCATCTACCTTAACATTTATCGATTCTACGATCGTCTTAGATTCTAAGTTAAAAACTCGATATGCTCTGCTGTTTGTAGAATAACCTAAGAAAATCCCTTCGTCACTTCGAGAGTCAAATTTTCCAAGATTCTCACGATCACGTAAAATAAAACACCGACTCCCAAAGATGCGAAAATATTTGATGTTAGGTTTTCTACAAAACCAAAGTTCATATGGTGTATTCAAGGTCCCCGGGCGCAAATACACGCGATTGATAACATAAACAGCAGTGTTCACCGCTTCAGCCCAAAAATAAAAAGGTAAGTTCCGGCTGTGAAGCATAACACGTGCCATTTCCTGTACGACCCTGTTTTTGCGCTCGACTACACCATTTTGTTGAGGTGTGTAAGGTGCGGAGAATTCATGTTTAATGCCATTAGAAGTGCAAAAATCAATGAATTTGGAATTTATGAATTCCCCACCTCTATCACTCCTAACTCGAGTAATCCTATCATTCTTTTCTATCATAATACGATTGCAGATTTCGAGAAAAGAATCAAAGGTATCAGCTTTTTCTTTTAAGAAGGCTACCCAAGTATATCTAGAAAAATCATCAACCAACAAGAAAATATACCATTTACCTCCCAGAGATGGTTGACGAGTTGGCCCCATTAAGTCCATATGCAAAAGTTCCAAAGGCCGTTTTGTACCTATGTGGTTCAAATTCTTGTGTGCAGTCCTAGACTGTTTTCCCTTTTGGCAACCGCCACACACAAGGTTTTGTTCAAAAGAAAGTTTTGGAACCCCCTTGACCACATCTTTATTTGAAATTCTAGCAAGTTCCTTAAAGTTTATGTGACCTAGCCTTTCATGCCAAAGTGTTTCATTTTTCAAAGATGCTAGGTTACATTTTTCAGAAATCTTAGAAGGAACTACATAACAGTTGTTTTCTGATCTAACCCCCTTTAAAAAGAAAGCATGGTTCATGTCAGTTACAGTGCATTTATCAGATGAAAAATTAACTGAATAACCACTATCACACAGTTGACTTATGCTTATGAGGTTAGTCTTAAGGCCATGAACAAATAATACATTATCTAGAACCGGGCCATCTGGAATAGCTACCGTTCCCTTTCCAACAATTTTGGAAGACCGACCATCTCCGAAAACAACAAGTCCTCCGGAGTTTTTCTCAAATGTTTGAAAACAGTTTTTATCGCCGGTCATATGACGGGAACACCCGCTATCCAGGTACCAAGACGAACTATCATATGCATGCAAAGAAACATTGGTAGCAAGACAGGGAAAGATCTCACCTTTGCGCACCCAAACCTTTTTGAAGTGCGTCGGTAATGGTCGTGAAGTTGATTTCCTAGGTGAGAGCGTCTTGCTTGAAGAATTGCTGCTCCTTGATGATGTCGTCTTGAGCGATGTACTACCAAGGCTCTTTTCCTTTGAATGAATTGAACTTGTTTTCCGAGGAATAGCCCTTTTGGTAGTCATTGCAAGATGTGCTTGAGGTGTGCGTTTGGCTTCCGTCTTGCAATTTCTTCTTATGTGCCCTGAAATGCCACAACGAAAACATACCTTGGTTCTTGTCGATTCCGAGGAAGATGTAGTAGGTTCGTTGTCGTTGCTTGTCGTGAACACCGATGTCGGAGGAGGAGATACCGACTGAGGCACAAACACTGTACCACTCGAACTTGGAATGTCTCCAGTTTGAGTGTATCCGAGGCCGAACTTATTTCTTTGACCGAGACCAAGAAGTCTGTCCAACTTACTCCTTCCAGAAGAAAATCTCTTTAAGTCATCCTTTAGTTGGCGTATGGTCTCCGTCATTTCCAATTTTTCCTGTCGAGCCTCGCCGTTGAGCTTCAAGAAGTAATTCGCTTTGTTCACCATATCCATATAATTCTTCTCGAGTTGCTCATTGGACTCTTGAAGGGAAACATTTGTCTTAATCAGATTGTCCCTTTCCACTTCAAGATCGGTTGAGATAGAGGTTACCCTTTTTACTTCATCTTCAAGATCCTGTAATCTCTCTTTCAACCCCTTGTTTTGCTTAGCCAGTTTCTTTGAATCCCTCAAAAGCTTATGGTAGGCTAAAACAAAATCTTCACCTTCCGAATCATCTGATTCATCGTCCGTTGCAATCTTTTCAACAGTGGAGTTGGACAGTGAGTCAGATGTACTTGCCATTAAGCACATGAAGGGTGAAGATGTGGTGGACGCGTGGAAAGCTGTCGCGTTGTCTTCTTCATCACTTGACGATGACTCATTTGACGTGGAGTTGTCATCCCAAGTAACTACTTGCATCGCTTTCTTCTTTGCCGGATTCTTGTTGGGACATTCCGTTGCAATGTGGCCGTAGCCTCGACATTTGAAACACTGAACTTGTCCCTCAGAACTTTTCTTATCCTTTGAGAAGTTCTCTTGATTTCTTGACTTGTGATTGAAGGACCCTTGCCTTTCTTCGACTTTCCGAAGGATTGAGGTTTGCTTGAATTTCCCCTTCGAAAGTTGCGGCGAAACTTCCTTGTCAAGAGAGCGAGCTGCTTCTCAAAGTCCTCCAAAGAAAGATTCTCGTCGTCGTCCGAGGAGGATGAATCCGCGTCTTCTTCTTTAGTTGATTTCAATGCGTAACCTGAAGACTTAGAAGAGGATGCCTTTCCAGAAGAATAGTTAGTAGGAAAAGTCATTTCATAAGTTTGTAAAGCACCTACTAATTCTTCTACACGCATTTCGTCCGGGTGTTTAATTGTTTCAATGGCTGCGACCTTCGGGCGAAATCGTTCAGGAAGAGTTCTTAGAATTTTTCTTACAACTTTAAATTCTGGAATCTTCTCTCCCAAGTTAGCACATGAGTTCACGATATCTTGCAATCGTGTGTAATAGTCAGTGAAGGATTCATTCTCTGCCATAGAGATAGAGTCAAACTTGCTCGTGAGCATTTGCAGTTTCTGAATCTTCACTAAGTTAGTTCCCTCATGCGTAACTTGAAGAACATCCCAGATTTCTTTCGCAGTCTCACATGCCGAGACGCGAGAGAACTCAGTTTGTGACAAAGCATTAAATAGAGCATTAATCCCTTTGCCATTGTAAGAAGATAAGTCTATCTCTTCCTTGGTCCATTTCGACCTAGGTTTTAAGGTGCGAACATCATCTAAAATTTCAGTTGGATTAGACCATCCTAATTCAATTGATTGCCACACCCTTTCGTCGATGGAAATTACGAAAGCTTTCATCCGTACTTTCCAGTATGCATAATTAGTTCCATCAAAGAAAGTGGGTCGATTGATGTTTCCACCTTCAACCATTGTTTACAACCCTATTCCCGCTCTGATACCACTTGTTGGGTTTAGGTTAATAAGGATCTAAATAGGGGAAAAAATACCTAGAGGGGGGTGAATAGGTGTAAACAATAAACACTCAAAAAATCATTGCGCAAATAAACCCAATGCGGAAAAATAAAAGAACACGCAAGATTTTTACGTGGAAAAACTCCAAACCGGAGTAAAAAACCACGGGACCGATAACACGGCGAAATCCACTAGAATTAACACACGTACAAGGTGATATAGCGTACTCACAGACGACTCAACCTCTTACCATACGCTCCTAGTAGATCTTCTCCGCTCGCTCCACGACGCTTCTCGAATCCACGATCCGCGCCCAACGCTGAATCCACAGCGTCCAACGTCGAGTCCACGACGTCCAACCGAATCCACGGTCTTCACCCAATGGCACGCTTCGAATCCACGAACGCACCTCGCTCCGAATCCACGAGAGCGATAACACCTTGAATCCACAAGGCCACGCGAGTCCACGCGCCGATTTTGGGATAAATCGTTGTTTGTTTGGGTGGTGATGATCCGCCGAATACTTAGATTAAAGATAGATCGGAAATACCATCTAAGTATTCATTGATTTGATTCTACTCAAAATGTGAGTATGGAAAACCTAGAATCAAATCAATCAATATAGATGAAGAACCATTGAATAGATCTAATGATTTCCGTTCTTCTCTATATATGTGGATTTTTCTTTTCGGCTATCTTTTCTTAATCAGCCGATCTATTGCGGATGCCCTAGAAATGAAAAGGAAGGGCTATTTATAGGTTAGAAACCCTAGGAAGAATATTCGGATCAAAAACAAACTTTTCTGGAAAGAAATCCCGACGGCGATCCGGATTGGATTTGGCGATCCGGATTGCAGAAGCATGAAATACGGTTTCCAGAAAATTGATGTTCGGGATCCGGATCGTAGTCCCGATCCGGATCGTTCATACATTTTACAAAATACCATGTTCGGGATCCGGATTGCAGAAGCTGTGATCCGGATTGAAGCAGTGTATGAACAACACACCTTTCGGGATCCGGATTGCAATTCTGATCCGGATCCTGAACATGTCCCATGTCCAGTTTTTGATGTTAAGCAATTAAAACCTCTTCCAGGTGTTTCTACTCTATAAGAAGTATTCGGATCATCAAAATTCTTTAGTTAAACGTACCTGATCCTTTTAAATTCTTCTTTCTTGAGATTGAGGTATACGATCCGAAGTTTCTTCATCTTCAATCTTCAAGACATATTACATTCACGAAATACGCCAACTCAAATTCCGTAACAATAAATAGACATTTAGGGTTTCTCAAGAACGTGGGTTCAATACCGATCAATTTATAAAACACTTGAGAGCAACCCTAGAGGCTAGGTTTTTATCGTTCTTCTTTATAGCCTCTTTTAGGTCAATTCGACGGTTCTTCCAAGATCTTTCTTTTGTCGAATTGATCTAATCTTTGCTTAGAGATTTTTCCCATGGATCTTCATTGATAATCTAAGCAAAGGATCACCATCGAAGCCAATATTCTTACCGGCTGAGTTTGCGTCGTGGATTCGACGTGGCACCGTGGATTCGGTGCGTTGAAGGCGTTTCGTGGATTCGAAACGTGTGCTCGTGGATTCGAGTGGCGTTCGTGGATTCGAACGTGTGCAGTGGACGTGCAAACGGTGGAGCGCAAGGTCCGAAGAAATTGAAGGAGGGGTTGAATCCGTGGAGACGGTAATCACCTTGTTATTCTTCGTTTCTTAGTGGATTGTTATTGCGTGGACATCCAACCGGTCAGCGCAAGGTCCGAAGAAGTTGAAGGAGGGGTCGAGTCCGTGGAGTCGGTAATCACCTTGTTATTCTTCAATTCTTAGTGGATTGTTATTGCGTGTTGGTCCCGTGGTTTTTCTCCTGGATTGGAGTTTCCACGTAAATCTCGGTGTGTTGATTTTTATTTCCGCATTGATTTTTTATTTTTGCACTGAGATTGGTTTTTATAATATTACACCTATTCACCCCCCCTCTAGGTGTTTGATAGTACCTATTTAGATCCTTGTGGATCCTAAATAACTCTACAATTGGTATCAGAGCGGGTTTTAGGTTTATCTATCATAATGGGTGAAAGTGGTAATATTTTTAGACCTCCTCTTTTTGATGGGACCAATTATGCATATTGGAAAATGCGGATGAGAGCTTTTCTCATCTCTATTGATGAGCGGGTATGGCAAACCGTTGAATACGGTTGGGTGCATCCGGTTGAGGAAGTAGGAAATTCTACTACCCCAAAACCTCGCTCTAGATGGTCTAAAGAGGAAATCGAAAGATCTTCTTACAATGGGAAAGGTATGAACGCTTTTTTAATTCTCTTTCCTCGACTGAATTTTCGAGAATTTCCGCGTGTGAAACCGCGAAGGAAATTTGGGATATTCTCAAAATTACACATGAGGGTACTAATCTTGTAAAAATTCAAAAGCTCCAGATGCTTACAAGTCAATTTGACTCTATTCATATGGAAGAGCATGAATTGTTTACAGATTATTACACTAGACTTCAAGATGTAATTAATACATGTGCTAATTTAGGAGAAAAGATCCCGGAGTCGAAAATTGTAAGAAAGATTCTTCGGACTCTTCCGGAACGGTTTAGGGCAAAGGTTACCGCCATTGAAACCGTTAGTCATCCGGATGAGATGAGTGTAGAGGAATTAGTAGGTGCTTTGCAAACTTATGAGATGACTTTTCCTACTAATCAAAATTCTTCCAAGTCTTCTTCTAAGCTTACAGGTATTGCATTCAAATCAACAAAGGAAGAAGATGACGAATCGAGTTCCGACGATGAAATCTCTTTTGCCGATTTTGAAGAACAACTGGCGCGGATCACAAAGAAATTTCGTCGGAAATTTTGGAAGAATCGAACCGATGGATCTTCATCCACGAAACCATCTAAAGGATCATCGGGTTCTAAATCCTCTAAACTCAAAGGCGTTGCAAAACCTTCTAAAGAAAAAGAAAAAGATGATTTCGAAGGGGAAATCCGATGCTATCGATGCAGAGGCTACGGCCATATTTCAACGGATTGTCCTTCTAAGAAATCATACAAAAAGAAGGCTTTGCAAGCAAATACTTGGGACGATTCTAGTTACGATGAATCGACCTCAAGTGAAGAGGAAAAAGAAAAAATTGTTGCTTCTCATGCCTCTCAAATTCCCTCTTCTAAATTGTGCTTATCATCTTTAGTCACTGACTCTATTCCTTTGATTTTGCATGAAACATCAACATCCGGAGGAGAGTCATCAAGTGAGGGGGAGTCGGACGAAGAAGAACTCGTTGAGGCATACCAACAACTTCTTGCGGAATCAAAGAAGATGGCCAAACTTAACAAGAAGTTGAGGAAGCAACGACAAGAAGTTCAAGACGAGAATCAAGCTTTAAAGATCAAACTTCATGATCTCGAGGAGGAACATGGACGGTTTTAGACAACAATAGAATCCTCCAAGAAAAGCTAAACCAATCGGAGACAAACGCTAAATCATATATGGACAAGATTGGTTTTCTTGAAAAGCAGTTTGAAGAAATTCATGTCACCAACCAAGCTTTGACCAAGCAAGTTCATCAACTTAAATCCGACATACAAAGGCTTTCAACCGGTTCCAAGAAACTTAATTGTATGTCCGGATTAGGTCAAGCAAGCAAGGTTGGTTTGGGATTTAAAAAGGACCAAACTGCACATGCTTCAAGTTCCACAATAAAATCGAAAGGAAGGACATGTCACCTTTGTGGACTTGAAGGACATTTGGTGAAGAATTGCCCGAAAAAGAGAAAGAAGAATTCTTCGGCAACTTCATCTACAGAGCGAACTCAACGGATTCAAAAGACATATCAAGTCAAAGGAGTTCACTCAACCCACCAAAGGTCCGAGCCGCAACATCAATCATTCAAGTGGATCATTGCACGGCAAAGACCTAAGGTGGACCAACAGTCAAAGCTACCAACCCCCGGGCACAACGAATCAAGACAACCCAAAATCCAGCGATTTTGGATTCGGAAAGGTGATATCTTTCCTTGTCTTAAGTTCTAAATAGCTTATGACTGTGTGTAATGCTTTGATTGGTTTTCCCTTCATATTTTTCTTAATCTCTGCATTACATGTTTTTCAATGCTCTTTGTTTTTATACTTTGTTCTTGAACAAAAGGGTTTCTAACGAACAAGTGCATTGAATAAAAAGGGGCTTCACGTTCATTCACTCCAAATTAAATTTTTCTTGGATTATCAACTTGACTCCATATTCATAATCTTGAAGACACTTCATTTAAAGGAGTTGTTTAATTGAGCATTGGCTAAATTGACTTTAATTGCATCCTTTCACGCATTTAGAAATTTATTATGCTTTTGATATCATAATATTTCAATGTTGCAATGATCATTTATGTTAATTAATTCATCTTTTAAGTGATCAAAGTCAATTTCTCTCTCAATGATCTCTTGGTATAGTCATTATCATATTTGATTGCTTAGTCGAGTATGATTGCGAGATCAATCTTTGGTTGAATACCTTATATATTAAATAATTGATAGCCAATTGAGGGGGAGTCAATGAAATGTAAATATGCTCAAAAGATGTGGAAAGAGTTACATCCCAATGAGGAGTGTGAAAACTACCACCACATGGAGGAAAAGAAAAAGAAAAAGATACTCCATGAATGCAAAGCAAATTTTTGTTTCAAAAATGTTGATGAAATGCATAATGAAATATTTGACTCAGTCATATTTCATGGTTGGTATAAGGTGGGATTTTTGTTAAAAGATGCTCGAAGAGCCACTCCTTCAACAGATTGTCTAGATATATTATCTAACTTATCTGGGATTTCAAACATCTATTGATCTTGGTATTTCATTTTCTTTACCAAAATTGATGATTTGATAAAGGCATTACTCATAAGATCAGGTTAGATGTAATTGAAAGTGTTCAACTTTAAGAGTTTTAATTTCCATCAATTTTCGTTTCATTTTTGAGTATTTGTGATAGATTTGGTATAATCTATTTCTTGTTGCATGAAACGATGACTTTTGTTTAAAGTTGATACGCTAAAGTGCTTACATACTCTTTCTGGTTATTATTTTTCTAAATTATTCTAATGAAAGAAATTTGGATTGAATGACATCTATGCAAATTCTTTGTTCTTCAAAGCACTTAAATGGTTTTCTTGATGGAATACAAATCGGTATTTGAAAAGATTTCAAATTTTGGATTTGTTTCAAGAAATTTTTGCTTTTTGGCTCTGTTGTTCCGGTACCTGCTTTTTAGTACCTGAAAATCCAATCCGGATTAGAAAATCCAATCCGGATCCCGAATGTGAATTTTTCTGGTTTTTCACTGGCGTACCGGTACTACTCTTTTAGTACCGGAACTACTTTACGGATCCGGTTTACCCCCTGTTTTACAATCCGGAACCCGAACAAAGGTTTTTCGGTTTTTACACTACGTACCGGTACGCGACTCCTTGTACCGGTACGCGGACTGGAATTCTTTATATTCCGAAACAACAATGTTTTTATTTCATCTCTCCCACTTCAAAACCCTCCCTCTCTCTCTCTAAAACATCTCTAAGGGGTTTTTCTTCAAGATCAAGTGATTTGTTGCACTCATTTGTAAGTTTCTACTTAGATCTTGGTTTCTCTAACTTCAAAACCCTAGTTTTTAGGTTTTGATGTTTTATTTTGGTTTTTTTTTGAGTTGATCCTTACTCCAAATGAAATCTCTTGCTTAAATCACTCTTAATTCTTGTTTAGAACATAAATGGTTGTTCTCTATGCGATTAGATTCATGTTTCCATGCTTATTTGCTTGAATCTAACATTTTCATGTGTTCTTAACATAGAAAAATTGAGAATTAGGGCTTTTTGATGTAAATGAATTTTGAATGATGAATCATCACTTGTGACATGTTTAGAATGTTTCTTAGACATGTTTAAGCCTTTCTATAAGATCAAATCATAGTGCATTGTGTTCTTTGTAGGAAATGGCATGTTCATGGCTTCTTGCACTAGTGATCTTAATGGCCACTGGAAGTGGACGTGGTCGTGGTTCTGGAAAGAAGAAGGCTACCAAACGATCACGCAACGAGGATTCAACTAGCTCAGATTCTGAAAATTCCTCAGAATATGAAGAAGAAACAGTTCAAGGAAAGGGAAAAGCACCTATGGCTCCACGGAAAAAGAAGGGTGCGGATTCTCCTCCGCGTAGAAGTACCGGTGGACCGGTAATACGCGACCGCTCTCAACGGAGATCTAATGTTGATGAAAGTGAACCGCATGTGAGTGCAAAACGCCGTGCTAGATTTGCAAACCGCACATGCATTGGAGAGCGACACGTGAACTTTAATGAGCTATGTCGTGAGGTGCCAGACTTTGCAAGGATTTTGGAACGAAGCCATATTCGGCCACTTGGCAGCGTTCAACCTAAGATGGGTTTTTGTGTGGAGATCATCAGGGAATTCTACATGCAAGGTAACATACTTCAAAAAGACCATGACACCGGGGCCTTCGTCTTTGAAACAACAGTTAGAGGCGTCAAGTTTGACATTACTCCAGCAGTAATTGGTGCAAACCTTGGATTAGCTGTTGACACTACTGGTCTTTATTATACTGATGGAAACTTCCTACATGATACCCATTGGGATATGGTTGTGGACTCTATTTGCAAGACAGGGACGCACACGAACAGATCATATGTTGAATCAAAGGACCTAAAACCAGAGTATCATATTTTGTCCTTAATCGTATGCTACAACCTATTGCCCACACTGGGGACCAAAAGGATTCGATGGGATCGATTGTTACTTCTCTTTCTCCTTGGTCACGGGAAAGTGCAAATGGAATTAACACCAACATTCCATTTCTCATTTGGCAGCAGATGGTGCATGTCATTGAAGGATCTAGACAACGTGACCTTCTACCGTATCCGATCTTGATTACGCGTATTCTGGAAGATCACGGAGTGGACATCACTTGTGCCAAATATGATTATGGCTTGGGGGCAATTGATGGAATCACTTTAGCCAAGTCAATTAGCACTTTGAAGACTTTTGGGCATACAAAAGCCTATGCAAGTGAAGCGACAGTGAGTGCACCACCTCGTCAAGAATCTCCTGAACCAGATGAGGTTGTAACTCTTCAAACCCTGCATCGGGATGTTCGTTCACTAAAGAAAAGGATGGAGCAAAGGATGGAGCGAGGCTTCAAGAAACTTGAGGATAGCTTAAAGAAAATCTTCGATATCCTTGGATGCAAACATGATGATGTGGTCACTGGAGCAACTGCACCGAGTACATCTCACGGACCTACATCACATGAGGACGATGAAGATTCAGATCAGGATGAGTGATCTCTTTACCTTCTTGTTTTTGCTTTTTAGTTTCTTTTCACTTTGTGTTGAACAAGAACTCTAATGGGCATGTTACTAAGAACTTATCCTTCTAGTATGTTCTCTTTTTGTTTCTATTAACTGTTTGACAATTTGTGACAAAAAGGGGGAGAACGGAAATGATCGTAGGGGGAGAACACGATCACAAAGGGGGAGAACATGGAGAACATGTTGGAGATGCTCAAAATAGGGGGAGACATTGAAAGAGCGAAAAACAAAAGAACCAAAAGGAAGACGGATCAAATGTAGGATTTTAATTTCTAACGACTAACATTGATTGTGTTTGGAGTTTTGTTTTTGCAGGAATTACATCACTTTAAGACTCCAAGTCCTAAGTCATAGAGTTTGTTCTAGGACTGTTTGGTTCAAATGTATTTTGTATTTATTGGATCTTTCACGCAAAGAAAATCAATGTTCTGGTGATGACATTGAATTTCGATCTTTTGGTTTAAGATGAGTGACTTGAGAGTTTTTATGTATTTTTGGGTTTTGTCACGAAATTGCCAAAGGGGGAGATTGTTACGGCTTTTTGGTGTTGGCACATTTCGTGAGTCAAGTCAGTAAGTTGAGTCGGAGTCTTAAAGGGATCAATTTGTCAAATCAACCTTCGAAGACTCGTTGAAGATTCAACATGAGCCCAAGTCTGTTGGGTTTAGGTTAATAAGGATCTAATAGGGGAAAAAACACCTAGAGGGGGGTGAATAGGTGTAAACAATAAACACTCAAAAAATCATTGTGCGATAAAACCCAATGCGGAAAAATAAAAGAACACACAAGATTTTTACGTGGAAAAACTCCAAACCGGAGTAAAAAACCACGGGACCGATAACACGGCGAAATCCACTAGAATTGACACACGTACAAGGTGATATAGCGTACTCACTGACGACTCAACCTCTTACCATACGCTCCTAGTAGATCTTCCCGCTCGCTCCACGACGCTTCTCGAATCCACGATCCGCGCCCAACGCTGAATCCACAGCGTCCAACGTCGAGTCCACGACGTCCAACCGAATCCACGGTCTTCACCCAATGGCACGCTTCGAATCCACGAACGCACCTCGCTCCGAATCCACGAGAGCGATAACACCTTGAATCCACAAGGCCACGCGAGTCCACGCGCCGATTTTGGGGATAAATCGTTGTTTGTTTGGGTGGTGATGATCCGCCGAATACTTAGATTAAAGATAGATCGGAAATGCCATCTAAGTATTCATTAGTTTGATTCAACTCAAGATATGAGTATGAAAACCTAGAATCAAACTAATCAATATAGATGAAGAACCATTAAATAGATCTAATGATTTCCGTTCTTCTCTATATATGTGGATTTTTCTTTTCGGCTATCTTTTCTCAATCAGCCGTTCTATTGCGGATGCCCTAGAAATGAAATGGTAGGGCTATTTATAGGTTAGAAACCCTAGGAAGAATATTCGGATCAAAAACAAACTTTTCTGGAAAGTTTTACCGACGGCGATCCGGATTGCAAAGCCACGATCCGGATTGCAGAAGCACAAAATACGGTTTCCAGAAAAATTGATGTTCGGGATCCGGATCGAAAGCCACGATCCGGATCGTTCATACAGTTTTACCAGAAAAACATGTTCGGGATCCGGATTGCAATTCCTGATCCGGATCGAAGAAGCAAACAGGTAAAACTAGTGTTCGGGATCCGGATCAGAGAGTGCTGCGATCCGGATTGAACCAGTGTATGAACAAACACCTTTCGGGATCCGGATTGAAAGCCACGATCCGGATCCTGAACATGTCCCATGTCCAGTTTTTGATGAATAAGCAATTAAAACCTCTTCCAGGTGTTTCTACACTATAAGAAGTATTCGGATCATCAAAATTATTTAGTTAAACATACCTGATCCTTTTGAATTCTTCTTTCTTGAGATTGAGGTATACGATCCGAAGTTTCTTCATCTTCAATCTTCAAGACTTAACACATTCACGAAATACGCCAACTCAAATTCCGTAACAATCTCCCCCTTTGGCGGTTTCGTGACAAAACACAAATCCACAAAGAAAATTCAAAAAGATATTTTTGTTGCTATCACCATACAACAAAAATTTACAAAAGAGTTCCAGAAATTAAAAACATGAGATAAACTCCTAGAACAGACTCTAGACTTAGACATCTGTAATCTCTGCACACAGAAAACATTCTTGACAAACAAATTCGTTAGTTACCTCAAGAATTGGAGCATACAAAACCAAATACAGAGATAGAGTTTAGTCTCATCATGACATTTGAAAAATTCAGATATGTAAGAAAATAATAGTTAAAACCAACATATCTTCTAAACAGTCGAAAACCAAATGTCAAAGTATGTTAGTCCAACATCAACTTGTTAGTCATATTACATGCCCAAATAGTTAGTCGAATAGTTAGTATAGAAGCATGTCACAAATCACAAAAGAAAACCAAAGTTGAGTTGAGGTGGTTCATACTTACCTTGATATCATCGATATTCACAATCATTGTTCACATCATTCATTGTTCAGAGTTCGTTCTAACTCTCTCACTCTCTCCCCTTTTTGTCACAAAACAAAGCCAAAAAATTACAAAACAAGGAGAGTTAATACAAATCATAAACCTGCAAAAACAAATGAAGGATTAGAACAGAAAATAAAGCAAAGAACTACTCCTGAGAGTCGGAGTCATCAGATGTTGTGCACCCCATTTTAGCAAACAACTTCTTCACTAGTTTCTTCACTGATGAGACGGACTTATTCAGAGTGACTTGTGAAGCAGTGAGGATTTCCATCTCATTTTTCATAGTATGAACGTCTCCCCTCATTTCAGTGAACTCAGCAGATATACGTTCCTGTTCATTTGACAGCCGCTGTTGTTCTTTAAAGATAGAGGTGACAGAGGCATCATCGTCAGAGGTGGATGGAGGTGCCTGCTGTGAAGGAGGAACTGGGGCTGTGGAAGTAGTTGCTTGGGGTCGAGCTCGTTGCCGGATTGGAGGAGATGGAGGATCATCTTGTTTCGTCGATAGAGACTTTACTATCGTTGTTCATTGATCGTCCCCAAACTATACATGTAAGAGCTCGCGCTTGTATCCACATTAAACTTCTTAAGGATGCGCATGATAATCATTGGGTATGGTAGTCGCTCTGTGGGGTGAGAGTGTTCGACATACCGCGTCATCCTATGCCAAATGAGGTACGGAATATTCATGTTTGCTCCCATCAAAATGGTCGGGTTTCCAAGAAGATAGAGAAAGAGCATTCTATCCCATCGAAGGACTTTCGTGTTCATATTGGGAAGAATGTTATAACAGACAATGAAGTTTATGTACTTGTACTCTTTCTTAAGTTCTTTGGAGAAAACAGAATTTCCGGCGGACGGAGTATCCGGAACGCAGATTCCGTTAACTACAACTCTCCACGAGTTGGGGTTGAAGCTCTGAGTCTTGAGGTAACTGATTCCATCAGATCTGGCTTTCATATTAAGCACCTCTCCAATCAGTTGGGGAGTGACTTTGATCTTGATACCTTTAACCACGGTATGAAATTCTCGTTGTCCGTCCTCATGATCAATTAGACTTGCAGCATTCTGGTAAAACATGCGAACTGAGTGTGGACAGTACCAGTTTTTTCAGGAAAGTTGCAAATTGGAGCGAGACCAACTTGATCAAACAGAGCTCCAAACTCTGCAGATCGATTCCTCATCTGTTGTACATTAACATGTCTTTCTCCTATACATTCCCTCTTTTCAAAATCTTTGATTCTTGTAGAGCTGACAAATCCCCGAAATGGTGGCTGGCTGGCTATAGATTCATTGATTGAGATGCCTTGGGCACTACTTCTTTTCCTTGCCGAGGTTTTCATTCTTTTTCCAGTAGGCTCCATTGGCGCCTTTCCTTTCTCAGCTGCTGTAGGAGGAGGCTTAGTTTTGGGTGCTTCAGCAGGAGCCTTTCCTTTTGCGACAGTTGGGACAGCCGCTTCAATTTCGATGTTGTCCCAATCAATTGACTCAGTTTCCGATTCAGTATCGGAGTCAGCCTTTGCTCTTTTTGTCCTTTTACTCCTCTTGGGCTTGGCTGTGTCCTTCACGTGGACCATGGCAGTAAGTAGGAAAATGATCCAGGTGATCACCATTTCTGTCAGTGCTTTGAGTTTAAGAAAGTGTCCTGTGAAAACCAACTCAAGAACATATGAAAAATTGTCAATTTTGAAAAATTTGAAAACATTGTACCTAGACAATCATAATCATATTGAGAAGCCAAGAATCAAATTAGTTTTCCAAAAAGAATTTTAAAAATACATCAAATCCATGATTTACAGAAATTCCTCTTTTATGCCCTAAAACCGAATTTTTAGAAATCGAAGCCTAAAAACTCGTTAATCAAGTAGAATCCCAGCATAAAAGCAAAACTAATTGATCCAGAGTTCTTATTTCAAAAGAAATTTGATCAAAAACCAATCACAAACGAAAAAGATCCAAGATTTCAACTCACGTTTGGTGAAAAACCATAAAGAACCGAGTTTTGATCATGAAAACTTACTTGAATCCGAAGAACTTTGAGTTTTGAAGCACCAAGAAGCAAGAAATCTAGAGAGAGAGACTCTAGAGGCTTGAAAACCAGAGATTAGGGTAAAGAAATCAAGAATCTGTATGTTTCTATATAAAACCCTATCCGTGATCCGGATCGGCCGAGAATGTGATCCGGATCGGCTACCCGCAGGAAAAATCCTGCGTTCGGGATCCGGATCACTTGCCCCGATCCGGATCGGCTACACCTTTTTCTTCAGAAAGAGTTAGAAAAACACAATAAAATCCAGAAAAAGTATGTAAGCACTTTACCATGTCAACTTTAAACAAATGGCATCGTTTCATGCAACAAGAAATAGATTATGCACAATCTATCAAAATATCCAAAAATGAAACAAAGATTTACGAAAGTTAAAACACTTAAAGTTGAACAACTTCAATTACATCTATCCTGATCCTATGTGTAATGTCTTTATCAAATCATCAATTTCAGTAAAGAAAATGAAGTACCAAGATCAATAGATGTTTGAAATCCCAGATAAGTTAAATAATATATCTAGACAATCTGTTGAAGGAGTGGCTCTTTGAGCATCTTTAAAAAAAATCCCACCTTATACCAACCATGAAATATGACTGAGTCAAATATTTCAATATGTATTTCATCAACATTTTCAAAACAAAGATTTGCTTTTCATTCATGGAGTATCTTTTTCTTTCATTTTCTCCATGTGGTGGTAGTTTTCACACTCCTCATTGGGATGTAACTCTTTCCACATCTTTTGAGCATTTCACATTTCATTGACTCCCCCTCAATTGGCTATCAATTATTTAATATATAAAGTATTCAACCAAACCATTGATCTCGAATTCATACTCGACTAAGCAATCAAATATGATAATGACTATACCAAGAGATCATTGAGAGAGAAATTGACTTTGATCACAGAAAGATGGTTTAATTAACGTAAATGATCATTGCAACATTGAAACATTATGACATCAAAAACATAATAAATTTCTAAATGCATAAAAGGATGCAATTAAAGTCAATTATGATATATGCTCAATTAGTGTGCTACGTGCAGAACATAGATAAAGAACAAAACAAAAACAAGAACAAAAACAAAACCTAATCTAAGCAAAGGTTTCAAAAGAGTTTATTTCAAGGAAAGCATACCAATTGCTTTTCGCAAGTGAATGAAACGTTTTTGGTCCAAAGGTTTTGTTAAAATGTCGGCTAATTGATCCTCAGTTGAAATATATGACAGTTGAAGAATGTTTGATTCAACTAGCTCTCTAAGAAAATGATATCTAAGTTCAATATGTTTTGTTCTAGAGTGCAACACAGGGTTTTTAGAAATGTTAATGGCACTAGTGTTGTCACATAAAATGGTTACCGAAGATGTTGAAATCCGGAAATCGCTCAACACGCTCTTCATCCAAATCAATTGGGTTGAACAACTTCCAGCAGAAATGTACTCCGCTTCGGCAGTCGAGAGTGCTATGCAGTTCTGCTTTTTACTGTGCCATGCGACAAGGCAGTGGCCGAGATAGAAGCATGCACCACTCGTGCTTTTCCGGTCATCCACCGATCCAGCCCAATCGGCATCTGAGTATCCAACAATATCCAAAGTCGTTCCCATAGGATACCAAATTCCGAAATTGATTGTACCTTTGATATACCGGATGATCCGTTTCACCGCTTTCAGGTGAACCTCCTTCGGTGCTGATTGATATCTCGCACAAATCCCAACACTGAAGGATATATCCGGGCGACTAGCCGTGAGATATAGTAGACTTCCAATCATACTGCGGTACAGTTTCTCGTCTACATTCTCACTTTGTGATTCACTTCCAAGTCCCTTATGGCTAGTTCCCATTGGAGTCGGAAAATCCTTAGAATTTTCAAGATCAAACTTTTTGACCAACTCCAGTGCATACTTGGATTGACACAAGTGAATTCCTTCATCGTTCTGCTTAACTTGTAATCCAAGAAAATAATTCAATTCGCCCATCATGGACATCTCAAATTCGCTTTCCATGGTCTCCGCGAATTTAGAAGCATCATTATCTCTCGTTGCTCCAAAAACAATGTCATCAACATAGATTTGAGCAACTATGAAATTGTTTTGATAATGCTTCACAAAGAGAGTCCTGTCAGCTCCCCCTCGAGTGTAGCCCTTTTCCAAAAGGTGCTTTGTCAACCTTTCGTACCATGCTCGCGGTGCTTGTTTCAGACCGTAAAGAGCCTTTTTCAACGAAAAACATGGTTAGGTAGTTTATGATCCACAAAACCTTTCGGTTGAGCTACATAAACTTCCTCATTTAAAAATCCATTTAAAAAGGCGCTCTTAACGTCCATTTGAAATAATCTGATTTTGAAATGACAAGCGATCGCAAACAATATACGAATGGACTCGAGTCTAGCTACAGGGGCGAAGGTTTCATCAAAGTCTATACCTTCTACTTGAGAATAGCCTTGAGCAACTAACCTTGCTTTGTTCCTGATGATAGTACCTTCTTCGTTTTTCTTGTTCTTGAAGATCCATTTGGTACCTATCACATTGTGTTGCTTCGGAGGCTTCGTCAGTTCCCAGACTTTGTTTCGCTCGAATTGATGGAGCTCTTCCTGCATTGCTTTAATCCAATAATCATCTTGGAGAGCTTCATCAACATTCCTTGGTTCGATTTGTGATACATAGCATGCAAATCCGCAAACCAATTGTCTCCGTGTTCTAACTCCTTCTTGTGGATCTCCAATTATGTTCGATTCAGGGTGATCCTTGGAGATGCGTAACGTTTGAGGTAGAGGAGTAGGCGGAGGTACCCGAGATGATTCCTGCACATCAGATAAGCTTGAAGAACCGTTAGATGCATCAACATTATTATCGAAAGTATTGTTAGAAGAAGATGCATTAGCAGGTGTATCATCATCAAGAGAGATATCGAGGGTAGATTTTTCAGATTCAAAGTGAAAAGCTTCATCTACCTTAACATTTATCGATTCTACGATCGTCTTAGATTCCAAGTTAAAAACTCGATATGCTCTGCTGTTTGTAGAATAACCTAAGAAAATCCCTTCGTCACTTCGAGAGTCAAATTTTCCAAGATTCTCACGATCACGTAAAATAAAACACCGACTCCCGAAAATGCGAAAATATTTGATGTTAGGTTTTCTACTAAACCAAAGTTCATATGGTGTATTCAAAGTCCCCGGGCGCAAATACACGCGATTGATAACATAAACAGCAGTGTTCACCGCTTCAGCCCAAAAATATAAAGGAAGTTCCGGCTGTGAAGCATAACACGTGCCATCTCCTGTACGACCCTGTTCTTGCGCTCGACTACACCATTTTGTTGAGGTGTGTAAGGTGCGGAGAATTCATGTTTAATGCCATTAGAAGAGCAAAAATCAATGAATTTGGAATTTATGAATTCCCCACCTCTATCACTCCTAACTCGAGTAATCCTATCATTCTTTTCTATCATAATACGATTGCAGATTTCGAGAAAAGAATCAAAGGTATCAGCTTTTTCTTTTAAGAAGGCTACCCAAGTATATCTAGAAAAGTCATCAACCAACAAGAAAATATACCATTTACCTCCCAGAGATGGTTGACGAGTTGGCCCCATTAAGTCCATATGCAAAAGTTCCAAAGGCCGTTTTGTACCTATGTGGTTCAAATTCTTGTGTGCAGTCCTAGACTGTTTTCCCTTTTGGCAACCGCCACACACAAGGTTTTGTTCAAAAGAAAGTTTTGGAACCCCTTTGACCACATCTTTATTTGAAATTCTAGCAAGTTCCTTAAAGTTTATGTGACCTAGCCTTTCATGCCAAAGTGTTTCATTTTTCAAAGATGCTAGGTTACATTTTTCAGAAATCTTAGAAGGAACTACATAACAGTTGTTTTCTGATCTAACCCCCTTTAAAAAGAAAGCATGGTTCATGTCAGTTACAGTGCATTTATCAGATGAAAAATTAACTGAATAACCACTATCACACAGTTGACTTATGCTTATGAGGTTAGTCTTAAGGCCATGAACAAATAATACATTATCTAGAACCGGGCCATCTGGAATAGCTACCGTTCCCTTTCCAACAATTTTGGAAGACCGACCATCTCCGAAAACAACAAGTCCTCCGGAGTTTTTCTCAAATGTTTGAAAACAGTTTTTATCGCCGGTCATATGACGGGAACACCCGCTATCCAGGTACCAAGACGAACTATCATATGCATGCAAAGAAACATTGGTAGCAAGACAGGGAAAGATTTCACCTTTGCGCACCCAAACCTTTTTGGAGTGCGTCGGTAATGGTCGTGAAGTTGATTTCCTAGGTGAGAGCGTCTTGCTTGAAGAATTGCTGCTCCTTGATGATGTCGTCTTGAGCGGTGTACTACCAAGGCTCTTTTCCGTCAATTTGATGGATTGTTGTTTTCCGAGGAATAGCCCTTTGGTAGTCATTGCAAGATGTGCTTGAGGTGTGCGTTTGGCTTCCGTCTTGCAATTTCTTCTTATGTGCCCTGAAATGCCACAACGAAAACATACCTTGATTCTTGTCGATTCCGAGGAAGATGTAGTAGGTTCGTTGTCGTTGCTTGTCGTGAACACCGGTGTCGGAGGAGGAGATACCGACTGAGGCACAAATACTGTACCACTCGAACTTGGAATGTCTCCAGTTTGAGTGTATCCGAGGCCGAACTTATTTCTTTGACCGAGACCAAGAAGTCTGTCCAACTTACTCCTTCCAGAAGAAAATCTCTTTAAGTCATCCTTCAGTTGGCGTATGGTCTCCGTCATTTCCAATTTTTCCTGTCGAGGCCTCGCCGTTGAGCTTCAAGAAGTAATTCGCTTTGTTCATATATCCATATAACTCTTCTCGAATTGCTCATTGGACTCTTGAAGGGAAACATTTGTTTAATCAGATTGTCCCTTTCCACTTCAAGATCGGTTGAGATAGAGGTTACTCTTTTTACTTCATCTTCAAGATCCTGTAATCTCTCTTTCAACCCCTTGTTTTGCTTAGCCATTTCTTTGAATCCCTCAAAAGCTTATGGTAGGCTAAAACAAAATCTTCACCTTCCGAATCATCTGATTCATCGTCCGTTGCAATCTTTTCCACAGTGGAGTTGGACAGTGAATCGGATGTACTTGCCATTAAGCACATGAAGGATGAAGATTTAGTGGACGCGTGGAAAGCTGTCGCGTTGTCTTCTTCATCACTTGAGGATGACTCATTTGACGTGGAGTTGTCATCCAAGTAACTACTTGCATCGCTTTCTTCTTAGCCGGATTCTTGTTGGGACATTCGTTGCAATGTGGCCGTAGCCTCGACATTTGAAACACTGAACTTGTCCCTCAGAACTTTTCTTATCCTTTGAGAAGTTCTCTGGCTTCTTGACTTGTAACTTGAAGGACCCTTGCCTTTCTTTGACTTTCCGAAGGATGAGTTTTGCTTGGATTTCCCCTTCGAAAGTTGCGGCGAAACTTCCTTGTCAAGAGAGCGAGCTGCTTCTCAAAGTCCTCCATAGAAATGTTCTCGTCGTCGTCCGAGGAGGATGAATCCGCGTCTTCTTCTTTAGTTGATTTCAATGCGTAACCTGAAGACTTAGAAGAGGATGCCTTTCCAGAAGAATAGTTAGTAGGAAAAGTCATTTCATAAGTTTGTAAAGCACCTACTAATTCTTCTACACGCATTTCGTCCGGGTGTTTAATTGTTTCAATGCTGCGACCTTCGGGCGAAATCGTTCAGGAAGAGTTCTTAGAATTTTTCTTACAACTTTAAATTCTGGAATCTTCTCTCCCAAGTTAGCACATGAGTTCACGATGTCTTGCAATCGTGTGTAATAGTCAGTGAAGGATTCATTCTCTGCCATAGAGATAGAGTCAAACTTGCTCGTGAGCATTTGCAGTTTCTGAATCTTCACTAAGTTAGTTCCCTCATGCGTAACTTGCAGAACATCCCAGATTTCTTTCGCAGTCTCACATGCCGAGACGCGAGAGAACTCAGTTTGTGACAAAGCATTAAATAGAGCATTATCCCTTTGCCATTGTAAGAAGATAAGTCTATCTCTTCCTTGGTCCATTTCGACCTAGGTTTTAAGGTGCGACATTCATCTAAAAATTTCAGTTGGATTAGGACCATCCTAATCAATACTGATCGCCACCCTTTCGTCGATGGAAATTAAGAAAGCTTTTCATCCGTAATTTCCAGTAGCAGAATTAGTTCCACAAAGAAGGGGGGTCGATTGATGTTTACCACCTT
>CM054935.1:11007047-11133481 GCA_029168755.2 Tillandsia fasciculata | reverse complement strand
AAATATGTCATTTCTTCAGAAAAATAAATTATATTAATGTAGGGCAAATATTAATTTTACCCCGATTTCCTAAACACTTTGAATTAACACATAAATTTTTAAATGAATCTACCTACATACTCGTATAGTTGGACGACAATGATGAGCAGAACGCGGCAGGGAGGGATCACCAGTAGATCGGCCGTTGTCCTGGAAGGGGTTGGATTCCTCAGGGCTTTGCAGCCTGGCGATCAGCGGGCGTCCTTGGAGGGGTTTCCGATGTCGTTCGTACGCGGTGATGCGGCCCGGGGCTGAGGAAACTTTATGTCCGATGGAGGCAATCTGATGCGGCCTGGTGGGCGGGGTGGGAGGAGGCAGGTGTGAGACGGCGTGAGAACACGGAAAGAGAAGGTGGGGTGCCTTTACCCTGCCCGGAGTATTAAATCATATAATATTTTGATGTTTTAAATAGGAGTGTACCAATAGACATTTCCTTTTCCTTCCTTTAACTAGAGGATAGTGGACACTTTTGAAATTTCAAAATCTAACGGTATGCAGTTCAAAATTCTAAAATTTATATATATATTTATATATATATTATAAATTACTTAATACATTTATAAATGACTTATTAAGTTTTTTTTTTCTTTTTGTTCATTTATACAGAAAAATATCTATATATATTGTGTAATAACATTTTTTACTAAATATCTTCAAATACAAATTTAAAATCATTACTGTATAACATTTATTTATTTATTTTAAATATAATCCCCTATATTATTCTTACTATTACTGTTGAACTGTCGACATCCATTGTTTCTTCATCCCCTGTACAAGTCTTATACTGAACCACATACAATAATATTTTAGTCCCTGCTTGTACATATACTTCTGTATATACCCGGGATTAAATAAACAGTAATAAAATAAGTCAATCGGGTAGAGTTATATTATACAATAGAAAAGGTACAAAGCACGAATACAACTTGATGCATAATTAACCCATAAAATGTCCTACAATTTTATCCCATCGGATTGTACAAGTTATATATATGTACAGGTCATTGTCAATAGATACAGATGTGTACTTCATGCATATCACAAACATTATATTGCGAGTACCTAGTTATGATTGCGTACTTGCAAGAAAAAGTAGTATCGATAATTATTAAACAACATATCCATTTGGCAAAAGGAGACGTCACCTTGCCAACACATTACGGATGGCCGTTCCCTGTGCAGGATTGCCACGACTCTATTTCCACATTTATTTTCCATTCGCGATTTCCCACAATGAGCGTTACACACTCTGGGATTATTTGTAGATCAATACATTTGATCAAGACCCGGTAAAAGTTGATATTTTGGCGGAGATGGCAGCGGTAATCACCATCAACTAAACGTCCAAAACTAGATACAATATTTTTGATTTGTTCGTAGTCCGAACAATGGGCAGGTAAATCATGCAAGCGAATCCATACCATATACGCATACCGTTCACGGATTCGACCTTCGTTGATTTCAAATGGCTTTATCGTAATCGTCAGTTTCTCGGTCTGCAGAATAGACCGCTCTATGGCTCTATCCCGAATCATAGCAGTAGGAAAATATATAAGGTAATTGGCACCTTCACATTGTGCAAATCCGTAATCATCGGGAATACCGCCTACCTGTTCAGCTAGGAAAGAAGCCACTCCATCTTTTGAACAATCATTTTCTGTATCGTAGGCCAGAATGACCACCTTTGCTGCACGATCCATCAACATATTAGCATCAACAAATTCATCCTTCCATGGCATAAAACAATATGTGTTATTCGGGCGTGTGGAGGTAGCGCTTGACATGGAAGCTTGTGAAATTTGACAAATACTGAAATATAATAAGCTGTGATATATGTGTGGACTGGATATATATGTATGAATTAGATAGCATGCATATATATATATAGGACATATATGTGTCACCTGGTGAGAGCAGCTATATGTATATATTGCCTTTTATACATATAGACCTTACATTGTATGCTGTTAGCAAAAGTGGGCAGATTGTACGGGAAGATATATAGCTGATCCGGTATTCCTATATAGGTGTTCCGGTATTATATATGGTTGTACCGGAAGCCTCTCTAGCTTTCCCCATATTTAATATACGTGTGCCCAAAGGGAAAAGACAATATACAGCTGTCCCCTCTATAGCTGTCACCTTTTCAGTATAGGTGTGCTGAAACACACTATACAGCTGTCCCCTCTTTACCTGTGACCTCTAAAGCTGTCACCTTTTGACTATATGTGTGCCAACCTTACAAAACAGCATCCAATGCCCTTCCTCCCCGTAAAATATGTGCTATATAGTTCTTAACAAATTCAGTTCTGTATTACATACATTGCACACACACCATATTGTGAATACGAAATAAAAAGTAAGCAAAATTTAATTACTCAATATAGAGGACACAAAACTGTAGCCCGTCAGTTGTAAACACTATTGAGATGGCCAAAGATGCAGTCACAATCAAAACAAATATTACGGACTGCAGGAACTTATGTAAGGTTCCCACGACTCTATTTCCACATTGATTGCCCATTCGCGATTTCCCACAATGAGCGTTACACACTCCGGAATGTTTTGAAGATTATTACATTTTATCAACAGACGATAAAACTTGAGATTATCGCGATCACGGCAACGTTCATCACCACCAATAAAACGTCCAAAACTAGATACAATAGTTGTCAAATCAACATACTCATAACACTGAAGCGGTAAATCATGCAAGCGAATCCATACAAAGTACTTAAAAAGTGCCCGGTGACCAAGGTTGAATTCATATGGCGATACCATAATGCTGAGTGAGTAGGTCTGCAGAAAAGAATGACGAATAGCTCTATTCCGACTCTCTGCAGTAGGAAAGTATATAAGGTAATCGGCATCCGCACATTTTCCAAATCCATATTCATCGGGATCTCCACCTACGTGATGAGCTAAGAAATCAGCCACTCTATCCTTTGAATAATCTTCTTGTGTGTCGTAGGCAAGAATTGCCACCTTTGCTGCCCGATCCATCAACTTATTAGCATCAAGAAATTTACGCTGGAATGGAATAAAACATTTGGTGTTCTTCGGGCGTGTGGAGAATGGGTTAGACATTATGAATGGTAAATTTGATATAAACTGAAATATAGTGGACGGTGATAGATGTGTGAAATGTGATATAGCTATGAAGTAGATAACAGCTATATATATGATCAATTTTTCTTCTTATCAATTCTTACCACTACTACTATCTAAACCAATATCAGCTATATATATGATCCTGTTTTGCAAGTGGACAACTATAGCATGGTTTTGTACTGTCGTACATCCAAATGGAACACCCGAATGCACCTGCCAAGTCAATTGTAATAGTGTGCCCAATTCATGCCTTTGACCAGATTTGTTGTGGGCTTTGAAAAGGGGGTATGTGTACTCATATCTATACAGACTTTGAACAAACTTGATACCATTTGGGATGCTGTTTTGTACTGTCGTATATGTAGGGAGTAGCACACCTGAAGGAACCTGCATAGTGTCTAAAATTGTGCCTCAGTTGCCTTTGACCATATTGGATGGGGCTTTGAATAGGGGGTATGTGTAGTCACATCTATTCAGTCTGTGCACAAACGTGATAGCATTGGGATATTTTTTTGGAATTTGGGTATGGGCCAAAGGTTTAGGGAACAGCTATAGGTCCTTTTCGTACATTCATAAGTGCCAAAGGTAACAACTGTATTGGAAATTGGGGTCAGGGCCAAAGCTTTAGGGATCATCTATAGCTCATTTTCGTACACTCAGGTAATTTGTACCGGTACTCATGATTGTGTACCGGTACACATGTCTCCGGTACACATCCAAGTTTCGCAAAACCCGAACGCAACAGACTTTGATTCCTAGATATGTACCGGTACTAATTGTCCAGTACCGGTACTTCTCGAGGTTTGAAAGTGTGCTTCTTTCGGGTTTTCAGGAACTTGGATGTGTACCTTTATATAATTTCTATTGTTCATGATAAGCCTTCCCCTTGTACAATGTATAATTTCTTGTTTTCCATCTTGTATATAAGATTGTTCAAACCTTATCTAATCCTAATTATATAGATAAGGTTCTATATTATAGAATATGCTTGGACATTGGATGCTGTTCTGCGAGGGGACAGCTATAGTCTTATTTTGTACTGTCGTATATCCAAATGGCACACCCGAAGGCACCTGCCAAGTGGGTAATAGTATTCCTCACTTGCCTTTGACCAGTTTGGATAGGGCTTTGAAAAGGGGGTATGTGTAGTCATATCCATACAGGCTTTGAACAAGCTTGTGTCCATTGGGATGCTGTTTTGTACTGTCGTATATGTAGGGAGTAGCACTCCTGAAGGAACCTGCAAAGTGGCTAAAATTGTGCCTCACTTGCCTTTGACCATATTGGATGGGGCTTTTAATAGGGGGTATGTGTAGTCACATCTATTCAGTCTGTGCACAAACGTGATAGCATTGGGATGCTGTTTTGGAATTGGGGTATGGGCCAAAGGTTTAGGGAACAGCTATAGGTCATTTTCGAACATTCATAAGTGCCAAAGGTAACAACTGTATTGGAAATTGGGGTCAGGGCCAAAGCTTTAGGGATCATCTATAGCTCATTTGAGAGCTGGGAACCTTGCGGAACTACTGATGGCCCTTAATGTACTATGCATATATGCATATAGTATAACTAATCGAAAATTATATATAAGGATATATATATATATATATATATATATATATATATATATATATATATATATATATATATATATATATATATATATATATATATATTTAATCCTTTAATTTATTAATTTATTACCAAATTTGGAGAATTATAAACGTTATACCTTAACTGTTCCTTTATGCTATCAAAACCTATCCAATAATATCTGCTATATATATGACTGAACGAAACCAGTCTATAGCTATACCATTATGATATATGACTGTACACTAACTGGAATATAGCTGCTAGCTTTCATAGTTGTCCCTTCAATCATCCTGTATGTAAATATGACTGGTCATACAGGAACAGTCCCTTCTATGTCCCTTTTATATCATGGATGTAAATGATTAATCTTCAAGAATAATATAGCTCTCCCTTTTATCTCATGGTGACTGGCCTATATATATATATATATATATATATATATATATATATATATATATATATATATATATATATATATATGCAATATCTATAGATGCAAATATTCTTACCTTATGAAGAGCAACACCAAATTCCCACCCATCCGACGAACCTGAAAAAGACTATCCAAAATTTTCAAGGCAGAACGTCATCAGGCTGTGCAATATGCAGATGACGGGTGATGAAAAATGCTTGTGCAAGCCTGAAATGCACATGCAGTTGTTCAAGCAGGCTTGCACAGGCATCTTTCATCTCGCGTCATCGGCATTGCACAGCCAGATGACGTTCTGTCTCGAAGATTTTGAACAGTTTTTTACAGGTTCGTCGTATGGCAGGAATATGTTGTTGCCCTTCCTAATGTAAGATTATTTGCATTTCTATCATGCAATCTGTTTTATATGAGCACATATATATATATATATATATATAATCAACTCATATATTGAGGTTGGTTTTCGTTCTACTATTATGGTCTAGTTTTACTAGTATTTTTTGTTGTCTGTGGGATTTGTTGTCATCAGCTTATTACTTACCAGGGAAAAATATATAGAAAATCCTGCACCTTGTAATAGATTGTATATATTGGTGAAATATGATTGTTAAAATTTATGATATAATGTTTTGAAATGTACAATTATATGAGATATACACTCTATGGGTGTTCCTTCGACCATGATTACCCTATATAGGTGTCCCCTTTATGGCAGTATATATGACAGTACGTTTCCCAGCTATACCAGTTCCGGATAGCATGTATCACTGTACGGACACCATTTATTGCTGTCCCATTTTGAATATACGTGTGCCCAATTCATGCTTGTTGATCCAATGCCCTTCGTCCCCATAAAAATTTGTTAATATAACTGTCCCCTTGTGAATATAGTGGGGGCCTTGTAAAATTTAATTGTAATTTTAATTGTTGTCGCGCCCTTGTAAAAGGGAACACTTGTAAAAGTTAAAATTTTTTGTAAATTTATTGAACATGTGTTCCATCTGGTTAAATATATATAAAATCTGACCATGCGTACCGGTACGAAATAATTAGTACCGGTATTAAATGATGGTTGCAAGAGTGAGCGTTCCGGGTTATGAGGAATTATGATAAAATAAATGAAAGTCAATAAATCAAAAGTCTACATGCACAGTAAATCAACATAAGTATCACTCATCCTCGTGGGCAGCATCATCGTGCGGTTGATGGGGAGAACTAGCTCCGGCATAACCTAGAATCGTATCATCATGTCGGCACCCAAGGAAATCAAAAATTTTCTTCAATCAATCCTCGACCTTCTTGAATCCTTCTTCGACTCTGTTCTTCATTGCTTTGCTTGCAAGTCTCGATCCAACATTACAATGTAACATTCCCTTGGTTACCGGACGAGGCGTGATCTTCAAAAAGGCGCAGGATCAAAAGAGGTTAAGGTAATAGATCTCGATGCCATCTACCTTGAACTAACAGCGACATTCTGTACCAAATCTTTGTTGGAATATTGACATAGGACCCTTGAGAATGTGGTTTCGTCAATGTAAGTTGTATATTGTGCTAAGATGTACGAATCTAAGATGTATTTTGTGTTCCTCTTTACGGGTGTGGAGTACTTTTGGACTGTTCTATAAATGTATGAAAGTATGAATGTATAGATGTATAAATGTACCTTCTTGTATATATGAATGTATGAATCTCTTACCTATAGCTGTTCAGAACTCTTATGAAGCGCTATTGATACAAGATGAACAGATGAACAACTTATATTGTAATGTGAATATACAAGATGAACATTAGAACATATGAATGTACAGCACCAATATACACCTGTACGCAGAGTTGATTTGATATGCAGACTGTTTGGAGATCCATTCCAAATTCAAAGGACAGCAATAGAAGCTTTCCGTACAGTCATATATGATTTAGGAACAGCTATATATTTCCCTGTTTTATGGTCCAAATGTGCCCTCATTTAAAGGGCTATATGACTGTACAAAATCCATATTCAGCTGTTCCCTTTGGCCATTTCATACTACCAAAAGTGTGCCTGGACTTTTGCCATTGCATTTTCCTTACATTATATTCTTCATGCCCAGCATGTATCTAATTGATGAAACTGGATTATCAAAACCCACCCCTATTTGGACCCCTATTGAGGGGTTTGGAACCTTATTTAGAAGGCCAAATAATATACATTATGCTATATTATATAATATGCTAAAGCTGGTAAGTGTACTCATATCTATGAAAAGCTGGTAAGTGTAGTCAAATCCGTCGGATTATGTTTTGTAAGGGGACAGCTATAGCCTGGTTTTATACTGGCGTATATCCAAATGGCACACCTCTAGGCACATGCCAAGTGGGTACTGTTGTGCCTCAGTTGCCTTTCAACAATTTCGAGATGCCTATGAAAAGCTGGTTTGTGTAGTAAAATCTATATAGGCTTTTTTTAAATTGGGGTATGTGCGAAATGTTTTGAGAACACCTATAAGTCATTTTAGTACAGTCATAAGTGAATAATGGAACATCTGTACGCATCATTGCACACTCTTCCTCTCATTCTCACTATCGAATACTCTCCATCTCTATCTCACCCTAACATTATCATCCTCTCAATATCAATCTCTTATACCTAATATAGGTATCATGTCTACATCTTTCTCTAATGACCCCCTTGCTAGTTGCTCTAGCTCTAATTCCCCCCCTCCTTCCATCTCTAGCTCCAATAACCAACCTCCTCGCAACAACTACTGTATCATTCCTTCTACGCCTGCGCATCATGAGACAGATAAATTATTGGAACGTGCAGCGCAGATAGTTGTCGATGCCTACGGGAACGATGCAGACTGTTCACGGGATGCCGTAGCTGCGTTGCTCGCAAATCGGATAGGAGGACAACCATCAAATTATCAATTTGCAGAAGGTCCAGTGGGTAATTATATAGTATTTTTCCCCACAGTGAACTCGATGAATAAAGCTATTCGTCGGTCTCCGATTCGAAATCACGCATTCGCAATGACGGTATCTTCATGGGAAGCCCAACGTTGGACAAGCAAGCCAACATTTAGATACTATGTATGGATTCGTCTATTTAACTATCCTATTTATTGCCATCAGGATGCAGAGGCAAAACAAATCGTTTCGGGTTTTGGACGCTTCATACGTGCGGATGCCCCGAGCCAAAATGCCGAGAATCTAATGTACTATCGTGTTTTAATAAAATGCATTGATCCTCACATGATTCCGGAGGAAATATTAGTATATGTAGGGAGTAGAGAATGGATAGTACCTGTTGAGATTGAGAGCTGGGAAGATTGCGGTCCTACTGATAGCCCTTAATGTACTATGTAATATAACCGCTGCATCTAAATGCATTTTCTTCAATCTTAATATATGCATCTAATATATTTATTCGAAATATATATATATATATCTCATTGCGTTCCGGTACAAATAGCCTTACCATTAGGTTGCTCATTATGTATCGGTACACATTAATTAGTACCGGAACGAAATATTACGTCCCGGTACATAAAATTCAGTACCGGTACATAATCCTTAGTTACGGTCCTAAAAAACTGTACAAACCAAGTGGCTCAACAAACAGATTGCCTTACCCCTGGGATGCTCATTAAGTACCGATACTCATGATTTCGTACCGGTACTAATGGTACCGGTACACTTGTCAGTTCCTCAAAACCCGAATGCATCACTATTGGGTTACTCATTATGTACCGGTACTAAATATGAAGTACCGGTACAGATGGAACCGGTACACTCCTAAGTTCCTCAAAACCCGAAAGTTGTATTCTTCGATTCATCCCTCAGTACCGGTACCCGACAAATAGTACCGGTACTAATGGATCTGAACATCTATGGATACGATATTGATACATTCATATATACAAGAAGGTACATTTATACATTTATACATTCATAGGCGCCTTTCCATTATTGAAATGTACGAAAATGTAGCACAGTATAAACTTATTTGGTACAATGATAAAATAACGTAAGTCAATAAATAAAAAGTTACAATGCACCGTAATTAAACATAACTATCACTCATCCTCGTGGGCAGCATCATCGTTGGGTTCATGCTGTATAAATAGTTGTTCATCTGTTCAGCTTGGATCAATAGCGGTTCATAAAAGTTATGAACCGCTATAGATAAGAGATTCATGCATTCATATATACAAGAAGGTACATTTATACATCTATACATTCATACTTTCATACATTTATAGAACAGTCCAAAAGTACTCCACACCCGTAAAGGGGAACACAAAATACATCTTAGATTCGTACATCTTAGCACAATATACAACTTACATTGACGAAACCACATTCTCAAGGGTCCTATATCAATATTCCAACATAGCTTGGGTCCTATTGACGGGGTTACCTTAGCAAAATCAATAAGTACGTTGCGGACGTTTCAGAACGTGAAGGCCTACACTGAAGCATCGTTGAGCCGTGCACCTCACCATCCGGAACATCACCGCTCGTCCGGTCACCAAGGACATGTTACATTAGAGTCGTTGGATCGAGACTTGCAAGCTTTGAAGAAAACTGTCGAAGAAGGATTCAAGAAGGTCGAGGAAGGATTTAAAAAAAATTTTGATTTACTTGGGTGCCGACATGATGATACGATTCCAAGTTATGCCGGACCAAGTTCTTCCCATCAACCCCACGATGATGCTGCCCACGAGGATGTGTGATACTTATGTTGAATTACAGTGGCTGTAGACTTTTGATTTATTGACTTTCGTTTTTTTATAATTGTACCAGATATTTTTGTAATGTACCAACATATAGCACAGTACAAAAATATTTGGTACAATGATAACTAAACGAAAGTCATAAAATCAAAAGTCTACGTGCACAGTATTTCAACATAACTATCTCTCATCCTCGTTGGCAGCATCATCGTGGGGTTGATGGAAAGAACTTGGTCCGGCATCACCTGGAATCGTATCATCATGTCGGCACCCAAGTAAATCAAAAAATTTTTTAAATCCTTCCTCGACCTTCTTGAATCCTTCTTCGACAGTTTTCTTCAAAGCTTGCAAGTCTCGATCCAACGACTCTAATGTAACATGTCCTTGGTGACCGGACGAGCGGTGATGTTCCGGATGGTGAGGTGCACGGCTCAACGATGCTTCAGTGTAGGCCTTCACGTTCTGAAACGTCCGCAACGTACTTATTGATTTTGCTAAGGTAACCCCGTCAATAGGACCCAAGCTATATTCATAGTCGTCGCACGTGATGTCTACACCTTGATCTTCCAAAAGGCGCATTATCAGAAGAGGGTATGGTAATAGATCTCGATGCGATGTACCTTGAACTAACTGCGACATTCTGTACCAAATCAAAGTTGGAATATTGATGTTCATTCCGACAGCTAGGTCGGGGTGAGCAAGTAAATATAAGAGAAGCAGTCTATCCCATCGAATCCTCTTTGTACCCAATGTGGGAAGAATATTATAGCACAATATTAAGGATAGGATGTGATACTCAGGTCTCAATTCCTTCGATTCAACGTATAGTCTATTTGTTACTGTTCCTGGCTTGCAAAGAGCATTGACAATGGTGTTCCAGTGTGTGGATTGCTGAATGGTTCCAAGTGTATAATGCACTCCACTTTTATCCACATTTAATCCAAGTATTTTCCCTATTTCGTCAGGAGACACTACAACTCTGACACCACGAACATATGATTCTACTACCATAAATCCGGATTCTCGATCCGCCCCCATAATGCTACCTCTCATATAAAATTGGCGAATGAGTTCTAGACAGAAACCTTTACGACGGTGTATGCGGCCGACCGTTTCGATAGGCACCCTTTGCAAAAGCTGGGCAAAGTCAGGAACTTCACTAGTCAGCTCGTCAAAGTTGACATATCGCTCTCCGATGCAAGTTCGGCTTGAAATGTCTTCCACTCGTTTAGGATCTAGGTCGGACGTGTCTGCTGCTGGTTTTGAACGCTGATCTCTACGGGCCGCAGCCGTATGAGAAATTGAAGGCATAGGCGCCTTTCCTTTATCATGTGTGGCCGCCACTTCTACATGAGCAGACTGCTCAGAATGGTCAGATGAATCACTACTCTGTGAATCATGTGAACGGTCCCTCTTGGAGGCTGGTTTCCCTCCACGAGCACGGCCACGACCACGGGCACGCCCTCGACCACCACGTTGCCCATCACCGGCCATTATGTATAGGAGCTGAGAGTACAGAAAGATTTACCAACCATCTTGTATGCAGTCTTTGAAACTATTCGGAAAAATCATATAAGTTCTGAACAGCTATAGATAAGTTCTGAACATGAATATATACAATATGGAACATTCATAGAATTATAGCCATTATGGTATGAAGATACAATATGAACAATTGCAAGTATAATTCATACACTTGAACATTTGAAATTAGACTTGAACACTTGAACAAGATGGAACACTAACTACAATATTGCAAACAAGTGATTGCTATGGCTTTACATACAGATTAAGCAAGGAAATCTCTTTTCACTACATTCAGTTCTTACATTGCCATCTATAAACATTTTCTATGAGATAAAACACAGACATTGTTTATGAAGTATCGAGCAAGACTAGTGTATGAAACAACAACACCGGAGAGTTAAACCGAATCCGCAGATCGCGTACCGGAATACGCCCTAGCCCTTCCTCCTGATAAGTAACGGTTTAATCTTGCAAACGCCCTCTGCGTTTAAGGTCACGTTAAAAATTGGGAGTAGTGGGAAAGGCAGGAACGAGGCGGTTTTCCTCTGGACGTCTGTGTACCACACGCCGGGTTTGCTCCTTGATGCTATAATTTGGGGTTGAGGGGATTAAGGCATGGGTGATTTTCCATCCACAATATTGTGTGCGGGTACTCCCCCCACCTCTCTCCCAAAAACAAAAAATAAATATTATAAAAATAAATTAAGAAAAGAAAAAGCCCTTCACAATGCAGCGCTCTGCCTTGGGAAGGGCTTATTTCCTTTTTTCTTGTTTTTTCTTCTTAATTTTTAGTCTAAGTTTGTTTGTTTCTTTTGTTTGACTTATCAACATCGTAGGGTTTTTTTTATTTGAATTAATATTTGCAATTTTTGGAAACAAATATTAAAATTATAAATTTTAAATATTTTAAATAATAATTTCCTTAATCGTATATTATAATATATAAAAAATTAAATATTAATTTTAAAGACATTGTAAATTTAAAATTTATACAATATTTTTGAAATATTTTAAAGATTTATAACTGAAGAGGCTTAAATGCAAGGGTTCTGGGTGCATTTGTTGCTCACTGAAGGGACCTAGGGGTTCAGAGTTGAATATACAAGGGTCTTTTTGCCAAACCATGCAAAAATGCATTTGCATTAAGTAAAGTGCCTCTTGGACTACCATGGGCCAGAGCACGACCGTGTAAATCGAAGCTTTTGCATTAAGTTGAATGTAAAGTGCCTCTTGCATTAAGTAAATCGAAGCATCCACTACCCTCTGAGTTCCCCATACTCTTCGACGGTTGGCGTTGGAGTGCTCTGGAGATTCCTCTCTGTCGGTGAAGCAACCTGGGAGCTTGCTGTGGCCGCGCGCAGAAAAGTAGACACCGGCTCCTTCCATCTTCAACAACTCCGGCCAAGGTTAGGATCTCTAAACCATTGGTTGTCTGAGCCCTAGATCCATTGCAGTTGCTTAATTAGGCCCTTAGGATGCTTCCTGCACAAGCCTGAGCCCCCATGCACGCTGGGTGGCCGTTAATACACCTACAAGATGTATTAACGGCCGAGCTCTCTGCTCTGGCGCCTAGCTCTCTGCTCTGGTGGAGTTTGATCAAGTAAACCGTTTGCAGATCGAAACCATAAAATGTGTGGATTAATTTTGCACTTCGGCCGTGCTCTCTGCTCTGGCGCCGGCGCGCTTCCCCACCGGCGGCCACATGAGAGGTGGAAAAGCTCGAAATGGAGCTTTGCTCCGCGGCCCCGCCGCCGTGTCCTGTCTCCGGGCACAGGCACAGGAAGACTCACAGAGAGTTTTTAGCACCTGTTGGTGCTATTGGTTGGGTCTCAAATGCTCTGGGTTGCTGGTCACGATTTCCAAAGCTAAGGCCTCATGTTCTCCACCTTGCCCGTGGCTATCCAATGCTGCATGTTGGCCCAGGCACTTAACTAAATTTTAGATATTGTACACATTATTAAAATTTGAAATTTAAAGGAAGGGCTTATTTATTTTTTTATTTTATTAATTTTTTCTGATCTTTTACAAGGTAATACTTCCTCTGTACGCACAGTGAGGGATCCCTCATTGTGAGGGATCCCTCTGTTATCACAGTAAATTCATGCATGTCACTAGTTGTGTGTTTGATACTACTGACCCTTAATACACCTACACTCATATATATGCTATAAGGGACAACCATAGAGGGATTATGCACAGTCATATATATAAAAGGGAACAGTGAGGGACCCTCTGTTGGCACAGTGAGGGATCCCTCATTGTGAGGAATCCATCTGTTATCACAGTACACCTGAATGACACTAGTTGTGTGTTTGATACTAGTGACCCTTAATACACCTACAAGATTGAACACTTGTTCAATTTTAGAATGACTCGTTAGACAATCTTGTCACTATTAAAATGTAATTTGGTCATATGTAGTTGAAAGGGCATAGGCATCAAATTAATGTAATTTTCATAATAGTTAGAACTTAATTTTTATAATACATTACCCAAAATATGAATATTTTGGGTAATGTATATATGAATGGTCATAACTTGACTATAGCTATTCAAAACTTGTATATGTGTGGCATTCGAAGCAGAAACTTTATACTGCATTATGTTCTCCATAGGACAATGGCATTCTCTTTGCTACTGGTACTTGTGGTTTTGATGGCCAGTGGGAGTGGAAGTAGACGTGGAAGTGGGAAGAAGCAATCTTCAAAAAGATCAAGGAATGATGTTTCAACAAGCTCTGAATCTGAAGATGCATCAGAAAATGAGGGAGAATCGGTAATAGGGAAAGGAAAGGCACCGATGCCTTCAAGGAAACAGAAAGATAGAGAATATTATCCACATAGATTTAGCGGTGGACCTGTAATTCGCGAGGGTTCTCACTTAGGTCGCCGAGCAAGTTATGGAGAAGGTGAACCACAAATTACTGCACAACGGCGTCGATTATTTCAAAATAGAACTTGTATTGCCGAGCGACATATAAACTTCAATGAATTGTGTCGACAAGTTCCGGAATTTGAAAGGCTAGTAGAACGAATTCCTTTGGGGGCTCTAGGTAGAGTTCCAGCAAATCAGGGTTTCTGTTCCGAGTTAATCAGGGAGTTTTACATGATGGGAGATAATATGGTAGAGGATCATGACACCGGGAGAATCAAATTCGAAACCTCAGTTCGAGGGGTCAAGTTTGATATAACTCCTCAGGTAATAGGTGCGTATCTTGGTTTGCCTGTTGATACATCTGGTGTGCATTTTACCTGGGGTAATTTTGCGAGTGACACTCATTGGGATGTCGTTGTCAATGCTATTTGCAAGTCGGGTACACAGACCAATAGGGATTATGTGGTATCAAATGATTTAAAGCCGGAATACCACATTCTATATTTGATTCTTTGCTACAACCTGTTGCCTACGGTGGGGACTAAAAGGGTACGATGGCAACGTATACTTCTTCTTTATCTTCTTGGTCACCCAGAGAGTGCAGCGGGAGTGTGCGTCAATATTCCTTATATTATGTGGGAAAACATGGCACATGTAATTGCGGCAAAAGATAGCCGTGAACATCTTCCTTACCCGATCTTCATCACTAGCCTGTTGGAAGATCACGGAGTTGATGTCAGATGTGACAAATATGACTATGGCTTGGGCGCTATTGATAGAATAACTTTGGCCAAGTCAATTGGAACTCTTAGGACCTTTGGGCAAGTGAAAGGTCGTGCAAGTGATGCGACTACAAGTGCACCGCCTCGTCATGTGCAAGATCAAGCCGCTACTGGATCAGATGAGGGAGTGTCTGTACAATCATTACATCGGGAGGTACAAGGAGTTAAGAAATTTATGGAACAAAGATTCAAGAAGATTGAGGATGGATTAAAGAAGCTGTTTGATATCCTCGGCTGCAAGCATGACGATGTTGTTCCGGGAGCGACTGGAACAGGTACTTCACATGGACATACATCACATGATGATCATGCTGAGGACAGACATGACGATGTGTGACCCGGTACGCCATATTGTTCTTGCATTTCATTTCGATTTTGTTAGTTCTTTCTTAACCGATTGGGTTATATTATTAGTCAAAGTCATGGCCCGTGGAGGAAGATCGTTGATCCATTTGACTAGGCATTTATTGTGGAGTCAAGGGGTTTTAATATCAATAATAGTATATAATTCTGTACTATGGCTTCACTTTGAAATATATTAGTAAAGAGTGTTCGCAAAAGAAAATGGTATATGAGTTATACCAACTTTGGTGCAATGACATTTTAGAATGTAGATGACCTTCTGATTTTCATAATATTTCCCGCAAGAAATGTGGAGAAGCTTATGAATTTCGTAATAATTCCCGATTTGGGTTTGTAGTGTTTGCTAGGATGCCTAGTTTCCACTCAGAAATTTGCCAAATAGTACATGCTCACTATGTGGCTTTTGAGGCATCTCCTAAGCAACATTAGTGTTATTACTGATTTTTTTTTAAAAAGAAAATCCCTCCATTTGTAAGTAGTATTTTGTTTTAAACATGTCACTTCTTAATAACCATTTATGAGTGATAGCAGGTATTGCAGCAATTGGAAGCTATGACCAATAAGAAATGCCCAGAGGATTATTCATTGGAAGCATTAGAAGCATTATTTTCTTATGTTTTGCGTTTCTCATTTTGGTCATGTAATTTATGCGGAGCGTATCAGGTTGAGTAAGCTGTATTGAAAATGAACATGATGAGGTTAGGGTTTGTAAAATAGCAGTTGTGTCTTTTAGGCTTTCGTCATAAATTTCCAATTTGTAGTGCTAGCTTAGGCTATTTGATTGTTAGCTGATTTGTTGTGAATGAGAGGCAAAGGGAAATTGGTGGAAACATATTTAAAATTATATTGAAATTTATAATAGCATTCAGGAAATTTAGTAACTTCCCAATGATCATACGTTTCACATTGAATTAGGCAATGCCATTTAAGCCGCGTTGCTATGGTACAGAACACTTCTAAATCTGATGTATTGTTGCCATTTGTTCAATTTCTGCTCTCCTTTCTGTTATGACGTAAGTAGGGTGAGAAGCATGGTGGTACAATTTGTGAATGTAGGAGATTATGGCTATTGTTCCAGGAGTTATTATTGTATTTAAATTAACAATTCAGGGGCCTTCCTTGAGGTTTTAATCTAGAAATAATCTGGTTATCGCTGTTGCTAACATTCACGCCATGTGACAGTTTGTAAGGTATGGTATTGTGCTTCAGTCACTTGTCACTAAGAACAATTTGGCTGTTTTATTGGCATGTTGACAGAGGAGTTTAATGGCGGTTCCATTCAGCCAGTTCAAGGCGATTTTGTTTGCTGCCAAACAACACAGGCCTTTGATGCAAGGTGATGCTGCATTTGGCCGATAAGGTCTTTACTTCTTATATTGATGGTGTTGAGGAAATACTACAAGTGAGGGGGGGGGGGGGGGGGGAGGTGTGGAGGGTTGCGAATGTTGTTTACTTCTATTTTGTGATGCTTCAGATTGAATTTTAAATATGACTAGAGGAATTATTGATGCATGTAAATATGACTAGATTGAATATTTGTTTTTTTTATTTTTTTTTATTAAACAGGGATGTACCCTATTTGAATGTCTAGATTGAATTGTAAATAGATTTAAATGGAACTAATCTGTAAATCATTAGGGTAATAATAATTGTCGCATTATGTGTATAAAAGGGGGTCATAAGCCAAGCTGATTGTGATTGGTATATGGTTAATTCACATGTACAAATCTAAGATGTATGACTGTACTATGGTAACTTGTATGTTGTAAAGGATTGGAATTGTAAATCTGAAAAGATGACTGCACTGTGTTTCCGGGATTTGAATTAGAGATGTAATTATGAGACGCTGATTTGTTGTATATGAATGTTCTGCAATTGCCTCAATGTGTTCTCCAACATTTAAAATTAATTATTCTAGAGTATTTTGTATTTGGTGCAGTAATAGTTATATTGATTTGTTCTGGAGTATCCTTTTGTCATTACCCGTTTTAGAGAAGCAACTTACTACACAATTTTTTTCCAATTATATATTCTTAACAGATATTTATAATTGTTAAATCCAAAAATTTCAAAGTTAATCAAGTTTTTAAGTCTATTGAAATATTAACACAAAGTACCGGTTCTCATAAATTAGTACCGTAAAGTTTGTTTGATATTTCATGTAACGTTATAAAATAAAGTTATAAAATGTAAAATAATAGAAAAAAATAAATTTGAAATTTGATGCTGTTTGTAATTTTATTGAAATTTAGCACTAAATACCGGATATCAATTATTAGTACCGGTACAGAACAAATAAGTACGGGTTCTAATTTATGAGTAGCGGTCCTCGTAGTTCCAATTAATCCTCTACAGCACACAGCTTGATCGCCACAAGGTTCAGCACAGCTTGGAACCACTCCTCAGCACGCATGGAACAACACCGAGTTGCGGATTTGCACAGTAAGTCCTCACTGCATGCATGCAATCCGAGAGCACCAAGGAAGCAAGAATGGAAAAATTAACTTAAAATCCATCCAATTTCATCAATGAAATCCAAAAGGGAAATCCAACAATCCATAATCTAAAATCTCCAAAAGACAATCACCTCGAATTTCTCCTCGCGCGCGCACGTTGACCGGGTCAACACTCACAAGCAGCACGAGAACACCCAGCCTCTTCTCCTCCTATTTCCTCTTCTTCCTCTTCTTCTCTCTTTTCTTTTCTTCTACTTCTTCTTTATCTTCTTCTCACCACCTCTCACTACCTCTGTTGCCTTATGAATTTACTTGGCTTGCAGGGAGAAGACAGTGGGACGTGGCCTCATTAATTAAGGTTGACTAATTAGCCAAGGTGTTGGGCAGCTGGCAACAAGCCAAATTAATTAAAAAGGAGAACTTAATTAAAGAAATGTTAATTAACTTAATCAATTTTTATCCAAAGCATCCCACAGCCTTCCCTCTAGTACACATCTGAAGCAACAACAGGTAAGAAGCAAAGCAAATTAAATAAATTAATTAAATAATCTATTAAAGCTAACTCCAACTCACTTTTTGACTTCGGGCCCTCCGCCGCAGTCCGGAACCTCCCGAACTTCGCTGTAATCTGAAAATACACATGCTCACAATTTTTCCCACTCAAAAAGCCCATCTGTGAAGTCGGTGTGCTCAATACAAAAATTCGGAATTCTACAAATTAAGTTTAATTATTCAAAATAATTCCCTCACAAGCATTCTCATTCTAATGTCAATTTCTTTACCTTAATTAATCATCCAAAGAAGCCCTCTTCACTTCACAACCCCTGCAACACAAGCAGACCACAACAACTATTAATCAAATTAAATAAATTAAATAATTAAATAATCCTTTAATGACAACTCCAACTCACATTTCTACAAAAATACATCCGCGTCGCTCCGGGACCACCCGAACCTCTATGTAAATACAAACAGAATCTGCTGAAGGTATTTCCACAATACCAGGCTGTCATGTGGAGTCGGCACACTGCCCGAAGTTCCAGTACTCTACACGCTCCAGTGAGACTATCGCGATAGAACTGTTCCACTGAGGATCTGACCTTATGGGTTTGTATTATGATAGGTGTATTTTCAGTACCTAGTCTTGTAGTGTACGATTAGCTATTTCTCGGCTCGTCGTGTCCACTGGGATACATTTTATAGTGTATCTCACACCACCTGGGGGTCCATTATTCAAGTCCATCAGGAAGTGGAATGTTGGGACGCTCCAGTGAGACTATCGCGATAGAACTGTTCCCCTGAGGATCTGACCTTTTGGGTTTGTATTATGATAGGTGTATTTTCAGTACCTAGTTGTTGAGGACTTGTAAGTTTAAATGGAATAGTTTTCATTTCAGTTATTAAATAAACTCTGTACTTGAACTCTTAATCTATATTGTTATACTTGCCTAGCCGTGCATGTATAGGGGAGTCTCTTTCCGCTTGGATAGAGAATCCTCTATGCATGTGGCGGTATGTTACGCTTTGTTTTGCGAAGTTTGATTTAAATAAAAAAAAACAAAAAATAAAAGGAATTTAGACCGGTTTATAAAACTCGGGGTGTGACAGAAGTTGACTCACAGACATGCACGCCTCCTTCTCATGACATATGCTTCACTGATGGGATTGGAAGTTCAGGTTCAGGTCTATTCACATGAGAAAAGTGACAAGCAAGTCGAGGAAGGACCAATCTGTTCACAAGAGGATGTGGGCTGATGAAAAGAAGGAGATTTCCATAGGAAGGTTGCCTGTAATGGTGAGGTCAAATATTTGTTGGTTGAACACGGTTTCGCGTGGAGGCCAATTTCAATGGGGAAGTGCTTGGAGGGATGCGACCATCTCATTTGGAAAAGTTAGTCTTGGAAAGCCTGTGTTTTGGTTCGGGAAGAACGAACCTGTTCCCCGAAACTTCTCACAGACTTTGCAGAATAACTTTTCCAAATGAGATGGTCGCATGCCTCCAAGCACTTCCCCCTTGATACTGGCCTCCACGCGAAAACGTGTTCAACCAACAAAGATTTGACCACACCATTACAGGCAACCTTCCTATGGAAATCTCCTTCTTTTCATCAGCCCACATCCTCTTGTGAACAGATTGGTCCTTCCTCGACTTGCTTGTCACTTTTCTCATGTGAATAGACCTGAACCTGAACTTCCAATCCCATCAGTGAAGAATATGTCATGAGAAGGAGGCGTGCATGTCTGTGAGTCAACTTCTGTCACACCCCGAGTTTTATAAACCGGTATAAATTCCTTTTATTTTTTGTTTTTTTTTATTTAAATCAAACTTCGCAAAACAAAGCGTAACATACCGCCACATGCATAGAGGATTCTCTATCCAAGCGGAAAGAGACTCCCCTATACATGCACGGCTAGGCAAGTATAACAATATAGATTAAGAGTTCAAGTACAGAGTTTATTTAATAACTGAAATGAAAACTATTCCATTTAAACTTACAAGTCCTCAACAACTAGGTACTGAAAATACACCTATCATAATACAAACCCAAAAGGTCAGATCCTCAGGGGAACAGTTCTATCGCGATAGTCTCACTGGAGCGTCCCAACATTCCACTTCCTGATGGACCTGAATAATGGACCCCCAGGTGGTGTGAGATACACTATAAAATGTATCCCAGTGGACACGACGAGCCGAGAAATAGCTAATCGTACACTACAAGACTAGGTACTGAAAATACACCTATCATAATACAAACCCATAAGGTCAGATCCTCAGGGGAACAGTTCTATCGCGATAGTCTCACTGGAGCGTGTAGAGTACTGGAACTTCGGGCAGTGTGCCGACTCCACATGACAGCCTGGTATTGTGGAAATACCTTCAGCAGATTCTGTTTGTATTTACATAGAGGTTCGGGTGGTCCCGGAGCGACGCGGATGTATTTTTGTAGAAATGTGAGTTGGAGTTGTCATTAAAGGATTATTTAATTATTTAATTTATTTAATTTGATTAATAGTTGTTGTGGTCTGCTTGTGTTGCAGGGGTTGTGAAGTGAAGAGGGCTTATTTGGACACGACGAGCCGAGAATTAATCTTTTTAACGTACAAATTTTAACGTATGGCGTCAATTTTGGTCATTATAAAGATACCTATAGAAATTACCCATAAATTTACTAAATTTTTAACGACTAAAATTTTTTTGGTCGTGTTATGTAAAAATTTACCCGTCGTTCCCCGTGTAAGATGTACACCCCTGATGGGGTGTACATCTTACACCCCACCCCATCCTGGGGTGGGGTGAATTCCACTGGTCACATGATGTGACCAGTGGAAGAAGCCCCACCCCAAGATGGGGTAGGGTGTAGGATGTACACCCCGTCAGGGGTGTACAGGTAGCATCGCCCTTTCAAATTGGGTAAATATAAGTGTACACCCCTGATGGGGTGTACATCTTACACCCCACCCCATCCTGGGGTGGGGTGAATTCCCCTGTTCCCCGAAACTTCTCATACGCCCAGCTCTACATGCAGAGTCATAATGACTTATCAGTAATGGAATGAACATATAAATATTTTAAATATAAAATATATTCAAACACTAATTTAGAATTGTACTCACCGTGAACGCTACTGTACACCCATCAATATACCCGGCTTTTATTTCTTCCCCTCTATTCCGACGCTTTACATGACGGGATGCTTTCGAAATAGAACTTACAAGAAAATTATATACAGTATGCCCCCAGGCATAGTCGCCTATTCTATGTATATCATCTATATATCTATACAGAGCCTTCGGCACATTGTAGTGGCTAGTGGGAAAGAGAACCGTCGCAAAAACATATAATACGAAAATGGAGACAAAATCGGTGACGGCGTCCACACCCTGCTGTCCAGCAAGAGTGTATAAGATATGACGAAGTTTTCTTCTATCGGCGTGCTTATACTCGCCATTAAAGTATCTATCAAATATATTAGAATTTATACTCTTTTTTGACCATTCTATCGGCTCCCCCTGCGTCGGTAACCTAACCAAGACAGCTATTTCATCTGGAATCAGGGGAATGAAAGTATCTCCGATTCTAACACCTCTGTTCTCCTCATCCCAAAAACTTAGGAGAGTATCCACTAATACAAGGTCTTGCTTTAGAGGTGGAAGGTCAATATATGAAGCAAATGGCGTTGTTCTCAAGAGTGCCATTTGTTCAGTAGAGATAACTTCCCTTAGTGCTGGGCCAGCAGTGGTATAGTTGGCCTCAGTCTTGGGAGACTCTTGTACATTCATCGTATTGTATAGATGTTTTGGAAAACATCTTCCACAAACCAATTGAGTCTTCGTTGGGCTCTTTCTCCTACCATGACTACTAGTGCTGGCCTCCTTGGCCACTCTGCTCGATGACATAGCTCTGGTAGAAACCATATCTTCAGCTGCATTATAATAACCATATCAGTTTGTATTGATAAAATCATATCTTAGTACATCATGAATTTATGGACTATTCAAAGCAATATGGACTAGTCAAACATCTCTACATTTCTTTAATTGCAGCATTATAAAGTGTAACAGAAGCCTACTACCATGTGAATTTTGTTTTCAATTCTTTTTTTTTTAAATACTGAATCAAACATTATAACAAAAGCATACTATCTTGAATTATACTTTATTACTGATTCTGGTATATTAAATTCCTTTCTGCTCCATTACATGACAAAGACGATGACCTGAACAACAATGGCATTCTGAATGTTTGGTTCCTGTTAGCTTTGTCATAACTTTGCTGATATAGGTTGCATAATTTGTCTGCTTGTCTATTCTGTGTAATGGTGATGAAACTCTATAAGCAACAAGACTTGGATGCCAGATAGTAACATGTTAATTTTATTGTTCTGATTCTTCAACTTAATGATGGTAAGGCTTTGTCTTGTCGCCTACTAATTGATTCTATGAGGAAATTTCTCTCCAATTGTGAAGCAGGTATGTCTTTAAGCATGTTGGATGTGTTATTCTCAGTGGAAATTGTTGCTTTTCTGTGCTTGTATATTTTCAGCCTTTGAGAGATATGGGCAATCTATATATAGAAGTTGAAACTTTAGGCTGTTTTCTTAGTTCTGTAACCTAACATATGCTAATCTAAATGCCGAAACATTGGATGGATTGCACAATCATTATAATAAGCTGGAGGATCAGTTTTGTATGAAACTTAGGTTAAAATTGCAAAATCCATTGTTCAAGGTTTGGTGAGGTATGGAATGAAAAATGGAAGTATGAAATTATCTTCATATCATAAGCTAACCACAATTCACAATAGTTTTACACTCTTGTGAAACTTCTGAACACTCTTGTGTAGCCAGTGTGTACCGGTACACAACCATAGGTACCGGTACAGGGCTTGTGTTCCCCCTTTGTACCGGTACACTTTTCTCTCTACAAAAGAAATGGTCTAATTGGGTGGCAACTTGAATTTGTACAAAACCCATCGATAGCTGTCGATGGAACATATATAACTGTGCTTAACCCATCTATATGAATTTGGAATGGAGAGCTATATAGCAGCAGACATAACAGGGATTTATGGGATTGAATGTACCTGTAAATAATCTTTATTTTCAAGGTCGAGAGAGAGAGCGGTGCTCGGGTGCTGCGAAATGCGAGTGAAGGAAACCCTACACCGACGGAGGGGAGAAAGCCCTGCTTGAGAAGTCCTCGGATGGTGTTCGAGAGGGCTAGCAGGCGAGACAGAGTTCGAGAGCCCTAGCAAGCGAGAGAGCGAGCGCGAGAGAGCACTGGAGAGGGAGCGCGAGAGAGAGGGGGGCGGTTTTGGCGGAGAGAGACCACTGGAGACGGAGCGCGAGAGAGTGGGGGGCGGTTTTGGCGGAGGGAGTGGAGAGAGGGGTTTTAGAAAAAGAGAGAGAGAGAGAGAGAGAGAGAGAGAGAGAAGGGAAGAGGGTGTGAGAATACCGGCTGGGATTTTTAGTTTCAATCCCAGCCGTCCCTGTTAGGGGTGTAGGATATACACCCCTAACAGGGGTGTACCACTAGCACTACTGTATATATATATATAGATAGATAGATAGATAGATAGGCAAAAAAAAAAAAAACAAGTCGATGCACGTGCAAGTCACGTGAAAAGGAGTGAAAAGGATAACCACGAAGATAAGGCATGCACCGATCACTCGCCCCTTGCCCTCCACTTCTCCGGACCCCAACCCCTCTTCCCCCCTCTTCCCCCCTCCTCTGCTCCAATGGAGGCCTCGTTCTGTTACTCCCCCTCCTCAAGGCACTTTCCTCTTCTCCCTTCCCTCTCCTTCCGATCCCAATTCCAAACCCTAACCCTAACGCTACCCAAATCCCCGCTCTCCTCCTCCTCCTCCTTCTCGATCCGCGCCGCCATTAGCCGCACGAAGAAGGAGGCGACGGTGGAGGCGGTGAGGAAGGAGCTGGAGAACTGCTACCTCCTCGCAGGGATCCGCTACAAGGGCCTCACCGTGAAGCAGCTCCAGGACCTCCGCGGCGGCCTCCCCGACTCCGTCAAGCTCCTCGTCGCCAAGAACACCCTCGTGGGCAGGGCCATTGAGGGCACGCCATGGGAGGCGCTCAAGCCCTGCATGAACGGCATGAACGCGTGGCTCTTCGTCCACACCGAGGAGATCCCCGAGGCCCTCAAACCCTACCGGAGCTTCCAGAAGGAGCGCAAGCTCGAGGACAACGACTTCACCGGCGCCGTGTTCGAGGGCAGATTCTACGGCCCCGACGAGTTCAAGGCGCTCGAGACAATGCCGAGCCGCGCGGAGGTGTACGCGGAGCTCCTCGGGGCCCTGCAGGGCCCTGCCGTCTCCCTCGTCAGCACGCTCCAGGCCCCCGCCAGGGACGTCGTCCTCGTGCTCAAGGCCTACGTCAACAAGCTCGAGGAGGAGGCCGCCCCCGCCCCCGTGCAGTGACAGCCATCCCCATCTCTCAATTGTTTGTAGCTCTCCACTTTTGCAATTTGTGCTCCTTTTACATGTGAAGTTTGTTGGGAAATCTTTTCAAATTAATTTTTTTTAGTCAAATAAAGTTTAAACTTAATTTAAATTCGAAATACTATATTGTAAGTTTTCTATTGTACTAATAATAAATATAACAAAGATCAGAGGAGGCCTCGAGGCGCGGTAGCACTGTCCTGGAAGCGAGATTGCCTTTTCACATGTGAGGCTCCGGTAATCACCTCTAACGATACAACGATCACAGTCCATCTCGTCGGCACGAGTCCGAAATGGTGCGTAGCGAACCCAACGGCTTTCAAAAATCTAGCAAAAATAAAACTCGAATTCAAAAGAGGAATAGCAAAATGTTCTTTAACCAAGCTCTTTTGTTCTTTATGCAGAGCGCAAGAGCAGAGCCCAATAATCCATCGGGAGACAAGCTCCAACGAAAAGCTATCTCGGGTAGCCCATAAGTCCCTACCCAAGAAAAGTTCTTGGGTAGTCCGAGATGCATCTTTCCAAGATTGGTTAAGCCAAAAAAGAAAAGTCAAAAAAAAGTAAAATCGGGAAATCGGGTCAAGATCACGCGCCGCCGCCTGCCCGACCCCACTCGGCTCGGCTTGTGCCGTGCGCGCGTATTTAGAAAAAGCCTTGTTCTCACTTGCTCCTAGCCAACACATGCCCAAGGGAAGGAGTAGATAAACTCCTACATGTGATGAGTTTTTAATGTGAGACAAAATATCATATATAGAGAGGAATGAATTTGAACTCCTAGACAGAGTCTATGGATATTGGACTACACAGAAAAACTCAAAGGCCAAGATAAGTTTAAAATCACTTTAAATCGATATAAAATCCAACAAAGTTGTGATTCACAGATCTTGGTTGGTAATTTGATTCTGTTTTGAATCATGTAAAAAATCTGAACATTAATTTGATTGAGTTCTTCGGGCTATAGTTGAATGAAGCTTTCGGAATTAAGCAAGAGTTATCAATGAATTTAACAAAACAAATGTTTTGGAATTAATTTTACTAAATACCGGTAGGGGAAAATGTATCATGTTATTATCTGTATGTTATCTATAAGTAGGATTCTGTTTTGATACGAAGGAAACAGTGAACATTTATGATTCAGGTTAGACACTTCTGACGCAGTATAGTTGCTGTATTTTCAGTTGCGGTATTGGGCATTTGTTTCAAGCATTACGAATTATCCATGAATTATTGTTTGTCAAAAAATTCTAAAGGATTGGGGAATCGCTTGTTGAATATTTTAATTATATAGATAAAAATAGAAAATATCAATTGCAGATCTTACCATTTTAACTTTTTTTTAAAAAAAAAGAGTGGACATAATTTGGAGACGAAAAAGAATTTGATATCTGTCATGCATGCTGCAAAAGTTCAGGGTAGTAAAATTTGAGAAGAAGGAATGGTGGCAGCATAGGATGTTGTCTATAAGAATTGCACTTGTATTTTAGTGGTGATATCTTCAAATAAACCATGAGAATGGCACAACAATCAACATGTGATATCTTCAAATAAATCATTAGAATGGCACAAGAATCAACATGTGATATCTTCAAATAAACCATGAGAATGGCACAACAATCAACTTGAAGAAGGCACAGGTATCGAACATATATCCCTGAAAAAATCAGGAAACATTATCAGTAATAGTGACCAGTCTGTTTGCATGGCAAGCCATAATATCTTACATCTCTTTGATTAGTAAGCTCAGGCGATTTCTCAAGTTTTCTTATTTGAAAAATATACAAGAAACTATTGGCATATTTAAGTATTTCAAAAAAGTTGTATGAAAGAACTGTAGCATGGCGCAGCAACTGTTCTTTAGACACATCAATAAACTATCGGCATTTTCAAGTATTTTAACAACAAAAGTTGTATGAAAGAACTGTAGCATGCTGCGGCAATTGTTCTTTAGACACATCAACCTCACCAATCATTTGTAATTTCAAGCTGCAAAAGGTAAGAATCCAATTCAACTCAAAGCAGATTCAATAATGAAACGACCCTTTCTTCATAATCATGTAACATTGTAACATCTAGAATTGAGGTTTTATGTTTTTAAATATAAAGTCATTGATATTTATAAATTTTTAGTTTTTGGATGAAAAGATGTGTGGTTGAAATTATAGTTGGTCATTTGAGTTAAATTAGTAGTTGGTGGTAGAATAATTTAAGAGATGAAATTAATCAAATTAATAGATTTAAGGGTATAAAATTTACAAGCACCAATTGCTTAGTGCTTGTACAAGAATAGTAGCCGAACTCATAACATCTATATATAGTGAAAAATATGAACTAAAACTAAGCGCTTGAAGACGAGAATATGGTTGTTTATAAAATTCTATGGCAAATAAACAGTTAATACTATGCACAGTGAATAGCAAAACTAGGGGGAAATGAAAAATGAATCATCTACCAATAATCACAAAAGACACCCTAAACGTTCACATGGAAAATGAAAGTGGCAATTTATGGCCTTGTTTAGCTATGTTTTTATTTTTTTATTTTTATTTTTTCAAACTTAAAATCTTCTATGCAATTGAATGCACTAGTGGATGGACTTCTCTATTATTCTTGGTTAGTTTGCCAATTTATTTTTTCCTTTTGTCTTTTGTTGCTAAAAAAGTTCTATAAATATACAGACCGGAAATAATCTACTATCCACTAGCATATTCAATTACATAGAATTTAAGCCTTAATAAATAAAAAATAAAAAAATGTAAGGACAACCAAACAAGGCTCATTTTTTTCTTTGTTCTTTCAAACATCGTCTTCGACATCTGCGTTGTACTGTGGCACTGGAAGCGCATTCGCAAAATTCCTTGAAAGTGATGGCCTGACAAGTCGACCATCTGAATTGAGCAGATCAAAGTTATCGCACGGAGCAGGGAATACAGGACCAATTGCTCGACCGTCTACAAAGGCGCATCGAAAAATATTCTTCTTCTTGTAGGTTATCCCCACCTTCATATCCCAAAAGGTAACATTCTTAATCATGATTTCTTTACTACCAAACATCATAACAGGAATCCGTACACCACGTCCGTAGATCCCTTTGAAGGATATATTCTCCAGGACTGGAAGAGCTGTCAAGTCAAAACCATCGTCGGGGTGCTCATTGTAGTCAGTCCTCGCCATAATACCAATGCGAACGTTGTCAAAGGTTAGATTACGGTAGAAAATATTCTGAATATAGCCTCCTCTCCCGGGGGCGGTCTTTATCCTGACACCTCTTTTTGAGTCCCAGAAACGAACGTTTTCCACCGTGATATTTGAAACTCCACCCGACATCTCACTGCCTATTGAGATCCCAGCACTGTTGCAGAGGGGACAGTTTGAGTTTAACTACAATTTTAATCTGTACATATGCTAAAAATACTGAATTGATTTATTTAGCATAAAGTTGCACCAAATACATCAAAGAAAAAGCACATAAAAAATCAACCAAAACTAATTAGACAAAACATAAAGCGATATCTTCCATCTTCTCAAGGAAGTTTTGCCATACATGTCCGATAAATATTCATCGAACTAAATTTGGCATCTGTATTTCCAAAAACATAAAACTGTACAAGCATGATTTAATTCAGTTTGTAGCTAGTAAAATTTAACTTACAGAAACATAGGAACTAGGATGAACAAATGATAATTAAATCAAATGCCTGATTATGTAAAGAAGCAATCATATTAAATGTAAAATAATACATCAAAATATATGCATTTTGCAAGAATACATCTACAATTCAATTATGTAAAACAAATGAGCTAATAACCAGGACAATCTCAAACTAAGTTTATCAATAACTCATATCTGAAAGAGTATCCGAGATGTCTTGCCGAGTAATTGTAGCCAGTTCAAGCATAGTTGCCTATGAACATAACGAGTTTATTGTATTATCAAATGAAAGAAATTAAAAAAAAAAAAAAAACAACTGACCTCACTTCAGAACGAACCGTGAGATTACGAATTAAAATATTGGTAGATGGGCGCCCATATGCTATTCCGTAGTGATCCCAACCACTCTTTATAGCTATTGCATCATCGCCAACAGATATATAACAATTCTCAATCAACATATCCTGACAAGAATCTGAAAAATTCATCATAAAGGATTAAAAATCTCAAAATTTAATAAAGACATAGGAAGATAAAAAGAGAAAATGTTTTCTCGGCTTTTTTAAAATCTATGTGACGCCTGTGGAAGTATGGAGCTTTACAATCAACACAATTATTTAGTGAAATAATGGTACGAAAGGACAAAAGAATGAGAAATAAAGGCAAAATTAGTTTAGGTTCAAAATATAATAATAGTTCGGCACAGCTTTATATATTTATCAAAGTCTGATATATCTCCTACACAATAAATTGTACAAATTAACTATAGTAAACTATATGTTTGAATGTTGGAATGAGTTATTGAGGGATGACTTGTCTTCAATCCCTAATAGTCACAATTTTTTGAAATAGTGCACTCCACCTACAGGGTGATATCATATCTTTTAAAATTGAATTTGTTTACTTTTTTTTAATCAAGTTTGAAATCTTTTCAAGTGTCTAAACAACCAATTGCAAATGGTCCTTTAGTAAACAAGAGGAGATCTACTCGATAAGTTATTCTAACACACAAACAGACAAGAAACATACAAGTACTCTTAAGTACGTATTATTATACTATGCATGTAGCTTACCCTTTGACCTTCGGTACAGTAAGCAGAATATGTAGCATGCATCTAGTAAAAATAATGTGAATACCTGGATCTATTCCATCTGTGTTTGGAGCCCCTAAAAGCGGAGCCAAGATGGTGAGATTTGTAATAGTTACATTTTTGCAATCATAAGGATGAAGGGTCCAGAAAGGAGAGTCACGTAGAGTAATGTTGGAAATAATGATGTTGCTTGACCACAAAAGTTGTACAAGAGGACCCCTTGTGTACCGGAGGAGCTTTTTTTGAAATTTTGTCCACCAAGCTTGACCTTGTCCATTTATTGTACCATTATGTCCTGTAGAAAAAAATGAAGAACAAAAAAAAAAAAAACAAAACAAAAAAAAACATCCTAGAGTAACTACATAAAAAAGCAATAGCACTACAAAAAAAAAAAAAAGGAAAAAAAAAAAGAAGAAGAAAAGAAGCAATGATTTGCCGTATCAATATAGTTTAGTAATTAATTTACAACTGTTTATTTTATAAATTTTTAAAATTATAAGAATAAAAAAAAAGTAAGTCTTTTCTTTTTCTTTCTCTCTGTCAAGTGATATGTCATTATAAGCAAATTTATTATAGAGAGTAAATTATTTTAATTTTTTTTAAAATAATTAAAATTTAGAAAAACCCCTATAAATATTTATTATTGCACTTTACCACCATGTCTTTTAAATTCCTCTATTTTGCCCCCTCAAAATTTAAAAGTATAGCACTTAACCTTCCATTGTTATTATTTTGTTAACATTCCATGCATTCATCTTAGGGTAGCAATTGAGTAATTACTTGTATATCTATTTTATCTTTAAAAATAATGAAAAAAAAATTTAATTAGTAAATAGTGGGAAATCTATTTCATAACAATACCTAGAGAAAAGTTTATGCATTTTCTCTATTTCTAAGAGTATTACGGGCATCTCAATAAATTACCCGATTAAACCACATAATTTATTCAAAAAGGAGTAATAAAATAGTAGTTGTATTAGGTTAAGTGCTACAACATTAAATATTAAGAGGATAAGTTTTCAAAAGACAAGGGGATAAAATTCAAAAGTAGATATTTATAAAAATTTTCTATATTTTAGCCACAAAAAATTACTTCACTTACAAATAAAAATATAACTACAGATAGAACACAAGTTGAATGAAAGAACCTATTTCTCCACTTTCTTTTAATTGATGGAAGAGTATAATTAGATTGAATTTAAAGTAAAAAAAAAAAAAAATACTTAAAACTACATGAATCCCCTCCTATGTTAAATCAGAATATTTAAAAGGAACAATAATCATAGCTTTAAAATGGGAGTGCCTGATCATAATTCAAGTTATTTATTTTTCTATAATAATTTAGTGCAAACATATTTGAACTCATAAGTCTCATTATGATAAGTAAATTAATGTACACATTGCTCAGGAACCAAAAAAAACTACTTAAAATAGAAAGTTTGCACTAAGTTTTGACCTAACAAAAATTAGAACCTTAAGAATATTTCTAAGAGGTTGGCCCTTGTATAATCTTTTTGTTTTAATAAAGATGGTATCTATACAACTTTGAAATCTCTTTTGAATATAAATAGAACAATGTTATAAGCATAATACAAAGACACAATAGGAAGGTCAAGTGAAGAAAGAATCTACAATGTGACTTCAACAAGCATACAAAAGCACACATTAGCGAATCATACTTGTTCTTTGAAAGGATAACATTTTCAAAGGTGGACTTTTAATTTACCTAACTAGATAAGAAAAAATACACTAAGTTTTTCTTTAATTGACACAAAATAAATAGTTAGCCACAATATAATTAACGTTTTAAAATATCAAGGATAAAACATTGTTAAGAAATTGGGGTGACAATTCAAGCGAAATTAATTGATTGATTGGAACTAGAAGAAACCACATTAGTTAGAAAGCTTAGAATTTTTTTCCTCGTTGTACTACCATGTTCTATTAAAAAAATTTTATAACTGTTGTTTGACTTCACACATTAATTAGTTTGTTTTGATTTTGAATCTTGCCGATAAAATGGACTAGATTTGGTATAGCTAGTTTGAATTCATGGGTTAGGTTAATACAAACCTAAAAATCATGTTCGGACTCAAATAACAAAAACCTAATATTAGAAATTTCTCCTACTCCATGATACTCTTTTTCCTACCTGTCTTGCAGTTTAGCCAAATGATGTCAACGGATCATAATAGGAGTGGACTTTTAAAAATTGGAACGAACCTGAATCCGACTACCAAATCCGAACCCAAACCTGAATCCGACGGATTTTAAAACTTCATATCTAAACCTGAATCTGACCAAAAATTTAAAATCCCAACCAAACCCGAAAACTCAAACCTGAACAATTATTTCTCTTTACTATATTTCAAAATATATTACAGTAAATCTAAATTTGTAAAATACAAATACAAATTTAAATATAGCATCCAATATATATATATATATATATATATATATATATATATATATATATTCGAATCCAAATCCGTCAAGTTTTTATTTTTTATATCCATATCAAAACTATATCTGTTTAACATCAAATAAATTTGCTCCGTTCGATTTAGATTCGGATAAAATTCCGGATATCCACCCATTGGCATCCCTAAAGGTGTGTTTGGACTGCTGTAAAATGTACTGAAATTTTTTTTCTGCTTAATTTTTTTTTTTTTTGTGTGTTTGTTTAGTTGTACTTTTTTTTTTTTTTCAAAAAACTATTTTTATAGTTTCAAAAAAATAAAAATATTTTTATTTTCAACTAACTTTTGGCGAAAACGAAAATTCAACCTGCAAACTATGCAGCTCACCTCCACAAGCTGCGTGAAAGGTCGACGTAGATCTCTCTCTCTCTCTCTCTCTCTCTCTCTCTCATGTGTACTTTTTATAAATAAATCATTGTATAATATTTATTTTTAAATACATATTTTTTACATATCTAATATTATATAATATATACATATCTATTTTATTATTTTATAATAATAATACATAAAGTATAATAATATATATATAGGAGCTCAAATAAATAAATAAATAAATAAATAAATAAATAAATAAATAAATAAATAAATATATATATATATATATATATATATATATATATATATATATATATATATATATATATATATAATAAAAGAGAAAAATTATATAATAAATTTTCATTCATTTCTTCCTTTCAACCAAACAAATATAGATGAAAAATTACTTTTTTTTTTTTCTTATAAACCAAACACTAAAAGTTGTAAAACTATTTTTCACTGAATTTTTTTTTTTTCCACCGAAAATTATATTTCAAAATTTTACGTACAACCAAAATCCCTATAAGTCAAATTGTTTGTCAATATTGAATAGCTGGACATTCATCTAAATCTTAACAAAGTCCAGTTAATCATTTCTAGTCATATATGTGATTCGAAAATGTTTCATTATTTGGCAGAACATAAATGAAGACAAAGTTTCTGAAGATAACATAAATTCATGGCATTGACCTGTTATAACCACATCCTTCAAATGTTGACCGTGAATAAGGCTTCCATATCGAGGTCCTCTTTGTTCCCTTCCATTACCATATGATGGCAATGGAGGCATCAGCGGCCAATAATCCTCATTCTGTAATTGACATAGAAAATGTTGTTTTGTTTTGGATTTGTCACATTAAGAAAAAAGAGGCATCAAAAGGAGCAAAATTGTTCTTAGGAAAACACAATTGCATTGATGATATGCAAAATTCAAATAAGTAAACTCTACTTGTTCAGATTATTTATTTATTTATTTATTTATTTATTTATTTATTATTATTTTTATTTTTTTGTAGATAGAATAATCGTACCTTCAAGCAATAATGTAACTAAATTTTAATTTTAAACCTATTCATGTATCATAAAACAATATCTGCTAGAAATAAAAAAATTAGGGCCAAACTAAACGCAACTTTGAAATTCCTGAACATACATATTCCCATAAAATATGATAGACTAAAAGAACACCACTTTGTTTGTGATGATAATTTACACACACACACACACACAATTCCTTATTACATAAGGATAAGGATATAGAAAACTTGACAAGAGATTAATTAAAATAAGTTGATTGTAACATGTTAAGCTTCGAAAGTTACAATATATTTTTATTTTTTGAATCTTCCATAGTTTACAATCAGACCAAAGTTCAACTGCAATTATTTTTCTGATAAATATATTTCGAACTACTAAATCAGCATATACAAAGAAATCTTTTACAATACCAATAATTTTCAATTGGGCAATTTTAAACCACCAAGTCTAAAAATAAAATCAACTTTCACCTGTATCCCAAGAATTTCGGCACCCTTAGCGAGGAACAGAGTCATATGACTCGTGAGATTGAAAGGCGACGTGAGCCACCGCCCGGGAGGGACATTGAGTTGCCCTCCGCCCATCCACTCAAGCTTCGCGATCGCCCTCACGGCACTCTCGAACGCCTCTGTATTCAACGTTCTCCCATCGCCAATGCCTCCGAAATCCATCAAATTGTACGCCATCGGCCTCAACAACGGTATCGGCATCACAAAGGGTGCCGGTCTCTCGAAAACCCTAATCACGAAGTAAGAGCCGATCTGCCACGCGAAGAGTGACACGAACATCATCGCCCAAAGCGCTATGAGCAAGATCCCGAGGGAGGAGACATGCGGGCGAACCCACCATCGTCGTTGTTGGTGGTTTTCTAGATACCTTCCTGTAGAGGAGGAAGAGGAGGGGACCTCCTCCATTATTGAACTATACTACGATCGATTGATCTTACACTTTACGTTTGCGAAACCACGAAAAGCAAAATTCGATCACCGTGGAGAGAAGAGAACGGGATTAGAGATTCGAGAAGGTTGGGGTTTGGGGAGGTAGAGTTTTGACAATTAGAGAAAAAGATTAGGGTTTTTTAAAAATGGCGGTACGGTGTGGATTTGTTGAAATCTAGTTTAAATAGAAGAAAATAATAGATTTACAAAAATATCCTTAATAATTTTTTTATTCGAGTTAGTTTTATTAGTAAATTTTTTAATTATTTGTTATATTGTTAATCAAAAAAATTGCTGATTGATTTATATTATACATGATCCATAGATTATTAGAATTTATGAGAAGTAAATCTTTTAATTATATGTTATATTATCATATTATGATATTTATATTACATCTATTTATTCCTTATATATCTATAAGAATATTTTAGAGAATTTAAATGGTATCTATGTAAAATGTTGTTATAATAAACGGATGTCGTTTTAGTCCGATTCTATTACCAGTATTTGAAACAGCAGGAAAACTAAAATGGAAATATTAGCGACGGTATGATCCGCGTCTTCCTTGCTGCCTTCTTCGGCCTTGAGCCCCGCCCCCAAAACCCCTCCTTCTCACCTCCGCTCCTTTCTTCTCCCATCCTTCGCTAAGAACTCGCAGATTTTTTCTTACTATCCCCAAATTTCCATTTTGCTAAATTCGCGATAAAGATTCTAAGTGAAGAAGGAAATCCCTACGGAGCCATTGTCCGATGAATCCGAGTGGAGCGACTCCGCGGATCCATCTGAAGATGAGGTGGGTTCCAATCCCCTAATCAATTAATCTCGTTTTTGTTTTTGTTTTTGTTTTTTTTTTTTTTTGTATTTTTAGTTCTCTTCATATGTTGCGTTGTAGGAATTATCTTCTCATTATGGGGAAGATGAAGAAGAGGATGGAGATGTTCATGAATCCGGAGGACAGAGCGATTCCTCAGAAGATTATGTACTTAGCAATTTTAATCTAATTGTTTGGAAATTTGTATTTCTTTTTCCTTTTTTTTTAATAATTTTTGGTGAACATTATTGTAGAAATCTTATTTGGATGATGGGGAAGATCGGGGCACCAATAGAGATGTCACAAAGTCTGTAGAAGAGAGCGATTCCTCGGAAGATGAGGTACTTGTCACTGATTGGCTTATTGGGCTTGTTTTCCTTTTTTGGTGATTATTAGAATATTATGTATGTTTTGAATGTTTTACTGTTAGGTGGCTCTTAGGAATACGATTGGGATGGGGGTGTGGGTATGTGGTGTGTGTGATAGTTAGATATCACTCCTGTTAGAAATTGGTTTTCATCTATGATCTTAAAGTCAGTTCAGTTAGATATCACTCCTGTTAGAAGTTGGTTTTTCTATATGACCTTAAAGATCTTTTTGTTGCATCATAATGATCAGTATTGATCCTTCTCCCTCACAGTTGGTCTGGTTAAAGTACTATTCAACTTTGAGAAAGCTCTGGAAGATTAATAATTATCATGATCAGATTTCAACTTGAAACTGACCTGCTACAATTGTGCCAAAAGCCTAGTAAATAATTTACTCCAAATAGGGTTTATGGTGAAGCATCTTATGTTTTTAGTAGGTAGATTTATCTTAGTGGTTGCAGTTTTGCCTCTCGTGATGGAAGATTAACTGTCCAGAACATGAAAAGATTGAAGTAAGATGACAATATTTACTCGGTAACTTGAAGTAACCTGTTTGAAATTGATATGTCATGGGCTGGAATGGTGCACCATCCTGATTTGAGAATCATCTAAGGATGCAGGCGAATGATCTGATCAGGAAGTAAGAATATCAACTAGTTTTATTCATTCAAATGTATGAATATTATTGTGTCTACCGGTAGTGTCCTAGTCAAGTTCTTCTAAGTGAATATTTGTCCTTGTTGGAATCCAACAATTTAGCAATTTGAAGTTACATCCTATACTTCACTGTTTTTTCCTATTTTTCGGTGTATAATTTGCTGAGATTCTTAGTCAAGTTGGAAAACTTTTGCTTTTCCATTTGCATTATTATTATTATTTTTTGTTTCCATCACATTGATTCAATATATATTATTTGAATACCATATTGTTCCGTGCAGCAAATTGCTATTGCAGTTTGATTTACTCAACACATTTTTTTTTCTTTTTCTCATGCATAAGGTAGATTTTTTGTAATATTTTTTTTCCTCCCATGGTCCAATGGCAAATTCAGGAGAAAGGTCAACGATGAGTACAATGATGAGGAGGTGGAACCAACTAAGTAGGAGATTAAACTTATTAGTAGACTGCTGAGAGGAAATACTCCACATACTGGAGTTGATCTATATGCGGTTTTAGTCGACGGATATTTTTATAATTCAATATTGCATCCTTCTTTTCTTATTTTACATAATGCAATGTTTTGCTCCTTCAATTTCTCCTTCAGCCGTATGTTGATTGGTTTGTTTGGGAGGACAAAGCACATCCACTTTCAAATGCCCCGGAGCCAAAGAGGCGATTTATTCGTTCAAAGTGGGAGGACAAGAAGGTAATAATACATGCCTTTGAGTTTTTATGGTGGAAGAAGAAATTGATCTTTATGCAATATTGGTTCTTTATCTTATAAACTGTATAGTTATCAAGTAGCATTTCACTTTTCATTTGTATGAAAAAACATACACACTGCATCATGTTTCACAACTTATTAAGAGCTGAATTAATTGCTACCAATAGGCACCTTCTTTCATAAGCATCTCTGAAAGTTTCCATTTCTTGTTCAGCGTAGTAGCCATTGGAAATAAAACCAGACTGTTAAATATGCATAAGAAATAGTTCTTTTGATATCTGTGTTAGTACTCTAAATGTGGTTGTTTTAACATGATTTACGTCTTGAAATCAATGGCTAACACATTAGATTATTCTGTTTTCAATCTTGTATTTCTTGTTTGAGGGAAAAAAAAGCTAACTCATGGCTATTTACAAATCCAAAACTAATGATAATGTTTTTTTTTCTTTATGATTGCTGTGTGAAGGGATATTTCTCAGGTCCACACACTGTTGATTATCCTTTTGTTCTTATCCAAGTCACTTTGTTGAGAAAGTATTTGAATAAAATGAAAACCAGTTTTTGTTATAATTTTCAGGATTATTTGATCTAGGATGATGATGAGACTTTGGTATAAAAGGACAAATAAATGTTAACTTACAATCTCATGTTACTGTGGTACAATGCTGTAGAAGTTAGTTTGTCTATTCACTCTCTGGAAAACAAAACTCCTCATTCCTTGCAACTGAACTAAATCATGTACAGTGGTCAGCATTGCCTGGTTTCCTCAAGATTAAAGAGTAATAAACCTTGTATCCCAAAAAGCAAAACAGTAGGTGTAGTACCTGAGAAATTCAAATTTGAATTTGAGAAATTCAAATTTGAATTTGAGGAATTCAAATGTAAATGTGAAGGAGAAAATGCAAAAATAAACCTAGTGGTCGTAAACCGGTGTGTAAATTGCATAGTTTTCAGAGCACTATTTTATGCCTTTCATATCCGAGTCTGATCTCAAAAATCTGAAATCACCAGTGCGACCGTCTCGTCAAACCGATTGAAAATGGTATAGATCGATTTTCGATCCGACGGTCGGATCGTTTAGAAATCAGCAAAAAACGAAGTGGGGCCCACAACTTAAGTTGTGGATAGTAACCCCTGATTCGAATTCCCCGCAGGCGAACGTCGGCCGATTCACTGTCTGGTTCCCGAATCTGTCGGTTCAGGTAGTCGGTTTTAATCGCTTCGTCGTTCTGAGCGCAGTGGCACTGACGAAATCTGCGTTTGACCACTCTAAAGCATCGAGTTGCGTGCCACACAGTATAAATTTACTATATTAAATGGATCGAGAATTTATCGGGGCGCCAACTCAAGAAACCAAATACGCTACTTGATAGGTTTCGTCGAGCCGGACGTCGTGGTGAAGTCCGTTTTCCATTTCGACGACTCTAGTGCCTCGAAATGCGTGAAAAAGGAGAAAAATAGGTATTTTTGCAAAAGGGTCCATATTTTATGCACCAATTCGATTGGGACTTTTTGGAGAGGGTCGTGGATGCAATTGTCACCTACAGTAGGAACCCTGGGGCTGGAGGATAATTGTGCAAGGACCTAGGAGCATTTGTTGCAAAATGGCACATTTATTACAAAATGACCTTTGGGCTTTTGTGAGGGAAACGAGGGGCCATTCTGGGGATTTATGCCTTCCTTCAAACCTCTGCGTTCAGATGAAACACACCCCTGAGCCCTGAGTCGCCGAGGAGTCGAGTCCGCGCATGGATGGCCGCACTTGAGTGGGAGAGAAGAAGACAATACCTAGGACCCTCAAATTTCTCTCTGTGCTTGCTGGAGATCTCCTCTGCTTCCTGGGAGTGCACCCGAGGGTGTGCCGTGGCTGCGCGAAGCCGGGGAAGAGACCTCGCTTCTTCCTTTTTCTCCAACTCCGGCCAAGGTAAGGTTTCTTTCTCCTCTGGTTTTTTGGACCCGAGGCCTTTAGCAGTCTGACCCTTAGCCTCTGGGGAGTCTCCCTAGCCCGGCCTTGTGGCCGGAAAAGACCCGGGTTGCCGGCGGTGAAGTTGCACCGCCGGAAACCAAATAGAGCTCCGCCTCGAGCTATCTTTGCTCCCGACGGTTTTGGACGGAAACTAAAATGATGGGAAGCTTCTGTTGGATCTCTGGACCATCTCCACCAAATTTGGGAAGGATTGGTACACTGTGGACATCACGTGGCCATGTCCTAATTTCGAAAAAAAGAAGGCTTGGCCGAGCTTCTTGCTCCGGCGCCGCCGCTGCTCCCCGACGCCGGCGATAACCCTGGTTAACTTCCTGTGGCCGAGAGGGACCCATTCATGCCCTTGCATGCGGCCCATGCAGATCGGATGAAGATCTGCCATTAATGGCCGAAGGTTGGTCGCAATAATGGCGGGCGGCCATCCGCCGCTCGCCGCCGACGGGGACATGCCCAGACCTTCCATATTTGATGCATAGAAGCTTCTGGTGCTGTTGATTGCACCTTAAAGCCTCTGGTTAGAGAAACGCCATTGTTGCTACCCGAGTTGGCCGCATGGCCTAGCTCCGGCCACCGCGCGCCGGCGCCCGACCTGGCTGCACTCCGGGGGATGCCCTCGAGTCACTGAGGCTGGTGCTTGCCTCTGTTGGCCACCAAAACAAAGGTTTTGTCAAGTGGCCCATTCTCGAGCTCTTGGAGCACTTGGCCATGGCCGAGCTTGCTCCGGCGGGCACTCCGGCCAGCCCGCAACCCTCTAGTGGTGAGCCCTCAACTTCCCTCAGTCCCAGGAGCTTGATGCTCATCTTTTTTTTGAAAAATGACTGAGTGGATTGGAGGTTGTAACATGCTAAGCTCTATTTTGAGAAAGGTTGATCATTAAAGTGTTCCAGCAGTATTTTAGCCTCACGACAGTGAGCCCTAGCCTCTAAGCTATCCCCTGAGCTTGATGCTCACCTCTGTCCAAAGAAGGACCGATGGGATTGGTTGATCAAGTGTGCCAAGCTCTAAATGAGCCATGTTGCTTCCTTAAGATGTTCCAGCAGCTTCGCAGCTTCGCGGCTGTGAGCCTCTGAGTTTGTTGGGCCTCCTGAGCATGATGCTCACCTTATTTGGGCTGTGGACCAAGTAGATAGTTTAAAATTTCAAGTTTAGCCAAATTACATAAGAAAAGATGACCCGAAGTTGTCCTCGGGTCTCGTGCTGCTCCCAAATGGTGAGCACGGTGTTCAGAATGTCGAGGCCCACCTGCTGGTGGCCTCGGTTCGATTTAAAAATGCTCTGAAAATTGATACGAGCGTAAAAAGCTTGAAAATGCATGTAACTATGCAATTTTGCGAAACCCTAGGGGTCTAAATGCAATTGTTACCTCACGTGCTGTCTTGGGCTATGTGCCCATGATCTCTAAGCTTTTCGTTGGAGATCCGATGGCTTCCGTTGAGCGAAAATCGCGTACCAGTCCGTAAATCGGCAAAATTGTCGGTTTATCGGCACCCCGGCGGCAATCACGCAATTCGAGGGATTGCGGCGATTACGCCTTGCTATCTGATGTTTCCAGCAGAGTTCTGGATGATCCAGCAGCCGTGGGTTTTTGCCAGCAACTCCCGAAAATCCAAAAAGAGTTCGGGGGTATTTTAGTAATTTTGGCAAAATTCGAGTTTAGGGATGCACCCAACAGAGTGTTATTGCCCGAACGTCTTTAGTGAAGCGTTCTGAAGCCGCACATCAAGTTTCGCTGAATTCGGAAATTCGTAGGCGCGGATCGGGTCAAAGTTGACCGATCGGCGGATTATCGGCGGATTACGGGAATCTGGAAAAGATCCGGGTTTAAGCTTTCGGTGTATGTGTGAGTCCGTCCCTGATCTGTGTTTATGATTCAGGTCTCTGCAGTCTGACTCCGGCCCACATGCCTTCCGGTGGAGTCGTTGGTCCGCCTACATTGAGGTGGGTTTATTTTCGGTCCGGGCTTTATCTCTTCGGCCCTCTGGGGTACTTTATTTGGTCGGACCCCTGTTCTTGTGGTAGCCCAGATTCTATAGTTGAGCATTATTTTCGTTGATTGGTTATTATCAGCGTATATCTAGACATTTATATCATGCTTAATTATATCTAGACACTTACCATGCCTGATTGGTCATCTAGCTTATACTTGGACACTCTTCATGTTGGATTGGTCATCTAGCTTATACTTGGACATATATCATGCCTGATTGGTCATTTAGCTTATACTTGGACATATATCATGTCTGATTGGTCATTAGCTAGCTATCAGATATTTACTATGTTTTTCAGTATATCTTGGACATTACTCTTGTACAGACAACCATTGTTCCTTACATTCAGCATTGCATGAGATGAGATCAGATTGGCATTCAGTTACTGCATCCCTGTAGGGATTTCCGGCTTGTTGCCGATTACCCGGTCGGTGGACCGTGAGCTTGAGCATCAGCATTATGATCGCCCCGCGCCGCTATACTTCACGTACGCTGTGGGCCTGATCCCCTACTTGCGTTCTTTGCCGGTAAAGTGGTCTGAGGATGGACCCGTGACCCCTAGGTTAGTGCCCAAGGGTGCCGGGGTGGTGACCCCCAGGTTAGTGCCCGAGGGTGCCGGGGTATGTCGGCCAGGTTAGTGCTAGGTTCGGCGTTTTCCTTGAGGTCTTAGTGACCAATATGGTGGCTTCGATTTGGTATTTGGTTATTTCATTATTGATGCATTGTTTACCTGCTCAGCATGCTTAGTAATTGTACTCTTGTGATTGCTCAGTTGCTTGATTCAGTATCCATATCAGCATGCTCTTACTTTAGTAGTTCAGACCCTGTTATGCTCAGCACTGTATTCATGATTATTCAGTTATCAGCTTGTTATTTCTGCCTTACACACTGATCTCTACTATCCGCCGATTATTGTATACCAGTTGGTACTATTAGCTATTTTTCGGCCCGTCGTGCCCATTGGGATACATTTATGTTGTATCTCACACCCCCTGGGTGACCATTTTTCAGGTCGGTCGGGTGCTGGGGTGTAGCGTACCAAATTTCGGTCTATAAGCAAATATAAATAAAAATATTATGAAATACTATTTTTATTGAACTCAGTAAAGTAAAGAATAATTTGGAAGTGAATTGGGCCCAAATCGGGATAAAAATGAGGAGTTTAGAATTTTATATGAGAAAGTGGGCTCAGATTTTAGCAGAAAATTTACAGTGTCAGAAAATTTTGAGAAAATTTTGGGAGCTCCGTAAATATGTTTTAAGGCCATAGTAAAAGTTTCGCGTCGATCGGATGCCCGGACAGTGAGAACGGGGTCCGTCAGCGATTCCGAATACAGCGATACTTTTGGTGTTCCGTAAATAACCCGAACTGAGGATTTTGGATACCCCGTAATAAATTAAGTTAAGTTGAGGCTCCCTGTCAAATTTGAGCGAAAACGGGACGAAAACGGACGAAAACATGCATAAACGGGCGAAACGGGCGGAACCGGAAGAGGGCCAAACTTTCGGGCGCCCGAAAGTTATTTCCGTGTCACGCCCCGGGGTCGAAACTGCGACCCGGGCTCGCCAACAGATCCGCCATCTGTACGGAAACTGCCGTACAGTCGAAGCGTCTAACCTGCAGAAAGAATCAACTACAGTATACAGATATCAGAGCGGAAAGTAAACTACTAAAAACTGAACACCAAGCACTGTACAACTGAAAATAATAAAATATCCATCTCCCAAATACGATCGTATACAAGTCCTCAGATACAAAACTCAAAAGGGAGGTATCTCCAATAAATACATCAGTGTACAGACTCTCGATACAAGAATATCCTCACTACAACAGCCTCTCAAACTGTAAAAGTAAAAATACAACTCTATACCTCACAACAAGGTTCTCTCAACAGAGGTAAAAGTAGTAAACTAGTCTACTGAAGCTCTCCGCTGAAGAGGGGTACCGCTACACTCCAACGACGGGTAGGGAACTAGCTCACGACTCCCTCGCCTCGGCCAGAAGGATCAGCAACAGGAACACAGGAACAGAAGAAGAAGTCCCTGGAGAAAAAGACACCACGACGGGTGTGAGAACTACTTCCCACAGTAGTTCTCAGTGGGTGCCGTCAACAAGTCCAACGGTCTGCCCACTAAGTCTACTAGAGGCAAAAGATAATAATGCAATGAAATCTGAACAAGAAAAGCTGGAACTACTCTACAGCTACCATGCCTCTAACAAGATACTCAAAAAGTGGAACAGAGGAAAGTAAATGAAACCACTCGCATGCAAGGTGCTCAAACGACCCAAACGAACTGACTGCCTCATAGGGTCCAGTCAAACCTGCGCCTGACGACTAGGAGCGCACCTGCCCACTACCACACATCCACATGAGGACGGGATTTACGTGGGGCGCCCTGTCCGCCTAACTCACCCCTCGCGCAAACTGCCTCAACAGGCCAACTACCGCATCCACTGCGGCATCTCAGGGGGGCGCGTCACCAACTGAGGAAAACGGCGCGGCATAGAGTATCAAACATTGGCATATGCAGGCTAGTCAAAATCCACGCTCACCCACAGAACGGTAGGACTCAAGATCCCCAAATATCTCGCACAACAGTCGGAGCACTCTCGACGACTCAGCTGATCGGCTAACTCGAAACACGAGACACTAGCCTCTCCAACAGCTCGCAGCACAAAGCTCACTGGCTGGAGATACTCCACAGCCAGGAACGACCCACAACTCAGGGTAACAAAACAGGTCGGACAACACTCAACGACCTGGGACCACCGTCAACCCCAACGGTTCCCAACAAGACGGACCGGAAGATACTCGACGGCCCGGGACTACCGTCTACTCAACGGCTCCCTCCCACGACAGCGTAAAAGGGAAACAAGACCTCTCGGGACTACCGTTTACCCAAACGGCTCCCCGCACAGATAAGCAACCCGCTACAACTACCAGACTCCACTCTGCTCCCAAGCAAGAGTGCAAAAGCATCCCACACTAAAAGCAAGTCCCGACCTCTCGGCCCACTACCCGGGCGAGGATAATACTATGTCCAGGAATGAAAGAACAGTGTGGATGTCTAAGCATAAATAACCCTAGCCCAAGTGAGGGTTTTCTACTGGTCTGGTTACACATGCAACATATGACGGGGGTGCTAGGTCAAGTTCCAAGATAACTATATTAACAGATACTAAAAGGAATAACATTTCCTACAATATAGCATGCTACACAATGAAATAAACTATCATGCATAGTCCTACATCAGTAGAAATACTGTACAGTCCATAAAACTTGGAGATAAGGCCACCCACCTCGGTTTGCCACCAATTGCTCGTAGACACTTGCAATTGGCCTCCACGCGATCCGCACGCAAACGATGCCCGCTGCCGGAGTCCGCACGCAAAACGGGGCACGCCGCCGGAGTCCGCACGCAAAACGGGGCACGCCGCCGGAGTTCGCACGCAAAACGGAGCACGCCGCCGGAGTCCGCACCAGAAACGGAGTCTGCACATAAAACGGGCACGGCAATTACAGTCTAAAAGAACGCTCCAAAAACTGTACAAAAATACAGAAAAACCAACACACGGGACCTACACGTTTGCGCCGCCGTCGCTGAAATGCTCCGCCGGGCGACCTCGCACGCAAAACGGGGTCCACGACGCGCCGCCGCACCTCCCAAAATCTCCTCGTCACTCCCTCTCTCGCTCTCGGTGAAGAAGAAAAGGAAAGAAGGGGAGAAAATGGCGTGCGGGGGAGGAAGAAGAAGAAGAAAAGAAAGAAGGAGAGAGAAGTGGTCCACGGGGCCGGTCCACGGCCCCGGTCCACAAGCCGGGCCAATGGGGAGCCCCCAAACCACCCGGGTCCACAGCCGGGCGCGTGCGCCGGGCTCACGCACGCCCCCGGGCGCCACGTGGCGCGCGGTAACGCGCCCGCCACACGGGCGCGTTACACGGCGCGGGACACGCGCCCGTGACACGGGAGCGCGTGCCCCCGCGCCCGCGCGGGCGCGAATGGGAGCCCGCCACGTGGCGGGCTCCGCGCGTTCCGCGCCGAGGTGCGCCCTGACGCGCGCCTCGGGACGCGCGCCGCCGTCCACCTCGCTTCCCGAGCCGCGCTTGCCTCGAAAAACGCGCCGCTCCGCCTCGAAAAACGCACAAATTACCCGGGCTCCAAAACCAACAATTAAATAGTCCATTCTTAGCGATTTCGCGCGCTGAATCCAAAAACGATGTCCGTTTCTCCAAATTCTCATCCGAAAATTTATCGAATGCCCACTCGATCCGATTTTCGCGCCGGGTCCATTTTTAAAGTCCGATTTGCCAAATTCCAACTCTAAAAATTCCCGAAGGCGACCGGAGAGGTAAACTTGTATCCAAACTTCGCCCGGAGTCCAATTTTGACATCCGGAACGCGCGAAACCACCGCTAAACACCCGACGGGTCATCCAAATTCCCGCGGGGTCTCCTTTTAAGCACGAAGTCCAACACTTGTGCCCAAATTGCGCGCAACCACCAGCGACACATCACGCAGGCCTCCAGCGATGCAACCAAATCCCAAATTGCATCACAAATCCATTTCTTGGGCCCGACACGCGCACAAACACTCCCAACGGCCACTAAAAGCTGCCCAACAATCGGCAACTCCAACGCGGGGGATTCCGGGACCTCACATCCTCCCCCACTAAAAGAAAGTTTCGTCCTCGAAACTAGATCAAGCCCATCAGGAGTCAAGAATACCACGGCTAGGTATCTAACAATACGTCTCCAGCTCCCTAAACCCCACTCGCTCCTCGTGATTACTCCCCAACAACAACAACAAGTACGGTATGACCCGATGTGCAATTCTCTCATCACTCGAGCCAGAAATTGCAACGGGCGTCCCTCGTACTCCATAATCACGGATCTCAAAGGGGCATGTAAATTACGGGCGAGGAAAAACACATCACTACTGAGCTGAGACGTGAAAAACCAAAGGGCTCCACTAAAAGGCTGGGGGAAACTGAGATAACCACAAGTGTAATACGCACCAAACCACAACATGGTGCCAACTTTAACAAGATGACCCGAGCATACCCGCATATTAATCCAATAAGGAAAGGAATCCAAAAAGCTGGGGTCTTCACTCGGCTACTTCCCGATCCGAAACCACTCGAGTGGACTACACAACTGCAGGCTACCCTCAAAAGGGCTCCTAAAAAGGCCCAATCTCGTGACACAGTTGGTCGCTCAACATGCTATCATAACCCCAACGGACCCACGGGTCGAAGTAGATCCCTCAACTAAAAAGAACACCCTGACGGGGACCAAACCGTCGGTGAACGAGACTGAAAACTGGCTCACAAGGCGATCATGAAGCTGATACCCAAACTCGCAGTCAAAGTCCAAAACATCCACAAAACTCCCACCGTTGTATACCTACAACGTGGCATCACTGCCGTGCACCAACGGCGTGGCATCACCACCGTATATCAACGGTGTGGCATCACCACCGTGTATCAACGGTGTGGCATCATCACCGTGTATCAACGGTGTGGCATCACTGCCGTGTATCAACGGTGTGGCATCATCACCGTGTATCAACGGTGTGGCATCGCTGCCGTGCATCAACGGCGTGTCATCACTGCCGTGCACCAACGGCGTGGCATCACCACCGTGCACCAACGGCGTGGCATCACCACCGTGTACCAACGGTGTGGCATCACCACCGTGTATCAACGGTGTGGCATCACCACCGTGTATCAACGGTGTGGCATCATCACCGTATATCAACGGTGTGGCATCACTGCCGTGTATCAACGGCGTGTCATCACTGCCGTGCACCAACGGCGTGGCATCACCACCGTGTATCAACGGTGTGGCATCACCACCGTGTATCAACGGTGTGGCATCACCGCCGTGCACCAACGGCGTGGCATCACTCAAACATCAAGGCCTCAGATCCTCACAGTCCTATACCCTCGAAAATTCCGGAGCTGAGGAAGGGCCAAAAGATCAATAGGCAAAAACCAGGGCCCCAACTGCACAGGGCAGGACCAACAACACTCATCTATGTGCAACACGTGATCAGGTATCTGAACCTCACGAGCACAAGCTAAGGTCCTATCTCTAGCCCATACATCAATGCAAATGCCCTACAGAAGAAAGGAATACGATGCTCCGGTAACAAATAACGCTCAAGTGCGTGAAGGGGAGATAGGATTAATACCTGCCACCACGTGGCTAGCTGCCCCCGAATCCTCATCCTGTGCGACATAGACGCTCTCGCTCGGGGGTGGTCGTCCATCGGACTGCCGCGAAGAAGTGGCCCTAACTATCTGGCCATAATCTGTCGAAGCTCCGCCTGTCTGGAAGAGCGGAGGAGGAGGAGCCGAAGCTGCCAATGCGACTGATGACCCCGCTTTAGGACAAGACCATGATCTGTGCCCTGCCTGTGGTCACACTACGGCGCAGAATGCAGCCCACCACAAAGGACACAGTCATCCCGCTGCTGCTGACACATCGGCTGTGGAGAACCTCCTGGTCTCTGTCTCCTCTGAGACTCACGACCCTCAGACTGGGGTCGTGGCGGTCACGACCCTCAGACTGGGGTCGTGACGGCCCCGGGGGTCTCGATCTATACGACTGTCCAAACACAGGCGGCACTGGATGTCTCTCCCCGGAGCCGGTCCCTGGCGCTCCGTCTCTCTCTGACATGATCACTGATCCTTGGTTAACCCGCTAGGCATGCTCAATCGCTGCATCTAACGTTGGCACCCGCCTAGAATACACCAAGTGATAGATATTCCGATGTAGTCCTTTCTCAACTAGCTCAACCTCCAGGGCCTCATCCAGGCGACATGAGGTACACCACTCAACAATCGCAAAACTCGCGAACATACTCCAGAAGAGGTCGACTCCCCTGCTGCAGGAGTCTAAGATCCCCATCTAGTTTCTGCTTACACTGTCAGGAAAAATGGCCCTGAGCAGCAAAGCACGAAACTTGTTCCAAGACAACAACTGCGCTCCTGGTAGTCCAACAGAACGAAATCGACGCCACCAAAAATCTCGGCGTCCTGTGAGACCATCTCAATCTCAGTAAAGCAACCACCTGGTAACTCGACCAGGGCATGTACCCACCTGGTAACCCGGCCAGGGGTATGTACCAATCTGGTAGCTCGGCCAGTGGAAAGTGTCCTCCTGGTAACTCGGCCAGGACATGTGTCCACCTGGTAACTCAGCCAGGGGCAATGTATCCATCTGGTAGCTCGGCCAGTGGAAAGTGTCCTCCTGGTAACTCGGCCAGGACATATGTCCACCTGGTAACTCAGCCAGGGACAATGTATCCATCTGGTAGCTCGGCCAGTGGAAAGTGTCCTCCTGGTAACTCGGCCAGGACATGTGTCCTCCTGGTAATCCAGCCAGGGAAAACGCCCTCCTGGTAACTCAGCCAGAGAAAAATGCCCTCCTGGTAACTCAGCCAGGAAAAATGCCCTCCTGGTAACACAGCCAGGGAAAATACCCTCCTGGTAACTCAGCCAGGGAAAATGCCCTCCTGGCAACTCGGCCAGGGAAAATGCCCTCGTGGCAACTCGGCCAGGGAAAATGTCCACACAGCTGGGACCGCCGTCACTCCAAACGGCTCCCACAACAACACCCCACTCATAGGCGAGAAGAACCGACTGACGCGGCAAAGATCCAAAAATCCCGATAGACTAGTGTCTAGAACCCCAATCAAACAAGAACAGACTCTAGGCTCAGCCTATCGTAGTCCTCGATCCTTTACCGTTCAGGGATTTGGTCCTTCTCGGTTAAAGTGGGAAACTATCTCAACACACAAATTCCTGGGTCTCGCTCAGCTCTGATAGCTCTGCCTCCCGCTGCTCGGGTACTCATCAGATGCGAGGTGTGTCCTCTTCACAACACGACGTCTCAGGGGTATCGCAAACCACTGCACAATAACAAACGTCAGGACACAACAACCAAACGACCCAATCCAGCGAAAGTCTATGACATGTCATCCATTCCATAGCATTATGTTTTCTGCAGCCACATAACCGCTTGGGAAAATACACATGCCAATCACTCATCCCGTCTCTTGGGAGAGGTAAAAACTCAATCAGGACTCTCGCTAAAGTCACGACTCTCACGTAGTCATCCTAATATCCAACCACAAGCCTAGGGTTTCTATGTCCACAATGACCTACAACCTAGGCTCTGATACCACTCTAATCTGTCACGCCCCGGGGTCGAAACTGCGACCCGGGCTCGCCAACAGATCCGCCATCTGTACGGAAACTGCCGTACAGACGAAGCGTCTAACCTGCAGAAAGAATCAACTACAGTATACAGATATCAGAGCGGAAAGTAAACTACTAAAAATTGAACACCAAGCACTGTACAACTGAAAATAATAAAATATCCATCTCCCAAATACGATCGTATACAAGTCCTCAGATACAAAACTCAAAAGGGAGGTATCTCCAATAAATACATCAGTGTACAGACTCTCGATACAAGAATATCCTCACTACAACAGCCTCTCAAACTGTAAAAGTAAAAATACAACTCTATACCTCACAACAAGGTTCTCTCAACAGAGGTAAAAGTAGTAAACTAGTCTACTGAAGCTCTCCGCTGAAGAGGGGTACCGCTACACTCCAACGACGGGTAGGGAACTAGCTCACGACTCCCTCGCCTCGGCCAGAAGGATCAGCAACAGGAACACAGGAACAGAAGAAGAAGTCCCTGGGGAAAAAGACACCACGACGGGTGTGAGAACTACTTCCCACAGTAGTTCTCAGTGGGTGCCGTCAACAAGTCCAACGGTCTGCCCACTAAGTCTACTAGAGGCAAAAGATAATAATGCAATGAAATCTGAACAAGAAAAGCTGGAACTACTCTACAGCTACCATGCCTCTAACAAGATACTCAAAAAGTGGAACAAAGGAAAGTAAATGAAACCACTCGCATGCAAGGTGCTCAAACGACCCAAACGAACTGACTGCCTCATAGGGTCCAGTCAAACCTGCGCCTGACGACTAGGAGCGCACCTGCCCACTACCACACATCCACATGAGGACGGGATTTACGTGGGGCGCCCTGTCCGCCTAACTCACCCCTCGCGCAAACTGCCTCAACAGGCCAACTACCGCATCCACTGCGGCATCTCAGGGGGGGCGCGTCACCAACTGAGGAAAACGGCGCGGCATAGAGTATCGAACATTGGCATATGCAGACTAGTCAAAATCCACGCTCACCCACAGAACGGTAGGACTCAAGACTCCCCAAATATCTCGCACAACCGTCGGAGCACTCTCGACGACTCAGCTGATCGGCTAACTCGAAACACGAGACACTAGCCTCTCCAACAGCTCACAGCACAAAGCTCACTGGCTGGAGATACTCCACAGCCAGGAACGACCCACAACTCAGGGTAACAAAACAGGTCGGACAACACTCAACGACCTGGGACCACCGTCAACCCCAACGGTTCCCAACAAGACGGACCGGAAGATACTCGACGGCCCGGGACTACCGTCTACTCAACGGCTCCCTCCCACGACAGCGTAAAAGGGAAACAAGACCTCTCGGGACTACCGTTTACCCAAACGGCTCCCCGCACAGATAAGCAACCCGCTACAACTACCAGACTCCACTCTGCTCCCAAGCAAGAGTGCAAAAGCATCCCACACTAAAAGCAAGTCCCGACCTCTCGGCCCACTACCCGGGCGAGGATAATACTATGTCCAGGAATGAAAGAACAGTGTGGATGTCTAAGCATAAATAACCCTAGCCCAAGTGAGGGTTTTCTACTGGTCTGGTTACACATGCAACATATGACGGGGGTGCTAGGTCAAGTTCCAAGATAACTATATTAACAGATACTAAAAGGAATAACAATTCCTACAATATAGCATGCTACACAATGAAATAAACTATCATGCATAGTCCTACATCAGTAGAAATACTGTACAGTCCATAAAACTTGGAGATAAGGCCACCCACCTCGGTTTGCCACCAATTGCTCGTAGACACTTGCAATTGGCCTCCACGCGATCCGCACGCAAACGATGCCCGCTGCCGGAGTCCGCACGCAAAACGGGGCACGCCGCCGGAGTCCGCACGCAAAACGGGGCACGCCGCCGGAGTCCGCACGCAAAACGGAGCACGCCGCCGGAGTCCGCACCAGAAACGGAGTCTGCACATAAAACGGTGCACGGTGCCGGAGTCCGCACGCAAAACGGTGCACGGTGCCAGGATCCGCACGCAAAACTGAGTCCGCACGCAAAACGGTGCACGGTGCCGGAGTCCGCACGCAAAACGGTGCACGGTGCCAGGATCCGCACGCAAAACGGAGTCCGCACGCAAAACGGTGCACGGTGCCGGAGTCCGCACGCAAAACGGTGCACGGCAATTACAGTCTAAAAGAACGCTCCAAAAACTGTACAAAACTACAGAAAAACCAACACACGGGACCTACACGTTTGCGCCGCCGTCGCTGAAATGCTCCGCCGGGCGACCTCGCACGCAAAACGGGGTCCACGACGCGCCGCCGCACCTCCCAAAATCTCCTCGTCACTCCCTCTCTCGCTCTCGGTGAAGAAGAAAAGGAAAGAAGGGGAGAAAATGGCGTGCGGGGAGGAAGAAGAAGAAGAAAAGAAAGAAGGAGAGAGAAGTGGTCCACGGGGCCGGTCCACGGCCCCGGTCCACAAGCCGGGCCAATGGGGAGCCCCCAAACCACCCGGGTCCACAGCCGGGCGCGTGCGCCGGGCTCACGCACGCCCCCGGGCGCCACGTGGCGCGCGGTAACGCGCCCGCCACACGGGCGCGTTACACGGCGCGGGACACGCGCCCGTGACACGGGAGCGCGTGCCCCCGCGCCCGCGCGGGCGCGAATGGGAGCCCGCCACGTGGCGGGCTCCGCGCGTTCCGCGCCGAGGTGCGCCCTGACGCGCGCCTCGGGACGCGCGCCGCCGTCCACCTCGCTTCCCGAGCAGCGCTTGCCTCGAAAAACGCGCCGCTCCGCCTCGAAAAACGCACAAATTACCCCGGGCTCCAAAACCAACAATTAAATAGTCCATTCTTAGCGATTTCGCGCGCTGAATCCAAAAATGATGTCCGTTTCTCCAAATTCTCATCCGAAAATTTATCGAATGCCCACTCGATCCGATTTTCGCGCCGGGTCCATTTTTAAAGTCCGATTTGCCAAATTTCAACTCTAAAAATTCCCGAAGGCGACCGGAGAGGTAAACTTGTATCCAAACTTCGCCCGGAGTCCAATTTTGACATCGGAACGCGCGAAACCACAGCTAAACACCCGACGGGTCATCCAAATTCCCGCGGGGTCTCCTTTTAAGCACGAAGTCCAACACTTGTGCCCAAATTGCGCGCAACCACCAGCGACACATCACGCAGGCCTCCAGCGATGCAACCAAATCCCAAATTGCATCACAAATCCATTTCTTGGGCCCGACACGCGCACAAACACTCCCAACGGCCACTAAAAGCTGCCCAACAATCGGCAACTCCAACGCGGGGGATTCCGGGACCTCACTTTCCGGGTGCCCGGTTTATACTGTAGCAGGCCGAGCCCAACACTATAGCGAACCCGGTTACTGTAGCAGCCCGGTTCGGGACCAAGCGAGCGCACGAATGTACTGAAGTGGCACGGATCCCGAGGCAATTAGCACGGATCCCGATGCAGTGGCACGGATCCCAACGCAGCGGGCACGAATCCCGAGGCAGTCGGCCCGCATCCCGAGGTAATGCGCGGATCCTGAGGCTTGGCGCGAGGTGTGCGCGGGGAAGGCGCGCGGGTCTGGCGGGAGGCTGTGGCGTGTGTCAGCGGGGGCGCCACGTGGCGGGCTCCCGTTGGCCGGTCAGCGCGACGCGACGCTGGCCGCGTTGACGCGGAAGGGCGCGGGGTGGGTGCCAGGTGGCGTCCGCTCATTGGTTGCCGCTGGTCCGTGGACGCGGTGCGCGGGTGCGGGAACGCGTGTCGCTCCCCGATTGGCCGAACGCGGATGATGTGGTGCATCGCTGGCGCGGCGTTGACGCGTGGACCGCGGAGCAGGGCACTGTAGCAGCCCGAAAACCGGTTTTGGGCGCCTGAATGTTGCGCCCGAATGTGGGAAATTCGGCTATAAAAGCCCGAACTCCCCTCATTTGTTCTCTTTACCTCTTTTGCTCCAAACCGAGCGTCCAAGGGAGGGAGAGGGGGATTTCGTGGGAGAATTTTTGGGGTGCCGCGAGCTCGTCGGTGACCCCGTGGAGCGCACGCAAGGTGTTCCAAGAAGCCGGATGGACGCGTGTGCACGCGTTGGACGGCACGACGGTGTCGACGTATGTCCCGTATGTTATTTTGCGGTGTTTTCGGCGCAGTTTTGAGATTTACCCCTTTTGGTTTTGGATTTAACCCCATGCCGTTGTGCATGTTAGGGACGCCGTTGACTGTGTCGTTTTACCGTGCGAAGTGTCGCCGTGCGTTTTAGCGCGTATCGTTTTGCGTGCAAGCTCGAAGAACGTGCACCGTTTTGCATGCAACCTTAAAGGAAGATGTGTGTCGTTTTGCGTGTAAACCCGAGGTACGTGCATCGTTTTGCATGCAGGTTTGGATTACGTGCATCGTTTTGCGTGCAGACTTTGTTGATGTGCACCGTTTTGCGTGCAAACTCGAAAGGCGTGCACCGTTTTGCCTGCAACCTCAAGGGAAGACGTGCATCGTTTTGCGTGCAGACTTGGACGACGTGCACATTTTGCGTGCAACCTTGAAGAGGCGAGAAAATCGCGAGGATACCAATTGCAAGTGGCTACAAACAATTGCGGGCAACACAAGGTGGGAGATTCTGCCGAAAATGGGTGACCTCTCCCCTTGTTCCTCTGCTTTTAATTTTGGAAGCATTATAGTAGCATGTTAGAGGCGATAGAGAATCATGATAAATTTGCATGTGTAGATGGACACAGATGAAAAGTGCAACTTTTAGTTGCCAAGAATAGACGATAAATATGCATGTGTAAATTAATTTAGAGAAAAAGTGACATTTATGATTTACCCAAAAATAGGGGATAAATGTGTTTGTGGAAATGGACAGAGAAAAGTGGATTTTTCTAATTGTCAAAAAGAGGAGATAAATTTGCATGTGTAGATGAATACAGATGAAAAGTGCAACTTTGGGTTGCCAAAAAGGAGATGATAAATTTGCATGTGTAAAAGGACTTAGGAGAAAAATGCAATTCTTGATTTATCTAAATAGATGATAATTGCATGCGAAAAAAGTGATAGATTATTTATGATTGTGATCATGTTAGGGTATAACCCTAGGAATCATGTGAGACATAAGGGAAAATAGTATGTTGGTAGTAAAACTAGGAGAAAACGTAGTTTAGGGGTTTAATGAGTGACATCAAACTTAGGAGCTTATCCTAGGATTGAACGAGTGGCATTATCTTAGGGGATAACCTAAGGACATTGGATAGAGTGATTCACAAAGAGTCAGTGAACTCTAGGGTAAGCGTGACATGGAACTTAGGTAAAGGAAACTTGGTGAACTAGTGGAGTTAAACTCTCAAACAGGAAATTAGAGTCAGTGTAACTCTAAGTTAAAAGTGGAACAGGAAATTAGAGTCAGTGTAACTCTAAGTTAAAAGTGGAACAGAAAAATAGAGTTAATGTAACTCCAGGTTCAGCGTGGTATCAGGGAAAGGGTATGTGATCCCAAGGTTAAAGAGTTAATCAAATATAACCCTAGAGTGGGTCATAAGATGTCTGGGCAAATGGACAATCACTTTAACTTCAACTTGAGTTAAATAAATGAAAGAGAAATATTTAAGAGTCCAGGAGACTCGCTAGTTACCCGTGTGGCAAGACCTAGGGTAAGGAATAAGTTAATGAAAAAGATAAAGTTTAAGAGAAAGCTAAAAGTAGCTTAATAAGCAAGATAAGCAAAGAGGCTTAAAAGAAAGAGAACGGGAAGAGGATGCAAATGGCGCATTCGAGTTGAGACTCGTCAGTTTGGGAGCAGGACTCTTTGGGCAGTGGCCCGTTGGACGAGGTACTTTGGAAAGGCTAAAGGAAAAAGTGAAAGAGATTGCCAGTGGCAATGTGAGCTAAAGGCTTGAATGAGAAAAGAAAAGAAAAAAAGCAAGAGCTTAAGAATAAAGATAAAGGCAAATGCATAAAGTGCTAAAGGGCTAGGTGCCAAAAGAAAAGAAAAGAAAAGATAATAAAACGGGCGTACCTTCGGGGGTGAAATGTGGTCCTGTGGGACGTAAAGGGCATGTTCCTCTTCCCGGGCGCTCCTGTCGGACGTAAAGGGCAGTGTCCCCAGGTGGAGACCCGAAGGACACATTTTCCTCGTTGGGACGGGGTAGCACTTGCGGGTGCTATCGGCAACCTTAGAGATTCTCGTCTTGTGGTAGCATGACTACCGGGCTGGGGCCCTTTGGGCAAGAATCTCCGAGGGTTTAGCAACTTGAATTAAAACACAAGAATGGAAAAGAACAAAGAGGAAATAGAGTGGCCAACGTGGCCGGGTTAGTTTAACCCTTATGCAGCGGCATAGTGGCCGAGTTTATGAATAGTAGCCTGGTATGGCTGGACAGAGTAGTGTTGGGACGATGAGTATACACAGATTGTGTAGTGATATAATATGCATGTCGGCATTTTAATATTGAGGTTTATAGTTTTCCTAGCATTCTATTATTATTGCTTCCATTGGATCAAGCGGTGTAGAACATTCTTTATCGGTGGTTGAACCCACTGGAAACTTTGTTGTAGTTCTCACACCCTCGGGTGACCATTTTTCCAGGTCCGAATACAGCGGTCGAGACAGACGACAGGGGCAAGGGCCCAGCAACATAGAGGCCTAGAGGGTCTAGCAGATGTACCATTTTATATTTTGAGTGAACTATGTATGGTGAGGAAATGATGTAAAAGAATTGTAATATTATTCAGTTGCTAGTTGAGAGATGGAAATGTAATAAAGTTATTTATAGTTCACTCATATCCTGCTTCATTTACAGTTCTAAGCTTATTGTTTATTGAATAAAAGTTTTAAATTAGTAGTGATTTTAGTACTCTGATATTGAGCTTCCGCATACACTTGATGTATTGTTTTGGATGTTACCGTTCCTTTCGGGTAGTGAGAGGTCATACCCGATTGGTGGGTCTGTTGGCGTGCCCGAACTGTACAAATTGGCGGTCTCGGGGCGTGACTTGGGATGTCGGGATGTGTTGGTGAGGTTGTCGTGATAGCACTGACCCTTTTTGTCACCGTTTACTTTATCTTCCGCCAATCATGTATTCATGTAATAATGTTTTAAAATGGTTGGTTATTTGTATAGTTGGATGCGTAGTTTAGACTACTCTGTAAGTGCTTAGCCGTGCATGTATAGAAAAGTCTCAGTCCAAGGGGATTGAGAATTTTCTATACATGTGGTGATCTGCTCATGCCCTGGATTGCTTTTAAACTCTGATATTTAAAATAAAAAAAAATTTGTCTGCTTTTCAAAACTCGGGGCGTGACAGTAGGGCTTTAATCCAACACCACTCACTTCGTCCCTCTTTTCACTTCTCTCTACATGCGTGCAATGCTTGCTAGGTTGTCAAGTCTGCCAAGCTTCTCCAGATATAGAATTATTTGTTAAACAAGGCTTATTACGGTCTAAGGATTAGGATACAAAAGGAAAGTTTGGTCCTCTAGTATATTATACCCCTTTGATCATTTTCACCCCTTAGATCATACTATTTTTTCAACTACCCACTAAACCCTACGGGCCTACTATCATCCTAACCGCACATCCCTTCATCTAAGGGTCAAAAACCTAATAGCACTAATGACTTGGTGCTATTAATAGCATAGTAGCCTAGTTTTACACACATATATATATATATATATAGAGAGAGAGAGAGAGAGAGAGAGAGAGAGAGAGAGAGAGTGTCTGGCTCCTATACTATCAATGGCACTAAGCACTTGGTGCTATTAAGTACCCTACTGTTAGATCATATTATTCCACTAACGACCCACTAAACTCTAGGGCTACGTTTGGTAACGGAATAATGTTTGAAGGAATAAATTTATTTTTGGGATAACTTACTATAGATGAATAAAAGAAATTTTGTGTTTGGCTTGATATTTTTTTATTCCTTAGGATAACTAAAATCTTGTTTAGTAATTTTATGAAGAATAATGAAGGATCAAAAGGTTGATTAATTTTTTTTAAAATATCAAAATTATCCTTATCTATATCTTTTATATATAAAATATTTAATATATGTACAATAATGCATATAAAAATAATATATATTTTTAATATAAAATAATTAAAATATTATATCTAATGCTATTATAATCATATTGTTATATAAAATATTTCAATATTAATATATAGAATTGAGCTCCTATGCTTGTAAAAGTACCAAGTCATTGGTGCTTGTAGGTTTTTAGCCGTTGGATGAAAGGATGTGTGGTTAGGATGATGGTGGGCCCCTTGGGTTTATGGGTGGTTGGTGGAATAGTTAGTCAAAGGGATAGATCTCACGGTAGAAAACTTACAAGCACCAATAATATATACTTTTAAAAGCATAGTAGTCGGACTCTTAATATATAACATACTTCTATAATAATATATAAAAATATTTTAAAATATTATATATAAATAAATAAAGAAAATATATTTAGAATAACATATAATATAAATATTTAATATATAAATATTATATATAATATAATATATAAATAATATATTATATAATATATACTATAATATATAAATATTATATATTATATAAATATATAAATAATATATTATATAATAATTAAATATATAAATATTATATATTTAATATATTTATTACCTTATATAATATTTTATTTTATATTTTATGGTATATTTTAGAATAACATATAATATAAATTAATTTATAAAAGTAGTAATATATAAATATTATATATTTAATATATTTATTACCTTATATAATATATTATATTTATGGTATATAGAATAACATATAATATAAATAATTTATAAAAGTAGTAATAATAATAATAATAATAATAATAATAATATTATTATTATTATTATTATTATAAAATTATTATTATTTTATATTATAAGATATTTTAGAATAGTAAAAATTATATATATAATATAACCATACTTTTATATTACTTTAATTATCTTTCGTAAACTAACTATTACATGAGAATAAACCTATTCCTCTAAAATGATAGAATAGTTGTTCCCGGGTTATTCTAGAATTACCTAGAATAACCCTGTTTGACCAGAATAGCTATTATTGCTATTTCTTTACACCATTTGATGGAATAACGGGGATAACTTTCGTTATTCCTAGTTTAATCCGAAACCAAATGAAGCCTAGGGGACCACTATCATCCTAATTACACATTCCTTTATCCAATGGTTAAAAACCTAATAGCACCAATGATTCGGTGCTATTAATAGTATAGTAGCCTAGCGCTCTCTCTCTCTCTCTCTCTCTCTCTCTCTCTCTCTCTCTCTCTCTATATATATATATATATATATATATATATATATATATATATAGTTGTAGTTGTGTTGGAATACTATCGGTAGCAAATGGATTTCGTTGCTACTGATTTGTTTTCGATGATGAAGCTTCCAAATCGACGATTAACACCGTTGAACATGATTTATACGATTTGAAGTATCTAAAAATTAAATTTCAAATCTTTTCGACATCATTAACCTAATGATTAAAGATTGCAAAATTTGTAATTTTAATGGTCGATACGAGGTGTTTTCTCGTTTAACAGTGTAAAGAAATCTGAATCAATTGAATTTTGGTTAGAAAATTTTTTATACTATTTAAAACAAGATCTATACTCTTTATCTTGATTACAAGACTTTTTCCATCACTTTTGAAGGATATTCATTTTCCGCCATTTATTTTTGTGTTCGCTTGATGGACATGAGAACAATATTGGAAAAGTATAAAATTTGATTTCTAGATAGTTTAAATGATTTAGATCATGTTCAACGGTGCTGATCGTCGATTTGGAAGTTCCATCATCGAAATCAAATCGGTACCAACGGAGCCTGTTTGCTACCGATAGTATTCCAGCTCAACTCTCTCTCTCTATATATAACTTCACCATATAATGGTGTTGTGTATATATGTTTATACATATACTGATATACATATATATGTATATATGTATATACATATACATATATATATTTATAGAGTTCGGCTACTATGCCCTTATGAGTACGATTACCTTCTTACTCATAAGTTGTTTTCGATGATGGAGCTTCGAAATCGACGATTCATATAATTAAACATGATCTAGAGCATTTGAAGCTTATAGAAATCAAATTTTATAATTTTTCGACATCATTTACCTTACGATTAATAGATATCAATATTGACAATTTTTAATTGCCAGTATGGAATACTTGCTAGTCTAACGGTGTAAAAGAATCAAAATCGTTTGAATTTTTGATAGAAAATTCTATTCATTATTTAGATAAAGATTAATAACTTTAATCTTAAATTGAAAAATTCGATCCTCTATTTTTAGGAGGTCCTTCGATTTTAACCGTTCATTATACCCACTTGATGGACTTTATTATAATTTCAAAAAATTACAAAATTTATCTTCTTTAAGTTTCAACTGCTTTAGATCATATTTAACGGTGTGGATTGTCGATTAGAAAGCTCCATCATCGAAAACTGCTTATGAGTACGAAAGGTTATATACTCATAAGAGTATAGTAGCCCTGCTCTCTCTCTCTCTCTCTCTCTCTCTCTCTCTCTCTATATATATATATATATATATATATATATATATGTATGTATGTATGTATGTGCATATCTATATACATATGTATATACATATACATATATATGTGTATGTATATGTATCTACATACATATATGTATGTGCATATCTATATACATATGTATATACATATACATATATTTGTGTATGTATATGTATCTACATACATACATACATACATACATACATACATACATATATATATATATATATATATATATATATATATATATATATATATATATATAGAGTGCGACTGGTATGCTTTTATAAGCACGTAGGATCCATGCTTTTATAAGCACGGAGGATCCGTGCTTAATAGTTATTTTCGATGTTGGGACTTCCGAATCGACGATCGGCTCCGTTAGACTTGATCTAAGTATTTGTAGTATCTACAAAATAAATTTCGCGATTTTTCGATATCATTTGCCTAGTGATTGAAAGGGCTTAAAATCAACGGCTGAAAATAAAAATCTCACAAAATGTGATAATATGATATTAAAATTTTAGATCAAAAATATTGTTCTTGTTTTATGTAGTATAAAGAATTTTCTATCAAAATTTCACGTGATTTAGATATTTCTACACTGTTAAACTTGCAAACGGCTCATCACGACCATTAAAATTGTTGATTTTGAGCCACTTCGATCATTGTCACACCCTGAGACCGCCAATTTGGACAGTTTGAGCACGCCAACAGACCCGCCAATCGGGCATGACCTCTCTATACCCGAAAGGAACGAAAATATCCATCTCAATATAATACAAGTCATCAATGAGATATAATATCAGAGTATAAAAATACTAAACTAAAAACTTTCATTCATATAAGTGACGAGTTTAGTATGAAAAGCGGAAAGTAAAATATATGGGTGAACCACATGATATAGTATTTCTTTACATCTTTCTCTCAACAAGTATGTAAACAAATATTACAATTTTCATTCATTTTCCTCACGATACATAGCTCACTCAAAATGTCCAAAAAGGTATAAAACTGTTAGACCTTCTAGGTCTCTAAACTGTCGGGCTCTTGCCCCTGTCGGGTGCCTCGCCGGAGACACCTGGATCTGTAAATATGGTCACCGAAGGGTGTGATAACTACGAATAGTTCCCAGTGGGTTCAACCACCGAGAAATAGTGGAAAAATATGTTACACTATTTGGTCTGATGGAAGCAATAGTAGCAAAATGATATATATATATATATATATATATATATATATATATATATATATATATATATATATATATATATATGAAAGCTGTAAATACTAAGCTAGTATGCCGAAATAAACTCGCTACACTAGTCATGCTCAAATAGTATGCTACTATGCCATGCCACACTCCGGCCATTATGCCGCTCTAAGGGTTATATCTAACCCGACCATTTTATTCTTTCTTTTAGTTCTTTAGCCACTTGGCGCTTTCTTTTAGCTCTTTAGTCACTTTACACTCTCTTTGGCTCTTTGGCCATTTTGCACTTTCATTTAGTTACTCTGTAGTAACCGCTCTTAAATTGTATCTTTGGATTTTAATTATTTTCTTATTTATTTACGACGTTTCCCCCTTAGCGGTCCGGCGGTTGGATTAATAAATCGCTTTCTTTTCTGGGCAGACCGTCGGGGCTCGCGGGTATTTTTAGGCGATAGAGCTCGCAAAACGGAGCGCGGCGGCGCGATCGGATTATTTTTCCGACTCCGGATTCTCCCAGAATAAATTCCGGAAGTTCGTTAGTAACGCAGGCAACCAGCACGACTTTTGAGGCACGACGGACCCAGGTTCGAACCCAAATCCTCACCCCGGTTGACCCGGGGCTTGGGTTTAATTGTCTCCCAAACCCTGTCCACCGTTTTCTTTATTTGGGTAATTCGGGGATTTTGGGTTAAGTCCCCTATGGTACCAAATCAGCTAATTAATTTGGTAATTGGAAAATTTAGGTTTCGACCCCCCCCTTACTCCTCTTTTACTTACCTCGTACGTATCGCTCCCGATCGCGGACAGGAACTGCCTCCCCTCTTCCTCTTCCTCTTCCTGCGATCGAGCGGCGCGGAGATTCACGGCGGAACAAGCGAGTGGAGGAGGAACGTTTGCGCACTTCCGGGACGATCCCTCTTCTTGCAAACTCCGACGCCGCGACCAAGGTAAACGGTGAATTTATTTCTTCTTTCGATTTCTTGTTTCGAGCAAGGCCGGGGGGGAAATCCCTTGAGGTTTCGGGGTGGGTTTTCCTTCGTCTCGGGCCGCGTGAGAGGCGAATTTGGGGACCAAACGGGAGGCCGCCGCCGCCGTGGTTAAACGGGAGGCCGCCGCCGCCGTCACCGTGTTCACGGGGTCATCGCCGGAGCCGCCGTGATCGCGGGGTCGCGATCGGAGCCGAAAACGAACGCACTGTGGGGGTTTTCTGGCCGCGGTCCACCTGCCCGGGTGCACCCGGCGCACGCCGTTCCGGCCCGGGACCGCAGACCCGGCGCACAAATCTGTGCGCCAGGCCGCGCGGTCCACCGGGCCGGCGTGCACCCGGCGCACGCCCTCGCGGCCCGGGGACGCGGACCCGGTGCACGGGCCGGTGCGCCAGGCCGCGCGGTGCACGCCCGGGCGTGCACCCGGCGTGCGCCACAACAGCAGCGGGGCCATGGACCCGGTGCGCGCCCGCACCCGTGCGCGGCCCGGCCCAAGACGCCCGGTCCACCGCCGCTGCGTGCTCCCGGCCCGCGCCGCTGCCGCCGCCGTCGTGGACCCGGTCCACGCCTGGACCCGTGCACCCCTTTTCAGAAAATGAACCCAGAAGCTCCGTTTTTAGCCCGTTTCGCGCCGTTTCTTAGTGTTTTTAACCACGAAGACATTTTTAACAAGTATAATTTTTATTGTAGCTGTCTGGGCACACAGCGAGGGCGTTTTAGTTGGAATTCCGCACGTCTTCTCCTTCGCATAGAGGTGGGTTTCAAATTCTAAGTCCTTTTTATCCTATCATGTTGGACGGGGGTAGTCATACGTGTACTTGGGTTAAACATTGGGGGAAAACATAAAATTAATCGCCCATGGTTTACAGTTCTTTTGCATGGATACATATAGATTGCTTGATATACTGTTTCACATGGTACGAAATACATGTATGGGTATGTTGTCGCACATATTGTTTTATATAGTTTTTCACGCATGGATATGTAGATATCGGTCCACATGGTTCGCATACAGGTATATTTTTATACATATGTTGTTTCATACGTTGGTTCATACGGTTTTCATACATGGACATATATGTATCTTTTCGCGGTTACTTGGCTCGAGGCTGCAGCACGCGCACCCGCGGTTTGGCCACCGCAAGGGTGCGCTTTTCCGGAAAAGCGGTCTATTGACCCGTGTATACCCACGAGGTGACGTAGTGGGGCCCCTTATTAGTTGTGGGGTTTGAGGCGCCGAGGTGCGAGCGGTGCGACCCGTCGGTTTAGTTGCCCGACGTGGTCGGGTTTGCAGGTACGGTACGGCCGTCGGTTTGGTAGTCCGGCGTGGCCGGGTATAGCAGGATACAGGTGTACAGGTTATCGTTCCCTCTTGCGAGGGTGGTTGCTCCGGTTATCTTCACGGTTTGTTTTATTATATTTTCCTGCTCTGCTATTATTAGTCACTGACTTCCCACTTCGTGACAGGGTTCAGGCGGGGAGAGAGGTAGGCGGCGGTGAGGACGGGGCAGGAGCTGCTGGGTCGCTGGGGACCCTGGATTGTATTTTCTCTTTCATCCATGCATTTCATTTTCATTGTAGTTATGTGTGAGGTTCTCGATACCCTCGTGGGGTCGACGTGGATGTCGGTATGGGTTGCATTCAGTTATCCTTTTATGCATTACTGTTCCTTCCATTTGTGTTGGCCATTTGAAAAAGAAAAAGAAAACTAAACCAAAGAAAAGATTGCGAAAACCGTTTTTAAAATCTAAGTGTCGTGTGGGCACTGGTTTCAAAACCCTGTGGATTTATGGATTGCGAAATGGATTTCAAAACTTAGGTGTCGTGTGGGCACCGTTTTCAAAACCTCGTGGATTTATGCTGATTGTGAAACTCGTTTTCAAAACATAAGCGCCGGGTGGGTGCTCTTTTAAATCTGTGGATTTATCCTTTTCAAATTGATCGGCCATGCGCTTTAACAAACTTGAATGCTAGTTGTATGTTAGTAACCGTTGTGATTGAATGGTTGTGAATGTTTGGGAGATGTACTAAACGCTACGCCGTGCACATACAGGGGAGACTCCGTCCGTTTGCAGAGAGATCCTGTATGTGCGGCGGGTCTGGGCACGCGCCGGGGAAGAGAAGTCTTCAAAAAAAAAAAAAAAAAAAAAAAAAAAAACGAACCATTTCCGCTAAAACAAACCCCCGGGGCGTGACATACTCGGTCCTTTGGAAGTACCTCGTCAGATGGAATCGAACCAACGTAGTCATGCTACCGTGGACGAGTCTTTTGACCCAAGGCGCCTCTTGTCATACCCTTCAGAAGTACCTAGTCCCAATGGGTTTCAACCCTGGTAGTTGTGCTACCAACTGGCAAGCGTCAAATTCGATGGTGTTAATTTTCCATTCTCTTTTGCTTTTAGCTTTTGTCTCTTTCTTTCATCCTTTATCCTAGGTCATTGACTCTAGGATAGCCATGATATTCATTTGCCTTTTTCCTTGCCTTTTACCCTAGGTTATTAACTCTAGGGTAACCATGATGTCTCTTGGACCATCATTTAGGTTGGGGTTATTTAAATTGCTCAATTTGCACATTCGCCCTAAGTCCATGACTCTAGGGTTGCTACTTGTCCCTGACACCCAACCTCAACGAACCACTCTACCTTAGAGTTTATGAACTCTATGTTAACAACTCTATCGTATGTCCTTAGGTTTTCCCCTAAGACAATGCCACTCATTTAACTTAGAGTTATCTCCTAGGTTTTATGCCACACGTCTTGACCACTTAACCTAGGTTTTTTCCTAAGTCAAATATGGTTCATCACATGCAAGAACAACCTATGCTAGGTTTTAGCATAATTCACTTTTAGAGCTAAACCCTAATTACCCAATATTCATTAACCCAATGCTCTACTATTCTTACTATCATGCTTCTAAATCAAAAAGTAAAGGAAAAGAGAAGAAATCACCCTTTTTCGGAAGAATCCCCCACCTTTTGTGTTCTTGTAGAAGAAAGGTGGTTTGATCTCCCAAAACTCCAAGAAAAATTCTAAAAGTGGGATTAAAATGCATAAGAGATCATTCTATTTCTTTTAAACCCATTAAACCCTAAGGCCCTGTTTGGTAACAGAACAAATGAGGAATAACAATATTTATTCTGCTAATTCTGCCAAACAAAGAAACAATATGCAGGAATACCCTATTCTAGTCAAACCCTAAGGCCCTGTTCTCTCTCTCTCTCTCTCTCTCTCTCTCTCTCTCTCTCGCTCGCTCGCGCTCTCTCTCTCATATTTACTCCATTTTAGCACCTAATACTAACCTCTCACCGAAAGTGGTCATCTCTCGAGCCCTTCTATTTACTCCGGATGCTCTGCTAACTCTCTTCCCTAGGGAGCTGTTGCTGTTTTTTTTTTTTCTTTTTACACTACCGCTCTGAATCGTCGTCACATCTTCCCAACGCCAGATCTTCATCATCTTCCCTCATAATGCCCTATCTAACCTACTGAGGTCGGCGGCTCTTCACCTGTGAGTGAAAAACTTGCTTAAGTAAAAAGGTATGGTATTCCAACACTTCATTCATTCACCCTCTCACCTACCCTTACCACATGAGGAGTATTTGCTGTAAATCCTGCATTTATATGTGAGGTGATATCAATCCATGGGAGAGCAATAGGTATTTTCAAAAATGTGGGATATCTTTGCCAATCTTCATGTCAGCTTGAGTTGTCAAGTCGTATTGAGAGACTTCGATTATCTCCTCCTTCCACTTGCACAGGTAAGGCATGCTCCCAACCCCTTAAATATAGATTCACTATGCTCCTATTCAACCCCTTGAGGCAAAAAAAGGTATTGGACATAAGTTGGGGCTTTCCTACTTAGATCCTCTGCTTTCCCGCAGCTTTCCTTTTTCAGTCCTGCAGAGGTGAGGTTTCCAAATTTTAGTTCGGCAGTACCTTATTGCTATTTCATGGGTTTTTGTAGCAGTGATGGATAGTGGATTTCGGATGTATTCATGGCTTGGAGATGTAGATTAATTTCTATGCAGTTGCCATGGTTATACAGATGATGATCCATTATTGCTGAGCAATGTGGCTTCTGCCATAAACTATCTTAGTTTGTATGAGAACATACCATATTTTGGGCAAAGTTTTCTAATTTAGGTGTTGGCAAACAGAATATACTATTAAATTGTGCTTCATGCAAGATATTGAAGCAGTAGAAAATCTCGATAAAACTATACGCACATAGGCTGGACGGGAGTAGTGGAAAAGGAAAAATTTAGCACTATAGGCTATAATTGCCCCTAATCTTATCTAATGGATTTCATCTTGTGCAAAATTTAACTTTTCCTTGCGATGGCACCTCAAAACAAGCCGGCTCCATGTATTATAAGAAAACATGCTGACATAATCGATGTTGCCTCAATTGATACCCAAAGCATTGAGATACATGGTCATGATACCTCAAAAAGTAGAATACGGTCTAGAAATTGGACCGATATTATGGACTCAGCAATGTTGAACTTGATGACCGAGGAACATGTTTTGGGTAATTTTATTAATGGAAATTTTACAACATTGGCTTGTGGCAGAATTGTTCATGATTTTAATGAGCGAACAAAACTCAGTTATCTCAAAAGTCACTTACAAAATCGGCTGAAAGTTTTGAAGCGCCAATTTGTTATGTACCAAACATAGCGGGTGGGGGTGGGACTATGATCGCAATGTTTCGACCGCTGGTGATTCGAGTGATTGGGACACCGTGATTTCTGTAAGTTAATATACATCTTTCCTTTGTAATTGCCTATAATATTTGATTTATACATTTTACTACTTAATCATAGCTATACTTTGTGAAGGAAAATCCGGCTTATGCAAGATGCAAGGATAAACCCTTCCCTGAATATCATGACATTGAGTTCTTGTCGGGAAAGACAATTGCAACGGGGAGGTATGGCTTTACAACGGGATGCCATGCGAGAACATTTGCAGTACTTCCTCGTCTTCCTCAGGCACAACGGCACTGTATGAACAAATCCAAATCCAGAAAACATTACTTGATGCCTGCGGACCTGGCCAAACTTCAAGTGCTCAACCACTACCTATGCCACAGTCACCACGAAATGACGATGTGCACGACACTACATCATGCTCGCCAACACCTACTCCTGCAAGAGGCCTATTCCAATTGTAAGTAGTGCCTCTGGTCATACCTCTTCTGGCAAGAGACGTCGCTCTTCCCCTCCTTCACGCAAGACAACACCGACATCTAGCCGCAAAGGACGCGTTGATGGCACCCCTGATAGTATCCATGAGCTTGTAGAACTAGGTAAAAAACGGCTGCACATTGCCGAGTGTATGCTGCAACGTGAGCTTGATGCGCGTCCTAAGGTGCACTCTATAGAGGATTGTATGGCGCGATTAAATGATGTCCTTGGCCTATCTCTTGAAGCTATCCTCTCTGTGTGTGAAGCGCTGAAAAATGAACGCAACAGATCCATCTTTATGTCCTTAAGCGGCGACATCCTATTTATGTGGATTGAGCGTCAAATAAGCTTCCAACGCACTGCCGCTGGACATAAGCCTGATGTCCCTCCTCTCTAGATAACTCATGCTCACCTATGCCTTTTTGGGGTTTTGTGGCCTTGCTTAGCAATTAACTATTTTTGGATATTTTGGTGACGTTTTGTTAGGCCTATGGCAAGGTGCGGCCACTGTTTTTATGTTAAGTATGTATATGGACTGTGACCACCTATACTAGTGCTAGCACCCCTCGCTTAACTCTGTAGTACTAATGCCCTACAAACCTACATTTTCTATCCTACCTTCCTGCTGGGATTTTATGAAGTTGTTTATGCAATTTGTAATCTGTAATATGTATGTAACTGGGCCATGCTTTTGTGAAGACTTGCATATGTTTTTAAATTTAAAATGCAGTAATTTCAGCATATGTTTGTATATACCAAATATAGGTCTTTGCATTTATTTTGTGAGCAGGTTTTTGAAATGGATTTAGTCTCTTCTATTATCTTAAACTTCTCAATACCTATACCTCTTTGATGATCTTTACTGATCTTTGCGTAGTTGCTGTTTTTGTGTCGTGTCTCTTGGTGAAGGTTTTGCTGATCTTCTTTGCTGTTGTAAGGTTTTTGGCAATGATGTTGTTTAGGTCAATTTTACACCTTGCAGCCACCATTCTAACCTAAACATAACACTCCTGAGCCCAGCATTATGCTGCTTTTTAGCGGGTGCAATGTCCTCCTACTCGGCAGAGTAACTTATTGGTTTCGAGCCTCCTACTTATGTGTTTTGCCTGTTGATATTTTTCCATTTGTTACTTCTTTTGCTTCTTGTGAGCTAAGTATTTTTCACCTGATGAAAAACCATACTATTGGGATGAACAGCCCAGCTACTGTTTATGCACTTGATCTATTTGTCCTGGTTATGGCTAAGATGGAGGTTTGGATGGAATGGTTTGCGGACAAGCTTGTATGAATAGCTTGCAGCCATCATTCTTTACAATCCTTCTACTTCTAACATTGACTGTAGACTGTTGGCAGTCTGTTTGCTTATCTGCTCTGTTTTTTTTGCTTGCTTTTGTGCTTCAGCTTTTTAATTAGATTCTCTACTGCTTCTATCTTCAGCTAGTGGACTGTAGATAGTTGATTGCTTCTGCACTAATATATGGTTTTCTTACTGTTCAGTACAATGGTGGGAAGCTTCATTCCTGTGATTTTATCACAAGTTCAACCATTTGTTGAGTCCTACAAAGCTTGGATGTACTTCTGTTATACTAATCGACACTGCATTTATTCCACATTATCCTGGTTGATTTGTTGAGTCCTGCAGTTATCACTAGTAGATTTGTTTAAAGTTCTTTTTTGGTTTTGTACTACATCACTCTTCTGAATATTACATTGTTAGTATTAAGTTGTATTCTTCTTCACTACACTTGTGTGGTATACTTCATTCCTACATATAATAATTTACATATTGACTGCACTTGTGGTTTACTTTTTCACTGCGCTTATATTGTTTAGCTAGTTATCTGTTTGGCTAGTTATCTATTTGTTCTCGACTACTTCTACATGATTCTTTATGCTCTGTTAATGTATCTTCATTGCTACTATCCCTGCTTGTATTGTTTAGCAACTTATCTTCTTGGTCTCTACTACTACTTGTCTTTATTAGCCTGCTGCTACTATACCTTGCTGCTGCCCCTTGAATAAAATGCCAATAAAATTTATTCCAGGGCCTGTAAAGAATAGTTTTTAACGGGTAATTCTTGAATACCCTATAAATACCTGGTTTGAATAGGATAGGGTATTCCTGCATATTTTATCTTTGGTGAAAGCTGCATCTTTTGCTTATCTTTATTAATGTATCTTCATCTATGGTTATCTTTATTAATAGCTTGATGATGCAGCTATGATTATCTTTATTAATGTATCTTCATTGCTACTATCCCTGCTTGTACTGTTTGGCAACTTATCTTCTTGTTCTCTACTACTTGTACTTGTTTTTATTAGCATGCTGTTACTTTTCTATATGATTCTTGAATTCTGTTATGCACTTTTCACTGATATGCAGAGATTCAATCCATGCTTCAATCCATGCTTTAACAAGCACCTATATGCAGAGCTTAGAATGGTTTACTTCTTTAATTCTGTTCAATCCATGCTTCAATTCATGCTTTAATTCTGCACCTATATGCAGAACTTACAATGCTTTAATTATGTATTTCAGTTTAGTAAGCTTCAATCCATGCTTTCTACTTAATTCTGTTGGCAGGGCTTAGAATGGTTTACTTCTTTAATTCTGTAAAATCCATGCTTTAATTCTGCACCTATATGCAGAGCTTGCAATGCTTTACTTCTTTATTTTAGTTTAGCAAGATTCAATCCATGCTTTCTACTTAATTCTGTTGGCAGAGCTTAGAATGATTTACTTTAATTCTGTTCAATCCATGCTTTAATTCTGCACCTATATGCAGAGCTTACAATGCTTTACTTCTTTATTTTAGTTTAGCAAGATTCAATCCATGCTTTTTACTTAATTCTGTTGGCAGAGCTTAGAATGCCTTACTTCTTTAATTCTGTTCAATCCATGCTTCAATCCATGCTTCAATTCTGCACCTATATGCAGAGCTTACAACGCTTTAATTCTGTATTTCAGTTTAGCAAGATTCAATCCTTGCATTCTACTTAATTCTGTTGGCAGAGCTTAGAATGGTTTACTTATTTAATTCTGTTCAATCCATGCTTCAATCCATGCTTTAATTCTACACCTATATGCAGAGCTTACAATGCTTTACTTCTTTATTCCAGTTTTGTAAGCTTTTAATCCATGCTTTCTACTTAATTTTGTTGGCGGAGCTTAGAATGGTTTACTTTCTTAATTATGTTTAATCCATGCTGTAACAAGCACCTTTATGCAGAGTTTACAATGCTTCTACTACAACTGTCCCTGCTTGTAATGTTCATCAACTTATCTGTTTGTTCTCTATGCTTTGTTAGTAAGTTTCAATCCATCTTGTATGCTGCTAGTTCAAAGATTGGTAAAATTCTGCATATGCTTTGCATATAATTGTGAGTATGCTGCTATCTTATGCAACTATAATTCTGCATATGCTCGGCCCTTCATTTATGCTATGTCTAGAACACATTGTTGGGTTTGTACAGTTGCTATCTTATGCTACTAAACTGTGGGCCGGATGCAAAGGCAAATATGGCGATGATGCGTAAGAGGGTTTTAGGTGCTCATGATAGGGTGGCAGTGCTCTATCCAACTGCAGCCATTATTTTCTCGTAATAGGGTTTTTGGTGATCATGATAGGGTGGCAGTGCTCTATCCAACTGCAGCCATTATTTTCTCCTAAACTTTTCTATAACTGAGCCAACACTACATTATAAAATATACGTATGGCGATGATGCATGATAAGATTACAAGTGATCATGATAGGGTGGCAGTGATCTAACCCACTGCAGCCATCATTTTCTACTCCACCCTTTTATAACTGAGCCAACACTATATTATTAAACATTACTGTTACAAACTTTGTATTTTGCCGTTGAATTAATCTTATTTCATTTCAATTTTGCAGATATGACATATTTAATCAATCGATAATTTTTCATATCTCCAACTGTCGCTGAATTAATGACATTTCTAGATGATGAAGAAGAATATTGGGAGGAAGTGCTAGCTGTTATGATAAAAGAAGGACAGTTTCAATTTCGCAATACCTTGTACAAGCGACCTTGTTGAACAAGACCTTTCACCGGGCATTAAGTCATTATGGATATTTTACGGTGCCATCCAGATCGAGGGTATCAAATTTTTCGCATGACCAACACCACTTTCATAAGACTTCGAGATGAATTGGTTGCGAAGGATTTGATACAAGGTAATCGGCATTTGACGGCAGATGAACAGCTTGGGATCTTCCTATATGTTGTAGGCCATGGAGTAACAAATAGAGTTTTAGCCGAGACTTTTCAACATTCAGGGGGTACAATTAGTAGGTATTTTAATAGTGTCTTGCGTGGTGATATGGCACTTAGGCATGAGTACATCCAAATGCCTAGCAGTAATGTTGGCATTCATTCAAAAATAATGGCATTCATTCAAAAATAAAGGACAACATATTATTCCACCTGTTTAAAGTGATATTACTATGATATTACTACTTGACTCTGGCGATAGTTAAACTTATTTTTTTTTTACAAATTAACTGATCTTGGGATATTTGTTGGAATATATAGAATGCAATTGGGGCTATTGATGGCACGCATATACCGGTTGTTGTAAGAAAGGGTAAGCAAGCACGTTATCGTTGTCGCAAATGGTTTACATCCCATAATCTGATGGCCGCTTGCTTCTTTGACCACCAATTTTTATTTGTTTGTACTGGATGGGAGGGTTCAGCAGCAGACATGAGGGTGCTGCGTTGGTGTTGTGAAAGCGGGGGTTTCACGGTTCCTGAAGGTATGTTTTTTTTTCCTTCAATTGTTTACTTAAAAAAGCTTGGATTTTGATCACTTAATCTTAAACTTGGTGTTGTTTATAATTTTCTGTTAGGAAAATTCTATTTAGTTGATTTAGGATATGTAAATACCGATCGCTTTCTTGCTCTTTAGAGAGAAGAGCGATACCACTTGAGCCAGTTTGATGTTAATGCACGGGCGCGTACACATCGCGGACCACGAGATCTATACAATCATAGGCATGCCCAATTAAGAAATGTCGTTTTACAGGCGTTTAGCATTTTGAAGAGGCGTTTCAATGTTCTTCGACAGGCGACTCCTTATCCTTACAAAGTGCAATGTCGCATCGCGGTAGCATGCTGTGTCATCCATAACTTCATAAAGATGCACCAAGAAAATGATTTGTATTTCAACTCGCCATTGGAACCTGTCTCTTTGGATGAGCAAGTGGAGGATCCTACACCATTGGTTGGGCTAGACGACGCATGGCCGGGCGACGCGCTCCGCACTATGATAACGGATCAATTATGGACTAATAGATAGGTGTATGTTGCTTTGGTGTTTATTTGACTGTCTTTAATATTTTTTTTTCTAGCGCATAAACTACATGATTTTGGCTACTATCATTAGTACTATTTGGCAGTCTGTTTTCAGTCTGTAGGCATGTGTTGCTAAGCTCGCACTTTTCCACAAGTTGTTTTGTTAATTATATGTGTTTTGTGTAAACTTCATATATGTGTTCTGTTAATTTATTCCTGCTGCTGTTAGCCAAAGTGCTTCATATATGTGTACTACTTCATATGCTGCTATTTGCCAAAGTGCTGCACTGTATAGGTGACTTCTAATTAATTAATAATTTAAATTAATATTATCGAAAGAACTATACGCAGGTTGATTGATTTTATACAAATTATAAGTATTTAATAATTTAAATTAATATTAAAATAGTAACTTCTTTCAATTTAAGAAAAAATAATATATTTTAATTTATGATAATAGCACATATAAAAAATAATAATATTACAAACAAAGAGGCATGCACAAGGGCAATCTTGGTATTTTTAAAATTACAAATCTACTTTTTGATTCAATTCTCAGCAATCCTACTAACACAACAAAACAAAAAAATCTGTTATTCTTTGGAGTAACCCACTTGCATACCGAACAAATAATTGCATTTATTCCACATTATCCTAGAATACAGCTTAGTTTCAAGTATAAAATAAAGTATTCACCTAATCACTATTCCATTACCAAACACTGCCTAAGAAACTCACCTCTTGTTCTTGCTCCAAAACGTGGAGAAGAGGGTTCCTCTTCCTTCCCAAGCCTCCCTTCGAAACTTCCTTCAAGCTCCTAGCCCTCCAACAGATCAATTCCTCCAAAATCCCAAGCTAGGGTTTTCCTCTTTCAACTTCTAGAGAGAGAGAAGAGAGGGAGAAGAGGATGAGAAAGAGAAGGGGTGTGGGTCTATTCTCTGTGAAGGGGAGAGGGTTTAAACCCAACTTAACCCAAGGTTAACCCCAAATTAATCATGGTTCCACCAACTCTGCACCTGCTGTCAGGAGTTTGGGGTACCGATACACGGGCTTGGGTATCGGTACGCGGGCTGTGGTTCCGATACCAGGGTTCTAGTTCCGGTACTCCAACGCGTGGAGTCACCAACCTGAGAGCTGAACTTTTCTATTTTGCATGGGGTACCGCTATGCTGGTTCCAGTTCCAGTACGCCAGCACTTAGAATTTTTGCAGAATTCTTCCAACCCGAGAGTTGGATTTCCCAGCTTTCCTTGGAGATCCGGTATCCAGTATTCCAATAAAAAATTTGAAACTTGCAGATTTTGATCTTGTCAACCATGCTTTCCAACTCAACTTTGATCCGAATGCCCTTTGCTTCGAAGCAAACTTGCTTAAACTCATTCTTATCCATATTTTAGATACGTCGCGGGTTTCTTATCCGCACTTTGCCACTTTAGCGAAAGTCGGAGCACTACAATGACGAGGCAAATGATATCGAAAAATTGTGAAATTTATTTTCTAGGTACATCAAATACTCTAGATTAAGTTTAACGGAGCCGATTGTCGATTCGGAAGTCCCAACATCAAAAACGACTTATTAGCATTGAGGGCTCCGTACTTCCATAAGCATTACCAGCCTATCTCTCTCTCTCTCTCTCTCTCTCTCTCTCTATAGATAGAGTTGAGCTAGAATGCTATCAGTAGCAAACGGGCTCCGTTGCCATCCATTTGTTTTCGATGATAGAGCTTCAAAATTGACGATTGACACCATTGAGCATGATCTAGACCACTGGAAGTATCTAGAAGTTAAATTTTAAATTTTTTTAACATCATTGACCTAATGATTAAAGGGTTGTAAAATTTAAAATTTTAATAATAGATATAAGTCTTTTGTTTGTTTAATGGTGTAAAGAAATCTAAATTAATTAAAATTTTGTTAGAAAATTTTTTAAACTATTTAAAACAAGATCTATACTCTCGATCTTGATTATAAGACTCTTATCATCACTTTTTGGTGGATATTCATTTTCAGCCGTTCATTTTTGTGTTCACTTGATGGACAAGAAAAGAATATCGAAAAAGCATGAAATTTAATTTCCAGATATTTTAAATGGTCTAGATCATATTTAACGGTGCTGATCGTCGTTTTGGAAGCTCTATCATCGAAAAACAAATGGGAGGCAACGGAGGCCATTTGCTACCAATAGTACTCTAGCCTAGCTATATACATACATTGTCACGCCCCGGGTGTAAACCAGAACCCGGGCCCGTCTACAGATCCGCCGTGCATGCGGTATTTCCCGCATACACGAAGCGTCGGTAACCTGCTCAGATATAAGAGATAATAAAAAAGAGCATAATAATCAGAGCTAAACTAAAACTACTGTATCTCAGACAGAAGCTGGAAGTAAAGAGTACAACTGTAAAATAAATACAACATCTCTCCCAGCTCACCACAAATATACAAAAAGCTGGCAAAAGCCAGACCCAAAAATAAAACCGTCTGAGATAGAATACATAGGAGGTGCAAGTCTAGCTAACTCACTGTCGGGTCCACTGTCTAGCTACTCAGCCGTCCTCTCTCCTCGACCCGCCGCTGTATGCCCAGCAGCACCCGCAGAAGGCTCTGCAAAACAAAGGAGAAGAAAAGAGAAAGAAGAATGGGGGTGAGAACTACTAGTAAACCAGTAGCCTCCCCTAGTGGGAAAAACCTCAAACTCAGACACACCCACTAGGTCTACCAGAGGCAAAAAGAAAAGAAGTGTGGTAAGCAATGATGACCGCTGAAGAAAGAAAACTACCACTACTATGCCTCAAAATACAGTCCTAGACTGGAATAACCGTATGCAACAATGACCAACCATCCCAGGTGGACCCAATCTGTACCGCCCTCATCACCGGGCAAGTAAGCCGCGCCGATGTGATAAAGAAGCTCCTGCTGCCGTCCTCACCATCGGGCAAATAAGCCGCGCCGATGGGATATCAACCCTGTCCATAACTGTCTGGCCCCGGCCTCCGGAGGGGAACTCGTGGGGAGCGACCCACATGAGGAAAGCACCACCGGGCAATAACCGCGCCGGTAAAATAAGTACCAAAAGCAGGAGTAGGTCACAACTGTAAAGCCCCAGTGGGACACACCCTCCACTAAAAGAAACACAGATCCCCCAATCCGATGCACAAATGAACATCTGGTCGATCGCCCAAAATCCGCGATCGCTGCAATACCCCACAATCCAGAACCCGGTCTCACAACCGACCTCCGGTCAACCGCCCAAGATCCACGGTCGCCGGAATACCCTCTAGTCCATAACCATATCCTACCACCGATGCCCTATGATCGACATCCGGTCAACCGCCCAAAATTCGCGGTCGCCGCCAAAACCCATAAACCACAATCCAGGCCCCGGCTACACTATCCTCAAACCCCTGCTCAAACCCGAGCAACCTGAACCACCTGACTAACGAGAAGGAGAAAAGAAGCACACAATGTTTCTCCTAAGTCAAGTTCCAAATGATAGTGTAGCAATAAAAAGATGACTTAAATAAGTGACCTGTTTAATCATGCATTTGTCCCAGTATTTTAGTCTATTTTGCAAGAGTAATAAGTTTAGAGCAACTAAAGCTAAAGTGACAGTCTCATATGGATAATCATCAATTACAGTCCTCAATTACTATTCTGCCCCTAAACATGCAGTCCAGAATAATTAAGCGATTAATAAAGTAATCATGCTATCAACAATTTTATCATGGATCAATCAACCAATAATTTATTTCCTAGAGCATGCATGGCTACTAACAATAATTTGAGCATCAAAAACAAGGGAGCACTCTGATGTTCCTAGTGGGCATACCAAAGGAGAGGAGTACAACAACCACCCACCTGAAAAGCTGACTGTCTAAGGCCCAACAGCTGAAAATACCAGGAAAAATCTAATCTCCTACTCCAATGAGTCTAGTAGCACCCGCAACTCTCCTGGGCACAATACAAAGTCCACCATTACACATACATTCCAAAATCTGCTCCTACACACACATACAACAACAGTCCCAAAAATGCTTAATTTTCACCTGCTAAAAATGCCCAGAAAATTCCCAGAAAAATATCACGGCGATCCTCGCGTCGATACCTTCGAAACGGCTATTTACACGCCCAAATCTGAGTTCGGTAAGTCAAGATATAAATTCGGCAAGGTGGTATACTCAAACAAAAATCTGTAAAAAAGACTGTACACTGTTCACAAGGAAAACAGGGATTTTCACCTTCAAATAAGTCTCTGAAAAATCCACGAAAAATACGAGCGCGTTCCTTGCGATCTGTAGATGAAAAAGTTGTATAAGCACATTTCCGTCTGACGCTCGTGCGCGAAGATATGGCCAAAATACTCTGCTGCTGTCTCAGAAATCCACACAGAAAATAGGTCACAAAGATGCCTCGGGATTCGTGCCAAAAACTCGAAACGGGAAAGTGCGATCAATACAAAAGATGAAGCCCTACCTCTCGAGAGTGTGTTGGCGCAAGAATCACAGGAAAAGGATCTCGGGGTAGCCCAGGGGAGCCATAACACTGCCGCTGCGACGAAGAAGAACACAGGAAATGCAACGTCGCGCCGCGCCGTAAAATCCAGAACCTCGGGATGCGTGCTCCTAGAAATTCCAAAACTTTGCAGGATGAACAAGCATTCGAAGGTGAACAAATCTTCTTAAAGGTGCTCGGGCAGAGGAGGCTCGAAAATGGGAGAAAAGCCTCCAAGAAGGCAGCTCGGGCAGGTATTTATAGGCTGAAGAAAACATTTGGAAAAATTCCGGATAAGTCCAGAATTTCGGGCGCCCGGTTCGGCCCGCCCGGAATTCAGGCGCGCACAGTGTGGCCCGGCCCACATCTTTCGGGCGCGCACAGTGTGGCCCAGCCCAACCCGCGCGGTCGCACGGGATCGCGCCTCCGTCCGACCCGCCTCGGGGCTTGACACGTGTCCGCCGAACACGGGACAGCCGTGCAAGCCCCGCCAGCGCTCGCCGCGTGGCCCCGCCTGCGGTCAGCGCGGTAGGTGGCGCCCGCGAATCAGTGGGCGCCACGTGGCGCTCCCAACTGCCCCGCCTGCCCCCCTGCTGTACGGCACCTGCCCCGACACCTGCCCCGCGCGTTCCGTGGACCGCGACCAGTGAGCCGTCCAATGATAAGCCGCCACGTGTGCATTCCGGTCCACAGTACACCACCAGCCTGCTCCGTGCTCCCCGACCACAACACCGACCAGTAAAATCCTGCCACGTGTCCCATCCTCCGGTGCACGCCGGCCGCGTGGACCGCGCACCTGCCCGCGCCCCAGAGCGCCTGCCCGCGGCCGCACGCCGCCTGCCCGAGCCTGCGCCGCCGCCTTCCGCCGCTGCCTGCCGCCGCCGGCCGCCGCCGGCGATCGCCGGGAACACTGTTCCGGCAGTGAACAGTAAAAATTACTGTAGCAAGCTCCGAAAAATACAAGTTAATAGCCCATCTTGACCGTTTTCGCGCGCTGAATCCAAATCCGCCATCCAATTTTCCAAATTCCACTCCTAAAAATCGCCGAAGGCACCCGGAAAGATATTTCTTCGTCCAAACTTCGCGCTGAGCCCAATTTTAATATCCGTTTCACGCGAAACCACTTCTAAAGATCCGACAGAGTCAACCGATCACCCACGTGATCCATTTAAGCCCAAAGTCCCACACTTGTGTCCAAATTATGCACAAACACCACCGACACGCAAAACAGGCTCCCAGAAGCCACCAATGACTCCACCACAGCTCTGCAGAGATCCAGGTCATCACATCCTCCCCCACTAAAAGAAAGTTTCGTCCACGAAGCTAAATCATTCCTCAATCCGGCACCTCGACCAAGTAAAGAGGGGGTAAATATCCGATCATCCGCTCCTCAAGCTCCCGAGGCTGTCTAATGCCTCCTCCAGAGACGCGCTACAATCCTCGGGTCTCTAACTAGAATAAAATGAAGGCGGGCACTCCAGGAAACCGCACCACCACCACCAAGTACAGCTGGGCTAACTGCTCGAGCTACCAAGTAGTCCGCATCGGTACAAGCAGCTGCTCCTCCCAGGGTCTCAGATAATCCAACCACAAGTCCATCGGCACACAAGCTCGATCCAAGTACCACTGTGCTCCTGAGGTATCCAATATAAGTCCCCCAACTGATCCAGTAGCCTCTGATCTCTAATCCAAGAACTGTCGGGATGAAGAAGCACTTCCCTAACTCTCCGGCATCAACACTCAGCCATATGCAGTCGAGAAAACCATAATACAAATCAATCTTCGAGAAGGCCCAGTACCCTTGCAGCTGGTAAATCAAATCCTCCATGCCCGACAAAAGGGTGCTAGCACCAGATGGTCACTTCATCAAATTCCCGGGGTCCTCACAAAGCCGAAGTGAACAAACCTTCCACAACTCGAATAGCACCGGCGCCCGCGCGCCGCCGAAGGTCCCTCAACCACACTAGCCAAAAAGGCTACACATCCACTACGAAACATCCGCCTCACGCACAAAGTCAAAACCATAGAGGCGAAGATAACTCACAAGCAACCCAGGTACACCAACACCTCCGGGCCTGGCTCCCCACGAAAACCGTCCTCGCGGCATAATCAACCGCCGCGAAAAGGAGATAACCGAGCCAGCCCAAACCGTCCTAAGTACCAAACCAAGTCCCGCAACTAGGTTAAGACCATTAGGTCTACCGGTACTATCGAGGACTCAACAGCACCGGGCAGGACCAACCACACACCCCTACGTGCCAAAGATCGGGAATATGAACCTCCCGAACACTAGGTAACCGTCCTACCCCTAACCCATGCAAAGAAGTACATGCACACCCAACAAAGGACTAGGATGCTCAAGTGCAATACAATGCAAAACCAATGCCGATAAATAAAATAAAATAATACCTGCCACCACAAGGTCGGTTGCTGCAAAGTCCTCCACCTGAGCGGCGTAGACCCGACCGCTCTGAGCCGGCGACCGATGATCCGCAGGGTAAAAAGATGGTGAGCCGCCCGCTGGAGCATAAAGCCGCTGAGCTGACAACTGCTGCTGAGGCGGAAAAGGAGCCGATGCTGATGAAGGTGCCGCTGAAGTCGAAAAGGGGCACGAAGCTCGAATGTGGCCTGGCTGTCCACACTTATAACAACGACCCCACCTCTGATCACAGGTGTGCGACAAATGGGGTCCCCCGCAGAAAATACATCTGTCTCTGTCGTGAAGCCGTGGCTGTCCCGACTGATGCTGTCTCTGTGCCTGATGCTGAGACTCCGGCTGCTGCTGCTGTAATGGCCTCTGGGGTCCACTAGGCTCTCGCTGCTCCGCACGCCCACGGCTAGATAACTGAGGCCGCGGTGGTCTCCATGAACTAGCCTGTCCCTCACCCTCGGGTACTTGTCGTTTCCTAACGGAACTCTGTGTAACCATCCCGCCTTGCCTCGCCACCACTGTGTCGCCTCTCTCCACCCATTGGGCAAGGTTGAAGGCCTCCTCAAGAGTCTGGAGTCGCTGTGCATGCACTAGGGTATAAATCTCGCTGCGGAGGCCTGCCTCGAATAACTCGACCTGATGTGGCCCATCTCGGGCGACATAGGGCACACAGTTAAACAACTGCATAAACTCCTGGTGGTAATCCTGAACCGACCGGTCGCCCTGCTGAAGGTTCTTCAAATCATCCTCCAGCTTCCTCTTCACGCTGGTCGAAAAATAGGTATCCAAAATCATGCGCCGAAACTCGGACCAGGGTAACTGTCGAGAAATCTGAAACTCCCGTTGCTCCACCCGATGCCACCAAGTATCTGCATCTCCATCAAGGCAATGTACCGCCATATGAACTCTGTACCTCGGGTCGATGAAGAAATCCCTGAAAATCTTCCCCATCGCTGATAACCATGTCCCAACCTCCCACGGCTGCATATCCCGCCCCGAGAATCTAGGCGGTCCGTGCTGACAAAACTTAACCAGTTTGTCAGCGATGTCCTGCTCCTCGGCCGGGGTCAAAGGCTGGGCCACTCCCCGGGCCCCGCTACTCAAGGATGGCGCCGTCGGCACAAGTGGTTCCACAGGTGGTGCCGGGGTCTCCAAAACTGCCGGAGGCGGCGCCTCTCTCAGTGCCAGTAGCAGCTCAATCCGCTGCTCCTGCCGGCGGTTGCTCTCTGCCAATTGGGCTACCAAGGCCCTCAACTCAGCAATCTCAGAAGGTCCAGCCTGTCCTGGCTCAACTGGGGGTGTAGGGGCACCTCGGGTAGGAATCCGACGTCGGGGAGGCATCTGCCACAAGAAACCACAAGTCAGCCACACAACCACACACGACCCAATCTAGCGAAAGTCAAAAGACATCCCCCTATTTCTGTAACCTTATGTTGTCTGCAGCCAACATAATGGTCCAACAGAAATAGACTATGTCAATCCCTCTTCACTCACAGGAAGAGTCAACTATAAAAATCACCGACTTTCGCAAAATGTCACGCCACTCACGCCCTATCGTCCTAGGGTCTGTCCAAAAGCCTAGGGTTTCCTAAGTCCCAACTGACCTATCCCTAAGCTCTGATACCAACTTAATCTGTCACGCCCCGGGTGTAAACCAGAACCCGGGCCCGTCTACAGATCCGCCGTGCATGCGGTATTTCCCGCATACACGAAGCGTCGGTAACCTGCTCAGATATAAGAGATAATAAAAAAGAGCATAATAATCAGAGCTAAACTAAAACTACTGTATCTCAGACAGAAGCTGGAAGTAAAGAGTACAACTGTAAAATAAATACAACATCTCTCCCAGCGCACCACAAATATACAAAAAGCTGGCAAAAGCCAGACCCAAAAATAAAACCGTCTGAGATAGAATACATAGGAGGTGCAAGTCTAGCTAACTCACTGTCGGGTCCACTGTCTAGCTACTCAGCCGTCCTCTCTCCTCGACCCGCCGCTGTATGCCCAGCAGCACCCGCAGAAGGCTCTGCAAAATAAAGGAGAAGAAAAGAGAAAGAAGAATGGGGGTGAGAACTACTAGTAAACCAGTAGCCTCCCCTAGTGGGTAAAACCTCAAAGTCAGACACACCCACTAGGTCTACCAGAGGCAAAAAGAAAAGAAGTGTGGTAAGCAATGATGACCGCTGAAGAAAGAAAACTACCACTACTATGCCTCAAAATACAGTCCTAGACTGGAATAACCGTATGCAACAATGACCAACCATCCCAGGTGGACCCAATCTGTACCGCCCTCATCACCGGGCAAGTAAGCCGCGCTGATGTGATAGCGAAGCTCCTGCTGCCGTCCTCACCATCGGGCAAATAAGCCGCGCCGATGGGATATCAACCCTGTCCATAACTGTCTGGCCCCGGCCTCCGGAGGGGAACTCGTGGGGAGCGACCCACACGAGGAAAGCACCACCGGGCAATAACCGCGCCGGTAAAATAAGTACCAAAAGCAGGAGTAGGTCACAACTGTAAAGCCCCAGTGGGACACACCCTCCACTAAAAGAAACACAGATCCCCCAATCTGATGCACAAATGAACATCCGTTCGATCGCCCAAAATCCGCGATCGCCGCAATACCCCACAATCCAGAACCCGGTCTCACAACCGACCTCCGGTCAACCGCCCAAGATCCACGGTCGCCGGAATACCCTCTAGTCCATAACCATATCCTACCACCGATGCCCTATAACCGACATCCGGTCAACCGCCCAAAATCCGCGGTCGCCGCCAAAACCCATAAACCACAATCCAGGCCCCGGCTACACTATCCTCAAACCCCTGCTCAAACCCGAGCAACCTGAACCACCTGACTAACGAGAAGGAGAAAAGAAGCACACAAGGTTTCTCCTAAGTCAAGTTCCAAATGATAGTGTAGCAGTAAAAAGATGACTTAAATAAGTGACCCGTTTAATCATGCATTTGTCCCAGTATTTTAGTCTATTTTGCAAGAGTAATCAGTTTAGAGCAACTAAAGCTAAGGTGACAGTCTCATATGGATAATCATCAATTACAGTCCTCAATTACTATTCTGCCCCTAAACATGCAGTCCATAATAATTAAGCGATTAATAAAGTAATCATGCTATCAACAATTTTATCATGGATCAATCAACCAATAATTTATTTCCTAGAGCATGCAAGGCTACTAACAATAATTTGAGCATCAAAAACAAGGGAGCACTCTGATGTTCCTAGTGGGCATACCAAAGGAGAGGAGTACAACAACCACCCACCTGAAAAGCTGACTGTCCAAAGCCCAACAGCTGAAAATACCAGGAAAAATCCAATCTCCTACTCCAATGAGTCTAGTAGCACCCGCAACTCTCCTGGGCACAATACAAAGTCCACCATTACACATACATTCCAAAATTTGCTCCTACACACACATACAACAACAGTCCCAAAAATGCTTAATTTTCACCTGCTAGAAATGCCCAGAAAATTCTCAGAAAAATATCACGGCGATCCTCGCGTCGATACCTTCGAAACGGCTGTTTACACGCCCAAATCTGAGTTCGGTAAGTCAAGATATAAATTCGGCAAGGTGGTATACTCAAACAAAAATCTGTAAAAAAGACTGTACACTGTTCACAGGGAAAACAGGGATTTTCACCTTCAAATACGTCTCTAAAAAATCCACGAAAAATACGAACGCGTTCCTTGCGATCTGTAGATGAAAAAGTTGTAAGCACGTTTTCGTCTGACGCTCGTGCGCGAAGATATGGCCAAAATACTATGCTGTTGTCTCAGAAATCCACACAGAAAATGGGTCACAAAGATGCCTCGGGATTCGTGCCAAAAACTCGAAACGGGAAAGTGCGATCAATAGGAAAGATGAAGCCCTACCTCTCGAGAGTGTGTCGGCGCAAGAATCACAGGAAAACGATCTCGGGGTAGCGCAGGGGAGCCATAACACTGCCGCTGCGACGAAGAAGAACACAGGAAATGCAACGTCGCGCCGCGCCGTAAAATCCAGAACCTCGGGATGCGTGCTCCTAGAAATTCCAAAACTTTGCAGGATGAACAAGCATTCGAAGGTGAACAAATCTTCTTAAAGGTGCTCGGGCAGAGGAGGCTCGAAAATAGGAGAAAAGCCTTCAAGAAGGCAGCTCGGGCAGGTATTTATAGGCTGAAGAAAACATTTGGAAAAATTCCGGATAAGTCCCGAATTTCGGGCGCCCGGTCCGGCCCGCCCGGAATTCGGGCGCCCACAGTGCGGCCCGGCCCACATCTTTCGGGCGCGCACAGTGTGGCCCAGCCCAACCCGCGCGGTCGCACGGGATCGCGCCTCCGTCCGACCCGCCCCGGGGCTTGACACGTGTCCGCCGAACACGGGACAGCCGTGCAAGCCCCGCCAGCGCTCGCCGCGTGGCCCCGCCTGCGGTCAGCGCGGTAGGTGGCGCCCGCGAATCAGCGGGCGCCACGTGGCTCTCCCAACTGCCCCGCTGCCCCCCTGCTGTACGGCACCTGCCCCGACACCTGCCCCGCGCGTTCCGTGGACCGAGACCAGTGAGCCGTCCAATGATAAGCCGCCACGTGTCCACTCCGGTCCACCGTACACCACCAACCTGCTCCGTGCTCCCCGACCACAACACCGACCAGTAAAATCCTGCCACGTGTCCCATCCTCTGGTGCACGCCGACCGCGTGGACCGCGCACCTGCCCGCGCCCCTGCGCGCCTGCCCGCGCCCCAGAGCGCCTGCCCGCTGCCGCACGCCGCCTGCCCGAGCCTGCGCCGCCGCCTTCCGCCGCTGCCCGCCGCCGCCGGCGATCGCCGGGAACACTGTTCCGGCGGTGAACAGTAAAAATTACTGTAGCAAGCTCCGAAAAATACAAGTAAATAGCCCATCTTGACCGTTTTTGCGCGCTGAATCCAAATCCGCCATCCAATTTTCCAAATTCCACTCCTAAAAATCGCCGAAGGCACCCGGAAAGATATTTCTTCGTCCAAACTTCGCGCTGAGCCCAATTTTAATATCAGTTTCACGCGAAACCACTTCTAAAGATCCGACGGAGTCAACCGATCACCCACGTGATCCATTTAAGCCCAAAGTCCAACACTTGTGTCCAAATTGTGCACAAACACCACCGACACGCGAAACAGGCTCCCAGAAGCCACCAATGACTCCACCACAGCTCTGCAGAGATCCAGGTCATCACATACATACATATATATATATATATATATATATATATATATATATATATATATATATATATATATATATATATATATATATATGTGTATATATATATATGTGTATATATATATATGTGTATATATATATATATATATATATATGTATATATATATATATATATATATATATATATATATATATATATATATATATGTATATATATATATATATATATATATATATATATATATATATATATATATATATATATATATATATATATATATAGTCCGGCTACTATGCTTTTAAAAGTACCAAATAATTGGTACTTGTAAATTTTCTGCCGTTAGATCTATTCTTTTGACTAATTTTACCCCTTAGATCATGCTATTCCACCAACTACCCACTAAACCCAAGAGGCCTACTATCATCCTAACCGCACATACTTTCATCCAAAGGCTAAAACCTACAAGCACCAATGATTTGGTACTTTTACAAGCATAGGAGCTCAATTTTATATACATATATAACTAGGCTACTATACTATTAATAGCACCAAGTCATTGGTGCTATTAGGTTTTTGGCCCTTGGATGGAGGGATGCGCGGTTAGGATGATTATGATCCCCTAAGGTTTACTGGGTGATTGGTGGAATAATATGATCTAACGGGTGGAAATGTTCAAAAGGGTAGAAGATCTAACAGCGAAAAATTTGGTAGCACCAAGTACTTGGTGCTATCGATAGCATAGTAGCCGAGCTCTATATCAAGGATTTAAGTATTCATCGGCATGGTCCGTTTCCACCGTGCCGTATCGTGCCAACAAGATACAGCCCCCGTGTTGATGGCACAGCTGAAAACCCTTTTTTCTTTAAATTACTAAGTAATTGTCTTAATAAAGTTCAAAAGATTTGATAAAGATATATAATAAACAATTAAAAAATTTTGTAGCTAAATAAAATAAATATTTTATGCCATTATGTGTCGGCACACATATATTTTTTGTGGCCGGCACTCATCGGCATCGCTCGGAACGCACCATGCCATACCGTGCATGCAAGTTTTTTGCACCACCCCGTGCCACGACACTTAAATGCCATCAAGTGGTTCATCAAGTGGAGACATATAGCCTACTTAATCTTGCCTGAAGCTCTTTAAGTGTCGTGGCACGGGGTGGTGCCAAAAACTTGACTGTACGGTACGGCACGGTGCGTGCCGAGCTGTGCCGATGAGTGTTGGTCACAAAAAATATGTGTACTGACACATAATGGCATGAAATATTTATTTTATTTCGCTACAAAATTTTTTAATTGTTTATTATGTATCTTTATCAAATTTTTTGAACTTTATTGGAAAAATTACTTAGTAAATTAAGAAAAAGAAGATTTTGAGCTGTGCCATCGGCAGGGGGCTGTATCGTGCTGGTATCTTGTGGGAATGATACGACACGGTGGATTCGGACCGTGCCAATGGATACTTAAATCCTTGATATATATATATATATATAGTCCGACTACTATACTATCAATACTACCAAGCAATTGGTGCTATCAAGTTTTCTGCCGTTAGATCTATCCTTTTGACCATTTCCACCCTTTAGACCATGCTATTCAACCAATCAACCACTAAATCCTAAAGGACCACTATCATCTTTACCGCACATTCCTTCGTCCAAGGGTCGAAAACCTAATAGCCCCAATAACTTGGTGCTATTAAATAGTATGGTAGCCTAATTATATATATATATATATATATATATATATATATATATATATATATATATATATATATATATATATATATACTTATACGGTGCTATGTATTATTTCATCACGTTTTTATGCGCATATTAAGAAGGAATAAAATTAGCAATGAATTAAATGATACAAATCTTCTGTCAAAATAGATAGCCTTGTCTTATGTTCCACCTGATATTGTTGTAAAGAGATCTCTAATCTTCGTTTTCCATTCCTGCACTATCCTCATTGTTTGTTCTTTTTATTTTTCCTGAGAAGTTTAACTATGTTAACTGTGATAATAAATAAATTTTTATAACAAAATTGTCATTTATATGGCCAGTCAATGCCTAGATGATCTCTTAGTATTCTAGATGGTCACTCTTTGCGAGGATGTGTAATTGGCTGGCAAATAGATGGTTCAGGTATATAAAGAGCTTCAGTGGCTCTTTAGGCATTGTTGGCGAAGATTAAGTAGGCTATATGTCTCACTTTCGTTCTATTGAATTTTTTTTTAATTTTGATTTGAAGTCATTCCTCATGATCGTTGTAGTAAAACTTTGGTAGAAAATGCCATTTAAAAGTGGTCTGTACTCTCATAATTAAAGAATCCATAACCATACTTGTTAGAAAAAAACCTTTTATCTTCTCAAATTAATTCTTTTAAATAATTTAAACTTAATTTAAACTCAAAATATTGTAGAACAAAGTTTAGATGAAGCCTGTGAATGTCGAGGCGTGCGTGAGCACTGACCTAGAAGCGAGATTGTCCCTCCACATGCGAGGCTCCGGCAATCACCCCTAGCGATACAACGACCACTGTCCACCCCGTCGGCAACGACTCCGGGATGGTGCGTAGCGAACCCAACATCTTTCAGAGATTCAGCAAAATAGAAACTCAAAGAGGAAAAATCACTGTGTGTAAATCTCAGTGTACTTTTTATGTAAATTAGAGAGGAGAAAAATTGAAGCTTAAGAGAAGATGCTATCTGTATTTCCTTTTGGCTCACAAGCTCTCTTATGCTCTCCTTTTAAAGAGCCCAAAACCAACAGGAGACAAGCTCCAACGGGTCCTTTCTCGGGCAGCCCACAAAGGCCCTCCCAAGGAAGGCCTTTGGGTAGCCCGAGAAACAAGTTTTCAATGTAGACTTTAAATGCAAAAGGCAAAAGTCAAATGGACCAAGACAAAATCGCGCAGGCCCGACCGGGCCCGTGTGTGTATTGGAAAAGCCTTGCTCTCAATTCCTAACCAATACATACACAAGAGAGGGAGTAAATAAACCCACTCTACATATGATGAATTTTCGATGTGGGACTAAACATCACATGTAGAGGGGAAATGGGTTTGAGCTCCCAGGCAAAGCCCATTGATATTGGGCTGCCCAGAAAAGCCCAAAGGCCAAAACACAAGTTTTAAATCACAAAAACTAACTAAAACCCAACAATCCCCACATGATTTAAAACTTGTAAAAACGAAATACAAAATAAAGTAAAAGAAATACAAAAACTAAAATAGATGCTGGATCCCTTATACTACGTATTCGGCGAAGGTACCTTTCGGGTTTGAACCTTCACTTAGTACAGGTCTATGTACATCCGAGGGCACAATGGTGGACTTCGCCTTGAACCAAGGCCGGTGAATCGGATTTCCACAAACAGTACACATGGTACAGCCGTTTAGGTTCTATGCGGGTTAGCGCTTTTATGGCCATGCGCTCATATCGATTCATGTGTGTTTTTAGGGAAACGCTCTCTTCCCACAGTCGCGGCCTCACGACTACACACATATAGTAGGTCCTGATAAGGGTGCCTGCAAGGTCACACCCTGCCTCAAGGGTCTCGGAACCATTCAGGGTAAGAACCCTAACTATCCACTTGCATAAATGAGCACTGTCGCCATAGGGATGAGTATATAAAAGCAGTGCTCCGCATAACTACCAATTCGACTTGTTTCTACCCATTGAACCTCCAAGAGGTTGGGTTGCCGTCGCCGGTAGTTTCTATTGTGGGCTAAGCCCCATCCCCCTCGACGATTCTAGGATCACTGTCCTAGACAAACCTTTAGTAAGCTGATCAGCTAGGTTCTTTGCAGATCTCACAAATTCCAATGCAATTACATTTTCCTTAATATTCTGCCGAATATACTTGTGTCTTACTTTCATAAATCTATTCATCCGTGTTTCCACATTTTCTTGAGCACACTTGTCAATAGCAGATTTGCAATCACAATGTATACACACTGGTGCCAAAGGTCGCTCCATCAGTGGCAAGTCATACAGAAATTCTCTAATCCACTTAGCCTCTGCTACAGTGGTATCTAAAGCTATTAATTCAGATTCCATAGTACTTCTAGCTATCAATGATTGTTTCGATGACTTCCAAGAAACAGCTGCTCCACCAAAGAGAAAAATAAATTCAGTGGTTGACTTCACATCAGCTGTATCACCTATCCAGTTAGCATCACTAAATCCTTCTAATACAGCAGGGAATCCACAAAAATGCAATCCATAAGATACAATGCCTTTCAGATATCTCAAAACTCTTTCTAAGGCATTCCAATGTTCTCTATTTGGGTTATGAGTATATCTTCTCAATCTGTTCACAGCATATGCTAAATCAGGTCTAGTGTAATCTACAAGATAACCTAGAGATCCTATAATCTGAGCATACCTATTCTGTCCTATAGGATCACATTTATTCTTCTTAAGATGTATACTAGGATCATAAGGTGTTACAACAATCTTAGAATCAAAATATCCAAATTTCTTTAACACTTGTTCACTGTAGTGAGATTGGCTCATAATAATTTCATTTGATTTTTTTATGATTTTCATATTCAGAATCACATCAGCTTGCCCAAGATCCTTCATATCAAAGTTGTTATTAAGTAATTTCTTAACATCCATTATCACATCCATATTTGTTCCAAAGATCAAAATATCATCAACATACAAACATAGGATTACTATCTGTCCATTGTATTCCTTAGAGTACACACATTCATCAGACATGTTCACATGAAAACCAGCTTTCACAACTAAAGAGTCAAATTTCAAATGCCATTGCTTTGGAGCTTGTTTAAGTCCATATAAAGATTTTGTCAACTTGCAAACTTTGTTTTCATGTCCAGCAACAATAAATCCCTCAGGTTGCTTCATATAAATTTCTTCCTCTAAATCACCATTTAGAAAAGCAGTCTTAACATCCATCTGATGAATAATCAAATTATGGACAGAGGCTAAAGCTAGCAGAATCCTAATAGAAGTAATCCTAGCTACAGGAGCATAGACATCAAAATAATCTACACCAGGCTTCTGGGAAAAACCCTGAGCTACAAGTCTAGCCTTATACTTATCTACAGACCCATCTGGTTTCAATTTCTTCTTAAAGATCCATCTACATCCTACAGGCTTACAACCTATAGGTAAATTAGATAACTCCCAAGTATGATTCTGTAGAATAGATTGCATCTCCAACTTAACAGCTTCTTTCCAAAATGATGCATCTACAGAAGTCATAGCTTGGTCAAAGGTAGAAGGGGTATCTTCTATAAGAAGGACACAGAAATCATCATCAAAAGTCTTCTCAATTCTAGGACGCTTACTTCTCCTAGGTTCAGACTCTTCTATCGGTTCACTAGTGCTGAGTCTACTAGATCCACCTATAGTCTCAACAGGAACAGGTCTATCTACTCTAGTTCTAAAAGGAAAGATATCCTCAAAGTATACTGCATCTCTAGCTTCAATAATTGTATTGTTAGAAATCTCATTAACCTCAGAATTTACCACCAAGAATCTATTAGCATTACTACCATCTGCATAGCCTAAGAAAACAGTATCCACAGTTTTAGGACCAATCTTTCTCTTCTTATTTTCGGGAATCTTTACTTTAGCTAGGCAACCCCACACTTTAAAATAATTCAGATTAGGTTTCCTACCCTTCCAAATTTCATAAGGAGAAACAGAAGAACTCTTGTGGGGAATCCTATTAAGAATTATACAAGCAGTCATCAAAGCTTCACCCCACAAGTTCTCGGGTGCACCAGAACTAATAATCATCGAATTTACCATATCCATCAAAGTTCTATTTTTTCTTTCAGCTACTCCATTAGATTGAGGTGTATAAGGTGCAGTCACTTGATGTACAACTCCAAATTCTTGACAGAAAACAGTCATCTCATTTGATGTATATTCACCTCCTCGATCAGATCTTAAAATCTTAATTTTCTTATCCAATTGATTTTCAACCTCAGCTTTATAAATCTTAAATTTATTCAAAACTTCATCTTTATTCTTAATCAGATAAATATAACAATACTTCGAATGTTACAAAATATTTGCTTCCACCCCTACTGAGTCTACATCCATCACAAACATCACTGTGTATAAGTTCTAGCAGATCAGAGTCTCTATCTTCAGATCTAAATGGTCTTCTAGGTTCCTTAGCTTGCACACATATTTCACATCTATGATCATTTGAAACAGACTTAGGAATTAAATCAAAATTCATCAATCTCTTAATAGTATTAAAATTCACATGTCCCAATCTTCCATGCCAAACTTTAGATGAAACAACATTCAAAATCATACTTTCATTAATAGTAGAAGTCATCACAGAAAGCTTAAATAAACCATCACTCAAAAATTATTTCCCAATAAAGTTCACACCTTTAGTAATTACTACCCTATTACATTCAAAAACAAACTTAAAACGTTGCTGAACTAAAAGAGAAGCACTAATCAAGTTCTTCCTAAGATCAGGAACATGATGCACGCTGTGCAAGGAAAGAGTCTTCCCAGAGGTCAACTTCAGGTCCACTCGACCAGTCCCAAGCACGCGCGAAGATGCTGCATTTCCCATGTTCACCGATCCTCCACTTGAGTCCTGATAAGTGGAAAACCAAGAACGGTCAGAGCAAGCATGTACATTTGCTCCAGTGTCAATCCACCAATCAGAAGAACTAAGAGCAAGGTTAACCTCGGGTAAGCTAGTTCCCAACCTGATAGTGGAGTCAGAAGGGTTGGGTACATCAGTCAACATGTTCAGCTGACGCTCAGGAGGAGCTCCCTTCTTCTTTGGCGCGGAAGGTCGAGTCTTGCGATAATAGCAGTCCTTCGCAAAGTGGTTCGTCTTCCCGCACACAAAGCATCCAGAATTCACTCCACTCCCCTTAGGTGCCGGCTTCTTAAAGTTTGGGTTGAACTTTCTATGTTGGAAAGGCTTCTTCTTAAAGTTCCTAAAGGGTTGAAAATTTCTACCCTTAGGTTTCGGGTTCTCTACTAGGTTGGCTTGAGTAGAAGGCTCGCTAGGCTTCTTATCTCTAGCTCGGTTGGTTTCTTCTATCCTAAGAGATCTTAGGACAAAATTCAGGAAAAGTTCTCTTTGATTGTGGTTCAGATCATTGGCATGGCTAGACCAGGAAGGAGGCAACTTATAGATCTATACCACTAGATCTAAGCTGCTCAATAATGTACTCAAAATCCTGTAGTTGGTCAGACATTGGTTTACTATCTACCAATTTAAACTTGAGCAAATCTGAAGCTTGGTATCTCTTCTTGGTAGGATCAATCTGGCCATACTTTTGTTCTAAGGAAATTCAGAATTCCCTAGCAGTCTGACTACTACAGTAAATGTCATAAAGCTTATCAGATAGGGTGCTAAGGATCCGGTTCAGACAATGATAATTAATCATAGTAGGATCAGTAGGAGGTACAGGTATAGGTGCAGGTGCAACACCAGGAGGAGTAGGAGCACTCTGAGACTGGCTGCGAGTCTGAGGGCGGTTTGCCACAGACTGAATAGCACCATCAGGTGCAGTTTTATTACCATTCTCAATAGGATCTGAGATAGCAGAAACAAGTCCCAGTGTGGTGAGCCAGAATCGCATTTGATTCTGCCACCTTCTAAAATTACGACCATCAAAGGTAACAGGTTTCGCCGAATACGAATCCTCCATTAATTTGTTTAATCAATAATCTAAAATAATGTCACAAAATTATTCTAAATTTAAAACAGTTAATCTAAGTTAACAGGTTTAAATTTAATCAACAATAATTATACTAATTTTTAAATAACAGTTTAACTATGTTTTAATTAACAGTGATAAAAGAATTAAATATTAAACAGTGTGAAGATCAACTGCACATTAATATTTAATTAACAATATAAGAATATTTAAATACTAACAGTAATAAACCAATTAAATGTTTAGATAAATAACAGTGTAGGTTAGTTAATTATGCTAACACAACACTATCAATTAATCTACTGTACTCACAGTTATAGAAGAAATAATTGTAAGATAGCAAAAAGATTCGTAACAGTACTTACTACCAGATCTCGTACTTAATAATATTTATATTAACAGTGTTAGAGTCAATATTTCTAACAGTATAGTATATCTAAATTAATTTATGAGCTATACTAACAGAGTATATAAGATCAACTATTTAATAAACTAATTAAATATTTATCTTAATCACAGGACAACAGTATTTCATTAATTATTTGAAAAGATAAAATGAATGCAATCTCGCTTGTAGATTGTTAGAAAAAAACCTTTTATCTTCTCAAATTAATTCTTTTAAATAATTTAAACTTAATTTAAACTCAAAATATTGTAGAACAAAGTTTAGATGAAGCCTGTGAATGTCGAGGCGTGTGTGAGCACTGTCCTAGAAGCGAGATTGCCCCTCCACGTGCGAGGCTCCGGTAATCACCCATAGCGATACAACGACCACTGTCCACCCCGTCGGCAACGACTCCGGGATGGTGCGTAGCGAACCCAACGTCTTTCAGAGATCCACCAAAATAGAAACTCAAAGAGAAAAAATCACTGTGTGTAAATCTCAGTGTACTTTTTATGTAAATTAGAGAGGAGAAAAATTAGAGAGGAGAAAAATTGAAGCTTAAGAGAAGATGCTATCTGTATTTCCTTTTGGCTCACAAGCTCTCTTATGCTCTCCTTTTAAAGAGCCCAAAACCAACAGGAGACAAGCTCCAACGGGTCCTTTCTCGGGCAGCCCACAAAGGCCCTTCCCAAGGAAGGCCTTTGGGTAGCCCGAGAAACAAGTTCCCAATGTAGGCTTTAAATGCAAAAGGCAAAAGTCAAATGGACCAAGACAAAATCGCGCAGGCCCGGCCGGGCCCGTGTGTGTATTGGAAAAGCCTTGCTCTCAATTCTTAACCAATACATACACAAGAGAGGTAGTAAATAAACCCACTCTACATGTGATAAATTTTCGATGTGGGACTAAACATCACATGTAGAGGGGAAATGGGTTTGGGCTCCCAGGCAAAACCCATTGATATTGGGCTGCCCAGAAAAGCCCAAAGGCCAAAACACAAGTTTTAAATTACAAAAACTAACTAAAACCCAACAATACTTTGGTTGGTGATTCATCTTTGATGACTAGACATGCTTTATACATGAGATTCTGATTTTAACATTGAATGTGAGTTATGAATTATTTTGATGGTTATAAGTTACAAACAGAACAGTCTTCATGTTACATGACGAAGACATTCATCTTGTTTTCTATCGGGTTTAACACTTTTAAGTTAATGTGTTATTTTAGGGTGAAATTTTTGTAATGAGTTTGTCAGTTTTTCAATTTTATTTAATAGTTGATGTATTTTGTACCATCTATCCATGCAAGATGGAAAATCTTTCTTTTTGACCTATATCTTTCATTGCAATTTTTTGTTCTACCTTTTTGTTGATAGCTTGCACCATCATTAGCTACCTATTGAATATTTAAATTTAGATTGGAAATATTAGATGAATGAATAATGTTTTAAAATTACAAGTACGGTAAATGAAAACCGAACCGACTGTTATACTACTAATTTCTTCTTGTGCAGGTTGTAAGATTAGTTAGAGCCATCCGCGAAGGGTGGATTAAGTTTGACAAACCGAAGGAGTCGTCTCAATTTCATTTGTTGTGGACAAATGATTTTAATGCAGCTGACAACAAAAGGCATGGTCTGAATTACATAGCTGCACCCAAAACAAAGCTGCCAGGTATTTGTATTTTTAACTTATTCTCATTGACGGATGAACCACCTGTATGTAAGACCTGACCTCTATTTATAGCTTTCCCGTTTTGTTCACTTGCAACGGTCCGGCTGAGGGGTTTACTTTTCGTGTTTTTTCGGACAGTCCGTCGGGGCTCGCGGGTATTCTTAGGCGGTAGAGCTCGCGAAACGGAGCACGGCGGCGCGATCGGATTCAAATTCCGACTCCCGGTTCTCCCAGAATTAATTTTCAAAGTTGGACCCCCCCTTTTTGGTGCTCCGGGATCCGTGCTGGTGACTTGCACGCAGATCGAGGTAATCTGAGACCCTAACTCTACCCGACGGGCTAGGGCATTTCGGACTGAGGGTTTTATTTTCTCTCCTTCCTCTCGTAGCATAGGGCAAGCAGGAGGCGATCGGGGGAAAAGAAGGGGGAAAACGAAATCCCCACTCCTCTCCCTTTTCGGTGAAATAAAGGGGCGACAGTGATCTAGGCGGTTGAGGCAGGGACCTTCTTGCTTGCGGGAACGATCCGAGCAACGGGAGGACGATCCCCTTCTCCTCCTTTCCCCTCGGCGGATCGAAGGTGAGTCTTTAAATTTTTTAGGGTTCAGGGGTGTGTCGAGATCATCGCCGGGGATGGGGGCAAGCCGCAGCCGCCGCCGCCGCCGCCACGTGCCGCGCGCGCCGCCTGCAGGCGGGACGACGCGCGGCAGGCGCGCCGCGCGGGGGCCGCGCGGGCAGGTGCCGCGCGGGCCGCCTGCAGGCGGGACGCCGCGCGGCAGGCGCGCCGCGCGGGCGCCGCGCGGGCAGGTGCCGCGCGGGCCGCCTGCAGGCGGGGCGCCGCGCGGCAGGCGCGCCGCGCGGGCGACGCCCGCAGGCGGGCACCGCGCGAGCAGTTGCCGCGCGGGCCGCCTGCAGGCGGGGCGCCGCGTGGCATGCGTGCTGCGCGGGCGCCGCCTGCAGGCGGGGCGCCGCGTGGCAGGTGCACTACGCGAGCGGCGCGCCGCGCGGACAGGTGCCGTGCGGGCCGCCTGCAGGCGGGGCGCCGCGCGGCAAGCGCGCCGTGCGGGCGCTGCCCGCAGGCGAGCGCCGCGCGGGCATGCGCCGCGGGGGCCGCCTACAGGCCGCACGCCGCGCGGTGGGCATGCCGTACGGGCGCTGCCTGCAGGAGGGCGCCGCGCGGGCCGCCTGCAGGCCGCACGCCGAGCGGCAAGTGCACCGTCGGGGCGCCGCGACGGGTTGGGGCCGCGCGGGGCTGTTCGCGGACTGCGCGCGCGCCGCACGGGTCGTTGCCGTGCGGGGAACTTCGCCGCGCGAAGTCCGGGGACCGCATCGGGTCTTCTGTTTCTTTTCGGCGTTTGAGTCGTCGTGGATTTTAGTCGCTTAGTCTGAACTTTCCCTTACCCTTCAGGAGCGCAGGACGTTGTAGGCTCGACAGGTGCACGATCACGGACGGGTCGAGCGCGGGACGTCACGCACAAGGTGGGTATATTTCCGGGGACTTTGGGAATAGGCATATAATGATAGAAATAACATGTTTGGGGCAAAGGTGAATAGTAAGTGACTATCTGATTATGTTACTAACCCTGTTACACTGTTTTTACTTACTTTAATTATGAGGCTCTTATTATGCTACACGCACACCGGCGGTTTGGCCACCGCAAGGGTGTGCTTTTCCGGAAAAGTGGTACGTTGACCCGTGTACCCCACGTGACGGTGACGTAAGAAGGGGGCCCTCATCGGTGGGGGGTGTGAGCGGTGACGCCGAGGTAGGGGCTCGGCGGCCGAGGCAGGTGCTCGGCAGGGGACACCGGGGCAGGTGCTCGGTGTGGTGGTCGGGAAAGGTGCCCGGTTTTACTTCATACAGGGTTTGGTTTCCGTGCATTGTACTTTGAGGAGAGCGGTTGCTCCAATTGTCGTGGTTTGCCTTACTTTTAGCCCTTTTTGCATACTATATTATTTCTAGTCACTGACTTGCCACTCCGTGACAGGTTCGTCCAGGGGCGAGTGCTAGGGCGCTGGTGAGGCCGCTTGAGCGACGTTCTGCTGACTCCGAGTGACTGCAGATACAGTTGACTCTTCCCTTTGTTACTTTATTATTCATATTTGCTAGATGTGGATCGCGATACCCTCGTGGGGTCGATGTGGATGTTGGATTCTTTTTATAACATTTGTACCGATGTGATTATCAGTTCCCTTTGGCCGTTTTCAAACTACAAAAGAAAATGAAACAAGAAACTATTGCGAAAACCGTTTTTAAAACATGGATGTCGTGTGGGCATCGTTTTCAAATTCTGTGGGTTTATGCGATTTCAAAATGGCTTTACAAAATCTGGCATCGGGTAGGTGCCGTGTTTAAAAACCCTGTGGATTTATGTGATTGCGAAACGGTTTTATAAAACCTAGGTGTCGTGTGGACACCGTCTTTAAACTCTGTGGTTTTATTCTTTCAAATCGACGGCCTCTATGTTAGATGTTGAAACTAGTGGTTCATGTGAAACGAATGGGTGTATGTGTTCGAGACTCCAACTAATGTGGTTAAAGGCTGTATGTGATGTACTTTGTGATGCACTTTGTAGTTGAGACGCCGTGCATATACAAAGGAGACTCTGCCCGTTTGCAGAGTGAATTTGTATATGCGGCGGGTCTGGGCGCGCACCGGGGAGTAATGGATTTCAAAAAAAAAAAAAAAATATAGGCTGAATTGGGAGCATCGGTGGCTCTTCTTCCACGCGTTTGAACCCCTGGGGCGTGACACTGTAGTCATAAGATGACATCATAGTTTGTCAACTCTTTTTATTTTGGGGTTGGGGAGGGAGGGGCGAGGGGGGTAGGGGGTTATTCAGATGTTCCTTTTGCTATGATTAACCTCTTGGAGTCCTTTTTTTTTTTTTTTGATATATCTGGCATTTATAAGTGCAATTCTACTTCAGGTCATGAAGAATCAGACAACTTCTAGTTCTATATAATACATTCCTACAGAAGAGGAGAAGAATGGTTATCAACTGATGTATGAGGAGGACCGTCCTAAATTTATTCTAAGGAGGTGAACTTGAAATGCCTTTATTTGGTTTGAATTTTTTGGCAAATATAATATAGTGGCATAACCTAAGTTTGATTTTTCCCCCTAGGTTTGAATCTCTTAGAAGTGTGCCTGCTTATGACATGGCCGTTAAGGAAGTATTCAATTGGTGTTTAGACTTGTACTTATGTCCAAGAACTCGGAAGAAACGTGGGGGTTTTTCTATCTTTAGGGATGCCAATAGGGCGGTTTATTTCAGTTTTTACAAAATCTGAATTTGGATCTGCCAATGGAAACTAAAATGAGAACGGGTAGGGTTTGAAAACTCAAAAGCCATAACTAAACTCATGAGAAACTAATAACCTTAATTCGAAAAGAAATAACTGAAACTGATTAATTAGCAACTTTATAAGCAAAAATACATCAAACAAAATTCAACATCTTGATATGTTAACAATGAAATAAAAGGTATCATGATGAATATCTTGATCTAATGTGTTTAGATCAACATCTGGTTGCTCAAAAGGGCGTATTTCTTTTGATGGAGCATTTGGATCAGAAGGATGCCGATGTGTGGGTTCTATTTGTTGTTTTGGTTTTGGCGGAAAGGGAATCGTACTGAACCCAAACTTGCTCAGTTTTAATTAGCTTTACCCATTAATAAGACCGGCCTCACATAACTTTGGTTTAAGCCATCTCAGTTGGGTGCGATCTTTGGTAGAAGTTTGGTATCCATAACCATTAGCATCTCTATCTTAATTGCAGCAAAGACACACTTTTTTCCCCTCCTATTGCAATTATTGTAACACTACTGTAAAAATTGACTCATTTGTGTTGTAATTTATTCAAGAGTCTTATTTTTGAGGTTACGAATTGTTTATGTTATAGCTTAACCAAAAATTTAAGTGCCGTGGTACGGGATCGTGCCGAAAATTTACTGGCACGGTACGACATGGTGCATGTCGGGCCCTGCCGGTCACAAAAAAATATATGTGTGCCGACACTTAATGGCATGAAATATTTATTTTCTTTAGCAACAAAATTTTCTAATTCTTTATTATGTATCTTTATTGAATCTTTTAAACTTTATTGAGAAAATTACTTACTAACTTAAAGAAAAGGGATTTTGAGTTGTGCCATCGGCACATGAGCTGTATCATGCCGGCATCTTGTTTGCACAGCACGGCACGATGGATACGATTAGTGCACGATGGATACTGTGATGATCCAGACTCCCGCAGGAACTGTGCAACATTAAACAGTGACTGCGGGGAGCTTGTACAGTGCAACAGAGCTTGTAGAATCGAAATTGGACATTTAATATGGACTCTGCGCGAAAATCGGGGCAAACGGGAATTTCCGGGAGCTTTCGGCAAAATTTCGGATGAGAATTTGGCGAAACGGACGACGTATTTGGATTCAGCGCGCGAAAACGGTCGAAACGGTATATTTACTTTATTTTTTCGGCTTTCGGGTACTGTTCACGCCGGAACAGTAACTCCGGCCGCCGGAATTACTGTTCCGGCGACCGGCGAGCGGCGGCGGGCAGCGGCGCACGGCGGCGGGCAGCGGCACAGCGGCGGCGCAGCGGCGGAGCGCGGGGGAGCGCGGCGCGGGCAGGCGCGGGCAGCGCGGGCAGCGCGGGCAGGCGCGGGCAGGGGTCTCGGGTGCGCGGTCCATGGGCCAGGCGTGCACCGGGAGCACCGAGTACCTTCCTTGCCACGTGGCGCTTCCCCATTGGTGGGCCGGCTTCTAGAAGGCATGTGGGAGAGTGACACGTGGCAGCATTCCATTGGCCGACATTTTCCGGAAAACCCGGAGCGCGGAGCAACCACGTGCACCACGTGGCCACGTGGCAAATTCTGATTGGCCCTTGCACCGCTGTTTCCTGTTCTGTGGACACGTGGCGCAATACGGTTGGCCCGTTTCGGTGTTTCCTGTTTGGATCCAGATCCCGTGTGGGAATATTCCCTTTGGCCCACTATATAAGAGCCCCCCACCCCCCTCTCTTTGCACCTCGATTTGCGTGCCGAGGAGAGAGAATCAGAAAAAGTCCCCTCTACGAAATTTCTTCCTCTCTCTCTCTTCTCTCTCTCCTCCAAATCTCAGGATTTTAGGAGTTACAGATAGCAAGATATCTGCGACGCGGCGCACTGCGACGATTTTCTTTTTAGGCCCATTTCCCGTCGCAGTTCCGTCGAAAATTCACTGCGGGCTAACCAGGTGGAATTTTTGGACGATTTTTGTGGCAGCGCGACCGTAAGAGGTAAGGCTTCGATTTCCGTGTTGATCATTTTGCTCCGTTTCGTACTTTTGGCATGATTCCCGAGTCCTCTTTGACCCCCCTTTTTGCTGTGGTAATTTTTGGACAGCACCGACTTCTCCGATTTTTATCTTGGCGTAGGAGCATCAGATCGAGGCGTTCTAAGAGTCGATTTTGATCTACTCTTCGCGAGGAACGCAACCGTGATTTTTCTGGGATTTTAGGAGCTCATTTTAGAGGTGAAAAATTCCTCTTTTCCCTTGCTGTCTGAAAAACAGCAAATAATGTACTTTTTGGGATTTGTATTTATACCGGGAGCATTGATTTGCAGGATTTGAGGACTGTGGACAACCAGGAGACTATCTGGGGTGTCGTTTGAGCTGCTCGAGGTGGGCGGTTGTTGCTTACCTCATTTTTGACAAGCTCACTGGGATTACTAGAAATCCCCTAAAATATGACAATTAATGAGAACCATTGGGACAACTAACAGGACTACTAACAGGACTACTAACAGGACAACTAACAGGACAATTAATGAGAACCATTGGGACAAATTAATATGACAAATGACAAGGACCACTGGGACAAACTCCCCCTAAAACTTAATATAACCCCACTAAAGATATGATGACTTATATTGGGACACTGTGAATGAGAAAAAGGCTATGATCTCGCATGCAAATGACTTTCATTCAGTAAATCAATTGTTTTAAACCTTTGACACTACTTTACAACTTTTAAAAAATAAAGACAGTTGCATGCATGCCCGGACATCAGGTAAGGCCACTATTCATTGCTACACTATCATATTGGGATTTGAACATGTTTCATTATTGTCCTTTGCATTCATATATTGTTGCTCAAGTGTGAGCAGGGGTTTGGGATAGTGTAGCCAAGGTTGTGCTAGATTGTAGACTTGTGGGGTATTGCGGTGACCGCGGACAGTAGGCGGTTGACCAGATGTTTATCGTTGCATCAGATTGGGGTTGAGTTTGGTTTATTTATTACATCAGTTGGGGATTGGGTTTCTATAGTGGATGGAGTTTCCCACTTTGATCATGGTTATGATCCAGTCCTGCTATATTGAGACATGTGCTACAGAGATGCTTGTGATACTGATATTTTACTCGTGTGGGTCGCTCCCCTCGAGTGCCACTCCGGAGGTGAGCTTTTTCGGACCCAGCCATGTGTGCCGGTCTGATACTTCTCTTGGGATGCGAGCCGTGCGGGCCGATCCCGCGGTTTCGAGCCATGTGAGCAGATTCCGCTGAGCAGGCAGTACCAGTTGTTACTGGTGACCAGATTGGGTTTATTTGATCAGATACTGTCTCCTGATGCATGCATACAGTTTTGACAGCCAGCATTGCATTTAGAGGCATAGTAGTGGTTGTTTCCCTATTTCAGTACCTTATTTACCTTACCACTTCACCTTTTTCCTTTTTGCCTCTAGTAGTCCTAGTGGGTGCGTCAGAGTTGAGGTTTTACCCACTAGGGGAGGCTACTGGTTTATCTAGTAGTTCTCACCCCCATTGTTATTTTCTGTCTCTCTTTTCTCCTTTATTTTGCAGCGTCATTGGTGGGAGCTGCGGGGCCATCAGCGGCAGACCGAGGTAAGAAGATAGCGGACTAGCTAGATCGTCTGCCCGACTGTGAGAGTAGCTGGACTTATATTGTACCCCTTTTATCTTAGACTGTAGCACTTTTATTTTGGATCTGGCTCTGGCCAACTGGGTGTATTATTTTGGTGTGCTGGGAGATTATTGTACATATTACAGTTTTATTTGTAGTATCAGTCTGAGATACTATGTGGTTCTTCTATTTCAGCTCTGTATTATGCTCTTTTATTGTACATCTGATATCTGAGCAGGTTACCAGCGCTTCGCGTACGCGGGAAGTTCCGTGTGCACGGCGGATCTGTAGACGGACCCGGGGTCTGGTTTACACCCCGGGGCGTGACAGATACGGTTCGTGCTGATGGATACTTAAATCCTTGAGCTTAACATTGATTCTGAATCTCTTAAGGTGAAGCTACCTAGCAGGAGTGATTTGAGGCCCTATCCTCAACATGTTATCATGAATATAGAGGCCACACTGGTCCTGTCAAGTCGCTGTTTGTTGTAGTATCTGGGCAGTGGCTGGCGTTGGTTTGTGATAATTTTTTATGATATAAACTTTTAATAAGTAGTGCCAGCATTCTCACTTATTCTATTTATCTACGTATATTATATATCTGTGCAAAATCTGAATTTTCATACATGCCCTTAAAAATCCTTTTGCACTACAAAACTATCTTTCCTACAAAACACCACTTAAAAAAGGATATGGTAAGAAGCAGCACCTTTAATGGGTAGATCTAAAAATGTAGATTTTTATGTGGGTATGTTTGTGACTAGATGACCTTGCAGTGCTATATATGTGGAAACCGATATAATACATCCTTTCTTAATTGGATCTTCACTCTCCTGTACAAAGGTTTAACTAATGGAACTGTACGAGTTTCGGAGGTTGAAACTGGGCGTTGCCTTAAAGTCTGGGATGTAGTGGCCCCAATCCCCGTGCAGTTTATCCCCATGACCCACATTGTGGAACACCTATTATTGGTGTGTCGGACCCGCAACGCATTAAATGGACGCGTTGAACGGACTCAGTGAGGCTTCTGGATCAAGCCTGCCTTTCGGCTGCTTTCGCCGAATTTTAGAAAGGGTTTCAAGCTAATCTAAGGCCGGATTTGGATTTAGCGTGGAAAAACGTCGAAAATCGGCTACTTGCTTGTAATGACGCTGACTTTTTATTATTTCCTAATTGACGCCTTTTGGATTTAAGCTTATTTTTTTGGTGGATATGTCTTGGTTTTGGTTCGCTTGGAATTTTGGGTTGCGGTTACTGTATCGCAATAGAGCTCGTTAAACGGAGAGCGACGATGCGATCAGATCTGAAATCCGACTTACGAATTTTCCGGAATGAGGGTTTCATTGTTAGTGGGTCCGAAAAGGTGAGTTCGGAAGTTTTCGGAACCCGTTAGGTGTTGTCGGTGCATCAAGATCCGTGCTAGCAGTTACAGGACGTTTTGGAGGATCGGCACATTTATCGAGGAAGGCAGTGGTAAAAATCCCTTTTTGTAATATATCGGATTTTCGAGATTTTCGTACGTACAATGTAAATAAATAAATAATAAATATTAATAAAAGATATCAAAATCCCTATTACCGTATAACCCTAATTTTGGAAATAAAGACCGAGACCGGAAACGTCGCCAATACCGAGGAGCGGATCCAGAAACACCACCGTCTGCGGAGATCGAGATCGCATTGTCTTCTCCATCAGAATAGGGTTGGTTAGTTTTTAGTCTTCGTTTTGTGGATCTCGTCTTTCAGTTATCGGTAAATTAGTCTGTGTTTTGGGTTTCGTTCATGATTGACGTTCGTTGATGTTTTCGGTTGGCTTCGTTCTTGAGTTTTGTTCGAGGAGATTTTTGATTGAGTTTTTGGGGTTTTCGGCGGGATTGCTTAAGGTTAATCGACGGTGGCTCCGCCGCCGCTCGATGCCCTAGCCGAGCCGCCGCCACCGCCGCCGCTCGATGCTCTAGCCGAGCGGCCGCCGCCGCCGCCGCCATCGCCGCGCGCTGCCACCGCAGGCCGTGCGCTGTCGAGGCGCTGCGCGGCGCGCTGCCAGGCTCGCTGCCTCCGCCCGCGCGCAGCCTGGCACTGCCGCCGCGCGCAGCTAGGAGCGCTGCCACCCGCGCGCCGCTCTTGCGCTGTTAGGGCACGCCGCACAGGGGCCGCGCCCTGCCCGGGCCGCCGCCTCGTGATGCTGCCGCACACGCGCGCCGCACCCTGCCAGGCCGCCGCCGCCGCTGGATGCCCTAGCCGCCGCCGCTGCTTGCACCCGCGCGCACTACTGCGCGCTGCTTGCGCGTGCCCGCGCGGGGATGCCTCGCTGAGCGCTGCTTGCGCATGCCCGCGCGGGGCTGCCGCGCTGCGTGCTGCTTGCGCGTGCCCGCGCGGGGCTGGGCCCCTGCGGGGCTGCCGCGCCGCCGCCGTGCCCGCGCGGGGCTGCCGCGCTGCGCGCTGGTTGAGCGTGCCCGCGGGGGGCTGGGCCCGCACTGGGTTGCTGCACCGCCTCTATGACCGCACGGGTCAAGCAACTGCCGTCAACAGCTTGGCTTGTCGATTTTTGGGGCTTGACGGTTTTTGGTTTGACGGTGTTACTTGGTGTTTTCGTCGACGACTTTGCGTGACGGTTTTATTTAGTTTATTCATTGACAGTTTTTAGCTTGACGGTGCAGTCCGCTTGACGGTGCAGTCCGCTTGTCGGTGCAGTCCGCTTGACGGTGCATTCCGCTTGACGGTGCAGTCCGCTTGACGATGCAGTCCGCTTGTCGGTGCAGTCCGCTTGACGGTGCAGTCCGCTTGTCGGTGCAGTCCGCTTGACGGTGCAGTCCGCTTGACGGTGTAGTCCTCTTAACGCAGCTGCTTTCGTTTGTCGTCGGCTGATTCTCCGCTAGGTTGTTTTTCGTCGTGGACTTCGTCAAGGCAACGGTTGGAGCCGGGTTTCCATCAATTGCCTCGTCGACAGTCGGATCGAGTCGGAGGTACGGTTTTCAACCGGAGGGATTTTTGGGCACGGAGTTTTTCGTCGGTTCATTATTTTGGGTTTTGCCGGGCGCCGTTTTTATGCCCTGTCTATTGTTTCGCCACCGAAATTTTTTCTGTTATTTTCAGTACACCGGTAGAATCCCCTTTTTCGGTAAATTCGGATTTTTGCACAGTTTTCCTATCTTTTGACGTTAGGGGTGTTGCTAGAATGTTTGTACCTTCCGGGTGACCGGTTGTCACTGTATGAGGTCCGGTGGACTGCTTGTCCTTATCTGAACAATGGTAAAAATTGTTCGGGGAATTGCTTTGATCAGGTTTTGATCGGTGCAACAATCGGGACACCGGAGGCAGCTTCTGTTTTGGGATAGAAGGGGTTTCTAGTATAGTAGTCGGGACCACTGAATTTGCTAGTTTGGGGTAATGTGTTGATTTGTGTTTTTGGATATTTTATTAGGCCCGCGAGTGTTGTCGTCACGCCCCGGGGGTTTTTCGGTTAAGCGGAAAACATGAAAAATTAAAATTTTTTCTTTACCGGGTCCCCCAGTGCGCGTCAGACCCGCCACACGTGACCCACCACACGTGCAAATTCCTCGACCCCGAGTGTGGGGTCTCCTTTGCACGTGCACGGCGGTTGCAATTTAGACAGGCGTAGAAACCCGCCTGTGATCTCGTTCACACTTTAACCACAATCATCGTTCACAAAAGCAAGAAAAGTACTATTACTACATAACACGGCCGTCGTCATTTAGAAAGGATAAATCCAAGGGTTTTCAAATCGGTGTCCACACGACACTCGTTGTTTTAAAAGCCATTTTCGCAAACAATTTTTCCTGGTTTGAAAGCAGGCCGACAACTACAGAGTATGCAAGCACACAGAATCGCTACAGTAGTTTGGACATCCACACAAGCACAGACGAACCCACTCACACAGCACTAAACTAAGGAGATATACATAAATAAAACCTCGCAATGTCACTCGAAAGATATGCTAAAAACGAAACGTCTTCCTAGGTCGTCCTCACATCTGTCCCGTGCCCGCGCCCGACCAACCTGTCACAGAGTGGGGAGTCAGTGACACTACCAGGATGCACATAAACCAGGGTAAACAATATATATAAATGATAATTGGGAAACAGAAAATAATGCAAACCAAGCCACCAGCGTGTCCGTGTTTACCCCGTTCCAAGAGAGCCACGGTACTCTGTAACGAGCCAGACACGGGCATCTGCTCCTGTAACAAACAACCATACGTACTTGCCCTGCAACAATTAAAAGTGCTTCTGCCTCTCGTGATTTGCCTATACCCCTCCCCGACGCTCGTGCCGTACCTGAGCAGCCGTGAGGGGTCCCTATCATCACTAGTCGTGGGGTACACGGGCCGACATGCCATTTTTTCGGAAAAATACACCAATGCGGTGGCCAAACCGCTGGTGTGCGTGCAAGCAAACCTTGGGCTCATACATGTGTAAGTGGGTGTGTCGTACCCAGAGCGACCCGTAGTCGCCAGAGATATTAGTAATAACATGCTTATGTAAAACAAGGGTTAGACATGATCATAGTATATGTATTGATTTATTCATGACAACATAATTTCTTTTTACTACCTTCCTGGAGAGACAGAGGAGATCACCCACCTGAACAGCATTTGGTCGGAACGCCTGCAGTCGACTCACAGCCCCCCGAACGACCCCCTGACCTACGGAGTCCCCAGAAAACAACCAACAGTTAAGACCGAAGACTAGCGAAGGCACTACACACACGAACGGCTCAACAGTAAATAAGTGCTAAACGGGACATGACGCACACGGCGAAAACACGAAAGGAGTCGAGCGGCGGCGGCGACAGCGGCAGCGGCAGCGGCAACAGAGGCCCCGCGCGGGCGCGGCGGCGGCAGCAAGCGGCCCCACGCGGGTGCAGCCCCGCGCGGGCGGCGCACAGCAGCAGGCCGCCCCCGCGCGGGCACAGCCCCGCGTGGGCGGCGCGCGGTAGCAAGCCGCCTCGCGCGGGCGCAGGCCCGCGCGGCAGCAAGCCGCCCCGCGCGGGTGCAGGCCGCCCCACGCGGGCGGCGCGCGGCAGCAAGCCGCCCCGCGTGGGTGCAGGCCCGCGCGGGCGGTGTGAGGACCCGAATTCCCACTTAAGAGATTACTGTCGATTTTGTGGCCTTTGGGAGTGTTTGTGCACGTGTCGGGCCCAAGAAAAAGATTTGTGGTGCAAATTGGAATTTAGTTTGCATCACTGGAGGCCTGCGTGGTGTGTCGGTGGTGTTTGTGCGCAATTTGGACACAAGTGTTGGACTTTGGGCTTAAAAGGAGATCCCGTGGGAAATTGGAGGACCTGTCGAGTGTTTAGAGGTGGTTTCGCGCTGCGTAGATGTCAAATTTGGACTCCGGGCGAAGTTTGGATAAAAGATTACCTCTCCGGTCGCCTTCGGAAATTTTTAGAGTTGGAATTTGGCAAATCGGACATCAGAATTGGACCCGGTGCGAAAATCGGATCAGGTGGGCTTTCCGGGGGCATTCGGCAAATTTTCGGTTGAGAATTTGGAGAAACGGACATCGTTTTTGGATTCAGCGCGCGAAATTGTTGAGAATGGACTATTTACTTGTTTGTTTTGGAGTCCGGTTGACGTGCACATTTTTCGAGGCGACGCGGCACGAGAATCGAGGTGTTAGCGCAGCGCGGATCCCGAGGAGAGAGGCACGCGGTTCGAGGCGGCGTACGGCACGAGGAGGGGCGCTGCAGGTGCGCTGGGAAGCGCGCCTCTCTGTGCGCGGGTCAGCGGGGGCGCCGCCACGTGGCGGGCCCCCACTGCCACCCGCTCGGGCGCGGGGGCGCGCGGGCGCGCGCTGTGTCCTGCCCCCGTGTGGCGCGGTGTACCGCGCGCCCGTGTGGCGCGCGGTTTGCCGCGCCCGCGTGGGGGGGGGGGGGGGGGGGGGGGGGGGCGCGCGCTGCGCCTGGTGCGCGCCCCCGTGCTGTGAACCGGGCGGCTGGAGAGCCCGGATTGGCCGGTGCACCGTGGACCGGTGCACCGTGGACCATCCCCCTTTCCACTCCTCCTCTTCTTCTTCTTCTTCTTTCTCCCCCGCACGCCATTCCTCCTCTTCTTTTCTTTCTTCTTCAACCGTGCGAGAGGGAGAGTGAGGGAGGAGATGGTGGGAAGTGCGGCGTGGCGTCGTGGGCCTCGTGGAGCGCGCGAGGTTTTCCAGCGGAGCAGTTGGACGGCGCGACGCGTTGAGGTAGGTCCCGCACTTGTTTTTACGGTGTTTTTGGCACAGTTTTAGAGCGATCTTTTGGACAGTGAATTGACCCTCTTGCTCTTATCTGTGTTAGGGACCGTGTTTTACTGCACCGTTTTGTGTGCGGTCCCCGATGGCGTGCTCCGTTTTGCGTGCGGACTCCGTTTTGCGTGCGGATTCTGGCACCGTGCTCCGTTTTGCGTGCGGATTTCGGCACCGTGCACCGTTTTGCGTGCGGACTCCGTTTTGCGTGCGGACTCCGGCGCCGTGCACCGTTTTGCGTGCGGACTCCGGCACCATGCACCGTTTTGTGTGCGGACTCTATTTTGCGTGCGGATTCCGGCACCGTGCACCGTTTTGCGTGCGGACTTCGTTTTGCGTGCGGATTCCGCAGCCGTGCTCCGTTTTGCGTACGGACTCCGGCAGCGGGCATCGTTTTGCGTGCGGATCGCGTGGAGGCCAATTGCAAGTGTCTACGAGCAATTATGGCAAATCGAGGTGGGTGGCCTTATCTCCAAGTTTTATGGACTGTACAGTAATTCTACTGATGTAGGACTATGCATGATAGTTTATTTCCTTGTGTAGCATGCTAGATTGTAGGAATTGTTATTCCTTTTATCATCTGTTAATATAGTTATCTTGGAACTTGACCTAGCACCCCCGTCATATATTGCATGTGTAACCAGACCAGTAGAAAACCCTCACTTGGGCTAGGGTTATTTATGTTTAGACACCCACACTATTTTTCTATTCCTGGACATAGTGTTATCCTCGCCCGGGTAGTGGGCCAAGAGGTCGGGACCTTCTTTTAGTGTGGGATGCTTTTGCACTCGTGCTTGGGAGCAGAGTGGAGTCTGGTAGTTGTAGTGGGTTGCTTATCTGTGCCGGGAGCCGTTTGGGTAAACGGTAGTCCCGGGAGGTCTTGTTTCCCTGTTGTGCTGTCGTGGGAGGGAGCCGTTGAGCAGACGGTAGTCCCGGGCCGTCGAGTATCTTCCGGTCAGTGTTGTTGGGAACCGTTGGGGTTGACGGTGGTCCCAGGTCGTTGAGTGTTGTCCGACCGGTAGTGTTAGCCTGAGTTGTGGGTCGTTCCTGGCTGTGGAGTATCTCCAGCCAGTGTGCTTTGTGCTGCGAGCTGTTGGAGAGGCTAGTGTCTCGTGTTTCGAGTTAGCCGATCAGCTGAGTCGTCGAGAGTGCTCCGACTGTTGTGCGAGATATTTGGGGATCTTGAGTCCTACCGTTCTGAGAGTGAGCGTGGATTTTGACTAGCCTGCATATGCCAATGTTGATACTCTATGCCGCGCCGTTTTCCTCAGTTGGAGTCGCGCCCCCTGAGATGCCGCTGCGGATACGATGGTTGGCCTGTTGAGGCAGTTTTCCGCAGTGGATGCAACGATGGGCCTGTTGAGGCAGTTTTGCGCGAGGGGTGAGTTAGTCGGACAGGACGCCCCACGTAAATCCCGTCCTCATGTGGATGTGTTGTAGTGGGCAGGTGCGTTCCTAGTCGACAGGCGCAGACTTGACTGGAGCCAATGAGGCAGTCAGTTCGATTGGGTCGATTGAGCACCTTGGGTGCGAGTGGTCACATTTACTTTCATCTGTTCCACTTTTTGAGCTTCTAGATAGAGGCATGGTAGCTGTAGAGTAGCTCCAGCTTTTCTTGTTTAGATTTCATTGCACTGTTATCTTTTGCCTCTAGTAGACTTGGTCGGCAGACCGTTGGGCTTGTTGACGGCACCCACTGAGAACTACTGTGGGAAGTAGTTCTCACACCCGTCGTGGTGTCTTTTTCCCCAGGGACTTCTACTCCTGTTCCTGTGCTCCAGTTGCTGATCCTTCTGACCGGTTTCGAGGGAGTCGCGAGCTAGTTCCCTACCCGTCGTTGGAGTGTAGCGGTACCCCTTCAGAGGAGAGCTTCAGTTGATTAGTTTACTTCTTTTTTCTCTGTTGAGAGACCTTTGTTGTGAGGTATAGAGTTGTACTTTATTTTACAGTTTGAGAGACTGTTGTAGTGAGGATATTTTTGTATTGAGAGCTTGTACACCGATGTATTTTATTGGAGATATCTCCCTTTTGAGTTTTGTATCAGAGGACTTTTTATACGATCGTATTTGGGAGATGGATATTGTATTATTTTCAGTTGTACAGTGTTTGGATTTCAGTTTTTAGTAGTTTACTTTCAGCTCTGACATCTGTATACTGTAGTTGATTCTTTCTGCAGGTTAGACGCTTCGTCTGTACGGCAGTTTCCGTACAGATGGCGGATCTGTTAGCGAGCCCGGGTTGCAGTTTCGACCCCGGGGCGTGACAGATTAGAGTGGTATCAGAGCCTAGGTTGTAGGTCATGGTGGACTTAGAAACCCTAGGCTTGTGGTTGGACATTAGGATGACTACGTGAGAGTCGTGACTTATAGCGAGAGTCCTGATTGAGTTTTATACCTCTCCCAAGAGACGGGATGAGTGATTGGCATGTTTACTTTCCTAAGCGATTATGTTGGCTGCAGACAACATAATGCTATGGAATGGATGACATGTCTTAGACTCTCGCTGGATTGGGTCGTATGGTTGTTGTGTCCTGACGTTTGTTATTGTGCAGTGGACTACGATACTCCTGAGACGTCGTGTTGTGAAGAGGACACACCCCGCATCTGATGAATACCCGAGCAGCGGGAGGCAGAGCTATCAGAGCAGAGCGAGACCCTGGAGTTATGGACCTAGATGGCACCGATGTCGAGGGGTGTCCGATGCCAGGAGTAAGCCATGGAACGTTTGATGCGCTTGTTGGAGCAGAGAGCACAGTTAGTTGCTGTATCGCTTGAGAGTCCTCCAGCACTTGCCCCTGGCCGAGTTACCAGGTGGGCACATGCCCCTGGCCGAGTTACCAGGTGGGCACATGTGATGACCTGGATCTCCGCAGAGCTGTTGCAGTGCATTGGGGTGGCCATTGGAGGCCTACGCTGTGTGCTGGAGGTGTTTATGGCACAATTGGAGGCAAGTGTTGGACTTCGAGCTTAAATGGATCACATGGGTGATCGGTTGACCCCCATCGGATGTTTAGAGGTGTCTTCGCGCAAAACGGATATTAAAATTAGACCCGGCGTGGAATTTGGACTAAGAATACCTTTTCGGGGGCATTCGGCAATTTTTAGAGTGGGAATTTGGCAAAACGGACGTCAAATTTGGATTCAGCGCGCGAAAACGATCAAGATGGACTATTTACTTCATTTTTCTGAGCTTCGGGTACTGTTCATGGCCGGAACAGTAACTCCGGTGATCACCGGCGGCGTTGGCGGCGGCGGGCAGCGTCGGCGGGCGGCGGCGCGGCCTCGGGCAGGCGGAACGGCGGCGGCACAGGGTGCGGGCAGCGCGCGGGCGCGCGGGCAGGCGCGCGGTCCACACGGCCGTCGTGCACCAAGGCGGGGGACACGTGGCAGCACCCCATAGGCTGGCTCACAGCTCCCGGTCTACAGAGCAGGATGGTTGGGCAGAGGTTCATGGTGCACCGGGGTGGACACGTGGCAGGTTACCATTGGTTCGGGCTTACGGAGGCTCGTGCACCGGGTGCAGCGGTTAGAGACAGGACATGTGGCGCTTTTCTATTGGCCGGTCAACTGTGCGGGCAGGAGGGGCAGCAGGCGCAGACTGTGCGGGCAGGCGCGACCGACCGGCTGACCGGGACGCGTGTCGATCGCTGGAGCGGCCACGCGGCGCAGCGGGAGTGGTTCCTCCCGCTGTTGCCTGTTGTGTGGGACACGTGGAGGCCCAGGGATTTTCCGGGCTGCTACAGTGTTGGGCCCGGCCCAACACTGTTCACGCCCGGAAAAATCCGGGCGCCCGGAAGTTGGGATATGGTGGGTATTAATTGAATTGTTTTTTTGGGCTCTTTATAAGCAACCCGAGCCTCTTTCTTCTCACTTTTTCCACCATTTTCGAGCCTCCTCTCACCAAGGTGTCTTCAGCAAAGTTGTTCCCCTTCGAGTTCTCCATTTCCTGGTGAAGTTTGAAGATTTGTGGTGGCACGCACTTCGAGGTTTGAATTTTACGGCGCGGCGCGACGCTCGTTCCTTTGTGTTTCCCTTCGTCGCATTTCAGTGCACGGACTCTCCCGAGCTACCCCGACAGTATTTTTCAGCGATTCTTGCGCCATCGTCTTCACGACAGGTAGGGCTACGTTTCTTGTGTCTACTGGTTTTTCCCCATTCCGAGGTTTTCATGGGTTTTTCGGATCATCTTGTGACCTCATTTTCTGGGGTGGAGTTTTGGACAGCGCTGTATTGTTTTGGTGATATCTTCTCGCCCAGACATCGGATTGAGGCGATTCAAAAGGCGTTTTGCTTCTACACATCACGAGGAATCTCCCCAAATTTTCTTGGAATTTTCTGAATTTTTTTCGAAGGTGAGAAGCCTCTGTTTACAGTACCTTCAGATTCAGTTTTTGCGATCGACTTACTCCGGGATGGTCCTCTTGCCGAATTTGGTTCTCAGCATAGAAAACTCGTGGGCGAACGTGCAGGTACTCGTTTCGACCGGTTCGTCGCGAGGATCGCGATAGTATTTTTCTGGGAATTTCTTGGGCACATTTCGCAGGTGAAAATGGCTAAACTGTTAATCGGATATTTTGGGACAGATTGTGGATCGAAACTTGAAATAATAATCGCATGCGTTCTTTGGGGTTTGTGGTGCAGTGTTGTGGGGATTTTCGGATCGGGCGTGGACTTTGCTTTCTGGGACCGGATTTAGCGCTCGAGGTGGGTACCGTTGTTTCACCTCCTACTTGTGATGTCCCCACTAGGCCTATTTGAGTTGCTACTATGTTACATTGCTAAATGACCCGGTAAAATGAATATGGCATGCTAAGTGAAGAATTGGACTTATAGCTAAAGTTTGCATCTTCAAGAGGACTAAGTATAATTAAATGCTAATTCTTGCAAATGTTAAGTCGCCCAAATTCCACTGAAAGAGTTTTGCTAGATATGTTATGTTGCATGTGCTTATTGGGACCCCTTATGCATGTACATACACCGACTTGTGGCAACTTAGTAAAATGGAAATTTATTTGAAATGGCATACCTCTATTTTGTAAATCAGAATACTTGATACCATGTTTTTAACTAAAGGACTTTGCATGCTTGAACAGTCACATAGTTAAGTCACCTTTTTCTGCTACACTATTATGCTGGAACTGACTTAGGAGAAACCATGCTTTTGTTTTTCCTTCTTCTGGTTATCTAGTTTTGGGGGATAGTGCGCTCGGGTTTGAGCAAGGGCTGGGATAGTGTAGTCAGACATTTGTGGGTTTTGGGACAGGCAGGCTGTGAGGGCAGGGCATTGCGACAACCGCGGACAGTAGGCGGTTGACCGGATAGTGATTGTTGCTTATGCATCAGATTGGGTATCAGGTCCCTAGTGGATGGAGTTTCCCACTATTTGTTTATCTTGCATCATCTTTGAGATCGGGTCTCCTTTTAGTGGATGGGTTTTCCCACTTTGATCAGAGTCATGATCCAGTCCTGCTGATTTATGATACTTGTTACTGAGGCATTATACTCGTGTGGGTCGCTCCCCTCGAGTGCCACTCCGGAGTGTGTATTTTGTGACCGTGCCGGTCAGGAGCCGGTCTGTTGCCTTGGGGCGGGACCGTGCCGGTCAGGAGCCAGTCTGTCGCCCTCGGGATGGGACCGTGCCGGTCAGGAGCCGGTCTGCATCCCATAGCTGAGTTGGGAGTTAGTAGGCATAGTGGGCAGTACCGTGCTCGCCGGTGACTAGGTTGGGCTACCCAGGCAGGCATTCTTAGTCTGATGCATACAGTTGGCCATACTTTTAGCTGGGCACCATAGAGGCGTATAGTGGTAGCTTCATACATCATCAGTAGACATATTTACAGCTTACCACCTTGTTTTATTCTTCCGCCTCTTATAGTCCTAGTGGGCATGTCTGAGTTGAGGTTTACCCACTAGGGGGAGGCTACTGTTCCGTAGTAGTTCTCACCCCCACTGTTTTCTTTTTCTCTTCCCGTTTGTTTTGCAGAGTCGTCTGCGGGAGTTGCGGGACCCTCCTCAGCGGACCGAGGTAAGAGGATCGCGGACTAGATAGCGGTCTACCCAGGCACCAGTTCAGTTACTAGATGTACCCCGATACTCTCAGATACTCTACTTTTTATTTCTTTTTGGGTCTGGCTTCGGCCAGCTGGGTGTATTTGATTAGTGAGCTGGGAGAGATATTTGTATTATTGAGAGTTTACTTCTGCACTTTTACTTTCCAGCTTTATCTGAGATGTATTAGTTCTAGTTTAGCTCTGTTTATGCTCTTTTATTATATCATTTATATTTGAGCAGGTTACCAGCGCTTCGTGTAGACGGGAAATTCCGTGTATACGGCGGATCTGTAGACGAGCCCGGGTTTTGGTTTACACCCGGGGCGTGACAGCACATGCCCTGGCCGAGTTACCAGGAGGACACTTTTCCCTGGCCGAGTTACCAGGAGGACACTTTTCCCTGGCCGAGTTACCAGGAGGATACTTGCCACTGGCCGATCTACCAGATGGGTACATACCCCTGGCCGAGTTACCATGTGGGTACATGCCCTGGCCGAGTTACCAGGTGATTGCTTGTAATGACACGGTATTTTGTAATATTTAACCCTCCTTCTATTTTAAGTGTTCTCTTAGTACTCCGGGAATATTACTTTTGGTTTGTCGGTCGGTGTGTGTGGTGCTTGTATTTTTCTGCGAAAGAGCGCGAAAAATAATGACCGACGGTGCGATCGGATCGGAAATCCGATGTCGGGAACCCCCGGAACGGGATTTTTAGTGATGCGGTGATTAGTCGTGCATCGAAATCCGTGCAAAATATCTTGCACCCGTTTGGGATAATGGGGGTTATCCCGTGTGGATAATTAATTAATTAATTAAATTAATTAATTATCCGGTGACGGAAAAAGAGATTTTTCTCTACGTACGACTTGGGAAAATAACAAAAAATAAGGGAAAAATAAATAAATAGATAATATAAGTATTTTTCCTCCCCCTCGTTAAGAAAAGAAAGGAGAGAATTCTAAACCCTAGCCGTAAGAGCGGAAAGAAAAGAAAGGAAAGAAGAAAGGCGAAACCCTAACCGGAAGAAAGGAAAAGGGAGAAGACGGCGGATCCGATCACCCCGAAGCACGTACCGGAACCAAGAACGTGATCGGTCGTACCCCGTCGATTAATCCGGTGAGTTTTTTATTTCGTAGTATTGTTCCGGTTTTTCCCTTTTGATTATTGGGTGTTTTTCCCGTTCTCGATTCCTCCGCCCGCCGCCGTCACTGTGCGGGGTAGGGCACGGTGCGCGCGGCGGGCGACGCGCGGTGCCGCTAGGGCACCGCGCGGATGAAGGAACGCGCGGTGCCGCTACGGCGCCGCGCGGACGGGCGCCATAAGGACGGGCGCCGCGCGGGCACCGCGCGGGCGCCGCGCGGATCCCATGCGGCACGGCGCCTCGTGGGCGCCGCGCGGCCCGGCGCCGCGCGGGCAACCACGCCGGCGCCGCGTGGATCCCACGCGGCACGGCGCCGCGCGGCCCGGCGCCGCGCGGGCACCGCGCAGGCGCCGCGCGGGCGCCGCGCGGTCCGGCCCCGCGCGGGCGCGCGCGGCCCGACGCTACGCGAGCGCCGCGCGGGCGCCGCGACCGGCCCCGCGCAGGCGCCGCGCAGCCCGCACCCGCACGGGCGCCGCGCGGCGTGTACCCGCACGGTGCAGGCACTGCGCGGGCAGTCTCCGCGCGGGGGTCGGCAGGTGCGATTCTCGTCGCCGTTTTTGGGGTTACGGCGCAGAGGTGATTAGGGTTGCTTTTCCGGTAAACGTGTACGTTATTGACTATTATTTTGGGGATTTTTCTTAGGTCCAGGTGTGCAGCGGGAAGGTGTCTGAGACTCGTAGTACCCCGTTTCTCCCGCGACCAGGTGGGTTCTTTTGCATCAAGTGCTGTAAGTGCATTGAGTGCAACATATCACTAAAGTATCTATTGCTAACCGGTTAATAAAGTAGATGAGTGGTGCTAATGTTTTAATCCTTCGCATTTTGTAATAATCAATCCACGCCGATTTCGGCATCCCTGCTTTGAATGCTGCACGTACACCGGCGGAATAGGCCCCCGCATTGGTGTACTTTTCCGGAGAAGTGGTCTGTAGGACCCGTGTGCCCCACGTGTGTTGTTTGGGGACCTTATCACGATGGCCAAACGTGTCGCTCACGCATCGTGAGAGGGTTAGAGCTTCAAATGTGTAAAGTACCGAATTTTCGGCACATAAATAAATGTAAATAAAGGTGGTATGAAATACTATTGTTATGAAAGTTGGGGAAGTAAGGAACATTTGGACGCGAGTTGGGCCCAAATCGGGTTAAAATGGAGAGATCTAAAAATTTATTTGAGAAAAGGGGGCCCAGATTTTTAGTGGAAAATTCACAGTGTCGAAAAATTCCGAAAAAATTACGGGAGCCCCGTAAATATGTTTTAAGGCCACAGAAAAAGTTTCGCGTTGATCGGAGGCCGGATAGTGGGAACGGGCTTCGCCAACAGTGTCGAAAAATTCTGAGAAAATTACAGGAGCTGTGTAATTATGTTTTAAGGTCACGGTAAAAATTTCGTGTTGATCGGATACCCTGATTGCGAGAACGGGGTCCGCCAATGATTCTAGATACAGCGGGGCTTTTGGTGGCCCAGAAATGGCCCAAAGTGAAAATTTAAATTTTTCTGTGGTAAATTAAGCTGAAACGAAGCCGCCTGTCAAATTTGGACGGAAACGGACGAAAAATGGACAGAAAACGGGACGAAAACGGATTTCCGAAACGGCGACGGCACGCGGCTCGAGGGGTGGCTTGCTGCGCAAGTCACGCAGCTGGCGCTAGGGAAGTGGGCCTTCCTGCGCGGGCAGTGGGCGCGCGCGCCTGGTGCGCGCCCACCTGTGGGGTGGACCGCCACATGGCGGTTCCCTCTTGGTGGGTGCCACGGACCGGGTCCAATGAACCCTCCTACGTCCTTTTCTTCTTCTTCTTCTTTTCTTCCTCCTCCGAACCGAGTTCCAATTTCTCCATCTCCATTTTTCTTCTCCAACTGAGCAAGTAGAGAGAGAGATAGAGAGAGAAGAAAAGAAAAAAAGAGGGAATTTTGTGGGGCAAGCGAGCGCGCCGTGAAGCTCGTGGAGCGCGCGAGGCGTTCCAAAAAGCCGATGGACAGCGCGACTGTACGAGGTAACGTTATTTTCACGGTATTTTTGGCATAATTTTTATACCTTTTTTGGGTTTAGATTTGACCCCATTACCCTATTGCGTGTTAGAAACCAAGTTATACTGCGCCGTTTTGCTGCGCGGACTGCCGGGAGCAGTTTTGGCGCGCCTCGGTTTGCGTGCCAGTTGTGGAAGAAATGCACCGTTTTGTGTGCGGATTCGAAAAAAAATGCGCAGTTTTGGACGCAAACTCGAAAAACATACACCGTTTTGCGTGCAACGTTGAAAAAGGAAAGTGCACCATTTTGCATGCCAACCCGAGGTACGTGCTCCGTTTTGCGCGCAATTTGTGCTGTCGCGCATCGTTTTGCGTGCAGTTTCTAATATTATACATCATTTTTCGTGCAGGGATAGAAAAAAAATGCACCGTTTTGCGTGCAACTTTACAGTTAAGCGTGCACCGTTTCGCTTGCAGATCGTTTTATCGCGCACCGTTTTACGTGCAAGTCTAATATTTTGCATCGATTTGCGTGCAGGACAAGAAAAATGTGCACCGTTTTGCGTGCAACCCGACAGTGAGGCGTGCACCGTTTTGCGTGCAGATTTGAGGTACGTGCACCGTTTTGCGTGCCGGTCGTGTTGTCGCGCACCGTTTTACGTGCCGATCCTAATATTATGCATCGTTTCTCGTGCAGGGTTGGAAAAGATGGGCACCATTTTGCGTGCAGATTTGAGGTACGTGCATCGTTTTGCGTGCCGGTTGTGTTGTCGCGCATCGTTTTGCGTGCACTCTCTAATATTATACATTATTTTTTGTACAGGATTAGAAAAATATGCACCGTTTTACGTGCAACCCTACAGTAGACCGTGTACCGTTTTGCGTGCAGATTCGAGGTACGTGCACCGTTTTGCGTGCCGGTTGATTTAACGCGCACCGTTTTGCGTGCAGACTAAAATGACGTGCACCGTTTTGCCCGTGGGTTTTTAGTGACGTGCATCGTTTTGCGTGCAGGTTTGGTGGACGTGCACCGTTTTGCGTGCAGACTCGAGAGAAGTGCATCGTTTTGCGTGCAAGCTCGAGGAGACAAGTGGAATCGCGCGGAGGCCAATTGCAAGTGTCTACAAGTAATTGGGTACACTACAAGGTGGGGGATTCTGCCGAAATTGGGTGACCTCTCCCCTTGCTCCTTTGCTTTTCGATTCAAAGCATGATAGTAGCCTGTTAGAGGCGTTAGTTAATTATGATTATGATTGCCTGTGTAGATGGATTCAGATGGAAAAGTGCAACTGTTGGTTGCCAGAGCTAGAGGAATAGATGTACATGTGTAAATGAACACAGAGGAAAAGAGCAACTGTTGGTTGCCAAAGATGCCTGATGAATATGTACGCGTAGAAGTAATTATTATTGATGAATGAAATGAAAATAATTACATGCATGAAAGTGATTAGTCGACTGTGATCATGTTAGGGTACAACCCTAGGAATCATGTGACATAAGGGAACAGAACTTGTTGGTAGTAAGACTAGGAGAAAACCTAGTTTAGGGGTTTGACGAGTGACATCAGACTTAGGAGTTATCCTAGGAATTAACGAGTGGCATTGTCTTAGGAGAGAACCTAAGGACATTGGATAGAGTGATCAACATAGAGTCAAGGAACTCTAGGATGGGTATGACATGGAACTTAGGTAAAGAGAACCTAAGGTGAACTAGTGATCAACATAGAGTCGAGGAACTCTAGGATGAGTATAATCTGGAACTTAGGTAAAGTGAACCTAAGGTGAGCTAGCAAAGTTTAAACTCACAGACAGGAAAGTAGAGTTAAGTTAACTCTAGGATTCAGTAAGGAATCACAAAAAGGGAACAAATGGATCAAGTGTGGAGACATGAAAGGGAAAATAGGAGATTAGAGTCAGTGTAACTCTAAGATAATAATGAAACAGGAAATTAGAATCCGTGTAACTCTAAGTTAAAAATGGAACAGGAAGGTAGAGTTAAGTTAACTCTAAGATTCAGTGAGGAATCAAGAAAGTGGGATAAGATCCCAAGGTTAAAGAATTAAACAAATATAACCCTAGAAAGTTATAGGGTGTCTGGGCAAATAGACAATAACTTTAACTTCAATTTGAGTTAAATAAGTGAAAGTGAAATGTAAAGGAGTCCAGGGGACTCTCTAGTTTTCCTTATGGCAAGACCTAGGATAAGAGGTAATAAATGCAAAAGGTAAAGTGCAATAGCAAGCTAAAAGCGACTAAAAGAGCATATTGAGAATGTAAATGGCGCCTTCGAATTTGAGACTCGTCAAGTGGAGCAGGACTCCCTGGGCAGTGACCCGTCGGACGAGGTACTTTCGAAAGGCTGAAAGTGAAAGTAAAGAGCTAAATGCTTAAAGGAAAGAGAAAGAGATCGCCAGCGGCAATAAGAGAGCTACAAGCTCGTATAAGACAGAAAGGCAAGTGCTAAGAGCAAAGAGGCCAAGTGCTAAAGTGAAAGAAAAAGAGAAAAGAGAAAGAAAAGAAAGGAAAGAAAATATAAAGATAAAACGGGCGGACCTACGGGGGCGAACGTACAACTGTCGGAGTTGGGCAAGGGTTCCTCTCCCGGGCAGCGACCCGTATGACAGGTTATTGAGTACTCTTGTCAGTGAGTTGGGCAGTGACCCTATCGGGCAGTGTCCCGTATGACAAGTCCCCCCGCAGGACGGGGTAACACTTGCGAGTGTTATCGGCAACCTTAGAAATCTTATCTGATGGTAGCAGGACTACCGGGCTGGGGCCCGTTGGATAAGAATTTCTGAGGGTTAACTTAAACTAAACCACCATAAGGTAAAGAATAAAAAGTACAGAGAGTGACCAAGGTGGCCGGGTCAGCGTAACCCAGTATACAGCGGCATAGTGGCCGAGTTGGTGGTTAGTTGCCTAGTGTGGCTAGACAGAGTAGTGATGGTTGATGATTAGACACAGATAGTATAGTGCAGTGATATATTATATTGCATAGCAGCATACTGATATTGAGGATTTTAGTTTCCTAGCACTATTATTATTGCTTCCATTGGACCAAGTGGTGTAGGACACTTTTTCTCGGTGGTTGAACCCACTGGGAACTCAGATGTAGTTCTCACACCCCTTGGGTGACTCCCCCCCCCAGGTTCGGGTATGGATGCAGCGATCGTGACGGTTCAGATGCAGACGGCGAGGCATACGACAGGGGCAAGAGCCCAACAGCATAGAGACCTAGAGGGTCTAGCAGAGGTACCATTTTTATATTTCTTGAGTGAACCTTGTATGGTGAGGAAATTATGTAAGAGAATTGTAATAATTTTATTTGCAAGTTCAAGAATGTAAGATGTAATAAATTTTAGTTTATGGTTCACTCTTGTATGTTTTCATTTCCGCTTAAACTGTTGTTTATTAAATGAAAGTTTAAATTTGTAGTGATTTTTAGTACTCTGATACTAAGCTTCCGCATATACTTGTTGTATGATTATGGATGTTACCGTTCCTTTCGGGTAGTGAAAGGTCTTACCTGATTGGCGGGTCTGTTGGCGTGCCCGAACCGTACTAATTGGCGGACTCGGGGCGTGACAAAATGTCCCATGGGGAGTTTCGTCGACTACCCTGACGGGACGGTGTGAACTAAAGTAAATAAAGTATTTAAACTAACTTGCAGGGCGTCGGGTAGCGAAGGTTCCGGTGCGGTGTAACTCTTTTTAAGCTCTTGTTTAATTTTGTTAAAGCATCTACTTTATTTGTCACTGACTTTACCCACTCCGTGACAGGTCCTAATAGGTGTGTATATCGGGACGGTGGTGAGGTGCCGCAGACTTAGCGTGGCCGAATGAGGCCTTTGGTTGAAACTTTTTGTTTGGTTATCTCTCTCTTTTTCCTCTTTTCGTTATTTTGTGTGGTTGTGGATCATGCTGGATATGTGGACATGTAATTAACTGTTTGGATTTGGTTACGTTTTATGTTAACTGTGCGGCTGTTTTACGACGTAAAAGAATTTCGAAAACGCTTTTCAAAAATAGGGTGTCGTGTGGACACCACTTTGAAAACCCTGGGAACTTATCCTTTCAAAACAATGTAGCCGCCTGCATGTGAATGTTAGATGTTTTTAAAGACTTGGGTGTCGAGTGGACACCGTTTGCGAACTTCTAGGTTCTTTCCAATATTGTTGAATGCGGATACTTGTTGCACTTAGTCACTGTGACTGTGTGATCAATGCCGTGCAATGTTATTATCGTGAATGTAGTCGAGACGCCGTGCACTTACAAAGGAGACTCTGTCCGTTTGAAGAGTGAATTTGTATGTGTGGCGGGTCTGGCACGCACCGGTAGGCGGGGCCGTTGATTAATTGGTTTCAAAAAAAAAAATAAAAATAAATAAACACGTTTTTCCGCTTATCCTGAGGCCTCCGGGGCGTGACAGATTTTATGGTATCAGAGAGAAAAAAAAAAAAAAAAAAACGGCTTTGACCACAACAGTCGGTGTCCAGTAACCGCAGTGCATGATCCTACCACCAAAATTTGGATATGAGATAACCAGGTTGTAGGTGTCTTAGAACGTGAGTGTACGGGGAAAAAGGGAACGTAATATAGGTGTAATCGTAAAACAGGGTGCTAGGGTTGTAACCTTAGGATTGACGTGGTTTCTTTGTTTACAGCAGACGACGGCCAGGATTCGGCCACCGAGCGCTAACTATTTCTCAATGGACAGGATGGATCCCATAGCCGCAGCCAACCGCTTACTCCGCAACCAGCTACGCGACATAGCAGGGCAATTGCTAACCCTCACTGAGCGCCTATGCCTGCTGACTCAAGATTTTGAGGGTGTCGACTGCACCCAGCGAGGCGCCAGGGACGATGCCTATCGGGGAATGCCACCGGCAGGGTTCCCCACTTTCAACGAAGCGGTTATGTTAGCCCTGCGGGCAGAGAAAGAACTGGCCGAGACACGCGCTCGGCGGAGATATTCCTATCCCAGTCCGATGGAGGGCCCCTTTCAGCAGGGCCCGGCACTCAAGCGCCCGAGGACAGAGGGGAACTTTGGAAAGACAATGAGAGGAGGACCCGAACCATTGAGGAGGCCGTGCCCCATATGCATTGGAGCGCACCAAGTGACGAAATGTCCATGGAGACACGGCCACTACTACCGATGCGGCAGGCCAGGCCACACGCGCTACGAGTGCCCTCGAAAACAGGGCACCACCAGGCCTCCGGCACCGCGACCCGAGGAAACAGAGGGGACTGCTACATCCGTTCCGCGAGGGGACCCCAACCAAGAGTGCCCAGGAGGAGGACGTCCGGAGAAAGCACGAAAGGATGAACCGACACCAGCGAGGAGCGCGAAACCACCTCAGGACAGTGCGTAATCTGCAAGGGTGCTCACCCGGTGGCGGAATGTACTTGGAGGTATCATTACTGCAATCAATGCGGCTTGCCGGACCACTCTCGTGCCTTCTGCCCTCAGGGGCCCACCCCTGCCGCCGCCGCCGCGCCACCACAGTAGAGAGGACCTGAGAGTGCTGCGGCCCCGTTCAGCCAAAGGAATTGCCCGGCGACCAGCAATCCGCAGACTCCTCAGACGTCAAGTCCCTTCCCCAGCACGCCGTACGACGCTGGCCCAAGGGCTGTGGAAGGACTCCCCGGGATACCACGGTGGACGATGCGATGTCTCAAAATAAGTGATGACAGGTAACGGTTGTATTCTTCATCTCTCCTCTGTTTAGGAGCACCGGTATACCTTACCTTGCTACCCTTATTAGACTCTCTCTCCCCCATCCCCCACTCTCTTTCTCGTCTTCTATTTTCCCCCCTTTTCCCACGTGCATGGCGTGGCTGAGAGAGAAACTCTTTAGGTGCTAGTCGAACTCTTCCCGGCCTACGGGTGAGTTTCGGGCATAGGAAAACCTGTTGTCGTTAGCAAGGATCGTTGGGGTTAAGTACGGGTTAAATAGGACCCGCCCCCTTTACTTAGTGACTAAGGACCCGGGAAAAATCGTTGGATCGCGTGGGTCCACAACTCAAGTTAGTCCGACATCCCGATCGTGAGGGAGTATCCCGATGTATTCCCGGCCGAACTCCCTGGGATGCCACCCGAACAGGAGGTTGACTTTCCTATCGAGCTGCTCCCAGGCACTAAACCTATCACGAAGGCACCGTACCGGATGGCCTTCGCTGAGCTGAAAGAACTCAAGGCGCAACTGGAGGATCTATTGGTTAAAGGCTTCATCAGACCGAGCGTGTCGCCATGGGGCGCGCCCGCTTTATTCGTAAGAAGGAAGGATGGAAGCCTTTGCCTGTGCGTCGACTACCGAGAAATAAATAAGGCCACCGTTAAGAACAAGTACCCCCTGCCAAGGATCGACGACCTCTCCGATCAGTTACAGGGAGCAACGGTGTTCTCTAAAATCGATCTGCAGTCCGGTTACCATCAGCTCCGAGTTAGGGGCGAGGACATCCCGAAGACAGCACTCCGGACTCGCTATGGTCACTTCGAGTTCACCGTAATACCGTTCGGGCTCACAAATGCCCCGGCGGCATTCATGGACATGATGAATAGGGTGTTTAAACCCTTCTTGGATGTTTTCGTAGTAGTCTTCATTGACGACATCCTCATCTATTCCCGTACGGATGAGGAGCATGAAGAGCATCTACGCGTAGTCCTCCAAACTTTACGGGAACAGAAACTCTACGCCGAACTCAAAAAGTGTGAGTTTTGGCTTCGCGAGGTGGACTTCCTGGGGCATGTCGTGTCGGTTGCTGGGGTTGCGGTCGACCCAAAGAAGATTGATTCGGTAACCGACTGGCCCAGACCGACGACGGTAATTGAGATTAGAAGCTTCCTGGGGCTAGCAGGGTATTATAGACGCTTCGTGGAAGGCTTCTCCAAGATAGCGTTGCCCCTCACTCGCCTGACCCGTAAAGGAGAAAAGTACATATGGACGGAGCAATGCCAGAAGAGTTTCGAAGAACTCAAGGACAAGTTAACGCGAGCCCCGGTGCTCGCTCTACCGGAACCCGGCAAGGACTACGAGGTATATTGCGATGCGTCGCGAAACGGACTGGGTGGAGTACTCATGCAACGGGGTAGGGTTATAGCCTATGCGTCGAGGCAACTCAAGGAGTACGAGAGGAACTACCCCGTGCACGATCTGGAGCTTGCAGCGGTTGTATTCGTCCTCAAGTTATGGAGGCACTACTTGTATGGAACACACTGCAACGTGTATTCAGACCATCAGAGCTTAAAGTACCTTTCACCCAGAAAGAGCTGAATTTGCGGCAAAGGCGGTGGCTCGAATTACTAAAGGATTATGATTTAACCATCCATTACCACCCTGGGAAGGCGAACGTGGTTGCGGATGCCTTGAGCCGCAAAGGGCAGACGGTAGAATCAGTGACGAACGCCCTCACCCAACAGGACCGCTTGATTGCGGAATTTTCACAATTGAGACTGGAGGTAGTACCAGCAGGAACGGTCGCACGACTCATGACCCTGGTGGTCCGACCAACCCTATTGGATAGAATCCGTGAAGGGCAATCGACGGATACCCAGCTACAACTTGTGCGAGATAGGCTACCCACAGACCAAGGGGGCGATTTCGCGATGAATGCTAATGGCACGATATGTTTTCGGGGACGAATCTGTGTGCCGGATCTACCGGAACTCAAGGAAGAGATCCTGAGGGAGGCGCATACCGCCCCTTATGCGGTGCACCCCGGGGGAACGAAGATGTACAAGGATGTCAAACAAACCTTCTGGTGGCCCAAGATGAAGGAAGATGTGACTCGATTCGTGGCACACTGCCTGGTGTGCCAACGGGTGAAGGCTGAACACCAGCGTCCAGCGGGGAAGTTGCAGCCGTTGCCCGTGCCGGAGTGGAAGTGGGACATGATTACCATGGATTTTGTGACCGGATTCCCGAGGTCGCCACAGGGACACGATGCGATATGGGTGATTGTGGACCGTCTGACGAAATCGGCCCACTTTCTACCCATACACACGACGTGGACGCGGGAACGACTGGTACAAACATACATCGACGAGATAGTAAGGTTGCATGGGGTACCGACATCCATCACGTCGGACAGAGACACGCGGTTCGTGTCGAATTTTTGGCAAAGTTTGCAGCGAGCAATGGGGACTAAGCTGCATTTCAGCACGGCCTTTCACCCGCAAACCGACAGACAATCAGAGCGGGTGATCCAGATCCTTGAAGACATGCTGCGGGCATGCGTGCTAGACCTGGGCGACGGATGGTCTCAATACCTGCCACTTGTGGAATTCGCCTATAATAACAGTTACCAAGCCAGCATTAAGATGGCGCCATACGAAGCTTTGTACGGACGCCGCTGTCGGTCGCCTTTATGCTGGGATGACTTGGGAGAGCGCAAATGGTTGGGACCGGATTTGGTCGAAAAACCGAGGCAAAGGTGCGCCTCATCAGGCAGCGATTGTTAACCGCCCAGAGCAGACAGAAAAGTTACGCAGACCGCAGGCGACGGGAGTTGGAATTCGCAGTGGGCGAGCACGTGTTGCTGCGGGTGTCGCCTTCGAAAGGGACCCGACGTTTCGGCCTGAGAGGGAAATTAAGCCCGAGGTACGTGGGACCGTTTGAGATTCTAGAGCGTGTGGGTCCGGTGGCTTATCGCTTGGCCTTGCCGCCAAGCCTAGTCCGTGTACACAACGTGTTCCACGTATCGATGCTCCGAAAGTACCTTCCCGACCCCTCTCACGCACTGGACATATCCACGATCAAGCTTCAGGAGGATTTAACTGTCGAGGAAACACCGGTGCGGATCCTGGCGCGAGAGGACAAGAAGCTGCGGAACCGGACCATTCCCTACGTGAAGGTCCAATGGAGCAACCACGAGGAACGCGAGGCGACGTGGGAGCTGGAATCGAAAATGAGGGAATGTTTTCCCGAGCTGTTTAGCGAGGGTTGTATTTAAGTTTCGGGGACGAAACTTTTTATAAAGTGTGAGTGGTGTAATGACACGGTGTTTTGCAATATTTAACCCTCCTTCTATTTTAAGTGTTCTCTTAGTACTCCGGGAATATTACTTTTGGTTTGTCGGTCGGTGTGTGTGGTGCTTGTATTTTTCTGTGAAAGAGCGCAAAAAATAATGACCGACGGTGCGATCGGATCGGAAATCCGATGTCGGGAACCCCCGGAACGGGATTTTTAGTGATGCGGGATTAGTCGTGCATCGAAATCCGTGCAAAATATCTTGCCCCGTTTGGGATAATGGGGGTTATCCCGTGTGGATAATTAATTAATTAATTAATTAATTAATTATCCGGTGACGAAAAAAGAGATTTTTCTCTACGTACGACTTGGGAAAATAACAGAAAATAAGGGAAAAATAAATAAATAGATAATATAAGTATTTTTCCTCCCCTCGTAAGAAAAGAAAGGAGAGAATTCTAAACCCTAGCCGTAAGAGCGGAAAGAAAAGAAAGGAAAGAAGAAAGGCGAAACCCTAACCGGAAGAAAGGAAAAGGGAGAAGACGGCGGATCCGATCACCCCGAAGCACGTACCGGAACCAAGAACGTGATCGGTCGTACCCCGTCGATTAATCCGGTGAGTTTTTTTATTTCATAGTATTGTTTCGGTTTTTCCCTTTTGATTATTGGTGTTTTTCCGTTCTCGATTCCTCCGCCCGCCGCCGTCACGTGCGGGGTAGGGCACGGTGCGCGCGGCGGGCGACGCGCGGTGCCGCTAGGGCACCGCGCGGATGAAAGAACGTCGGTGCCGCTAGGGCGACCCGCGCGGACGGGCGCCATAAGGACGGGGCGCCGGCGCGGGCACCGCGCGGGCGCCGTGCGAGCCCATGGCGGCACGGCGCCGCGCGGGCAACCGCGCGGGCGCCC
>CM054935.1:10964181-11006947 GCA_029168755.2 Tillandsia fasciculata | reverse complement strand
CGGGAAGTGGTTCCTCCCGCTGTTGCCTGTTGTGTGGGACACGTGGAGGCCCAGGGATTTTCCGGGCTGCTACAGTGTTGGGCCCGGCCCAACACTGTTCACGCCCGGAAAAATCCGGGCGCCCGGAAGTTGGGATATGGTGGGTATTAATTGAATTGTTTTTTTGGGCTCTTTATAAGCAACCCGAGCCTCTTCTTCTCACTTTTTCCACCATTTTCGAGCCTCCTCTCACCAAGGTGTCTTCAGCAAAGTTGTTCCCCTTCGAGTTCTCCATCTCCTGGTGAAGTTTGAGGATTTGTGGTGGCACGCACTTCGAGGTTTGGATTTTACGGCGCGGCGCGACGCTCGTTCCTTTGTGTTTCCCTTCGTCGCATTTCAGTGCACGGACTCTCCCGAGCTACCCAGGCAGTATTTTTCAGCGATTCTTGCGCCATCGTCTTCACGACAGGTAGGGCTACGTTTCTTGTGTCTACTGGTTTTTCCCCATTCCGAGGTTTTCATGGGTTTTTCGGATCATCTTGTGACCTCATTTTCTGGGGTGGAGTTTTGGACAGCGCTGTATTGTTTTGGTGATATCTCCGCCCGGACATCGGATTGAGGCGATTCAAAAGGCGATTTGCATCTACACATCACGAGGAATCTCCCCAATTTTCTTGGAATTTCTGAATTTTTTTCGAAGGTGAGAAGCCTCTGTTTACAGTACTTTCAGATTCAGTTTTTGCGATCGACTTACTTCGGGATGGTTCTCTTGTCGATTTTGGTTCTCAGCATAGAAAACTCGTGGGCGAACGTGCAGGTACTCGTTTCGACCGGTTCGTCGCGAGGATCGCGATAGTATTTTTTTGGGAATTTCTTGGGCACATTTCGCAGGTGAAAATGGCTAAACTGTTAATCTGATATTTTGGGACAGATTGTGGATCGAAACTTGAAATAATAATTGCATGCGTTCTTTGGGGTTTGTGGTGCAGTGTTGTGGGGATTTTCGGATCGGGCGCGGACTTCGCTTTCTGGGACCGGATTTAGCGCTCGAGGTGGGTACCGTTGTTTCACCTCCTACTTGTGATGTCCCCACTAGGCCTATTTGAGTTGCTACTATGTTACATTGCTAAATGAATCGGTAAAATGAATATGGCATGCTAAGTGGAGAATTGGACTTATAACTAGAGTTTGTGACTTCAAGAGGACTAAGTATAATTAAATGCTAATTCTTGCAAATGTTAAGTCGCCAAATTCCACTGAAAGAGTTTTGCTAGTTATATTATGTTGCATGTGCTTATTGGGACCCCTTATGCATGTACATAAACCGACTTGTGGCAACTTAGTAAAATGGAAATTTATTTAAATGGCATACCTCTATTTTGTAAATCAGAATACTTGATACCATGTTTTTAACTAAAGGACTTTGCATGCTTGAACAGTCACATAGTTAAGTCACCTTTTTCTGCTACACTATTATGCTGGAACTGACTTAGGAGAAACCATGCTTTTGTTTTTCCTTCTTCTGGTTATCTAGTTTTGGGGGATAGTGCGCTCGGGTTTGAGCAAGGGCTGGGATAGTGTAGTCAGACATTTGTGGGTTTTGGGACAGGCAGGCTGTGAGGGCAGGGCATTGCGACAACCGCGGACAGTAGGCGGTTGACCGGATAGTGATTGTTGCTTATGCATCAGATTGGGTATCAGGTCCCTAGTGGATGGAGTTTCCCACTATTTGTTTATCTTGCATCATCTTTGAGATCGGGTCTCCTTTTAGTGGATGGGTTTTCCCACTTTGATCAGAGTCATGATCCAGTCCTGCTGATTTATGATACTTGTTACTGAGGCATTATACTCGTGTGGGTCGCTCCCCTCGAGTGCCACTCCGGAGTGTGTATTTTGTGACCGTGCCGGTCAGGAGCCGGTCTGTTGCCTTGGGGCGGGACCGTGCCGGTCAGGAGCCAGTCTGTCGCCCTCGGGATGGGACCGTGCCGGTCAGGAGCCGGTCTGCATCCCGTAGCTGAGTTGGGAGTTAGTAGGCATAGTGGGCAGTACCGGTGCTCGCCAGTGACTAGGTTGGGCTACCCAGGCAGGCATTCTTAGTCTGATGCATACAGTTGGCCATACTTTTAGCTGGGCACCATAGAGGCGTATAGTGGTAGCTTCATACATCATCAGTAGACATATTTACAGCTTACCACCTTGTTTTATTCTTCCGCCTCTTATAGTCCTAGTGGGCATGTCTGAGTTGAGGTTTACCCACTAGAGGGAGGCTACTGTTCCGTAGTAGTTCTCACCCCCACTGTTTTCTTTTTCTCTTCCCGTTTGTTTTGCAGAGTCGTCTGCGGGAGTTGCAGGACCCTCCTCAGCGGACCGAGGTAAGAGGATCGCGGACTAGATAGCGGTCTACCCAGGCACCAGTTCAGTTACTAGATGTACCCCGATACTCTCAGATACTCTACTTTTTATTTCTTATTTGGGTCTGGCTTCGGCCAGCTGGGTGTATTTGATTAGTGAGCTGGGAGAGATATTTGTATTATTGAGAGTTTACTTCTGCACTTTTACTTTCCAGCTTTATCTGAGATGTATTAGTTCTAGTTTAGCTCTGTTTATGCTCTTTTATTATATCATTTATATTTGAGCAGGTTACCAGCGCTTCGTGTAGACGGGAAATTCCGTGTATACGGCGGATCTGTAGACGAGCCCGGGTTTTGGTTTACACCCGGGGCGTGACAGCACATGCCCTGGCCGAGTTACCAGGAGGACACTTTTCCCTGGCCGAGTTACCAGGAGGACACTTTTCCCTGGCCGAGTTACCAGGAGGATACTTGCCACTGGCCGATCTACCAGATGGGTACATACCCTGGCCGAGTTACCATGTGGGTACATGCCCTGGCCGAGTTACCAGGTGATTGCTTGTAATGACACGGTATTTTGTAATATTTAACCCTCCTTCTATTTTAAGTGTTCTCTTAGTACTCCGGGAATATTACTTTTGGTTTGTCGGTCGGTGTGTGTGGTGCTTGTATTTTTCTGCGAAAGAGCGCGAAAAATAATGACCGACGGTGCGATCGGATCGGAAATCCGATGTCGGGAACCCCCGGAACGGGATTTTTAGTGATGCGGTGATTAGTCGTGCATCGAAATCCGTGCAAAATATCTTGCACCCGTTTGGGATAATGGGGGTTATCCCGTGTGGATAATTAATTAATTAATTAAATTAATTAATTATCCGGTGACGGAAAAAGAGATTTTTCTCTACGTACGACTTGGGAAAATAACAAAAAATAAGGGAAAAAAAAATAAATAGATAATATAAGTATTTTTCCTCCCCCTCGTTAAGAAAAGAAAGGAGAGAATTCTAAACCCTAGCCGTAAGAGCGGAAAGAAAAGAAAGGAAAGAAGAAAGGCGAAACCCTAACCGGAAGAAAGGAAAAGGGAGAAGACGGCGGATCCGATCACCCCGAAGCACGTACCGGAACCAAGAACGTGATCGGTCGTACCCCGTCGATTAATCCGGTGAGTTTTTTATTTCGTAGTATTGTTCCGGTTTTTCCCTTTTGATTATTGGGTGTTTTTCCCGTTCTCGATTCCTCCGCCCGCCGCCGTCACCGTGCGGGGTAGGGCACGGTGCGCGCGGCGGGCGACGCGCGGTGCCGCTAGGGCACCGCGCGGATGAAGGAACGCGCGGTGCCGCTACGGCGCCGCGCGGACGGGCGCCATAAGGACGGGCGCCGCGCGGGCACCGCGCGGGCGCCGCGCGGATCCCATGCGGCACGGCGCCTCGTGGGCGCCGCGCGGCCCGGCGCCGCGCGGGCGCCGCGCGGCCCGGCGCCGCGCGGGCAACCACGCCGGCGCCACGTGGATCCCACGCGGCACGGCGCCGCGCGGCCCGGCGCCGCGGGGGCACCGCGCAGGCGCCGCGCGGGCGCCGCGCGGTCCGGCCCCGCGCGGGCGCCGCGCGGCCCGACGCTGCGCGAGCGCCGCGACCGGCCCCGCGCAGGCGCCGCGCAGCCCGCACCCGCACGGGCGCCGCGCGGCGTGTACCCGCACGGTGCAGGCACTGCGCGGGCAGTCTCCGCGCGGGGGTCGGCAGGTGCGATTCTCGTCGCCGTTTTTGGGGTTACGGCGCAGAGGTGATTAGGGTTGCTTTTCCGGTAAACGTGTACGTTATTGACTATTATTTTGGGGATTTTTCTTAGGTCCAGGTGTGCAGCGGGAAGGTGTCTGAGACTCGTAGTACCCCGTTTCTCCCGCGACCAGGTGGGTTCTTTTGCATCAAGTGCTGTAAGTGCATTGAGTGCAACATATCACTAAAGTATCTATTGCTAACCGGTTAATAAAGTAGATGAGTGGTGCTAATGTTTTAATCCTTCGCATTTTGTAATAATCAATCCACGCCGATTTCGGCATCCCTGCTTTGAATGCTGCACGTACACCGGCGGAATAGGCCCCCGCATTGGTGTACTTTTCCGGAGACGTGGTCTGTAGGACCCGTGTGCCCCACGTGTGTTGTTTGGGACCTTATCACGATGGCCAAACGTGTCGCTCACGCATCGTGAGAGGGTTAGAGCTTCAATGTGTAAAGTACCGGATTTTCGGCACATAAATAAATGTAAATAAAGGTGGTATGAAATACTATTGTTATGAAAGTTGGGGAAGTAAGGAACATTTGGACGCGAGTTGGGCCCAAATCGGGTTAAAATGGAGAGATCTAAAAATTTATTTGAGAAAAGGGGGCCCAGATTTTTAGTGGAAAATTCACAGTGTCGAAAAATTCCGAAAAAATTACGGGAGCCCCGTAAATATGTTTTAAGGCCACAGAAAAAGTTTCGCGTTGATCGGAGGCCGGATAGTGGGAACGGGCTTCGCCAACAGTGTCGAAAAATTCTGAGAAAATTACAGGAGCTGTGTAATTATGTTTTAAGGTCACGGTAAAAATTTCGTGTTGATCGGATACCCTGATTGCGAGAACGGGGTCCGCCAATGATTCTAGATACAGCGGGGCTTTTGGTGGCCCAGAAATGGTCCAAAGTGAAAATTTAAATTTTTCTGTGGTAAATTAAGCTGAAACGAAGCCGCCTGTCAAATTTGGACGGAAACGGACGAAAAATGGACAGAAAACGGGACGAAAACGGATTTCCGAAACGGCGACGGCACGCGGCTCGAGGGGTGGCTTGCTGCGCAAGTCACGCAGCTGGCGCTAGGGAAGTGGGCCTTCCTGCGCGGGCAGTGGGGCGCGCGCGCCTGGTGCGCGCCCACCTGTGGGGTGGACCGCCACATGGCGGTTCCCTCTTGGTGGGTGCCACGGACCGGGTCCAATGAACCCTCCTACGTCCTTTTCTTCTTCTTCTTCTTTTCTTCCTCCTCCGAACCGAGTTCCAATTTCTCCATCTCCATTTTTCTTCTCCAACTGAGCAAGTAGAGAGAGAGATAGAGAGAGAAGAAAAGAAAAAAATAGGGAATTTTGTGGGGCAAGCGAGCGCGCCGTGAAGCTCGTGGAGCGCGCGAGGCGTTCCAAAAAGCCGATGGACAGCGCGACTGTACGAGGTAACGTTATTTTCACGATATTTTTGGCATAATTTTTATACCTTTTTTGGGTTTAGATTTGACCCCATTACCCTATTGCGTGTTAGAAACCAAGTTATACTGCGCCGTTTTGCTGCGCGGACTGCCGGGAGCAGTTTTGGCGCGCCTCGGTTTGCGTGCCAGTTGTGGAAGAAATGCACCGTTTTGTGTGCGGATTCGAAAAAAAATGCGCAGTTTTGGACGCAAACTCGAAAAACATACACCGTTTTGCGTGCAACGTTGAAAAAGGAAAGTGCACCATTTTGCATGCCAACCCGAGGTACGTGCTCCATTTTGCGCGCAATTTGTGCTGTCGCGCATCGTTTTGCGTGCAGTTTCTAATATTATACATCATTTTTCGTGCAGGGATAGAAAAAAATGCACCGTTTTGCGTGCAACTTTACAGTTAAGCGTGCACCGTTTTGCGTGCAGATCGTTTTATCGCGCACCGTTTTGCGTGCAAGTCTAATATTTTGCATCGATTTGCGTGCAGGACAAGAAAAATGTGCACCGTTTTGCGTGCAACCCGACAGTGAGGCGTGCACCGTTTTGCGTGCAGATTTGAGGTACGTGCACGTTTTGCGTGCCGGTCGTGTTGTCGCGCACCGTTTTACGTGCCGATCCTAATATTATGCATCGTTTCTCGTGCAGGGTTGGAAAAGATGGGCACCGTTTTGCGTGCAGATTTGAGGTACGTGCATCGTTTTGCTTGCCGGTTGTGTTGTCGCGCATCGTTTTGCGTGCAGTTTCTAATATTATACATCATTTTTTGTGCAGGGATAGAAAAATATGCACCGTTTTACGTGCAACCCTACAGTAGACCGTGCACCGTTTTATGTGCAGATTCGGGTACGTGCACCGTTTTGCGTGCCGGTTGATTTAACGCGCACCGTTTTGCGTGCAGACTAAAATGACGCGCACCGTTTTGCCCGTGGGTTTTTAGTGACGTGCATCGTTTTGCGTGCAGGTTTGGTGGACGTGCACCGTTTTGCGTGCAGACTCGAGAGAAGTGCATCGTTTTGCGTGCAAGCTCGAGGAGACAAGTGGAATCACGCGGAGACCAATTGCAAGTGTCTACAAGCAATTGGGTACACTACAAGGTAGGGGATTCTGCCGAAATTGGGTGACCTCTCCCCTTGCTCCTTTGCTTTTCGATTCGAAGCATGATAGTAGCCTGTTAGAGGCGTTAGGTAATTATGATTATGATTGCATGTGTAGATGGATTCAGATGGAAAAGTGCAACTGTTGGTTGCCAGAGATAGAGGAATAGATGTACATGTGTAAATGAACACAGAGGAAAAGAGCAACTGTTGGTTGCCAAAGATGATGATGAATATGTACGCGTAGAGAAGTAATTATTATTGATGAATGAAATGAAAATAATTGCATGCATGAAAGTGATTAGTCGACTGTGATCATGTTAGGGTACAACCCTAGGAATCATGTGACATAAGGGAACAGAACTTGTTGGTAGTAAGACTAGGAGAAAACCTAGTTTAGGGGTTTGACGAGTGACATCAACTTAGGAGTTATCCTAGGATTAACGAGTGGCATTGTCTTAGGAGATAACCTAAGGACACTGGATAGAGTGATCAACATAGAGTCAAGGAACTCTAGGATGGGTATGACATGGAACTTAGGTAAAGAGAACCTAAGGTGAACTAGTGATCAACATAGAGTCAAGGAACTCTAGGATGAGTATAATCTGGAACTTAGGTAAAGTGAACCTAAGGTGAGCTAGCAAAGTTTAAACTCACAGACAGGAAAGTAGAGTTAAGTTAACTCTAGGATTCAGTAAGGAATCACAAAAAGGGAACAAATGGATCAAGTGTGGAGACATGAAAGGGAAAACAGGAGATTAGAGTCAGTGTAACTCTAAGATAATAATGAAACAGGAAATTAGAGTCAGTGTAACTCTAAGTTAAAAGTGGAACAGGAAGGTAGAGTTAAGTTAACTCTAGGATTCAGTGAGGAATCAAGAAAGTGGGATAAGATCCCAAGGTTAAAGAATTAAACAAATATAACCCTAGAAAGTCATAGGGTGTCTGGGCAAATGGACAATAACTTTAACTTCAATTTGAGTTAAAGAAATGAAAGAGAAATGTTTAAGAGTCCAGGAGACTCTCTAGTTATCCTTATGGCAAGACCTAGGATAAGAGGTAATAAATGCAAAAGGCAAAGTTAAAAGCAAGCTAAAAGTGGCTAAAAGAGCATAAAGAGAATGTAAATGGCGCCTTCGAATTTGAGACTCGTCAAGTGGAGCAGGACTCCCTGGGCAGTGACCCGTCGGACGAGGTACTTTCGAAAGGCTGAAAGTGAAAGCAAAGAGCTAAATGCTCAAAGGAAAAGAGAAAGAGATTGCCAGTGGCAAAAGGGAGCTATAAGCTCGAATAAGAAAGAAAGGCAAGTGTTCAAGAGCAAAGAGGCTAAGTGCTAAAGTGAAAGAAAAAGAGAAAAGAAAAGAAAAGAAAGGAAAGAAAATATAAAGATAAAACGGGCGTACCTACGGGGGCGAACGTACAACTGTCGGAGTTGGGCAGGGTTCCTCTCCCGGGCAGCGACCCGTATGACAGGTTATTGAGTACTCTTGTCAGAGTTGGGCAGTGACCCTATCGGGCAGTGTCCCGTATGACAAGTCCCCCCGCAGGACGGGGTAACACTTGCGAGTGTTATCGGCAACCTTAGAAATCTTATCTTATGGTAGCAGGACTACCGGGCTGGGGCCCGTTGGATAAGAATTTCTGAGGGTTAACTTGAACTAAAGCACCAGAATCTAAAGAATAAAAAGAAATAGAGTGGCCAAGGTGGCCGGGTTAGTTTAACCCAGTATACAGCGGCATAGTGGCCGAGTTGGTGCTTAGCAGCCTAGTGTGGCTAGACAGAGTAGTGCTGGTTGATGATTAGACACAGATAGTATAGTGCAGTGATATATTATATTGCATAGCAGCATATTGATATTGAGGATTTTAGTTTCCTAGCACTATTATTATTGCTTCCATTGGACCAAGTGGTGTAGGACACTTTTTCTCGGTGGTTGAACCCACTGGGAACTCAGATCGTAGTTCTCACACCCCTTGGGTGACTCCCCCCCCAGGTTCGGGTATGGATGCAGCGATCGTGACGGTTCAGATGCAGACGGCGAGGCATACGACAGGGGCAAGAGCCCAGCAGCATAGAGACCTAGAGGGTCTAGCAGAGGTACCATTTTTATATTTCTTGAGTGAACCTTGTATGGTGAGGAAATTATGTAAGAGAATTGTAATAATTTTATTTGCAAGTTCAGAAAGTAAAGTGTAATAAATTTTAGTTTATGGTTCACTCTTGTATGCTTTCATTTCCGCTTAAACTGTTGTTTATTAAATGAAAGTTTAAATTTGTAGTGATTTTTAGTACTCTGATACTAAGCTTCCGCATATACTTGTTGTATGATTATGGATGTTACCGTTCCTTTCGGGTAGTGAAAGGTCTTACCTGATTGGCGGGTCTGTTGGCATGCCCGAACCGTACTAATTGGCGGACTCGGGGCGTGACAAAATGTCCCGTGGGGAGTTTCGTCGACTACCCTGACGGGACGGTGTGAACTAAAGTAAATAAAGTATTTAAACTAACTTGCAGGGCGTCGGGTAGCGAAGGTTCCGGTGCGGTGTAACTCTTTTTAAGCTCTTGTTTAATTTTGTTAAAGCATCTACTTTATTTGTCACTGACTTTACCCACTCCGTGACAGGTCCTAATAGGTGTGTATATCGGGACGGTGGTGAGGTGCCGCAGACTTAGCGTGGCCGAATGAGGCCTTTGGTTGAAACTTTTAGTTTGGTTATCTCTCTCTTTTCCTCTTTTCGTTATTTTGTGTGGTTGTGGATCATGCTGGATATGTGGACATGTAATTAACTGTTTGGATTTGGTTACGTTTTATGTTAACTGTGCGGCTGTTTTACGACGTAAAAGAATTTCGAAAACGCTTTTCAAAAATAGGGTGTCGTGTGGACACCACTTTGAAAACCCTGGGAACTTATCCTTTCAAAACAATGTAGCCGCCTGCATGTGAATGTTAGATGTTTTTAAAGACTTGGGTGTCGAGTGGACACCGTTTGCGAACTTCTAGGTTCTTTCCAATATTGTTGAATGCGGATACTTGTTGTACTTAGTCACTGTGACTGTGTGATCAATGCCGTGCAATGTTATTATCGTGAATGTAGTCGAGACGCCGTGCACTTACAAAGGAGACTCTGTCCGTTTGAAGAGTGAATTTGTATGTGTGGCGGGTCTGGCACGCACCGGTAGGCGGGGCCGTTGATTAATTGGTTTCAAAAAAAAAAATAAAAATAAAATAAACACGTTTTTCCGCTTATCCTGAGGCCTCCGGGGCGTGACAGATTTTATGGTATCAGAGAGAAAAAAAAAAAAAAAAAAAAAACGGCTTTGACCACAACAGTCGGTGTCCAGTAACCGCAGTGCATGATCCTACCACCAAAATTTGGATATGAGATAACCAGGTTGTAGGTGTCTTAGAACGTGAGTGTACGGGGAAAAAGGGAACGTAATATAGGTGTAATCGTAAAACAGGGTGCTAGGGTTGTAACCTTAGGATTGACGTGGTTTCTTTGTTTACAGCAGACGACGGCCAGGATTCGGCCACCGAGCGCTAACTATTTCTCAATGGACAGGATGGATCCCATAGCCGCAGCCAACCGCTTACTCCGCAACCAGCTACGCGACATAGCAGGGCAATTGCTAACCCTCACTGAGCGCCTATGCCTGCTGACTCAAGATTTTGAGGGTGTCGACTGCACCCAGCGAGGCGCCAGGGACGATGCCTATCGGGGAATGCCACCGGCAGGGTTCCCCACTTTCAACGAAGCGGTTATGTTAGCCCTGCGGGCAGAGCAAGAACTGGCCGAGACACGCGCTCGGCGGAGATATTCCTATCTGTGATGATCCTGGTTCCCATGCACTGTTTTTCCCGTGAATCCAAGTGTGGCACACCTATTGATGGTGTTTGATCCACAGTGTGTCAAAGGGACGGCACAGATGGGTCCGTGGCGGTATTTATTATTAGTTTGGCCTTCGGCGGGGTTTGCCGAATTTTAGAAAAGTTTCTAGGCCAAACGGATGGCGTATTTGGATTCAGCGCGGAAAAACGCTTGAAAACGGCTATTTATTTGCCGGATTCAGAGTCCGGATGCCCAAAAACGGACTCCCGGAAGTTTCTGGTGTCTCCTGGTGCATGGGGGAGGGCCGTGGACCGCCGGTTGCCACGTGGCGGGCCCTCATTGGCCGGCCCGCAGCGCCCGGTGCATGGAACGGCTCGGCGGGGTGCACGGACCCGGCGCACAGCCACGTGGCAGGCGCGCATTGGCGGGCTTACGGGGCGCGGTCCACGGAATGGTAGCGGCCGGTGCAGGGATTCGAGCGGCGGTGCACGGGAGCGTGCGGGAGCCACGTGTCGGCCGTGGGTTGGAGCGGTCCAGGGTTTCGGTCCACGGAGTTCCCCGCGCGGGTGCATGGACCCGGCGCAGGGACACGTGGCGCACGCTCGTTGGCTGGCTCACGGGACTCGGCGCGGGGGGACAGGGCCTGGCGGCCGGTCAGGCGGCGCCTGCCCGCGCGCCTGACCGCACAGTGCCGGGACGCGCGTCGCCACGCGAGTGGCGGTCGCCTGCGGGGTTGACCGCGCGGTCGGGACGCGCGTCGGCCGCTGACGCGCCCCGCACGGCTGTTCGCTGTGCGGGATGCGCGCCGATCCCCTGTGGGGACGCGCGGCGCATTCTGACTGGCTCCGCCCGGTCGGACGGGGCGCGTCCGACCCGCCCGAGCGGATCCGGGCCCAAACTCGGCCCGAATCCAATAACTTGGGTTCTTCTCTTTTTTTTAAGCTCCCTTAAGGCATTTGAAGGGGATTTTGGCTCTTTTCTGTTTGGAATCACTCCGAGCTCCCTCTTAGACTTTTCTTCCTCTCCAAATTCTCCATCTACTGTAGCTTTCTCAAGAATTGTAAAGGTTCGGATCCCGAGGTTTGCAATTTTTCCGGCGCGGCGCGACGATTGTTCTACGGCTACCAGATTCGTCGCTCTTCGGTGTTCAAGCTTCCCCGGTTCACCCCGACATCCTATTTTCGCGATTTTTGCACCATCGGATTCTAGACAGGTAGGGCTTCATCTTCTCTTTTGTGAGTTTCATCAGATTCCGAGGTTTTGATGGTGATTCTGTGGCTTCTTTGTGACCCTTTTTCCGTCGCGGAGTTTTCGGACAGCACCATCTTGTTTTGGCGATAACTTCGCGCTCGAGCATCGAAACAGGGCGATTCAAAAGGGGATTTGCATCTACACATCGCGAGGAGTCTACTGGAATTTTCTTGGATTTTCGTGGATTTTCCCTGAGGGTGAGGAATCCCTTTTTACAGATTTTTATATTGCTGTTTTGGGATGAAGGTATTGTTTGAGGTAGTCCCCTTGTCGATTTTCGTTCTCAGCACAGAAAAATCGTGGGAAAACGTGCAGGTACTTGTTTCGACCGGATCGTCGCGTAGATCGCAGTGTATTTTTCGGGGAATTTTGTCGGCACGATTCGCAGGTAAAAATAGCTGAACAGTGAATCTGATTTTTGAGGACAGATTACGGATTAAATTGAGATAGTAATTTGTGTGTATTCTTTGGGACCCATGGCACAGTATTGCGGAGATTCTTGGAGATCGAGCGCGGACTTCGCCGTCGGAACTTGGATTTAGCGCTCGAGGTGGGTACCGTTGTTTAACCTCCTACTTATGATGTCCCCACTAGGCCTATTTGGGTTGCTTCGCTATTATGTCGCTAAATGAACCGGTATAAGTTAAATGGCATGTTGATTGAGAAATGGACTTACTGTTAGGACTTGCATCCTAAATAGACAAGTAGAAATTAATGGTTCACTCTTGTAAATAATGTCCCCTAAAATCATGGGAAGGGCTTGGTTAAATTGGATATGCTGCATATACCTGATGGAACCTCTTTCACATATACATGAACCATTTGGGGCAACTTAGTAATATGGATGTTTATCTAAATGGCAAATCTCTACTTGTTAGAACTCGGGTACTTGAAACATGTTTAACTAGTGGCATACCTCTATATTGGGAAAGATAATAATATTTAAACCCTGTTTTTAAATAAAGGACTTTGCATGCTTAAATGGACATCTAGTTAGGCCACCTTTTTCTGCTACACTATCATGCTGGAATTGACTTAGGAGAAACCATGCTTTTCTCTTCTTTTATTTATCTTTGGGGGATAGTGCGCTCGGGTTCGAGCAGGGACTGGGATAGTGTAGTCAGACAGTTGTGGGCTTTGGGACAGGCAGGCTGTGAGGGCAGGGCATTGCGGCAACCGCGGATCTTTGGCGGTTGACCGGACAGTGGTTATTGCATCAGATTGGGATAGAGGATTTGGATTCCTTTTAGTGGATGGGTTTTCCACCTTGATCAGAGTCATGATCCAGTCCTGCTGTTTTGGTACTTGTTACCCAGGCATTATGCTCGTGTGGGTCGCTCCCCTCGAGTGCCACTCCGGAGTGTGCGTTTTTACAGGCTTCGAGTCTTCGAGACTCCCTTTTCCTATCGGTGTTATGCGTAGGCTGGCATACCCGATTTGGCAGGCAGAGCAGGCAGTACCAGTGCTTACTGGTGTATCGATTGGGTCTAGACAGGCAGGCATTGACATTCTGATGCATACATATAGCTATTCTATCAGTTAGCTCATTAGAGGCATGTAGTGGTAGCTTTATTCATCAGCAGTTTTATTTTCAGCTTACCACCTTTGTTCATCTTTTCCGCCTCTTATAGTCCTAGTGGGCACATTTGAGTTGAGGTCTACCCACTAGGAGGAGGCTACTGTTTTATAGTAGTTCTCACTCCCCACTGTTTTTCTTCTTCTCTTCCCCTTGTTTTGCAGAGTCGTCTGCGGCTAGTTGCAGGACCCTCCACAGCGGACCGAGGTAAGAGGATCGCGGACTAGATAGCGGTCCACCCAGGCACCAGTTCTATTATTAGATGTACCCCGATACTCTCAGATACTCTACTTTTCATTTCTTTTTGGGTCTGGCTTCGGCCAGCTGGTTGTATTTGATTAGTGAGCTGGGAGAGACATATATATTATTGAGAGTTTACTTTCTGCACTTTACTTTTCTACTTTATCTGAGATGTATTAGTCACTGTTTAGCTCTGTTTATGCTCTTTTATTATATCATCCATATCTGAGCAGGTTACCAGCGCTTCGTGTACACGGGAAACTCCGTGTACACGGCGGATCTGTGGACGACCCCGGGTTCTGGTTTACACCCGGGGCGTGACACTATCCCAGTCCGATGGAGGGCCCCTTTCAGCAGGGCCCGGCACTCAAGCGCCCGAGGACAGAGGGGAACTTTGGAAAGACAATGAGAGGAGGACCCGAACCATTGAGGAGGCCGTGCCCCATATGCATTGGAGCGCACCAAGTGACGAAATGTCCATGGAGACACGGCCACTACTACCGATGCGGCAGGCCAGGCCACACGCGCTACGAGTGCCCTCGAAAACAGGGCACCACCAGGCCTCCGGCACCGCGACCCGAGGAAACAGAGGGGACTGCTACATCCGTTCCGCGAGGGGACCCCAACCAAGAGTGCCCAGGAGGAGGACGTCCGGAGAAAGCACGAAAGGATGAACCGACACCAGCGAGGAGCGCGAAACCACCTCAGGACAGTGCGTAATCTGCAAGGGTGCTCACCCGGTGGCGGAATGTACTTGGAGGTATCATTACTGCAATCAATGCGGCTTGCCGGACCACTCTCGTGCCTTCTGCCCTCAGGGGCCCACCCCTGCCGCCGCCGCCGCGCCACCACAGTAGAGAGGACCTGAGAGTGCTGCGGCCCCCGTTCAGCCAAAGGAATTGCCCGGCGACCAGCAATCCGCAGACTCCTCAGACGTCAAGTCCCTTCCCCAGCACGCCGTACGACGCTGGCCCAAGGGCTGTGGAAGGACTCCCCGGGATACCACGGTGGACGACGCGATGTCTCAAAATAAGTGATGACAGGTAACGGTTGTATTCTTCATCTCTCCTCTGTTTAGGAGCACCGGTATACCTTACCTTGCTACCCTTATTAGACTCTCTCTCCCCCATCCCCCACTCTCTTTCTCGTCTTCTATTTTTCCCCCTCTTTTCCCACGTGCATGGCGTGGCTGAGAGAGAAACTCTTTAGGTGCTAGTCGAACTCTTCCCGGCCTACGGGTGAGTTTCGGGGCATAGGAAAACCTGTTGTCGTTAGCAAGGACCGTTGGGGTTAAGTACGGGTTAAATAGGACCCGCCCCCTTTACTTAGTGACTAAGGACCCGGGAAAAACCGTTGGATCGCCTGGGTCCACAACTCAAGTTAGTCCGACATCCCGATCGTGAGGGAGTATCCCGATGTATTCCCGGCCGAACTCCCTGGGATGCCACCCGAACAGGAGGTTGACTTTCCTATCGAGCTGTTCCCAGGCACTAAACCTATCACGAAGGCACCGTACCGGATGGCCTTCGCTGAGCTGAAAGAACTCAAGGCGCAACTGGAGGATCTATTGGTTAAAGGCTTCATCAGACCGAGCGTGTCGCCCTGGGGCGCGCCCGTTTTATTCGTAAGAAAGAAGGATGGAAGCCTTCGCCTGTGCATCGACTACCGAGAGATAAATAAGGTCACCATTAAGAACAAGTACCCCCTGCCAAGGATCGACGACCTCTTCGACCAACTACAGGGGGCGACGGTGTTCTCTAAAATCGATCTGCAGTCCGGTTACCATCAGCTCCGAGTTAGGGGCGAGGACATCCCGAAGACAGCACTCCGGACTCGCTATGGTCACTTCGAGTTCACCGTAATGCCGTTCGGGCTCACGAATGCCCCGGCGGTATTTATGGACATGATGAATAGGGTGTTTAAACCCTTCTTGGATGTTTTCGTAGTAGTCTTCATTGACGACATCCTCATCTATTCCCGTACGGATGAGGAGCATGAAGAGCATCTACGCGTAGTCCTCCAAACTTTACGGGAACAGAAACTCTACGCCAAACTCAAAAAGTGTGAGTTTTGGCTTCGCGAGGTGGACTTCCTGGGGCATGTCGTGTCGGCTGCTGGGGTTGCGGTCGACCCAAAGAAGATTGATTCGGTAACCGACTGGCCCAGACCGACGACGGTAACTGAGATTAGAAGCTTCCTGGGGCTAGCAGGGTATTATAGACGCTTCGTGGAAGGCTTCTCCAAGATAGCTTTGCCCCTCACTCGCCTGACCCGTAAAGGAGAAAAGTACATATGGACGGAGCAATGCCAGAAGAGTTTCGAAGAACTCAAGGACAAGTTAACGCGAGCCCCGGTGCTCGCTCTACCGGAACCCGGCGAGGACTACGAGGTATATTGCGATGCGTCGCGAAACGGACTGGGTGGAGTACTCATGCAACGGGGTAGGGTTATAGCCTATGCGTCGAGGCAACTCAAGGAGTACGAGAGGAACTACCCCGTGCACGATCTGGAGCTTGCAGCGGTTGTATTCGTCCTCAAGTTATGGAGGCACTACTTGTATGGAACACACTGCAACGTGTATTCAGACCATCAGAGCTTAAAGTACCTTTTCACCCAGAAAGAGCTGAATTTGCGGCAAAGGCGGTGGCTCGAATTACTAAAGGATTATGATTTAACCATCCATTACCACCCTGGGAAGGCGAACGTGGTGGCGGATGCCTTGAGCCGCAAAGGGCAGACGGTAGAATCAGTGACGAACGCCCTCACCCAACAGGACCGCTTGATTGCGGAATTTTCACAATTGAGACTGGAGGTAGTACCAGCAGGAACGGTCGCACGACTCATGACCCTGGTGGTCCGACCAACCCTATTGGACAGAATCCGTGAAGGGCAATCGACGGATACCCAGCTACAACTTGTGCGAGATAGGCTACCCACAGACCAAGGGGGCGATTTCGCGATGAATGCTAATGGCACGATATGTTTTCGGGGACGAATCTGTGTGCCGGATCTACCGGAACTCAAGGAAGAGATCCTGAGGGAGGCACATACCACCCCTTATGCGGTGCACCCCGGGGGAACGAAGATGTACAAGGATGTCAAACAAACCTTCTGGTGGCCCAAGATGAAGGAAGATGTGACTCGATTCGTGGCACACTGCCTGGTGTGCCAACAGGTGAAGGCTGAACACCAGCGTCCAGCGGGGAAGTTGCAGTCGTTGCCCGTGCCGGAGTGGAAGTGGGACATGATTACCATGGATTTTGTGACCGAATTCCCGAGGTCGCCACAGGGACACGATGCGATATGGGTGATTGTGGACCGTTTGACGAAATCGGCCCACTTTCTGCCCATACACACGACGTGGACGCGGGAACGACTGGCACAAACATACATCGACGAGATAGTAAGGTTGCATGGGGTACCGACATCCATCACGTCGGACAGAGACACGCGGTTCGTGTCGAATTTTTGGCAAAGTTTGCAGCGAGCAATGGGGACTAAGCTGCATTTCAGCACGGCCTTTCACCCGCAAACCGACGGACAATCAGAGCGGGTGATCCAGATCCTTGAAGACATGCTGCGGGCATGCGTGCTAGACCTGGGCGACGGATGGTCTCAATACCTGCCACTTGTGGAATTCGCCTATAATAACAGTTACCAAGCCAGCATTAAGATGGCGCCATACGAAGCTTTGTACGGACGCCGCTGTCGGTCGCCTTTATGCTGGGATGACTTGGGAGAGCGCAAATGGTTGGGACCGGATTTGGTCGAAGAAACCGAGGCAAAGGTGCGCCTCATCAGGCAGCGATTGTTAACCGCCCAGAGCAGACAGAAAAGTTACGCAGACTGCAGGCGACGGGAGTTGGAATTCGCAGTGGGCGAGCACGTGTTGCTGCGGGTGTCGCCTTCGAAAGGGACCCGACGTTTCGGCCTGAGAGGGAAATTAAGCCCGAGGTACGTGGGACCGTTTGAGATTCTAGAGCGTGTGGGTCCGGTGGCTTATCGCTTGGCCTTGCCGCCAAGCCTAGTCCGTGTACACAACGTGTTCCACGTATCGATGCTCCGAAAGTACCTTCCCGACCCCTCTCACACCCTGGACATATCCACGATCAAGCTTCAGGAGGATTTAACTGTCGAGGAAACACCGGTGCGGATCCTGGCGCGAGAGGACAAGAAGCTGCGGAACCGGACCATTCCCTACGTGAAGGTCCAATGGAGCAACCACGAGGAACGCGAGGCGACGTGGGAGCTGGAATCGAAAATGAGGGAATGTTTTCCCGAGCTGTTTAGCGAGGGTTGTATTTAAGTTTCGGGGACGAAACTTTTTATAAAGTGTGAGTGGTGTAATGACACGGTGTTTTGTAATATTTAACCCTCCTTCTATTTTAAGTGTTCTCTTAGTACTCCGGGAATATTACTTTTGGTTTGTCGGTCGGTGTGTGTGGTGCTTGTATTTTTCTGCGAAAGAGCGCGAAAAATAATGACCGACGGTGCGATCGGATCGGAAATCCGATGTCGGGAACCCCCGGAACGGGATTTTTAGTGATGCGGTGATTAGTCGTGCATCGAAATCCGTGCAAAATATCTTGCACCCGTTTGGGATAATGGGGGTTATCCCGTGTGGATAATTAATTAATTAATTAAATTAATTAATTATCCGGTGACGGAAAAAGAGATTTTTCTCTACGTACGACTTGGGAAAATAACAGAAAATAAGGGAAAAATAAATAAATAGATAATATAAGTATTTTTCCTCCCCCTCGTTAAGAAAAGAAAGGAGAGAATTCTAAACCCTAGCCGTAAGAGCGGAAAGAAAAGAAAGGAAAGAAGAAAGGCGAAACCCTAACCGGAAGAAAGGAAAAGGGAGAAGACGGCGGATCCGATCACCCCGAAGCACGTACCGGAACCAAGAACGTGATCGGTCGTACCCCGTCGATTAATCCGGTGAGTTTTTTTATTTCATAGTATTGTTTCGGTTTTTCCCTTTTGATTATTGGGTGTTTTTCCCGTTCTCGATTCCTCCGCCCGCCGCCGTCACCGTGCGGGGTAGGGCACGGTGCGCGCGGCGGGCGACGCGCGGTGCCGCTAGGGCACCGCGCGGATGAAAGAACGTGCGGTGCCGCTAGGGCGCCGCGCAGACGGGCGCCATAAGGACGGGCGCCGCGCGGGCACCGCGCGGGCGCCGTGCGGATCCCATGCGGCACGGCGCCGCGGCCCCGGCGCCGCGCGGGCGCCGCGCGGGCAACGCGCGGGCGCCGCGCTGCCCGGCGCCGCACGGGCACCGCGCGGCTCCCACGCGGCACGGCGCCGCGCGGCCCGGCGCCGCGCGGGCAACCGCGCGGGCGCCGCGCTGCCCGGCGCCGCGCGGGCGCCGCCCGGTCCGGCCCCGCGCGGCCCGGCGCCGCGCGAGCGCCGCGCGGGCGCCGCGACCGACCCCGCGCAGGCGCCGCGCAGCCCGCACCCGCACGGGCGCCGCGCGGCGTGTACCCGCACGGTGCGGGCACTGCGCGGGCAGTCTCCACGCGGGGGTCGGCAGGTGCGATTCTCGTCGCCGTTTTTAGGGTTACGGCGCAGAGGTGATTAGGGTTGCTTTTCCGGTAAACGTGTAAGTTATTGACTATTATTTTGGGGATTTTTCTTAGGTCCAGGTGTGCAGCGGGAAGGTGTCTGAGACTCGTAGTACCCCGTTTCTCCCGCGACCAGGTGGGTTCTTTTGCATCAAGTGCTGTAAGTGCATTGAGTGCAACATATCACTAAATTATCTATTGCTAACCGGTTAATAAAGTAGATGAGTGGTGCTAATGTTTTAATCCTTCGCATTTTGTAATAATCAATCCACGCCGATTTCGGCATCCCTGCTTTGAATGCTGCACGTACACCGGCGGAATAGGCCCCCGCATTGGTGTACTTTTCTGGAGAAGTGGTCTGTAGGACCTGTGTGCCCCACGTGTGTTGTTTCGGGACCTTATCACGATGGCCAAACGTGTCGCTCACGCATCGTGAGAGGGTTAGAGCTTCAAATGTCCCGTGGGGAGTTTCGTCGACTACCCTGACGGGACGGTGTGAACTAAAGTAAATAAAGTATTTAAACTAACTTGCAGGGCATCGGGTAGCGAAGGTTCCGGTGCGGTGTAACTCTTTTTAAGCTCTTGTTTAATTTTGTTAAAGCATCTACTTTATTTGTCACTGACTTTACCCACTCCGTGACTGGTCCTAATAGGTGTGTATATCGGGACGGTGGTGAGGTGCCGCAGACTTAGCGTGGCCGAATGAGGCCTTTGGTTGAAACTTTTTGTTTGGTTATCTCTCTCTTTTTCCTCTTTTCGTTATTTTGTGTGGTTGTGGATCATGCTGGATATGTGGACATGTAATTAACTGTTTGGATTTGGTTACGTTTTATGTTAACTGTGCGGCTGTTTTACGACGTAAAAGAATTTCAAAAACGCTTTTCAAAAATAGGGTGTCGTGTGGACACCACTTTGAAAACCCTGGGAACTTATCCTTTCAAAACAATGTAGCCGCCTGCATGTGAATGTTAGATATTTTTAAAGACTTGGGTGTCGAGTGGACACAGTTTGCGAACTTCTAGGTTCTTTCCAATGTTGTTGAATGCGGATACTTGTTGTACTTAGTCACTGTGACTGTGTGATCAATGCCGTGCAATGTTATTATCGTGAATGTAGTCGAGACGCCGTGCACTTACAAAGGAGACTCTGTCCGTTTGAAGAGTGAATTTGTATGTGTGGCGGGTCTGGCACGCACCGGTAGGCGGGGCCGTTGATTAATTGGTTTCAAAAAATAAAAATAAAAATAAATAAACACGTTTTTCCGCTTATCCTGAGGCCTCCGGGGCATGACATTGCTTTAGTGAGATTGAGATGGTCTGACAGGACGCCGAGATTTGGTGGCTGGGTTAGGCCAGTGTTAGTGTTTTGGGAACCGTTTCAGATAAACGGTGGTCCCGGGTTTTTAGTTTTCGCTGTTCTCCTCATCACCACCATGTTGTGATCGTGGTGCACGTGTGTTAGCAGGACCTTGAACCCAGAACCTTTTTGGACGCACACATGATTTTAGTCAGACAATGTTTTCTTCCAAGCCTCGCAGGGTCGCCTGAGTCTGTTCTTGTTTGATAGGACGAGGGCATTAGCTCTTCGAGGATTGGACATAAAACTTGTTTTCAAATAGTTTTCTGTAATGAATGTCACTGTTTCTTATAAACTTATCCACCCGAGATGATTCGAGTGGTCTGGGTTCTAAGGGCTGATTTCTTTCTTGGGCCGAAAACAACGGGAGGCTACGCCTATAGCCTGTTCTTGTTTGATTGGGGCCGTAGGCATTAGTCTCCAGGGGTTTTCGGACCCTTCGCGGATCTGGCTGTGGAGCATCTCCAGCCTGTGAGTTTGTGTGTTGAGATAGTTTCCTACTTTAACCAAGAGGGGCCGAATCCCTGAACGGTAAAGGATCGAGAACTTCGATAGGCTGAGCCTAGAGTCTGTTCTTGTTTGATTGGGGTTCTAGGCACCGGTCTATCGGGATTTTCGGATCTTTGCCGCGTCAGTCGGTTCTTCTCGCCTATGAGTGGGGTGTCGTTGTGGGAGCCGTTTGGAGTGACGGCGGTCCCAGCTGTGTTGTTAGTGTTGTGAACTTGAGTCGTAGAGGGTTCTCCGACATAGCTGTGAGGGTGGTTGAGCTATTCATATTTGAGTCGAGGTTCCTTTCCGACGGAGTTGTGCTTTTGAGCTTGTGTTATCGATCCGTTTGATCGTGGATTATAGCCTGCTGAGCCTGGCGTTTCATGCCAGTCATCGAGATTGGGTGTCATTGAGAGAGTGATGTGTTTTTCCTCGCCCGTGATTTACTTGCCCCTTTGAGATCTGTGATTGTTGGAGTACGAGGGACGCCCGTTGAAATTTCTGGCTCGAGAGATGAGAGAATTGCACATCGGGCCATACCGTACTTGTTGTTGTTGTTGTTGTTGTTGCGGAGTAATCACGGGGAGTGAGTGGTGTTTCGGGAGCTGGAGGCGTATTGATGGAAACCTACCTGCGGTATTTGTGACTCCTGATGGACTTGATCTAGTTTCGAGGACGAAACTTTCTTTTAGTGGGGGAGGATGTGAGGACCCGAATTCCCACTTAAGAGATTACTGTCGATTTTGTGGCCTTTGGGAGTGTTTGTGCGCGTGTCGGGCCCAAGAAATAGATTTGTGGTGCAAATTGGAATTTAGTTTGCATCACTGGAGGCCTGCGTGGTGTGTCGGTGGTGTTTGTGCGCAATTTGGACACAAGTGTTGGACTTTGGGCTTAAAAGGAGATCCCGTGAGAAATTGGAGGACCCGTCGAGTGTTTAGAGGTGGTTTCGCGCTGCGTAGATGTCAAATTTGGACTCCGGGCGAAGTTTGGATAAAAGATTACCTCTCCGGTCGCCTTCGGGAATTTTTAGAGTTGGAATTTGGCAAATCGGACTTCAGAATTGGACCCGGCGCGAAAATCGGATCAGGTGGGCTTTCCGGGGGCATTCGGCAAATTTTCGGTTGAGAATTTGGAGAAACGGACATCGTTTTTGGATTCAGCGCGCGAAATCGTTGAGAATGGACTATTTACTTGTTTGTTTTGGAGTCCGGTTGACGTGCGCGTTTTTCGAGGCGACGCGGCACGAGAATCAAGGTGTTAGCGCGGCGCGGATCCCGAGGAGAGAGGCACGCGGTTCGAGGCGGCGTACGGCGCGAGGAGCGCTGCAGGCGCGCTGGGAAGCGCGCCTCTCTGTGCGCGGGTCAGCGGGGGCGCCGCCACATGGCGGGCCCCCACTGGCGCCCGCTCGGGCGTGGGGGCGCGCGCCTGTGTGGCGCGCGCTGTGTCCCGCGCCCGTGTGGCGAGGTGTACCGCGCGCCCGTGTGGCGCGCGACTTGCCGCGCCCGCGTGGCGCGTTGGCCACGCGACGCGTGGCGGGGGGGGGGGGGGGGGGGGCGCGCACTGCGCTTGGTGCGCGCCCCCGTGCTGTGAACCGGGCGGTTGGAGAGCCCGGATTGGCCGGTGCACCGTGGACCGGTGCACCGTGGACCATCCCCCTTTCCACTCATCCTCTTCTTCTTCTTCTTCTTTCTCCCCCGCACGCCATTTGTCACGCCCCAGGCCCCAGCGGAAGCCTACCCGGCACGTGCACAGACCCGCCGTGTGGACAAGGTACCCCCCGGTACACACAAGGCGTCTACAACAACAAAGTGGAAAGGAAGCAATATACACATCCTACTAGTAATCAGAGCACAATGCAACTAAACTATACATAAAAGAGGAAAGTAGATAACATTTATCATACAAGAAGTTAAAATCTATTATACACATGTAGTTCCCTCAAATACATCTTATCGAAATACATGGGTGGTTTCTATGCCAAAATACACTAACACCTCTCCAAGAAAAACAAAAGCAAAGGTGTCCTGTAACCACCTCGAGTGGTGCGACGGGGACAAGCTAGCTATGCGATAACCCCTTGCCACGGTCCCGAGCCCCTCCCGCTGCGGATGGCTCTGAAAAACAACATCCCAAATGGGGTGAGAACTATTAAACAATAGTTCCCAGTGGGTAAGCCGCCGAGAGAAGCGAAATACACCACTAGGTCAACTGAGGCATAAGATAGTAAACTGCTGAAATGAAATGCAGAAAATAAACAACTGAAGTAAAGTAAAGTACTCTACTACTATCATGCCTCTATGCTCATGTACAAGGTGATGATGATATGAATCTATCATGCTATCATAATGTCCAACTACAATGAGTAGTATTACTTATGTGGTGTCCAATGTCAAGTTTGCTATCATGTATGTCCAACTACCATTAATGTATCATCTATGTGATATTCAATGTCAAGTTTGGTTAACTTAATCCTTTTCTCTTGAAGACTTTCTTTGAGTCTAAGCTTGAGCCACGCCTCATGGTCCCGTGGTGGCACCCCCCAAGGAGCTATGCCAATCCAACGGCGTCCCAATCGGCACCCAATCCCGCACGGCGATCATGATGTCGCAAATGGCCAACACCGGAGTGCCGGCTTGGAGGGAGCGACCCTACCAAGCATGTGCGAATGAGCACAAACGGCAAGCAAGCAAGTCTCGATCATCGTGTCTGAAACACGGAATAGCAAGTCATCGTGTCTAAAACGCGGAAAAGCATCATCGACCTTTAGGTCGGGGTATAGTATCTGTGAGGACCTGGTTTCCCCGTGGGGGAGTTTTCTGGTTGTTTGGCAGCTTCCGAAGGCTTGTGTGGTGTGTTGGAGGTGTTTGTGCGCAATTTGGACACAAGTGGAAGACTTCGAGCTTAATTATGGATCACGGGAGTATTTGGAGGACCCGTCGAGTGTTTAGAAGTGATTTCGCGCGATGCGGATGTCGAATTTGGACTCAGGGCGAAGTTTGGATAAAAGATCACCTCTCCGGATGCCTTCGGGAGTTTTTAGAGATGGAATTTGGCAAACCGGATTTTTGGAATGGACCCGGCGCGAAAATCTGATCAAGCGGGCTTTCCGGGGGCCCTCGGCAAAATTTCGGTTGAGAATTTGGAGAAACGGACATCGGATTTGGAGTCAGCGCGCGAAAACGGTGAAAATGGACTATTTATTTGTATTTTTCGGAGCCCGGATATCGCGCACGGTTTTCGAGGCAGGTGTTACTGTTCCGGCCGGCGGCCGCCGGCGGCGGGCGGCGGCGGCGGCGGCGGAGCGCGGCGGCGCGGACGCAGGCACGGCGGCGGGCAGGCGCGGGCAGCGCGCAGCGCGCGGGCAGGCGCACGGGCAGGTGCGCGGTCCACCGCGGAGGCGTGCACCCGGGCGGTGGACACGTGTCGGGCCCCGGTTGGCTGGCGCAGCGGGCGCGGTCCACGGGGAAAGGCGGGTGTACGGTGGACCGGTGGGGGGACACGTGGCGCACACCGGTTGGCCGGTCCACGTGCACTCGGTCCACGGAGCAGGTGCTGTCACGCCCCGAGTCCGCCAATTTGTACGGTTTGGGCACGCCAACAGACCCACCAATCGGGTAAAACCTTTTTCTACCCGAAAGGAACGGTAACATCCATAATAACACAACAAGTGTATGCGGAAGCTCAATATCAGAGTACTAAAAATCACTATAAATTTAAAACTTTCATTCAATAACTAATGCGGAAATGAAAGCATACAGGAGTGAACCATAAAATTAAACTTATTACACTTTACAATTCTGAACTTGCAAATAAATTATTACATTTTCTTTACATAATTCCTCACCATACAAGGTTCACTCAAGAAATATATAGAAAGGGATACCTCTGCTAGACCCTCTAGGTCACTATGCTGCTGGGCCCTTGCCCCTGTCGTATGCCTCGCTGTCGTCTGCATCGGATCTGTCTCGACCGCTGCATCCATTCCCGAACCTGTGGGGGGGGGGAGTCACCCAAGGGGTGTGAGAACTTACGAGCGAGTTCCCAGTGGGTTCAACCACCGAGAGAAAGTGTCCTACACCACTTGGTCCAATGGAAGCAATAATAATAGTGTGCTAGGAAACTAAAATCCTCAACATCAATATGCAGCTATGCAATAATATATCACTACACTATCTGTGTACAACCATCGACCCAGCACTACTCTGTCTAGCCACACTAGGCTGCTAAGCACCAACTCGGCCACTATGCCGCTGTATACTGGGTTCAACTAACCCGGCCACCCTGGCCACTCTATTTTTCTTTATTCTTTAGATTCTGGTGCTTTAGTTCAAGTTAACCCTTGGAAATTCTTATCCAACGGGCCCGAGCCCGGTAGTCTTGCTACCATAAGATAAGATTTCTAAGGTTGCCGATAACACTCGCAAGTGTTACCCCGTCCTGCCGGGGGGACTTGTCATACGGGACACTGCCCGATAGGGTCACTGCCCAACTCTGACAAGAGTACTCTATCTACCAGTCATACGGGTCGCTGCCCAGGAGAGGGACCCTGTCCAACTCCTGACCGTTGTACGTTCGCCCCCGGAGGTACGCCCGTTTTATCTTTAATTTTCTTTCTTTTCTTTTCTTTTTCTTTCTCTTTTATTTTAGTTCTTAGCCTCTTTGCTTTTGAACACTTGCTTTCCTTTCTTATTCGAGCTTATAGCTCCCATTTTGCCACTGGCAATTTACTTTCTCTTTTTTCGAGCATTTAGCTCCTTGCTTTCACTTTTAGCCCTTCGAAAGTACCTCGTCCGACGGGTCACTGCCCAGGGAGTCCTGCTCCACTTGACGAGTCTCAAATTCGAAGGCGTCATTAATATCCTCTTTATTCTCTTTATCTTAAGCAATTTTTGTCTTGCTTTTAACCTTTAGCTCTTTTGAGCAATTTGATTGTCTTGCTTATTAATCACTTTTTCATCTCTTACCCAGGTCTTGCCATACGGGTAACTAGAGAGTCTCCTGGACTCTTAAACATTTCTCTTTTATCTCTTTAACTCAAATTGAAGTTAAAGTTATTATCCATTTGCCCAGACACCCTATAACTTTCTAGGGTTATATTTGATATACTCTTAACCTTGGGATCTTATCCCACTTTCCTGATTCCTCATTGAATCCTAGAGTTAACTTAACTCTATTTTCCTGTTCCACTATTAACTTAGAGTTCCACTGACTCTAATTTCCTGTTTCCCCCTTCCATATCTCCACACTTGATCTATTTCTCATTTTTTTTCCTTTCATGTCACCACACTTGATCCACTTTCCGTTCTCTTGATTCCTTACTGAATCCTAGAGTCAACTTGACTCTATCTTTCTGTCTGTGAGTTTAAACTCTTCTAGCTCAACTTAGGTTCCCTTTACCTAAGTTTCATGTCCTTCCTGTCCTAGAGTTCCCTGACTCTATGTTGAACACTAGTTCTCCTTAGGTTTCCTTTACCTAAGTTCCATGTCATATACATCCTAGAGTTCTCTGACTCTATGTTGATCACTCTATCCAGTGTCCTTAGGTTATCACCTAAGACCATGCAACTCATCCTTCCTAGGATAACTCCTAAGTTGATGTCACTCGTCAAACCCCTAAACTAGGTTTTCTCCTAGTCTTACTACCAACAAGTTCTGTTCCCTTATATCACATGATTCCTAGGGTTGTACCCTAACATGATCACAGTCATCAAGTAATTACTCATTTCTACGCATGCAATTATTTTCATATCCATCATAAAAATACTATTTATCCTCTAAATCCTTTTTGCACATGAAAATGAATTATCTTCTTTTGGCAACTGACAGTTGCATTTATCATCTGTGTCCATCTACACATACAAATTTATCCCCTATTGTGGATAAATCATAAATATCACTTTTCCTCTAAATTTCTCTACACATGCACATATATCATCTGTTATTGGCAACCAACAGTTGCTCTTTTCATCTGTGTTCCTCTAAACATGCAATCTTGTTCATAATTACCTAACGCCTCTAACAGGCTACTATCATGCTTCAAATCGAAAAGCAAAGGAGCAAGGGGAGAGGTCACCCAATTTCGGCAGAATTCCCCACCTTGTAGTGTACCCAATTGCTTGTAGACACTTGCAATTGGTCTCCGCGCGATTCCACTTGTTTCCTCGAGCTTGCACGCAAAACGGTGCACATCCCTCAAGTCCGCACGCAAAACGGTGCACGTCCTCTACTCCTGCACGCAAAACGGTGCGCGTCAGAAAAATCCACACGCAAAATAATGCGCGCCACTTCAATCGGCACGCAAAACGGTGCACGTACCTCAAATCTGCACGCAAAACGGTGCACGTACCTCAAATCTGCACGCAAAATGGTGCATATTTTTCTATCCCTGCACGAAAACGATGTATAATATTATAAACTGCACGCAAAACGGTGCGCGATAAAATTATCTGCACGCAAAACGGTGCATGCTTAACTGTAATATTGCACGCAAAACGGTGCATATTTTTCTATCCCTGTACGAAAAACGATGTATAATATTATAAACTGCACGCAAAACGGTGCGCGATAAAATTATCTGCACGCAAAACGGTGCATGCTTAACTGTAATATTGCACGCAAAACGGTGCATATTTTTCTATCCCTGTACGAAAAACGATGTATAATATTATAAACTACACGCAAAACTGTGCGCGATAATATAAGTTGCACGCAAAACGGAGCACATACCTCGATTTGGCACGCAAAACGGTGCACTTTTCTTTTTCAACATTGCACGCAAAACGGTGCACGTTTTCCGAGTTTGCGCCCAAAACTGTGCATTTTTGCCGAATCCGCACGCAAAACGGTGCATTTTTTTTACAACTTGCACGCAAAACGAGACGCGCCAAAAATATCTGCGACAGTCCGGGCAGCAACGGCACAGTTGAAGTCGGTCTCTAACACGCAAAACGGTACGGGGGTCAAATCTAATGTCCAAAAAGAGGCTAAAAAATTGTGCCAAAAATACCAAAAAAAATGACGAACGGCCTACCTCGACAGCATCGCGTAGTCCATCTGGCTTTTTTTTTAGAATACTTTGCGCGCTTCACGAGGTCGTCGACGCGCCAAAAATTTCCACAAAATTTCCTCTCCCTCTCTCCCTTGCGCTCGGTTGGAGAAGAAGAAAAAACAGGAGAAGAGGAATGGTGCGGGGAAGAAAGGAAGAAGAAGAAGAGAAGAAGAAAAAGGGGAGGGTGGTCCATGGACCGAGTTCACGGAGGCATCCAATGAGGAACTGCCGTGTGGCGGTCCACCACACAAAGGTGCGTGCACCCGGTGTCACGCCCCGGAGGTCTCAGGATAAGCGGAAAACGTGTATATTTTTTTTTTGAAATTAGATAATCAACAACCCCGCCTGCCGGTGCGTGCCAGACCCGCCACATATACAAATTCACCCTGCACACGGACAGAGTCTCCTTTGTATATGCACGGCGTCTCAACTACTTTTACATGAATCACATTACACGGCGTTGATCACACAGTCACTAAGAATAAGTACAACCAGTATCAACATTGAAAGAACCTAGGAGTTCGCAAACGGTGTCCACTCGACACCCAAGTCTTTAAAATATCTAACATTCACATGCAGGCGGCTACATTGTTTTGAAAGGATAAATTCCCAGGGTTTTCAAAGTGGTGCCCACACGACACCCTATTTTTGAAAAGCATTTTCGAAATTCTTTTTCATCGTAAAACGGCCGCACAGTTAACATGAAACCTAACCATAACTAAACATTTTAAAAGTACATGTCCACATACCAGCATGATCCACACGAAATAGCATAATGAGGAAAGAGAGAGATAACCAAACTAAAAGTCTCAACAAAGGGCCTCATTCGGCCACGCTAAATCTGCGGCACCTCACCACCGTCCCGATGTACACACCTATTAGGACCTGTCACGGAGTGGGTAAAGTCAGTGACAAATAAAGTAGATGCTTAACAATAATAATCAAGAGTTTAGAAAGAGTTACGCCGCACCGAAACCTTCGCTATCCTTCGCCCTGAATCTTACTTTAATTACTTTGTTTACTTTAGTCACCACCGTCCCGTCAGGGTAGATCGATGATCTCCCCACGTGACACGTCCCGTCAGGGTAGATCGATGATCTCCCCACGTGACAATTGAAGCTCTAACCCCTTCACGATGCGTGGCGCGACACGTTTAGCCATCGTGAAGTGGTCCCCAAACAACACACGTGGGGCACACGGGTCTTATAGACCACTTCTCCGGAAAAGTACACCATTGCGGGGGCCTATTCCACCAGTGTACGTGCAGCATTCAAAAAGGGATGCCGAGATCGGCGTAAATTAATTATTTGCGACCCTTGGTCGCCTTAAACATTAACAAAAGAACAGTACAATATAAGCGAAGGGTTAAAACATTAGCATCTGTCATCTACTTTATTAACCGGTTAGCAATAAACATTTTAGTGATATGTTGCACTCAATGCACTTACAGCACTTGATGCAAAGAACCCACCTGGTTGAAGATAACCAACCGCGCCTGCGGCCCTCTCAACCAATCGAAACTTCACGCGGCCTACTGAAACAACCAAAGGCACAAATTAACACCTTACCCTAATCAGATAACTTCAGTGGTCCCAACCGCTGTACGATGAACGCACCAAAACCAAAATCATCATACCTAGAGGACCGCGACGTCAAACGAAAACCAGCAAGTCAAAACCATCGAGTAAAACCGAAAACATCGAAGACTAACAACAACCGGACCGCGACCACTTCGTCGCGAACTCCGTCGGAACCCAAAACCGCTAACGGAATCTAACAAAACCCAATCCTCAATCGGTAGCCCACTCGGGGCGTCAATGGTTAAACCAGGAAGGCCCCGACGGCAAAAACGATGGGAAAAAGACCCGACGGCGCGCCCCCGACGATTTCGTCGAGGCGCGGAGCGTCGGCGAAAAAGACACCCAACATAATAAATAAAAGTGACCAACAAGGTCCAAGGCGGCCATGACATGAAAGCCACGGAAATAACGATCCCAACGGCGAAAACCGCGCTCAAAACGGTGGAAAAACGGGCAAAAACGGAGCAAAAGAACTTTGGGCTGTCGGGTGGTGCACAGGAGTATCCGTGGACCAGGCTTACGGCGTCGGCGGCCGCGCGGCATGCGCCGGGTGCACGCAGGAAGCGTGCACCGCGCGGTTTGGGCCGGGCCGGTGCACGCTCGAAGCGTGCACCGGGTTCACGCTCTTCGGCCGCAAGTGCGTACGCCGGGTGCACGCCTAGGGCGTGCACCGCGCACACTGTGCAGCCCGGCGCACGGTTTCGTGCGCCGGGTCTGCGCCTTTGGGACAGCGGGGCGTGCACCGGGTGCACGCCCGGGGTCCGTGGACCGCCGCTGTACGGACAGCACAGTAACCCTAATTTTTCCGCGTTTTCTCTCCGTTTTCGCTCCCGTTTCGCGATTTCTTCTCCGTTTTCGCTCCCGTGCGATCCCGGCGACGACCCCGCGAACATGGTAACGACGGCGGCGGCCTCCCGTCTAACAACGGTGGCGGCGGCCTCCCGTTAACCCACTATGTCCCGCCGAAGTCGCCCGAAAAATTCCCGAAAAAATTCCCGGAAAATTCCCGGTAATTCTAATGGCTAAACCGTTGATCAACGAACATCCAAAACATCGATCAACCCTCCGATCAAGACCGATAAAAATCATCGATCACATCCGAATCAAGAAAACGAACAAGACATTGATCGAAAACCAAAATCGAAAACCCGTGATCAATGTACCGATTGAAAGGACCCTACAAGAACGCGGAAGACCCCCAATTAATTAGACAACGAAACGATGATAACTAACCTTAAATTTATCGGAATTAAAGATCCGATCTTGGTCCTCGCGGCGTCGGAGATCCGGATCCGCTCCCCGTAGACGATGGCGTCTCGTTCTCCGATCTCCGGCACGTAAAACGGGCGATCGGGTTCCTCCGCTTCTTCCTTCTTTTCTTCCGATTAGGGTTTCGCCCTTCTTCTTTTCTTTCTTTTCTCTCCGCTCTTACGGCTAGGGTTAGAATTCTCTTTTCTTACGGCTAGGGTTAAAATTCTCTTTTCTTAACGAGGGGAAAAACTTATATTATCCAATTATCTTAAATCTTTAATTTCCCCAATTCTGTTATTTTCCGAATCGTACGTAGGGAAAAATCTAATTTCCCCATCACCGGATAATTAATTAATTAGCTTAATTAATTAATTATCCACACGAGATAACCCCCATTATCCACAAACGGGTGCAAGATATTTTGCACGGGTTTCGATGCACGACTAATCACCGCATTACTGAAAATCCCGTTCCGGGGGTTCCCGACATCGGATTTTCGATCCAATCGCACCGTCGGTCATTATTTCTCACGCTCTTTCGCAGAAAAATACAAGCACCACACACACCGACCGACAAACCAAAAGTAATATTCCCGGAGTACTAAAGGAATACTAAAATAGAAGGAGGGTTAAATATTACAAAATTGTGACGCCCCACTTCCCAGGGGGTCACCCATCCTAGAACTACTCTAGCTCTAGCACGCTTAACTCTCATGTTCCTCTTGGATTTTGCTACCATCCAAAATGCTATAGCCGGGTTAGAGATTTAGTCCTATTATATCATTTATATAGAGGACTAATCCAAATTCCGGGGGTGTCACATTCTTCCCCCCTTTAAGCCCTGACGTCCACGTCAGGCTCAAGCACACTCACAAGCACCAGGCGATGTGAGACTCGTCTCGCTAGCCTTAGCCGACCTTGTGAGGAGCTACACTCCACTCACAACGGTCATTAGCCGGGGAGCCTCGCTCTACCCGCTATATAACCCTGGCTCAGCCGAGACTCATCTCACATTTCCGGCTGGTGAATGGCTCTGATACCAACTGTGACGCCCCACTTCCCAGGGGGTCACCCATCCTAGAACTACTCTAGCTCTAGCACGCTTAACTCTCATGTTCCTCTTGGATTTTGCTACCATCCAAAATGCTATAGCCGGGTTAGAGATTTAGTCCTATTATATCATTTATATAGAGGACTAATCCAAATTCCGGGGGTGTCACAAAAATACCGTGTCATTACACCACTCACACTTTATAAAAAGTTTCGTCCCCGAAACTTAAATACAGCCCTCGCTAAACAGCTCGGGAAAACACTCCCGCATTTTCGATTCCAGCTCCCACGTCGCCTCGCGTTCCTCGTGGTTGCTCCATTGGACCTTCACATAGGGGATGGTCCGATTTCGCAGTTTCTTGTCCTCTCGCGCCAGGATCCGCACCGGTGTTTCTTCAACAGTTAAATCCTCCTGAAGCTTGATCGTGGATATGTCCAGGGCGTGAGAGGGATCGGGTAGGTACTTTCGGAGCATCGATACGTGGAACACATTGTGTACTCGGTCCAGGCTTGGCGGCAAGGCCAAGCGATAAGCCACCGGACCCACATGCTCTAGAATCTCAAACGGTCCCACGTACCTCGGGCTTAATTTCCCTCTCAGGCCGAAACGTCGGGTCCCTTTCGAAGGCGACACCCGCAGTAACACGTGCTCGCCCACTGCGAATTCCCACTCCCGTCGCCTGCGGTCTGCATAACTTTTCTGTCTGCTCTGGGCGGTCAGCAATCGCTGCCTGATGAGGCGCACCTTTGCCTCGGTTTCTTCGACCAAATCCGGTCCCAACCATTTGCGCTCTCCCAAGTCGTCCCAGCATAAAGGCGACCGACAGCGGCGCCCGTACAAAGCTTCGTATGGCGCCATCTTTATGCTGGTTTGGTAACTGTTATTATAGGCGAATTCCACAAGTGGCAGATATTGAGACCATCCGTCGCCTAGGTCTAGCACGCATGCCCGCAGCATGTCTTCAAGGATCTGGAGCACCCGCTCTGATTGTCCGTCTGTTTGCGGGTGAAAGGCCGTGCTGAAATGCAGCTTGGTCCCCATCGCTCGTTGCAGACTGTGCCAAAAACTCGACACGAATCGTGTGTCTCTGTCCGACGTGATGGACACCGGTACACCATGCAACCTTACTATCTCATCTATATAGGTTCGTGCCAGCCGCTTCCGGGTCCACGTCGTATGAATCGGCAGGAAGTGGGCGGATTTCGTCAAACGGTCCACTATGACCCATATCGCGTCGTGCCCTTGGGATGATCTCGGAAAACCAGTCACAAAGTCCATCGTGATCATCTCCCACTTCCACTCCGGCACGGGCAACGGCTGCAACTTCCCAGCTGGGCGCTGGTGTTCGGCCTTCACCTGTTGGCATATTAGGCAGTGTGCCACGAATCGAGTCACATCTTCCTTCATCTTGGGCCACCAGAAGGTTTGTTTGACATCCTTGTACATCTTTGTTCCCCCGGGGTGTGCCGCATAAGGTGCGGTATGCGCCTCCCTCAGGATCTCTTCCTTGAGTTCCGGTAGGTCCGGCACGCAGATTCGCCCCCGAAAACATATCGTGCCGTTAGCATTTATCGCAAAATCACCTCCTTGGTCTGTGGGTAGCCTATCACGTACAAGTTGTAGCTGGGTATCCGTCGATTGGCCTTCACGGATTCTATCCAATAAGGTTGGTCGGACTACCAGGGTCTTAAGTCGTGCGACCGTTCCTGCTGGTACCACCTCCAGTCTTAATTGTGCAAATTCCGCAATCAAACGATCCTGTTGGGTGAGGGCGTTCGTCACCGACTCCGCTGTCTGCCCTTTGCGGCTCAGGGCATCCGCCACCACGTTCGCCTTCCCAGGGTGGTAATGGATGGTTAAGTCGTAATCCTTTAGTAATTCAAGCCACCGCCTTTGCCGCAAATTCAGTTCCTTCTGGGTGAAAAGGTACTTTAAGCTCTGATGGTCTGAGTACACGTTGCAGTGTGTCCCATACAGGTAGTGCCTCCATAACTTGAGGACGAAAACGACCGCTGCAAGCTCCAGATCGTGCACGGGGTAGTTCCTCTCGTACTCCTTGAGTTGCCTCGACGCATAGGCTATAACCCTGCCCCGTTGCATAAGCACGCCTCACAACAAACCTCAAAGTCTTAATCAGGCTCCAGTAGAGCGAGTACCGGGGCCTGCGTCAACCTGACTTTGAGTTCCTCAAAACTCTTCTGGCATTGCTCCGTCCATATGTACTTTTCTCCTTTACGGGTCAGGCGAGTGAGGGGCAAAGCTATCTTGGAGAAGCCTTCCACGAAGCGTCTATAATACCCTGCAAACCCTAGGGAGCTTCGAATCTCAGTTATCATTGTCGGCCGGAGCCCCGTCGGTTATCGAACCCATCTTCTTCGGGTCGATTGCAATCCCAGCAGCCAACCAATATGCCCCAACAAGCCCACCTCACGGTGCCAAAACTCACACTTTATAAGTTTTGGCATATGGTTTCTGATCCCGGAGAGTCTGGGGAATACCCGCGGGTGTTCCCCATATCCCTGGTCTATGCGAGAGTAGACCGGAACGTTATCTAGAGGACTATCACCGACTGGCCTAAGATGGGCTTGAGTATCCCATTCCTCATGCCCGTGAACACCGCCGGTGCGTTAACGAGTCTAAACGGTATAACCGTAAACTCATGTTGACCATTCCGAGCTCGCAGGGCTGTTCACGGTATGTCGTCACCCGGAATCCTAGGCTGGTGATAGTCGGTCCGCAGATCAATCTTTGGGAATGCCATTGCTCCTTGTAGTTGATCGCTTAAGTCATCCATCCGAGGTAGGGAGGGTACTTATTTTTCTCGTGTCGAGATCCATACGGTACTTGCGAACGCTGCTCGACTGCCTTCTACCGAGCTTCTTGCCCGCAACCAAGAAGTGCGAGCAGAAGGCGCTCCTACACGCTAAGTTTACAAGTTCCGGCAAATCCGGTTCCCGGAGACACGCTTGGAACTTCAAGCAGTCAACACCGCTTAAAGATTGCCGCAACTGTCGGCCCCAAGCGCTACACCGTAAACCTCATTAGTTCTTAGAGACTAAGAACCCGCCTCACCCTCGTTGGACAGGAAGGAGTAAAGCCTCCAGCCTCGAGGGGTAGCTTAAAGGTTTGACCTAACTTATTTCTACGATACTAATAACTAAGGTAGGGTTGGAAACATGGAGCAAGGTGAACGAGTGGGACGCTCGGGTGTTAACACAAAAGTTCTCGCACGAAAAATTGAAACTCGAGTATTACCTGTTACATCGTGCTCTGTGGGTCCGTCCCCTGGTGGGTCACCGTATAGGCTCTCCCTGCTCCCGGTCGTCGAGACAATGGTGTAGATGCCGCTACGGATGATGTCCCCGCGTACAAGGGGCAGCTGAAACGTAAGTGCCCCGGTTTGCCGCAACGAAAACAGTGGTCTTGCTTCTGGGGACATTCGACCACTTTGTGTAATCCATCGCAGATGATGCAAGGCTTGTACACTGGCCTTTGTCCTCCCGTCGGGCTTGTGAAAACATAAATTCGCGCTCCACCACGGTGGCCCTATCGACCACCTCCTGGAAGGTGCGCAAATCCGCCGCTTGCACCACCTTGAAGACGTCGCTCCGTAAACCATCCATAAAAAGACGGGCCTTGTGAAGTTCGTCCCTTATGATAGAGGGAACACATTTGACCAACCTCACGAATGCCCGCTGGTACCCCATAACTGTCTGACTTCCTTGCTTGATGTGCATCAGGTCGTCTTCCATCTGCTGTTTGATGCTGTCGGATAAGAATGCCCCAAACAATTTTCCTCGGAACGAGGACCAAGATGGGAGGGCGGTGCCTTCCGAGGGGTCCGAGAACACCGCCTTCCACCACATGTGGGCGTTTCCCTTTAGAAAGTTGACCGCCAAGGGGACCCGCTCCTGCTCCTCTATCAGCAGGTCTTCGAAGAGCCTTTCCATGGTATCCACCCATTTTTCCACGACCCAAGGGTCGGACGTCTCTCCCTCAAACACGGGTGGGTTGTACCTCTTGAAATTTGCCAAGTTCGCCGTCGCCCTATCCCATTCGGTTTGCTGGATAGAGGCTTTCCCCGCGGCATCGGTGGACATTCTAGGGGTAGGCGCCACCACGGTCTCTCTCAAGGGGTCTCCAACAGTAGCCCCCGGCAGAAGTCTCGCTGTTGCTGGTGTGGGTGCTACTGAAGGTGTTGTTGCCTGAACCGATGGTGCCCCGGTTACCGTGGTCGGAGGAGGGGCGACCATAATCTCGCTGTCCGCCACCGGCGGTGCCATCACTGGCGCGACTGGTCTGGGCGGAGGAGCCTGGGCGACCTCCTCTGGTGTAGTCGGCAGTTGCGTCAACGGACGCACTTGTTCCATAAAGGTTGCTAACTGCCCGGCCATCTCTCATAGTTGTTGTCGGAGGAGCTGATACTCCGCCGCTGTTGGCCCCACACTTTCTGCCCCTGCATTCTCCGTCGATAACCCATTTCGAGCCATTATGCTGCTGTATACAAAGAAACCGCATTAACCCTAAGGTTCCTGGCCTAGTACTTGACCTACAAAAACACTACGGTTACGACCCCTTTATCCCCGCACACTCACGTTCTAAGACACCTACGACTTGGTTATCTCATATCCAAATTTTGGTGGTAGGATCATGCACTGCGGTTACTGGACACCGACTGTTGTGGTCAAAGCCGTTTTTGTCTCTGATACCATAAAATCTGTCACGCCCCGGAGGTCTCAGGATAAGCGGAAAAACGTGTATATTTTTTTTTTGAAATTAGATAATCAACAACCCCCGCCTGCCGGTGCGTGCCAGACCCGCCACGTATACAAATTCACCCTGCACACGGACAGAGTCTCCTTTGTATATGCACGGCGTCTCAACTACTTTTACATGAATCACATTACACGGCGTTGATCACACAGTCACCAAGAATAAGTACAACCAGTATCAACATTGAAAGAACCTAGGAGTTCGCAAACGGTGTCCACTCGACACCCAAGTCTTTAAAATATCTAACATTCACATGCAGGCGGCTACATTGTTTTGAAAGGATAAATTCCCAGGGTTTTCAAAGTGGTGCCCACACGACACCCTATTTTTGAAAAGCATTTTCGAAATTCTTTTTCATCGTAAAACGGCCGCACAGTTAACATGAAACCTAACCATAACTAAACATTTTAAAAGTACATGTCCACATATCCAGCATGATCCACACGAAATAGCATAATGAGGAAAGAGAGAGATAACCAAACTAAAAGTCTCAACAAAGGGCCTCATTCGGCCACGCTAAATCTGCGGCACCTCACCACCGTCCCGATGTACACACCTATTAGGACCTGTCACGGAGTGGGTAAAGTCAGTGACAAATAAAGTAGATGCTTAACAATAATAATCAAGAGTTTAGAAAGAGTTACGCCGCACCGAAACCTTCGCTATCCTTCGCCCTGAATCTTACTTTAATTACTTTGTTTACTTTAGTCACCACCGTCCCGTCAGGGTAGATCGATGATCTCCCCACGTGACACGTCCCGTCAGGGTAGATCGATGATCTCCCCACGTGACAATTGAAGCTCTAACCCCTTCACGATGCGTGGCGCGACACGTTTAGCCATCGTGAAGTGGTCCCCAAACAACACACGTGGGGCACACGGGTCTTATAGACCACTTCTCCGGAAAAGTACACCATTGCGGGGGCCTATTCCGCCAGTGTACGTGCAGCATTCAAAAAGGGATGCCGAGATCGGCGTAAATTAATTATTTGTGACCCTTGGTCGCCTTAAACATTAACAAAAGAACAGTACAATATAAGCGAAGGGTTAAAACATTAGCATCTGTCATCTACTTTATTAACCGGTTAGCAATAAACATTTTAGTGATATGTTGCACTCAATGCACTTACAGCACTTGATGCAAAGAACCCACCTGGTTGAAGATAACCAACCGCGCCTGCGGCCCTCTCAACCAATCGAAACTTCACGCGGCCTACTGAAACAACCAAAGGCACAAATTAACACCTTACCCTAATCAGATAACTTCAGTGGTCCCAACCACTGTACGATGAACCCACCAAAACCAAAATCATCATACCTAGAGGACCGCGACGTCAAACGAAAACCAGCAAGTCAAAACCATCGAGTAAAACCGAAAACATCGAAGACTAACAACAACCGGACCGCGACCACTTCGTCGCGAACTCCGTCGGAACCCAAAACCACTAACGGAATCTAACAAAACCCAATCCTCAATCGGTAGCCCACTCGGGGCGTCAATGGTTAAACCAGGAAGGCCCCGACGGCAAAAACGATGGGAAAAAGACCCGACGGCGCGCCCCCGACGATTTCGTCGAGGCGCGGAGCGTCGGCGAAAAAACACCCAACATAATAAATAAAAGTGACCAACAAGGTCCAAGGTGGCCATGACATGAAAGCCACGGAAATAACGATCCCAACGGCGAAAACCGCGCTCAAAACGGTGGAAAAACGGGCAAAAACGGAGCAAAAGAACTTTGGGCTGTCGGGTGGTGCACAGGAGTATCCGTGGACCAGGCTTACGGCGTCGGCGGCCGCGCGGCATGCGCCGGGTGCACGCAGGAAGCGTGCACCGCGCGGTTTGGGCCGGGCCGGTGCACGCTCGAAGCGTGCACCGGGTTCACGCTCTTCGGCCGCAAGTGCGTACGCCGGGTGCACGCCTAGGGTGTCACCGCGCACACTGTGCAGCCACGGCGCACGGTTTCGTGCGCCGGGTCTGCGCCTTTGGGACAGCGGGGCGTGCACCGGGTGCACGCCCGGGTCCGTGGACCGCGGCCGTACGGACAGCACAGTACCCTAATTTTTCCACGTTTCTCTCCGTTTTCGCCCCGTTTCGCGATTTCTTCTCCGTTTTCGCTCCCGTGCGATCCCGGCGACGACCCCGCGAACATGGTAACGACGGCGGCGGCCTCCCGTCTAACAACGGCGGCGGCGGCCTCCCGTTAACCCACTATGTCCCGCCGAAGTCGCCCGAAAAATTCCCGAAAAAATTCTCGGAAAATTCCGGTAATTCTAACGGCTAAACCGTTGATCAACGAACATCCAAAACATCGATCAACCCTCCGATCAAGACGATAAAAAATCATCGATCACATCCGAATCAAGAAAACGAACAAGACATTGATCGAAAACCAAAATCGAAAACCCGTGATCAATGTACGATTGAAAGGACCCTAAAAGAACGCGGAAGACCCCCAATTAATTAGACAACGAAACGATGATAACTAACCTAAATTTATCGGAATTAAAGATCCGATCTTGGTCCTCGCGGCGTCGGAGATCCGGATCCGCTCCCCGTAGACGATGGCGTCTCGTTCTCCGATCTCCGGCACGTAAAACGGGCGACGTCGGGTTCCTCCGCTTCTTCCTTCTTTTCTTCCGATTAGGGTTTCGCCCTTCTTCTTTTCTTTCTCTCTCCGCTCTTACGGCTAGGGTTAGAATTCTCTTTTCTTACGGCTAGGGTTAAAATTCTCTTTTCTTAACGAGGGGAAAAACTTATATTATCCAATTATCTTAAATCTTTAATTTCCCCAATTCTGTTATTTTTCGAATCGTACGTAGGGAAAAATCTAATTTCCCCATCACCGGATAATTAATTAATTAGCTTAATTAATTAATTATCCACACGAGATAACCCCCATTATCCACAAACGGGTGCAAGATATTTTGCACGGGTTTCGATGCACGACTAATCACCGCATTACTGAAAATCCCGTTCCGGGGGTTCCCGACATCGGATTTTCGATCCGATCGCACCGTCGGTCATTATTTCTCGCGCTCTTTCGCAGAAAAATACAAGCACCACACACACCGACCGACAAACCAAAAGTAATATTCCCGGAGTACTAAAGGAATACTAAAATAGAAGGAGGGTTAAATATTACAAAATACCGTGTCATTACACCCGGTCCACGTGCAAACGTTGCACGCGTCCCGCGCAGGAAGGCGCGCTTCCCCAGCGCGCCAGCTGCATGCCTTGCGCAGCACGCAACCGTCTCGAGCCGCGCGCCAATGCCGTCTCGAGATCAGTTTTTATTCGTTTTCTGTCCATTTTTTCGTCCGTTTCCTTCCAAATTTGACAGGCGGCTTCGTTTCAGCTTAATTTACTAAGAAAAAATTTAGATTTTTCACTTTGGGTCATTTTTGGGCCACCAAAAGCCTAGCTGTATCCAAATCATTGGCGGACCCCGTTCTCGCAAACGGGGTATCCGATCCACGCGAAATTTTTACTGTCGCCTTAAAACATAATTACGAAGCTCCCATAATTTTCTCAGAATTTTTCGACACTGTTGCGGATCCCGTTCTCACTATCAGGCATCCGATCAACGCGAAACTTTTCTGTGGTCTTAGAACATATTTATGGGGCTCCCGTAATTTTCTCGGAATTTTCTGACACTGTGATTTTTTACTAAAAATCTGGACCCCCCTTCTCCAATAAATTTTTAGATCTCTCCATTTTAACCCGAATTGGGCCAACTCGCGTCCAAATGTTCCTTACTTCCCCAACTTTCATAACAATAGGATTTCATCCCACCTTTATTTATATTTATTTATGTGCCGAAAATCCGGCACTTTACATTCTACCCCCCTTTAAAATAAGTTTCGTCCTCGAAACTTGAATCAAACTCGACTTCTAGTTAATCGAGAGGGGGAAACTTGTCCCACTACTGGGCTCACTGTATGTCGTTACTGGGTCGCTGGCCACAAACCCTGCCTCGCATCGCACACGATCACGACATCAAATCACTCACCTGCCTCTCTCCAATCCAGGGACAAACTCAGACCCGGTATCTGGCCACTTTCACCAAAATGGGTGAAAGACCAGTTGAGCACTTGTTCTCTCAATTGCCACGAATGACCCAGTTTTTCACTTGCGAAATTTTTTCTTTAATTTCGCCATCATCTTTTTCACAACGAGGTTGCATCTGCAACTAGTTACATCTACCGCATTCCGGTCGCTCCGCTGCCTAATGTGGAGGGCAAAGGCCAATCCACGAGTCCTCACCTATCACACACGCTACAAGAGCTCCATGTCCACGGGTTATCAGCTAACCCGATATCTAGGTCTATTAATAGGTCCGCAGACCACGATCCAATAGGGGCCTATAGCCCACACTAGTCCAACACGTACAATGACTCTCACTAGCACACACTACCCAATCGTCATGCGGGTAGATCCCCTCTTAGGATTACTACCCCAATACTCCCACTAGGAGCTACAGTACCTCAATCACACACTAGCTCTACGGCCTGGTCATACCACACTCTCAGTGTACTAATAGCCTCAAGGCTCACACGTGGCATTCCACGTCCCCGGGTCATCGCTCGGGCTACCGTCCTGACCAAATCTCTATCATGCCCCGCCACCAGGTCTCGGGCCGCTGTCTCTCACAGCTGACTGCGCGGCCCCACTGGGCTACAGGCCACAATCCACAACACATGTCCAGGCACGGATCGTCCTAACGCGAACCCGCAAATCGTTCGCCACGCGACCACTATGCTCCACTGAGCGAAAACTAACTAACTAGTCGTCAATCCACGACCCAAATTCTCTATCAACTCTGGCCACACAGGGCAAAGGCTAACGTGTCACCTAATCAGCTCTCTTTGGCTAAACGATACTCGTGCTCCATGAGCACCCAAACAGTTGGGCGTCCTTTGCCCCCATGCTAACTCGTAAAAATCCAGTGTCAAGCAACTTGCTTAAACACGCGTATGACTCCTGTACACCTCTCCCAACAGGGTTGAGGCACCACAAATAACTGTTCACCAACTCTGGTGACTAACACGCGAATCCTACGGTGGCAATCCTTGCCGTTACACCGATCCATCCAATCGGCGCCACAAAACTCCCGCTCAGTTGCGAGGTTTCGAATCTTCTAAACCGGTCCCGTGTCTTAACAACCCATAATGAGGCAATTTAGCCCACAATTATAGGCCACACGGTCACTACCGTTATCAGGGCGAACTCACGCCGCCAGGCCGTTAAATTTTTCTTGCCCTAACCTTAGGACATACTTACTTGGTTCTCGCAACATAGCGATCACCATTTTCTTCGTGAATCGGTCTCTCACTGGACCTCGCTGAACCACACTTTGCCCACAAACTAGCTGACACAAGCTTATAACACCCCCTGCTGAAGGTGCGGGGTGCACTGACAAAAGCTCGGTGGCCACTGCCACCCTCTCTACTGTCGCCCCAAATGTGGCGACGCTGCATACTCATGCGTCATTTATACAAGCCTCAGCCTGCTGCGCTATCAGCCACTGGAGCCTATCTATCTGCTCCAACTGTCATGCTGACGCCACTTTAGGCGTCGGGAATCTGTCTTCCTGTCGGCGGAAAATTCCCGCCGACGGCAAGAAATCTGCTATGTTGGGACCCCTCCAACAAGTCGCGGGTCACCTGCTATCGCAGCTTGTATACGGTCGTTTGACCCCGAGCCCTTCTCGTGACTCGAGTCAAAAACAGGTGTGTTTCCCCATTGCGTGTCATCGCTACTACTGCAACACCACAACGAAACAACCAGCCCAAACTTAGCCATTTGAGCAACACGGGTCTATATTACCGTCAAAATGGCTCGTCGACCCAATAATGCCGAAAGTATAAGAGGGTACTTCTTTTCATCTCCAACATTACGTTGTCGGCCCACCCCCCGCCCAACGTAATATTCGAAGAATGAAAGCTCGTTGCCCTCGATCAGTCCCAACATTCCTTTTTGGGAACAACAAAAACCCAATACAAGTATTTTAGCCACTAGCCACGCACTCTCTCGTGCTAATCCCTAGGGGTCTCCCTAAGGTTGCTAACCACCTAGGGACTATTCCTAGGCTCTGATACCACTCTAATCTGTCA
>CM054935.1:10910256-10964081 GCA_029168755.2 Tillandsia fasciculata | reverse complement strand
CTAGCACCTTGAATCCACAAGGGCCCACGCGAGTCCACGCGCCGATTTTGGGATAAATAAATCGTTGTTTGTTGGGTGAGTCGATGATCCGCCGAATACTTAGATCAAGAGTAGATCGGAAATACCATCTAAGTATTCATTAGTTTGATTCAACTCAAGATATGAGTATGAAAAACTAGAACAAAACTAATCAATATAGATGAAGAACCATTGAATAGATCTAATGATTTAAGTTCGTCTTATGATGGGAATTTTTTTTCTTCTTTCGGCTAGGTTTTCTCAAATGGCCGAAATGCGGATCTCTTTTCGATGCCCTAGAGATGAAATAGAAGGGCTATTATATATAGGTTAGAAACCCTAGGAAGAATATTCGGATCAAAAACAAAACTTTTCTGGAAAGTTTTACCGACGGCGATCCGGATTGCAAAGCCACGATCCGGATTGTATGCAGAAGCACAAAAATGCGGTTTCCAGGAAAAATAGCCTGTTCGGGATCCGGATCATAATCCCCGATCCGGATCGTTCATACATTCACAAACACCCCATTCGGGATCCGGATTGCCAAGCTGTGATCCGGATTGCAGCATGAGCAATGTATGAAACAACACCTTTCGGGATCCGGATTGAAAGCCACGATCCGGATCCTGAACATGTTCCCAGTCCAGTTTTTGATGAATAAGCAATCAAAACCTCTTCCAAGTGTTTCTACACTTAAAAAAAGTATTCGGATCATCAAAATTATTTAGTTAAAACGTACCTGATCCTTTTGAACTTCTTTCTTGAGATTGAGGTATATGATCCAAAGTTGTCTTCATCTTCAATCTTCAAGACTTAATATATTCACGAAATACGCAACTCAATTCAGTAACATCATCTTTAGTCACTGACTCTATTCCTTTGATTTTGCATGAAACATCAACATCCGGAGGAGAGTCATCAAGTAGGGGGAGGCGGGCAGTCGGACGAAGAAGAGAACTCATTGAGGCATACCAACAACTTCTTGCGGAATCAAAGAAGGTGGCCAAACTTAACAAGAAGTTGAGGAAGCAACGACAAGAAGTTCAAGACGAGAATCAAACTTTAAAGATCAAACTTCATGATCTCGAGGAGGAACATGGACGGGTTTTAGACAACAATAGAATCCTCCAAGAAAAGCTAAACCAATCGGAGACAAACGCTAATCATTATATGGACAAGGTTGGTTTTCTTGAAAAGCAGTTTGAAGAAATTCATGTCACCAACCAAGCTTTGACCAAGCAAGTTCATCAACTTAAATCCGACATACAAAGGCTTTCAACCGGTTCCAAGAAACTTAATTGTATGTCCGGATTAGGGTCAAGCAAGCAAGGTTGGTTTGGGATTTAAAAAGGACCAAACTGCACATGCTTCAAGTTTCACAATAAAATCGAAAGGAAGGACATGTCACCTTTGTGGACTTGAAGGACATTTGGTGAAGAATTGCCCGAAAAAGAGAAAGAAGAATTCTTCGGCAACTTCATCTACAGAGCGAACTCAACGGATTCAAAAGACATATCAAGTCAAAGGAGTTCACTCAACCCACCAAAGGTCCGAGCCGCAACATCAATCTTTCAAGTGGATCACTGCACGGCAAAGACCTAAGGTGGACCAACAGTCAAAGCTACCAACCCCCGGGCACAACGAATCAAGACAACCCAAAATCCAGCGATTTTGGATTCGGAAAGGTGATATCTTTCCTTGTCTTAAGTTCTAAATAGCTTATGACTGTGTGTAATGCTTTGATTGGTTTTCCCTTCATATTTTTCTTAATCTCTGCATTACATGTTTTTCGATGCTCTCTTGTTTTTATACTTTGTTCTTGAACAAAAGGGTTTCTAACGAACAAGTGCATTGAATAAAAAGGGGCTTCACGTTCATTCACTCCAAATTAAATTTTTCTTGGATTATCAACTTGACTCCATATTCATAATCTTGAAGACACTTCATTTAAAGGAGTTGTTTAATTGAGCATTGGCTAAATTGACTTTAATTGCATCCTTTCACGCATTTAGAAATTTATTATGCTTTTGATATCATAATATTTCAATGTTGCAATGATCATTTATGTTAATTAATTCATCTTTTAAGTGATCAAAGTCAATTTCTCTCTCAATGATCTCTTGGTATAGTCATTATCATATTTGATTGCTTAGTCGAGTATGAATTGCGAGATCAATCTTTGGTTGAATACCTTATATATTAAATAATTGATAGCCAATTGAGGGGGAGTCAATGAAATGTAAATATGCTCAAAAGATGTGGAAAGAGTTACATCCCAATGAGGAGTGTGAAAACTACCACCACATGGAGGAAAAGAAAAAGAAAAAGATACTCCATGAATGCAAAGCAAATTTTTGTTTCAAAAATGTTGATGAAATGCATAATGAAATATTTGACTCAGTCATATTTCATGGTTGGTATAAGGTGGGATTTTTGTTAAAAGATGCTCGAAGAGCCACTCCTTCAATAGATTGTCTAGATATATTATCTAACTTATCGGGGATTTCAAACATCTATTGATCTTTGTACTTCATTTTCTTTACCAAAATTGATGATTTGATAAAGGCATTACTCATAAGATCAGGTTAGATGTAATTGAAAGTGTTCAACTTTAAGAGTTTTAATTTCCATCAATTTTCGTTTCATTTTTGAGTATTTGTGATAGATTTGGTATAATCTATTTCTTGTTGCATGAAACGATGACTTTTGTTTAAAGTTGATACGCTAAAGTGCTTACATACTCTTTCTGGTTATTATTTTTCTAAATTATTCTAATGAAAGAAATTTGGATTGAATGACATCTATGCAAATTCTTTGTTCTTCAAAGCACTTAAATGGTTTTCTTGATGGAATACAAATCGGTATTTGAAAAGATTTCAAAATTTGGATTTGTTTCAAGAAATTTTTGCTTTTTGGCTCTGTTGTTCCGGTACCTGCTTTTTAGTACCTGAAAATCCAATCCGGATTAGAAAATCCAATCCGGATCCCGAATGTGAATTTTTCTGGTTTTTCACTGGCGTACCGGTACTACTCTTTTAGTACCGGAACTACATTGCGGATCCGGATTACCCCCTGTTTTACAATCCGGAACCCGAACGAAGGTTTTTCGGTTTTTACACTACGTACCGGTACGCGACTCCTTGTACCGGTACGCGACTGGAATTCTTTATATTCCGAAACAACAATGTTTTTATTTCATCTCTCCCACTTCAAAACCCTCCCTCTCTCTCTCTAAAACATCTCTAAGGGGTTTTTCTTCAAGATCAAGAGATTTGTTGCACTCATTTGTAAGTTTCTACTTAGATCTTGGTTTCTTTAACTTCAAAACCCTAGTTTTTAGGTTTTGATGTTTTATTTTGGTTTTTTTTGAGTTGATCCTTACTCCAAATGAAATCTCTTGCTTAAATCACTCTTAATTCATGTTTAGAACATAAATGGTTGTTCTCTATGCCATTAGATTCATGTTTCCATGCTTATTTGCTTGAATCTAACATTTTCATGTGTTCTTAACATAGAAAAAATTGAGAATTAGGGCTTTTTGATGTAAATGAATTTTGAATGATGAATCATCACTTGTGACATGTTTAGAATGTTTCTTAGACATGTTTAAGCCTTTCTATAAGATCAAATCATAGTGCATTGTGTTCTTTGTAGGAAATGGCATGTTCATGGCTTCTTGCACTAGTGATCTTAATGGCCACTGGAAGTGGACGTGGTCGTGGTTCTGGAAAGAAGAAGGCTACCAAACGATCACGCAACGAGGATTCAACTAGCTCAGATTCTGAAAATTCCTCAGAATATGAAGAAGAAACAGTTCAAGGAAAGGGAAAAGCACCTATGGCTCCACGGAAAAAGAAGGGTGCGGATTCTCCTCCGCGTAGAAGTACCGGTGGACCGGTAATACGCGACCGCTCTCAACGGAGATCTAATGTTGATGAAAGTGAACCGCATGTGAGTGCAAAACGCCGTGCTAGATTTGCAAACCGCACATGCATTGGAGAGCGACACGTGAACTTTAATGAGCTATGTCGTGAGGTGCCAGACTTTGCAAGGATTTTGGAACGAAGCCATATTCGGCCACTTGGCAGCGTTCAACCTAAGATGGGTTTTTGTGTGGAGATCATCAGGGAATTCTACATGCAAGGTAACATACTTCAAAAAGACCATGACACCGGGGCCTTCGTCTTTGAAACAACAGTTAGAGGCGTCAAGTTTGACATTACTCCAGCAGTAATTGGTGCAAACCTTGGATTAGCTGTTGACACTACTGGTCTTTATTATACTGATGGAAACTTCCTACATGATACCCATTGGGATATGGTTGTGGACTCTATTTGCAAGACAGGGACGCACACGAACAGATCATATGTTGAATCAAAGGACCTAAAACCAGAGTATCATATTTTGTCCTTAATCGTATGCTACAACCTATTGCCCACACTGGGGACCAAAAGGATTCGATGGGATCGATTGTTACTTCTCTTTCTCCTTGGTCACCCGGAAAGTGCAAATGGAATTAACACCAACATTCCATTTCTCATTTGGCAGCAGATGGTGCATGTCATTGAAGGATCTAGACAACGTGACCTTCTACCGTATCCGATCTTGATTACGCGTATTCTGGAAGATCACGGAGTGGACATTACTTGTGCCAAATATGATTATGGCTTGGGGGCAATTGATGGAATCACTTTAGCCAAGTCAATTAGCACTTTGAAGACTTTTGGGCATACAAAAGCCTATGCAAGTGAAGCGACAGTGAGTGCACCACCTCGTCAAGAATCTCCTGAACCAGATGAGGTTGTAACTCTTCAAACCCTGCATCGGGATGTTCGTTCACTAAAGAAAAGGATGGAGCAAAGGATGGAGCGAGGCTTCAAGAAACTTGAGGATAGCTTAAAGAAAATCTTCGATATCCTTGGATGCAAACATGATGATGTGGTCACTGGAGCAACTGCACCGAGTACATCTCACGGACCTACATCACATGAGGACGATGAAGATTCAGATCAGGATGAGTGATCTCTTTACCTTCTTGTTTTTGCTTTTTAGTTTCTTTTCACTTTGTGTTGAACAAGAACTCTAATGGGCATGTAACTAAGAACTTATCCTTCTAGTATGTTCTCTTTTTGTTTCTATTAACTGTTTGACAATTTGTGACAAAAAGGGGGAGAACGGAAATGATCGTAGGGGGAGAACACGATCACAAAGGGGGAGAACATGGAGAACATGTTGGAGATGCTCAAAATAGGGGGAGACATTGAAAGAGCCGAAAAACAAAAGAACCAAAAGGAAGACGGATCAAATGTAGGATTTTAATTTCTAACGACTAACATTTGATTGTGTTTGGAGTTTTGTTTTTGCAGGAATTACATCACTTTAAGACTCCAAGTCCTAAGTCATAGAGTTGTTCTAGGACTGTTTGGTTCAAATGTATTTTGTATTTATTGGATCTTTCACGCAAAGAAAATCAATGTTCTGGTGATGACATTGAATTTCGATCTTTTGGTTTAAGATGAGTGACTTGAGAGTTTTTATGTATTTTTGGGTTTTGTCACGAAATTGCCAAAGGGGGAGATTGTTACGGCTTTTTGGTGTTGGCACATTTCGTGAGTCAAGTCAGTAAGTTGAGTCGGAGTCTTAAAGGGATCAATTTGTCAAATCAGCCTTCGAAGACTCGTTGAAGATTCAACATGAGCCCAAGTCAACTCTCAGGTATGATTAAATATAGCTCATGGTGATTAAAGTTCATTTATAATCATTGGAAACAGAAAATTAATGAAAACCGGTTTAGACTTGGTTTTAGGAACTTGGTTTTAACTTATAACTTGTTTTAAGTTTGGACTCCGGTACTGGGTTTGTTTTGGATAAAGTTTATCTTGGAAAAATCAGTTTTTACATTGCGTACCGGAACCACACTTGAAGTTCCTCTAACCCGACACAGAATTTTCTGTAAATTGCATTGCGTACCGGAACACGGACTCGCGTACCGGAACACAATAGAAAAATCTGTGTTTTGCACCATTGCGTACCGGAACACGATATTTGGTACCGGTACACAATGCCCTCTCGGGAAAAGTTTCCTAAACCGACTCTAATATGTTTCCAAGGGCTATAAATAGACATTTAGGGTTTCTCAAGAACGTGGGTTCAATACCGATCAATTTATAAAACACTTGAGAGCAACCCTAGAGGCTAGGTTTTTATCGTTCTTCTTTATAGCCTCTTTTAGGTCAATTCGACGGTTCTTCCAAGATCTATCTTTTGTCGAATTGATCTAATCTTTGCTTAGAGATTTTTCCCATGGATCTTCATTGATAATCTAAGCAAAGGATCACCATCGAAGCCAATATTCTTACCGGCTGAGTTTGCGTCGTGGATTCGACGTGGCACCGTGGATTCGGTGTGTTGAAGGCGTTTCGTGGATTCGAAACGTGTGCTCGTGGATTCGAGTGGCGTTCGTGGATTCGAACGTGTGCAGTGGACGTGCAAACGGTGGAGCGCAAGGTCCGAAGAAATTGAAGGAGGGGTTGAATCCGTGGAGACGGTAATCACCTTGTTATTCTTCGTTTCTTAGTGGATTGTTATTGCGTGGACATCCAACCGGTCAGCGCAAGGTCCGAAGAAGTTGAAGGAGGGGTCGAGTCCGTGGAGTCGGTAATCACCTTGTTATTCTTCAATTCTTAGTGGATTGTTATTGCGTGTTGGTCCCGTGGTTTTTCTCCTGGATTGGAGTTTCCACGTAAATCTCGGTGTGTTGATTTTTATTTCCGCATTGATTTTTTATTTTTGCACTGAGATTGGCTTTTATAATATTACACCTATTCACCCCCCCTCTAGGTGTTTGATAGTACCTATTTAGATCCTTGTGGATCCTAAATAACTCTACACCCACGCAGCGCGCTTGCCGCGCAGCGCCCCGCCTGCAGGCGGCCCGCGCGGCACCTGTCCGCGCGGTGCCTGCCTGCGGGCGTTGCCCGCGCAGTGCGCCTGCCGCGCGGTGCCCTGCCTGCAGGCGGCCCGCGCGGCACCTGTCTGCGCGGTGCCAGCCTGCGGGCGGTGCCCGCGCAGCACGCCTGCCGCGCGGCGCCCCGCCTGCAGGCGGCCCGCGCAGCACCTGTCCGCGCGGTACCTTCCTGCGGGCGGTGCCCGCGCGGTGCTTGCCTGCTCTCCGGGCGGTGCCTGCCTGCGGGCGGTGCCCGCGCAGCGCGCCTGCCGCGCGGCGCCCCGCCTGCAGGCGGCCCGCGCGGCACCTGTCCGCGCGTTGCCGGCCTGCTGGCCGTGCCCGTGCGGCACCTGTCCGCGGTGTCGGCCTGCGGGTGGTGCCCGTGCGGCGCGCCCGCCGCGCGGCGCCCCGCCTGCAAGCGGCCCGCGCGGCACCTGTCCGCGCGGTGCCAGCCTGCTGGCGGTGCCCGCGCGGCGGCCCCGCCTGCAGGCGACCCGCGCGGCCCCTGTCCGCGTGGTGCCAGCCTGCGGGCGGTTCCCGCGCGGCTCGCCTGCCGCGCGGCGCCGCACCTGCAGGCGGCCCGCGCGGCGGCGGCGGCGGTGAAACCCCCGATCGCCCCCAAAACCCACGAAAACGACCCCCTTATCATAAATCTACGTAAATCAAGAATTTCCAAAAAAACATACCTTGATACGCGAGGGAAAATGGAGGAAGAGGGAATGCCCACCTTCGTCCGGAGATCCCCGAAGAAGCTTTGCGCCACACCTTGGACCGCAAGCGGGGAAATATTAGGGTTCTTCTTCCTCTCCTTGCTCGAACGTCCAAATCACGTAGGGGTGGTGATTCTTATCTCTGCTCGCTTTTCCCTTTAAGTCGATTCCTCTGACCTAACCGGATTAAGGAGCCAAGCGGGTCGAAGGGTTAAATCCCTGAGTCACCACCCAACACCACAGACAAAACAAATAAGGGGTCTGGATTACCTCAATTTCCGTGCAAATCACCAGCACGGTTCCCGGAGCACCTATAAGGGGGGTCCAACTTTGAAAATTAATTCTAGGAGAACCGAAAGTCGGAATTCGAATCCGACTGCACCCCCGTTCTCCGTTTCGCGAGCTCTTCCGCCTAAAAATGCTCGCGAGCCCCGACGGACAGTCCGGAAAAATACAAAAAAATAAACCCTCAGTCGGACCGTCAAAAGTGATATAAAAGGGGGAAGAGCTCAAAATAAAGGTCGGGTCTTACATCACTCACCAGTAGAAACAAGTTTCGTCCCCGAAACTTAACTCTCCTTCGCGGCGAAGAGATCGGGGTAGCATTCCCTCATCTTTGGCTCCGGTTCCCAAGTTGCTTCGCGCTCTTCCTGATTGCTCCAGAGTACCTTCACATAGGGGATAGTCGGACTTCGTAGCTTTTTGTCTTCTCGTGCTAGGATCCGCACTGGCACTTCCTCGAAGCTCAGGTCCTCTTTAAGCTCGACTGCAGTGACGTCAAGCACCCGCGATGGATCGGAGAGATACTTTCGAAGCATGGATACGTGGAACACGTCATGAACCCGGTCAAGGTTCGGCGGTAGGGCGAGGCGATAGGCCACCGGGCCGATGTGCTCCAGAATCTCAAAAGGCCCCACATACCGTGGGCTCAACTTGCCTCTCAACCCAAACCACTTCACCCCTTTTGACGGCGAAACCCGCAGTAATACGTGCTCTCCCACCTGGAATTCCAAATCGCGACGTCTCCGGTCTGCGTAGCTCTTTTGTCAGCTCTGGGCGGTCGCCAATCGCCGTCTAATGAAGCGCACCTTTTCTTTGGTTTCCTCCACCAAGTCCGGTCCCAAAAACTTTCGCTCCCCCAGATCGTCCCAACAAATCGGGGTTCTACAGCGTATGCCGTACAATGCTTCGTACGGTGCCATCCGGATACTCGCCTGGTAGCTGTTGTTGTAGGCGAACTTCACAAGGGGTAGGTAGCGCGACCATCCGTCTTCCAAATCCAGCACGCAAGCTCGGAGCATGTCCTCGAGGATTTGGATCACCCGCTCGGATTGTCCATCCGTCTGAGGGTGAAAGGCTGAGCTGAAATATAGCTTGGTCCCCAGGGCTCGTTGTAGACTCTGCCAGAAGTTCGAAACGAACCTTGTGTCTCTGTCTGAAGTAATAGATGTCGGTATCCCGTGTAGCCTCACAATCTCGCCGATGTAGACTTGAGCCAGTCGATCGCGTGTCCAGGTCGTGTGGATGGGTAGGAAGTGAGCTGACTTCGTTAGTCGATCTACGACGACCCAGATGGCATCGTGTCCCTGCTGCGAACGTGGAAATCCGGTGACGAAATCCATAGTGATTCGCTCCCATTTCCACTCTGGCACTGGTAGTGGCTGCAATTTCCCCGCTGGCCTCTGATGCTCGGCTTTCACCTGCTGGCAAATCAGGCAGTGCGATACGAATCGCGTCACGTCCCCTTTCAGCTTTGGCCACCAGAAGGTCTGTCTGAGGTCCCTGTACATCTTGGTGCCCCCAGGGCGTGCCGCGTAGGGGGCGCAGTGTGCTTCAGTCAAGATTTCCTTCTTCAGGTCCGGCAAGTCGGGCACGCAAATCCGTCCTCGAAACCGAAGAGTGTCGTCCGTCCCCACTGCAAAATCTCCCTTCTGCTCCGGGGAAATCCTATCCCGTTCCAGCTGTAGCTGTGGATTAGCACCTTGGCCTTCTCGAATCCTCTCGAATAGGGTCGGCACGACTGTTAGAGACATTAGTCGCTCGACCGTCCCTGCTGGTACTACCTCCAATCTCAATCGTGAGAATTTTGCGATTAAGTCGTCCTGCTGAGTGATCGTGCTCGCCGAAGTCCCTTCTGCTTGTCCCTTCCTGCTCAATGTATCGGCCACAACATTTGCCTTCCCGGGGTGGTACTGGATTGACAGGTCGTAGTCCTTGAGTAACTCCAACCACCATCTCTGTCTCAGATTCAGCTCCTTCTGGGTGAAGAGATATTTAAGGCTTTGGTGGTCAGAGAACACGTTACAGTGCACACCATAGAGATAGTGCCTCCATAGTTTCAGAACAAAAACCACTGTGGCTAGCTCCAAGTCATGAGTCGGGTAGTTCTGCTCGTAATCCTTGAGTTGTCTTGAGGCATAGGCTATAACCCTTCCTTGTTGCATCAGTACTCCCCCCAATCCTGTCCGCGATGCGTCGCAGTAAACCTCGTAGTCTTCCCCGGGTGTTGGTAAAGCAAGCACAGGCGCTCTTGTTAACCGCTTCTTAAGTTCTTCAAAACTTTCCTGGCATTGGGACGTCCAAACGAACTTTACTCCTTTCCGGGTTAAGCGGTTCAGGGGGGTTGCAATCTTCGAGAAACCCTCGACAAAACGTCTATAATATCCTGCAAGGCCCAGGAAGCTGCGAACCTGTGATGACCCGGATCCCTGCAGAGCTGCTGCGGTGCGTTGGGGGTGGCTTTGGAGGCTTACTTGGTGTGTCGGAGGTGTCTGGGGCACAAGTGTTGGACTTCGGGCTTATTTGGATCACGTGGGTGATCGGAGGACCCTCGTGGAGGGTTTAGAGGTGGTTTCGCGTGAATCAGATATCAAAATTGGGCTCCGCGCGAAATCCGGGCTAAGAATACACTTCCGGGAGCCTCTGGCAATTTTAGAGTTGGAATTTGGCAAAATGGACGTCAAATTCGGATTCAGCGCGCGAAAACGGTCAAAATGGACTACCTACTTGACTTTTTGGGCAAGGGTTACTGTTCACCGCCGGAACAGTAACTCCGGCGATCGCCGGCGGCGACCGGCGGCGGCGGAGGGCGGCGGCGCGGCCTCGGGCAGGCGGAGAGCGGCGCGGGCAGGGCGCATGGGCGCGGGCAGGGTGCGCAGTCCACGCGGCAGGCGTGCACCGGAGCGGGGGGCCACGTGGCAGTTTCTCATTGGATGGTCCACGGGTCGCGGTCCACGGAGCATATCGGGGTGTACGGTGGACCGGAGCGGGGACACGTGGCACCTTCCTATTGGATCGGTGCAGTGGTCTCGGCGCACGCAGGGTGCGCGGGCAGGCCGGGCAAGTGCGCGGGCAGGCGCTGGAGGTGCGGGCTGGTGGTGTGCCACGTGGCATCGTGCTATTGGCCGAGAGGTGGACACGTGGCAGAGTAGGATTCGTCGGGTGCACGGAGTGGGTGCACCGGGTGCAGCGAGTGTATGGCCTAGACACGTGGCGCGCGAGGATTGGCTGTGCTACTGTGCGCGTGCGGCGGGGCAGGTGGCGTGGCAGGCGGCGGTGGCAGGCGTGGCAGGCGGTGGCCGGCTGGCGTGGCAGGCACGGCGGCGAGGTGGCGCACGCGGGCGCCACGTGGCGGCCCGCCATTGGCGGGTGCCAACGGCCCCGTTGACCAAGGGCGGCCACGTGGCGCGAGGGGAGCGGCCGGGTTGGCTGTTCGGTGTTCGGGGACACGTGTCAACGCGTGGAGCGGGTCGGACGGTCACGCGGTCCGACCGGATCGGGTGTGCGGGCGTGGGCCGTGTGGGCCGGGTTACTGTGCGCGCCCGAAAGTTTGGGCCGGGCCGCACTGTTTGCGCCCGAAAAGATTCGGGCGCCCGAAAGTGAGGACACAGTGGGCATTTTTGGATTTGTTTGGAATGGCCTATATATACCAACCCGAGCCCCTTCTTTTCGAGTTTTTCTCCCCTTTTCGAGCCTCTTCTGCCCGAGCCATCTTAAGGAGATTTGTTCACCTCTTGATCCTTGATCTTCCTGCCAAGTCCTAGGATTTTTGGAGCACGCATCCCGAGGTTCTCCATTTTACGGCGCGGCGCGACGTTGCATTTCCTGTTTCCTTCATCGGCGCAGCAGTGATGTTTTAGCTCCCCTGGGCTACCCCGAGGTCCCTTTTCAGTGATTCTTGCGCTGGCTGACTCCTTACAGGTAGGGCTTCAACTTTCATCTTGATCGCGCTTTTCTGTTTCGAGGTTTTGGCACGGATCCCGAGGCAAACAGTGACCCCTTTTTGCTGTGTGGATTTCCTTGACAGCAGCTGAGTATTTCGGCCATATCTTCGCGCACGAGCGTCAGACGAAGACGAGCTTTACAACTTTTTATCTACGGATCGCAAGGAACGCGCTCGTATTTTTCTTGGATTTTTCAGAGATTTATTTCGAGGTGATAATCACTGTTTTCTCAGTGTACTGTGTGCAGTTTTTCTTCACAGTTTGTTGATTGGATTACCACCTTGACGAATTTATAACTTGGCTTACCGAACTCTGATTTGGGCGTGCAAGGTACCGTTGCGAAGCTATCGACGCGAGGATCGCCGTGATATTTTTCTGGGAATTTTCTGGGCACTTTCTGCAGGTGATAATTTAACAGTTCTGGGACTGTTGTTGTATGTATTTGTAAGAGCATTATTTGGGAGCCTAAGTGTATTTAGTGGACTTGGTGTTGTGCCAGGAGTGTTGCGGGTGCGCTGACCTTGTTGGAGCAAGGGATTGGAGTTTTGGGTATTTTCAGCTGTACGGACCCGGACGGTTAGCGCTTCAGGTGGGTGGTTGTTGCTTGCCTCTACATCTGACTTACTCACTAAGTTTATTAGAAAACCCCCAATGTTGAGTATAATGATTGAGTATCCTGCATGTTTGACTGATATAGATGTGAGCCTATCATCTGAGATTTCTTTGGTGGATATAGCATGTTGGGGATATTATTGGGGTAATACTGCTGTAGGAACATGATCATTGGAGTAATTTATTATTGATAATTGACATGCTACTTTAGCACCCAGATTTTATGAAAATGAATTAAATAGATTAATTGGTGGGACATAATGACTTATTTATGTGCGGGTTTCACTCTGGGGATTTATTATGGATCAGGGATCATATACATGTGTAGTTGACTGATGATTTTAGCATGACTGTTTTATCTATGTGGATATTATTAATCGATGCACCTGTTAAACTGTTACTTGACTTTCTTTTGTTACGGAATTTGAGTTGGCGTATTTCGTGAATGTATTAAGTCTTGAAGATTGAAGATGAAGAAACTTTGGATCGTATACCTCAATCTCAAGAAAAAAGAATTCAAAAGGATCAGGTACGTTTAACTAAAGAATTTTGATGATCCGAATACTTCTTATAGTGTAGAAACACCTGGAAGAGGTTTTAATTGCTTAAACATCAAAAACTGGACATGGGACATGTTCAGGATCCGGATCGAGCTCGGCAATCCGGATCCCGAAGGGTGTTGGTTCATACACTGGTTCAATCCGGATCGCAGCCTCCTCTGATCCGGATCCCGAACATTAGTTTTACCTGCTTGCTTCCTCGATCCGGATCAGGAACTGCAATCCGGATCCCGAACATGATGTTTTGGTAAAACTGTATGAACGATCCGGATCGGGGACTACGATCCGGATCCCGAACAAGCAATTTTCTGGAAACCGTCTTTTGTGCTTCTGCAATCCGGATCGCCAAATCCAATCCGGATCGCCGTCGGTAATTCTTTCCAGAAAAGGCTGTTTTTGATCCGTATATTCTTCCAAGGGTTTCTAACCTATAAATAGGCCCTGTATTCATTTCTAGGGCATCCGCTATTACAGAAGAAAATAGCCGAAAAGAAAAAATCCACATATATAGAGAAGAAAGGAAATCAATAGATTTATTCTATGTTTCTTCATCTATATTGATTGATTTGATTCTAGGTTTTCCATACTCACATTTTGAGTAGAATCAAATCAATGAATACTTAGATGGTATTTCCGATCTATCTTTAATCTAAGTATTCGGCGGATCATCACCACCCAAACAAACAACGATTTACCCCAAAATCGGCGCGTGGACTCGCGTGGCCTTGTGGATTCAAGGTGCAACCGCTCTCGTGGATTCGGAGCGAGGTACGTTCGTGGATTCGAAGCGTGCCACTGGGTGAAGACCGTGGATTCGGTCGGACGTCGTGGACTCGACGTTGGACGCTGTGGATTCAGCGTTGGGCGCGGATCGTGGATTCGAGAAGCGTCGTGGAGCGAGCGGGAAGATCTACTAGGAGCGTATGAAAAAGGTTGAGTCGTCTGTGAGTACGGTATATCACCTTGTACGTGTGTTAATTCTAGTGGATTTCGCCGTGTTATCGGTCCCGTGGTTTTTTACTCCGGTTTGGAGTTTTTCCACGTAAAAATCTTGCGTGTTCTTTTATTTTTCCGCATTGGGTTTTTTGCGCAATGATTTTTTGAGTGTTTATTGTTTACACCTATTCACCCCCCTCTAGGTGTTTTTTCCCCTATTTAGATCCATTTACTTATAACCCAACAAGTGGTATCAGAGCGGGAATAGGGTTGTAAACAATGGTTGAAGGTGGAAACATCAATCGACCCCCTTTCTTTGATGGAACAAATTATGCGTACTGGAAAGTGCGGATGAAAGCCTTTTTAATTTCCATCGACGAAAGGGTGTGGCAATCAATTGAATTAGGATGGTCTAATCCAACTGAAATTTTAGATGATGTTCGCACCTTAAAACCTAGGTCGAAATGGACCAAGGAAGAGATAGATTATCTTCTTACAATGGCAAGGGAATTAATGCTCTATTTAATGCTTTGTCACAAACTGAGTTCTCTCGCGTCTCGGCATGTGAGACTGCGAAAGAAATCTGGGATGTTCTTCAAGTTACGCATGAGGGAACTAACCTAGTGAAGATTCAGAAACTGCAAATGCTCACGAGCAAGTTTGACTCTATCTCTATGGCAGAGAATGAATCTTTCACTGACTATTACACACGATTGCAAGACATCGTAAACTCATGTGCTAACTTGGGAGAGAAGATTCCAGAATTTAAAGTTGTAAGAAAAATTCTAAGAACTCTTCCTGAACGATTTCGCCCGAAGGTCGCAGCCATTGAAACAATTAAACACCCGGACGAAATGCGTGTAGAAGAATTAGTAGGTGCTTTACAAACTTATGAAATGACATTTCCTACTAACTATTCTTCTGGAAAGGCATCCTCTTCTAAGTCTTCAGGTTACGCATTGAAATCAACTAAAGAAGAAGACGCGGATTCATCCTCCTCGGACGACGACGAGAACCTTTCTATGGAGGACTTTGAGAAGCAGCTCGCTCTCTTGACAAGGAAGTTTCGCCGCAACTTTCGAAGGGGTAATCCAAGCAAAACTCATCCTTCGAAAAGTCGAAGAAAGGCAAGGGTTCTTCAACTTACAAGTCAAGAAAGCAAGAGAACTTCTCAAAGGATAAGAAAAGTTCAGAGGGACAAGTTCAGTGCTTCAAATGTCGAGGCTACGGCCACATTGCAACGGAATGTCCCAACAAGAATCCGGCTAAGAAGAAAGCGATGCAAGTTGTTACTTGGGATGACAACTCCACGTCAAATGAGTCATCCTCAAGTGATGAAGAAGACAACGCGACAGCTTTCCACGCGTCCACTACATCTTCACCCTTCATGTGCTTAATGGCAAGTACATCCGATTCACTGTCCAACTCCTCCTGTTGAAAAGATTGCAACGGACGATGAATCGAGATGATTCTGAAGGTGAAGATTTTGCTCTAGCCTACCACAGACTTTTGAGGGATTCAAAGAAACTGGCTAAGCAAAACAAGGGGTTGAAAGGGAGATTGCAGGATCTCGAAGAAGAAGTAAAAAGGGTAACCTCTCTCTCAACCGATCTTGAAGTGGAAAGGGATAATTTGATTAAAACTAATGTTTCCCTTCAAGAGTCCAATGAGCAACTCGAGAAGAATTATATGGATATGGTGAACAAAGCGAATTACTTCTTGAAGCTCAACGGCGAGGCTCGACAGGAAAAATTGGAAATGACGGAGACCATACGCCAACTGAAGGATGACTTAAAGAGATTTTCTTCTGGAAGGAGTAAGTTGGACAGACTTCTTGGTCTTGGTCAAAGAAATAAGTTCGGCCTCGGATACACTCAAACTGGAGACATTCCAAGTTCGAGTGGGACAGTCTTTGTGCCTCAGTCGGTATCTCCTCCTCCGACACCGGTATTCACAACAAGCAACGACAACAAACCTACTACATCCTCCTCGGAATCGACAAGAATCAAGGTATGTTTTCGTTGTGGCATTTCAGGGCACATAAGGAGAAATTGCAAGACGGAAGCCAAACGCACACCTCAAGCACCTCTTGCAATGACTACCAAAAAGGCTATTCCTCAGAAATCAAATGCAAATCATTTGAAGGAAAAGAGTCTTGGTAGTTCACCGCTCAAGACGATATCATCAAGGAGCAGTAACTCTTCAAGCAAGACGCTCTCACCTAGGAGATCAACTTCACGATCATTACCGACGCACTCCAAAAGGGTTTGGGTGCGCAAAGGGGGTTAGATCAGAAAACAATTGTTATGTAGTTCCTACTAAGATTTCTGAAAAATGTAACCTAGCATCTTTGAAAAATGAAACACTTTGGCATGAAAGGCTAGGTCACATAAACTTTAAGGAACTTGCTAGAATTTCGAACAAAGATGTGGTCAAGGGGGTTCCGAAACTTTCTTTTGAACAAAACCTTGTGTGTGGCGGTTGCCAAAAAGGAAAACAGTCTAGGACTGCACACAAGAACTTGAACCACATAGGTACAAAACGGCCTTTGGAACTTTTGCATATGGATTTAATGGGGCCAACTCGTCAACCATCTCTGGGAGGTAAATGGTATATTTTCTTATTGGTTGATGATTATTCTAGATATACTTGGGTAGCATTCTTAAAAGAAAAAGCTGATACCTTTGATTCTTTTCTCGAAATCTGCAATCGTATTATGACTGAAAAGAATGATAGGATTACTCGAGTTAGGAGTGATAGAGGTGGGGAATTCATAAATTCCAAATTCATTGATTTTTGCACTTCTAATGGCATTAAACATGAATTTTCTGCACCTTACACACCTCAACAAAATGGTGTAGTCGAGCGCAAAAACAGGGTCGTACAGGAAATGGCACGTGTTATGCTTCACAGCCGGAACTTACCTTTTTATTTTTGGGCTGAAGCGGTGAACACTGCTGTTTATGTTATTAATCGCGTGTATTTGCGCCCGGGGACATTGAATACACCATATGAACTTTGGTTTTGTAGAAAACCTAACATCAAATATTTTCGTATCTTTGGGAGTCGGTGTTTTATTTTACGTGATCGTGAGAATCTTGGAAAATTTGACTCTCGAAGTGACGAAGGGATTTTCTTAGGTTATTCTACAAACAGCAGAGCATATCGAGTTTTTAACTTAGAATCTAAGACGATCGTAGAATCGATAAATGTTAAGGTAGATGAAGCTTTTCACTTTGAATCTGAAAAATCTACCCTCGATATCTCTCTTGATGATGATACACCTGCTAATGCATCTTCTTCTAACAATTCTTTCGATAATAATGTTGATGCATCTAACGGTTCTTCAAGTTTATCTGATGTGCAGGAATCATCTCGTGTACCTCCGTCTACTCCTCTACCTCAAACGTTACGCATCTCCAAGGATCACCCTGAATCGAACATCATTGGAGATCCACAAGAAGGAGTTAGAACACGAAGACAATTGGTTTGCGGATTTGCATGCTATGTATCTCAAATCGAACCAAGGAATGTTGATGAAGCTCTCCAAGATGACTACTGGATTAAAGCAATGCAAGAAGAGCTCCATCAATTCGAGCGAAACAAAGTCTGGGAATTAACGAAGCCTCCGACGCAACACAATGTGATAGGTACCAAATGGATCTTCAAGAACAAGAAAAATGAAGAAGGTACTATCATCAGGAACAAAGCAAGGTTAGTTGCTCAAGGCTACTCTCAAGTAGAAGGTATAGACTTTGATGAAACTTTCGCCCCTGTAGCTAGACTCGAGTCCATTCGTATATTGTTTGCGATAGCTTGTCATTTTAAAATCAGATTATTTCAAATGGACGTTAAGAGCGCCTTTTTAAATGGATTTTTAAATGAGGAAGTTTATGTGGCTCAACCGAAAGGTTTTGTGGATCATAAACTACCTAACCATGTTTTTCGGTTGAAAAAGGCTCTTTACGGTCTGAAACAAGCACCGCGAGCATGGTACGAAAGGTTGACAAAGCACCTTTTGGAAAAGGGCTACACTCGAGGGGGAGCTGATAGGACTCTCTTTGTGAAGCATTATCAAAACAATTTCATAGTTGCTCAAATCTATGTCGATGACATCGTTTTTGGCGCAACAAGAGATAATGATGCTTCCAAATTCGCGGAGACCATGGAAAGCGAATTTGAGATGTCCATGATGGGCGAATTGAATTATTTTCTTGGATTACAAGTTAAACAAAACGATGAAGGAATTCACTTGTGTCAATCCAAGTATGCACTGGAGTTGGTCAAAAAGTTTGATCTTGAAAATTCTAAGGATTTTCCGACTCCAATGGGAACTAGCCATAAGGGACTTGGAAGTGAATCACAAAGTGAGAATGTAGACGAGAAACTGTATCGCAGTATGATTGGAAGTCTACTATATCTCACGGCTAGTCGCCCGGATATATCCTTCAGTGTTGGGATTTGTGCGAGATATCAATCAGCACCGAAGGAGGTTCACCTGAAAGCGGTGAAGCGGATCATCCGATATATCAAAGGTACAATCAATTTCGGAATTTGGTATCCTATGGGAACAACTTTGGATATTGTTGGATACTCAGATGCCGATTGGGCTGGTTCAGTGGATGACCGGAAAAGCACGAGTGGTGCATGCTTCTATCTTGGCCATTGCCTTGTTGCATGGCACAGTAAAAAGCAGAATTGCATAGCACTCTCGACTGCCGAAGCGGAGTACATTTCTGCAGGAAGTTGTTCAACCCAATTGTTTGGATGAAAAGCGTGTTGAGCGATTTCCGGATTTCAACATCTTCGGTAACCATTTTATGTGACAACACTAGTGCTATTAACATTTCTAAAAACCCTGTGTTGCACTCTAGAACAAAACATATTGAACTTAGATATCATTTTCTTAGAGAGCTAGTTGAATCAAACATTCTTCAACTGTCATATATTTCAACTGAGGATCAATTAGCCGATATCTTAACAAAACCTTTGGATCAAAAACGTTTTATTCACTTGCGTAAAGCAATTGGCATGCTTTCCTTGAAATAAACTCTTTTGAAACCTTTGCTTAGGTTAGGTTTTGTTTTTGTTTTTGTTTTGTTCTTTATCTATGTTTTGTACATAGGACATTAATTGAGCATAAATCATAATTGACTTTAATTGCATCCTTTTATGTATTTAGAAATTTATTATGCATTTGATGTCATAATATTTCAATGTTGCAATGATCATTTACGTTAATTAAACCATCTTTTAAGTGATCAAAGTCAATTTCTCTCTCAATGATCTCTTGGTATAGTCATTATCATATTTGATTGCTTAGTCGAGTATGAATTCGAGATCAATGGTTTGGTTGAATACTTTATATATTAAATAATTGATAGCCAATTGAGGGGGAGTCAATGAAATGTAAAATGCTCAAAAGATGTGGAAAGAGTTACATCCCAATGAGGAGTGTGAAAACTACCACCACATGGAGAAAATGAAAGAAAGAAAAAGATACTCCATGAATGCAAAGCAAATTTTTGTTTTGAAAATGTTGATGAAATTCATATTGAAATACTTGACTCAGTCGTATTTCATGGTTGGTATAAGGTGGGATTTTTAGTAAAAGATGCTCAAAGAGCCACTCCTTCAACAGATTGTCTAGATATATTATCTAACTTATCTGGGATTTCAAACATCTATTGATCTTGGTACTTCATTTTCTTTACTAAAATTGATGATTTGATAAAGGCATTACACATAGGATCAGGATAGATGTAATTGAAGTTGTTCAACTTTAAGTGTTTTAACTTTCGTAAATTTTCGTTTCATTTTTGGGTATTGTTGATAGATTTTGCATAATCTATTTCTTGTTGTATGAAACGATGTCTTTTGTTTAAAGTTGACATGGTAAAGTGCTTACATACTTTTTCTGGATTTTATGGAATTTTTCTGAATTTTTCTGGAGAAAAAGGTGAAGCCGATCCGGATCGGGGTAAGTGATCCGGATCCCGAACGCAGGACTCTTCCTGCGGGTAGCCGATCCGGATCACATTCTCGATCCGATCCGGATCACGGCTAGGGTTTTTATAAGAACAAAGAGGATTTGATTTCTTTTACCCTAATCTTTTGTTCTAAAATCTCTAGAGCTTCTCTCTCTAGATTTCTTGCATTTTGGAGCTTCCAAACTCAAAGTTCTTCGGATTCAAGTAAGTTTTATTGATCAAAACTCGGTTTTTACAGTTTTTCATCAAACGTGTGTTGAAATCTTGAAACTTTTTCGTTTGTGAATGGTTTTTGATCAAATTTCTTTTGAAATAAGGACTCTGGGTCAATTAATTTTGCGTTTATGCTGGGTTTTTACCTGATTAACGAGTTTTTAGGCTTTGATTTCTAAAAATTCGATTTTAGGGCATAAAAGAAGAATTTTTGAAAATCATGGAATTGATCTATTTTTAAAATTCTTTGTGGAAAACTAATTTGATTCTTGGCTTCTCTACATGATTATGATTGTCTAGGTACAATTTTTCAAATTTTTCAAAAATTGACGATTTTTCATATGTTCTTGAGTTGGTTTTGCACAGGACACTTTCTCAAAACTCAGAGCACTCACACCAATGGCATTCTCCTGGTTAATCTTGGTACTGGTCACGATGGTGCACACGAGCACATCCGTTAAAGAGGAACCGGATGTCTCAACTCGAGACAAAACGAACGAAGCCAAGGAGGACAGCTCGGATTACAATGAGGAAGAATGGGACGAATTCTTCAAGGATGTTCAACGAAAAATTGATGAGGAGGACAGGAAATTCACCAAAGGAAAAAGACTAATGAGATCAGCCTCAACAACCAAACAGTATACGAGAAGGAAAAATGTCCAAAGGAGTGCGAGTCAGCATAGTGGGCCTCTCACCAGAGCACGCTCACTTTCTGGAATTCTGCAAACTGAATCTCCATGGGTTGCGGGACCGGATGCACCATCTGCATCTACACAGCGTCCATCGCACTCAAAGACACGGACAACTGACACAGAGGCTTTGGAATCGATTCGTCAGGAACAACAAAGACTCTCTGCTGCACAAGAGAGAATATCGATAGAAATTCAGCAGATTTCCTCTGAACACAAGAAGATCAAGAAAAAGTACTCAAATATTAAGAATTTGCTTAAAGGGATTTTGAGCAAGCTGAGTTGTACTAGTTCAGATTCTTCAGACTGAGCAGCACCTTCTGATCACTTTTTCTATGATCTTACTCTCTTGCAGTTCGCAGTTCTTGGTTCTTAGTTTTCAGGACTTAGTTTTTCTTCTTACTTTTAGTTTAGTTCTCAATTTGTGCATATTAATAGACTTTTTTTTTACTCTCCTTACATATTGTAGCTCTTGCTACGTTTTGGCTTTGTTTTGTGACAAAAAGGGGGAGAGAGTTAGAGAGAACTTTGAACAATGAATGATGATTGTGAATATCAACCTTGTGAATATCAAGGTAAGTATGACTTCCACTCAACTTTAGTTTTTCTTATGTGATTTGTGACATGCCTCTATACTAACTATTCGACTAACTATTTGGGCATGTAATATGACTAACAAGTTGATGTTGGACTAACATACTTTGACATTTGGTTTTCGATTGCTTAGAAGATATGTTGGTTTTAACTATGATTCTCTTACATATCTGAATTTTTTCAAATGTCATGATGAGAATAAACTCTATCTCTGTAGTTGGTTTTGAATGTTTCAATTCTTGAGGTATCTAACGATTTGTTTGTCAAGAATGCCTTCTGTGTGCAGAGATTACAGATGTCTAAGTCTAGAGTCTGTTCTAGGAGTTTATCTCATGTTTTTAATTTCTGGATCTCTTTTGTAAATTTTTGTTGTATGGTGATAGCAACAAAAATATCTTTTTGAATTTTCTTTTGTGGATTTGTGTTTTGTCACGAAACCGCCAAAGGGGGAGATTGTTACGGAATTTGAGTTGGCGTATTTCGTGAATGTATTAAGTCTTGAAGATTGAAGATGAAGAAACTTTGGATCGTATACCTCAATCTCAAGAAAGAAGAATTCAAAAGGATCAGGTACGTTTAACTAAAGAATTTTGATGATCCGAATACTTCTTATAGTGTAGAAACACCTGGAAGAGGTTTTAATTGCTTAAACATCAAAAACTGGACATGGGACATGTTCAGGATCCGGATCGAGCTCGGCAATCCGGATCCCGAAGGGTGTTGGTTCATACACTGGTTCAATCCGGATCGCAGCCTCCTCTGATCCGGATCCCGAACATTAGTTTTACCTGCTTGCTTCCTCGATCCGGATCAGGAACTGCAATCCGGATCCCGAACATGATGTTTTGGTAAAACTGTATGAACGATCCGGATCGGGGACTACGATCCGGATCCCGAACAAGCAATTTTCTGGAAACCGTCTTTTGTGCTTCTGCAATCCGGATCGCCAAATCCAATCCGGATCGCCGTCGGTAATTCTTTCCAGAAAAGGCTGTTTTTGATCCGTATATTCTTCCAAGGGTTTCTAACCTATAAATAGGCCCTGTATTCATTTCTAGGGCATCCGCTATTACAGAAGAAAATAGCCGAAAAGAAAAAATCCACATATATAGAGAAGAAAGGAAATCAATAGATTTATTCTATGTTTCTTCATCTATATTGATTGATTTGATTCTAGGTTTTCCATACTCACATTTTGAGTAGAATCAAATCAATGAATACTTAGATGGTATTTCCGATCTATCTTTAATCTAAGTATTCGGCGGATCATCACCACCCAAACAAACAACGATTTACCCCAAAATCGGCGCGTGGACTCGCGTGGCCTTGTGGATTCAAGGTGCAACCGCTCTCGTGGATTCGGAGCGAGGTACGTTCGTGGATTCGAAGCGTGCCACTGGGTGAAGACCGTGGATTCGGTCGGACGTCGTGGACTCGACGTTGGACGCTGTGGATTCAGCGTTGGGCGCGGATCGTGGATTCGAGAAGCGTCGTGGAGCGAGCGGGAAGATCTACTAGGAGCGTATGAAAAAGGTTGAGTCGTCTGTGAGTACGGTATATCACCTTGTACGTGTGTTAATTCTAGTGGATTTCGCCGTGTTATCGGTCCCGTGGTTTTTTTTACTCCGGTTTGGAGTTTTTCCACGTAAAAATCTTGCGTGTTCTTTTATTTTTCCGCATTGGGTTTATTTGCGCAATGATTTTTTGAGTGTTTATTGTTTACACCTATTCACCCCCCTCTAGGTGTTTTTTCCCCTATTTAGATCCATTTACTTATAACCCAACATCTTTCTCTCCCACATCGTATGAGGACCTTTGCATGCTTATTTGGACATCTAGATAGGCCACTGTTTTATTGCTACACTATCATGTTGGGATTTGACTTAGGAGAAACCATGATTGCTTTCTTTCTCCTTTTTATTTTGACTTTTGAGTCATGTTGCTCGGGTTCGAGCAGAGGTTTGGGATAGTGTAGCTGGGACCTGAGGGTCAGAGATAGGGAGTACTTGATGTTGGATTGTGGGGTATTGCGGCAACCGCGGATAGTAGGCGGTTGACCGGATCTGTATTATTTTACCCAATTGAGGGTTGGGGGGTTATTGCGGTGACCGCGGACTTTGGGCGGTTGACCGGATGTTACTATTGCATCAGATTGGGTATCAGTTTTCTCTAGTGGATGGTGTTTCCCACTTTTGAGTATTATTACATCAGATCGGGGTTTTGTTGGTGGACGGAGCTTCTCACTTTGATCATAGTCTTAATCCAGTCCTGCTATTGTGAGACAGTGGTTACAGAGATGCTTGATACAGTGATATTTTACTCGTGTGGGTCGCTCCCCACGAGTGCCACTCCGGAGTAGGCTTTTCACGGTGCCGTGCGCCGAGCACCATGGTGAGTACAGTTTTTGAGCCCTTGGGACTCCTTTTGCTTCGGTGTTATGCGTAGGCTGGCATACCCGTCGCGGCAGAGCAGGCAGTACCAGTTTTTACTGGTGGCACTAGATTGGGTCTATTTGGTCAGATACTGTTTCCTGATGCACTCATACCGTCATTTCCTTCGGTATTGCATTTAGAGGCATACTTGTTGTGGTTTCCCCTTTTTATTCAGTAGTTCTGTTTACCGCTTTCCCACTTACCCCTTTTTCTTGCCTCTAGTAGACTTAGTGGGTACGCCGGAGCTTGAGGCTTTACCCACAGGGGGAGGCTACTAGTTTACTAGTGGTTCTCACCCCCATTGTTGTTTTTCCCCTTTCTTTTTCTCCCCCCTGTTTTGCAGTGTCCTCTTCGGGAGTTGCTGATCCTTGATCGTTGTCCGGGGCGAAGGAGTCGCGAGCTAGATCTGTACCACTCGAGGTGTGTAGCTGTACCCCCCTGGCTGGAGATCCCTGATAGCTGTCAGCTGATATTTACCGTTTCCTTGGAGGGAGATCTTTTGTATTTGGAGAGACAGAGTTGAGATTGATGTACTATAGTTTTAGTTTGTCTCCCTTTTATTGTTGAGAGATGTTGTATTGAGGACATTGTATGTCGATTACCTGTATTCGAGGAAATGGATATTGTACTTTATTTCTTGATGTATAGTGATTGGATTTTATTTTACAGCATTTTATTTCAGCTCTGATATTTGTGTAGCTATAGTACTGTCTTTTGCAGGTTAGACGCTTCGCCTATGCGGATTTTAGCATGGGTGGCGGATCTGTTGGCGAGCCCGGGTCGCAGTTTCGACCCCGGGGCGTGACAGATTAGGTTGGTATCAGAGCTTAGGGATAGGTCAGTTGGGACCGTAGAAACCCTAGGCTTATGGTTGGACCCTAGGATGACTTCGAGAGAGTCGTGATCTTTTAGCGAGAGCCCTGATTGAGTTTTATACCTCTCCCGAGTGATGGGATGGGTGATTGGCATGTTTATTCTCCTAAGCAATTATGTTGGCTGCAGACAACATAATGCGGCGGAACGGTTGACATGCTCTAGACTCTCGCGGGATTGGGTCGAGTTTTGTTTTGTGCTGTGGTGCAGTTGGTTGTGGTGAGCGATGTCTCCCCGACGCGTTGTGCGGATTGGTGTGCACTCGTTGCAGCGGTGGAGCTCGAGCGGTTTGTTTTGGGGCCGGATAACCAGATTGAGGTTAGAGAGCTTCAGGCCCGATGGCAGGATTGTCTGAGGAATATCAGCGGCAGAGTGAGCCGCTGGTCTGAGTGACACAGTTGTCGGAGCAGTGGGCAGCCCGATAGTGTTTTTCTCCTGAGACCACCTGGTTGCAGTATCCTCAGCGGCAGTGATTCCTGTGGCACCGATTGAGTGAGTAGCCCCCTCCGTGCCAATGTTTAGTGCCGAGGCACCGAGGCGGGGTGGATAGCTGACAGTTGATGAGTTGTGGGATATCATTGATCGATGGAGCCAGCTTTGGCAGATGAACCACCCGGATTCTTGGATTTGAGTTGGAGCCTCTGGAGGCAGAATCGTGGTTGGTGGTGATGGAGTGATTAATTAAGAGTCTCCCTGTGTTAGAGAGTTGATGCAGTTGTCGAACCGTGCGCTCCAAGTTTAGAGGGACGAGGCGCATAAGGTATGTGTGAGTGGGAGTGGATTGCGCCGGGATACCTTTCTGTTTATCTGATCCCTCTGTTTTGGATTTTGGATGCCTCGATGGAGTAGGCAGTGTGTATGGAGCGTGCTATTGCAGTTCCTTTGGATAGGGATCTGTCGCCAAAGGTGAGTTCTGGATAGAGGCGCCTGGCGCTAAGTGTTGGGGGACAGATCGGCCGGCAGAGGCATTTTTCCTTTTCCAGGTGGCAGTTGTCCTTGTGGGTGGATTGTGTAAAGCTTACCCAAGGGAGTGTTATCCTTTGTGATTTATAACCTGCATGTTGGGCTACAATATATGTGTTTGAAGGGTGAGCTTTGTAAGGATAATGGTGTTTTGTCATATGACGGTTGCATTAATGGATTTTCTGAAATGTCAGAGGTCAGGTGGACCCCGGTGGCGGCATCAGCATCGTTATCAGAGTGGCGCAGCGGTAGCGTGGATTTATTGTCTATGGCGGACCGTATTCATCGCCTCAGTGTGAGCAAAGGCGGAGGATTGTACTCCTTTTGTGGATAGCCTTGATTTTCAGGCCGACTAAGCGACGACCACCTACATCGAGCGGATGAGACTGTGCTGCCTGGGTGGAGGGCGCCAAGGCAGTGGATCGGGTCGTCGCAGGTGTGATTTCATCACAGCAGTCGGAGTAGAGTATGATGCATCCCTGCATGGACTAGAGGCAGATTTGTAACCACATGCACTGGAGGTACAGGTTCCTGTTGGGATGGTGCATGTGGGGGAGGCTTGTGGATCATGCCCAGTGCAGTTGAGACCCCGAGTGGTATCGACGGACTTGTTGATATTTGTGCCTGTTCAGTGTTTGACCCAGTGCGTGGAATTGGTTGGCACAGTGCCACATGGTGTATGACTGCGGAGAGAGAAGATTATGATCTTCTGCAAGGCAGACATTAGAGACTTGTTCTTTGAGACAGTCAGAGCACACAAGTTGTAGCGACAATGCGAGAGGCGCCAACGGCGGCACCGGGACGCGAGGATTATTCCTGTTGTCGTGAGATCCCGGGTGTGATTCCACCGGAGCTGATGATGATGCCGCCGGTTAGGGAGATTGAGATTGCGATTGACGTGGTTCAGGAAACCACGCCAACCCCGATAGCACCTCATTGGATATCACCTATAGAGCTGACAGAGCTGATGGCGCAGTCGCAGGATTTGTTGGATCGAGGGTCTGTTCGATCCAGTGCCACGTCGTTGGCACACGGCAGTGAGGGTCCTTGTGTGGTGTGACCGCAGGCAGGTCCGGATATTATTTGGGACCTTTTGATGGAGTTATACCCCGACAGTGGCCTCCTTAGGACGCAGGTATCTTTTTGGGATCATTCAGTCGGGTATCTCACCAGACGGGGTTCAGGACCCGGTAGGGGGCATTGTGGGTGCAGTGGGGACAAATGGAATGACTAAGGCCCTGTCGTCTTAGGATTTGAGGAATTGTGTGTTCCAGCTGCACTTGGAAGAATTATTGGGGGTATTCTTCTGGGATATTTTGATTTTACCCCATCTCTATACAGTTTAGAGCTGGTGGAGCACTGGTAGATGGTGTGGCAAGGTCTGCGTGGAAGAAGCTATGCCAAGTTGTTGTGGTACAAGTTTTAGCTTTGAGAGCATATCTTCTTGGATTACTTGTTCTAGCCGTAAGGGGCAGCGGTGGTAAGCTGGCCATAATGGACGCTATGCGCGAATGGCTGAGACCGGCAGTTATTGTTGAGGTGAGGAGCTTTTGTACCGGATAGTGCCAGCGGAGCTTGACGAGCGGATGATGAGATTGGTACCAGCGCCGATTTAACCTAGTCAGTGGTGGGAGATGGATTTGCGAGTTATTGTGATACCTCCCATAGTGGCTGTTGAGCTACCATTGGTTTTTTTGATGAGCACCCAGGATCACCCGGACAGGGCCACTGTGGTGGCGGATACCCGGAGTAAGAGAGCTATTTGGAGTTGAGTCTGATGATTTCGTAGCTGGCGCTGTGTGGACTGTCGAGGCAAACGTGGCGCATGGTGGTGGCACTAAGGACTCTTTGGATGATAGACCGTGGCAGAATGGTTCGCTCGGATGGTCAAGATTTGGGAGCGACCGGGCGAGGATCTCCCCCCTGGTCAAGGCTCTTTTTCTTTCGGAGTTGCCTTGCATGTCACTGGTTTGGGAGTTGAGGATACAACTCCCGAAATTTGATGAAGGGATCGTCTGGAGCGGGTACCCTTTTTGAGCCTGGAGGATTGGATTTACCAGCTGCAAGGGTACGGGATCTTCTCGAAGATCGAATTGTGATCTGGTTCCCTCGACTGCTTATAGTGTGTGCTGATGCCAAAGAGTTGGGGAGGTGTTTCTACACCCTGATTGTGACGCCCCACTTCCCAGGGGGTCACCCATCCTAGAACTACTCTAGCTCTAGCACGCTTAACTCTCATGTTCCTCTTGGATCTTGCTACCATCCAAAATGCTATAGCCGGGTTAGAGATTTAGTCCTATTATATCATTTATATAGAGGACTAATCCAAATTCCGGGGGTGTCACATTCTTCCCCCCTTTAAGCCCTGACGTCCACGTCAGGCTTAAGCACACTCACAAGCACCAGGCGATGTGAGACTCGTCTCGCTAGCCTTAGCCGACCTTGTGAGGAGCTGCACTCCACTCACAACGGTCATTAGCCGGGGAGCCTCGCTCTACCCGCTATATAACCCTGGCTCAGCCGAGACTCATCTCACATTTCCGGCTGGTGAATGGCTCTGATACCAACTGTGACGCCCCACTTCCCAGGTGGTCACCCATCCTAGAACTACTCTAGCTCTAGCACGCTTAACTCTCATGTTCCTCTTGGATCTTGCTACCATCCAAAATGCTATAGCCGGGTTAGAGATTTAGTCCTATTATATCATTTATATAGAGGACTAATCCAAATTCCAGGGGTGTCACACTGATGGTTTTGGATTAGAGATCAGGGTTTACGGGATCAGTTGGAGGACTTTTGTCGATTGCCCCGGGAGTACAGAGATTTTCGGATCGAGCTGGTGTGCCGATGGAATTGTGGTTGGATTATCTGAGGCCCTAGGAGGAGCGGAGGCTTGTACCGATGCAGATTCCTTGGTAGCCCGAGCTGTTAGCCAACCGTACTTGGTTGAGTTGGTACGATTCTTCTAGAGTGTCTGCCTTTATTTTGTTCTAGTTGGAGACCCGAGGACCGCATCGCGTCGCTGGAGGAGGTATTTGTCAGCCGTGGGAGCTTGAGTGGTGGATGATTGGATTTTTACCCCCCCTTTTTTTATTTGGTTGAGTTTCCGTGTTGAGGAATGACTTTAGTTTCGAGGACGAAACTTTCTTTTAGTAGGGGAGGATGTGATGACCCGGATCCCCGCAGAGCTGCTGCGGTGCGTTGGGGGTGGCTTTGGAGGCTTACTTGGTGTGTCGGAGGTGTCTGGGGCACAAGTGTTGGACTTCGGGCTTATTTGGATCACGTGGGTGATCGGAGGACCCTCGTGGAGGGTTTAGAGGTGGTTTCGCGCGAATCGGATATCAAAATTGGGCTCCGCGCGAAATCCGGGCTAAGAATACACTTTCGAGAGCCTCTGGCAATTTTAGAGTTGGAATTTGGCAAAATGGACGTCAAATTCGGATTCAGCGCGCGAAAACGGTCAAAATGGACTACCTACTTGACTTTTTGGGCAAGGGTTACTGTTCACCGCCGGAACAGTAACTCCGGCGATCGCCGGCGGCGACCGGCGGCGGCGGAGGGCGGCGGCGCGACCTCGGGCAGGCGGAGAGCGGCGCGGGCAGGGCGCGTGGGCGCGGGCAGGGTGCGCGGTCCACGCGGCAGGCGTGCACCGGAGCGGGGGGCCACGTGGCAGTTTCTCATTGGATGGTCCACGGGTCGCGGTCCACGGAGCATATCGGTGTGTACGGTGGACCGGAGCGGGGACACGTGGCACCTTTCTATTGGATCGGTGCAGTGGTCTCGGCGCACGCAGGGTGCGCGGGCAGGCCGGGCAGGCCGGGCAAGTGCGCGGGCAGGCGCTGGAGGTGCGGGCTGGTGGTGTGCCACGTGGCATCGTGCTATTGGCCGAGAGGTGGACACGTGGCAGAGTAGGATTCGTCGGGTGCACGGAGTGGGTGCACCGGGTGCAGCGAGTGTATGGCCTAGACACGTGGCGCGCAAGGATTGGCTGTGCTACTGTGCGCGTGCGGCGGGGCAGGTGGCGTGGCAGGCGGCGGTGGCAGGCGTGGCAGGCGGCGGCCGGCTGGCGTGGCGGGCACGGCGGCGAGGTGGCGCAGGCGGGCGCCACGTGGCGGCCCGCCATTGGCGGGTGCCAACGGCCCCGTTGACCAAGGGCGGCCACGTGGCGCGAGAGGAGCGGCCGGGTTGGCTGTTCGGTGTTCGGGGACACGTGTCAGCGCGTGAAGCGGGTCGGACGGTCACGCGGTCCGACCGGATCGGGTGTGCGGGGGTGGGCCGTGTGGGCCGGGTTACTGTGCGCGCCCGAAAGTTTGGGCCGGGCCGCACTGTTTGCGCCCGAAAAGATTCGGGCGCCCTAAAAGATTCGGGCGCCCGAAAGTGAGGACACAGTGGGCATTTTTGGATTTGTTTGGAATGGCCTATATATACCAACCCGAGCCCCTTCTTTTCGAGTTTTTCTCCCCTTTTCGAGCCTCTTCTGCCCGAGCCACCTTAAGAAGATTTGTTCACCTCTTGATCCTTGATCTTCCTGCCAAGTCCTAGGATTTTTGGAGCACGCATCCCGAGGTTCTCCATTTTACGGCGCGGCGCGACGTTGCATTTCCTGTTTCCTTCATCGGCGCAGCAGTGATGTTTTAGCTCCCCTGGGCTACCCCGAGGTCCCTTTTCAGTGATTCTTGCGCCGGCTGACTCCTTACAGGTAGGGCTTCAACTTTCATCTGATCGCGCTTTTCCGTTTCGAGGTTTTGGCACGGATCCCGAGGCAAACAGTGACCCCTTTTTGCTGTGTGGATTTCCTTGACAGCAGCTGAGTATTTCGGCCATATTTTCGCGCACGAGCGTCAGACGGAGACGAGCTTGTACAACTTTTTCATCTACGGATCGCAAGGAACGCGCTCGTATTTTTCTTGGATTTTTCAAAGATTTATTTCGAGGTGATAATCACTGTTTTCTCAGTGTACTGTGTGCAGTTTTTCTTCATAGTTTGTTGATTGGATTACCACCTTGACGAATTTATAACTTGGCTTACCGAACTCTGATTTGGGCGTGCAAGGTACCGTTACGAAGCTATCGACGCGAGGATCGCCGTGATATTTTTCTGGGAATTTTCTGGGCACTTTCTGCAGGTGATAATTTAACAGTTCTGGGACTGTTGTTGTATGTATTTGTAAGAGCATTAATTTGGGAGCCTAAGTGTATTTAGTGGACTTGGTGTTGTGCCAGGAGTGTTGCGGGTGCGCTGACCTTGTTGGAGCAAGGGATTGGAGTTTTGGGTATTTTCAGCTGTACGGACCCAGACGGTTAGCGCTTCAGGTGGGTGGTTGTTACTGTGACGCCCCACTTCCCAGGGGGTCACCCATCCTAGAACTACTCTAGCTCTAGCACGCTTAACTCTCATATTCCTCTTGGATCTTGCTACCATCCAAAATGCTATAGCCGGGTTAGAGATTTAGTCCTATTATATCATTTATATAGAGGACTAATCCAAATTCCGGGGGTGTCACATTCTTCCCCCCTTTAAGCCCTGACGTCCACGTCAGGCTCAAGCACACTCACAAGCACCAGGCGATGTGAGACTCGTCTCGCTAGCCTTAGCCGACCTTGTGAGGAGCTGCACTCCACTCACAACGGTCATTAGCCGGGGAGCCTCTGTAATGTACCGAATTTTTGGCACATAAATAAATGTAAATAAAGGTGGTATGAAATACTAGTGTTATGAAAGTTGGGAAAGTAAGGAACATTTGGACGCGAGTTGGGCCCAATTCGGGTTAAAATGGAGAGATCTAAAAAATTTATTGGAGAAAGGGGGCCCAGATTTTTAGTGAAAAATCCACAGTGTCAGAAAATTCCGAGAAAATTACGGGAGCCCCGTAAATATGTTTTAAGACCACAGAAAAAGTTTCGCGTTGATCGGATTCCTGATAGTGAGAACGGCCTCCGCCAACAGTGTCGAAAAATTCTGAGAAAATTATGGGAGCTTCGTAATTATGTTTTAAGGCGACAGTAAAAATTTTGTGTTGATCGGATACCAGGGTTGCGAGAACGGGGTCTGCCAATGAATCTGGATACAGGGAGGCTTTTGGGGACCCAGAAATAGCCCAAAGTGAAAATTTAAATTTTTCTGTGGTAAATTAAGCTGAAACGAAGCCGCCTGTCAAATTTGGACGGAAACGGACGAAGAATGGACAGAAAACGAGACAAAAAGGATCTCGAGGTGATGACGGCGCGCGGATCGAGAGGGGCACAGCTGCGCTTGGAGGGGCGCGGGTCAAAGGGAGCCGCCACATGGCGGGCCCCCATTGGGCCCGTACGACGCGGGACGTGCGCCCGCAGGGGCGCGCGGGGGTGCGCGCCTGTGTGGCGCACTGTAGCGTGCCTGGACCGGGTGCACCCGGCTGGGTGCTGTGGACCGGCGGGTGCACCATGAACCGATGCACCGTGGACCATCCTCTCCCTTTTTCTTCTCCTTCTTCTTTTCTTCTTCTTCTTCCTTCCTCCCCGCACGCCATTTTCCTCTCCTTCTTCCTTTTCTTCTCTACCCGACCACGAAGAGAGAGAGAGAGAGAGAGAGAGAGAGAGAAAGAAAGGAGAGAAAATTTTGTGAGATGGAACGGCGCGACTGTACGAGGTAAGCCCCGCACGTTATTTTCACGGTATTTTTGGCACAATTTTTATGCCTCCTTTGGGTTTGGATTTCATCCTATTACCGTGTTGCGTGTTAGAAACCGAGTTATACTGCGCCGTTTTACTGCGCGGACTGTCGGAGGCAGTTTTGGCGCGTCTCGTTTTGCGTGCCAGTTGTGGAAGAGATGCACCGTTTTGCGTGCCGACCCGAGGTACGTGCTCCGTTTTGCGTGCAGGTTGGACTAACGCGCACCGTTTTGCGCGCAGTCTCTAATATTATACATCATTTTTCGTACAGAGATAGAAAAATGTGCACCGTTTTGCGTGCACCTTTACAGTTAAGCGTGCACCGTTTTGCGTGCAGATCGTTTTGTCGCGCACCGTTTTGCGTGCAGTTTTTAATATTATACATCATTTTCGTGCAGGGATAGAAAAATGTGCACCATTTTGCGTGCAACTTTACAGTTAAGTGTGCACCGTTTTGCGTGCAGATCGTTTTGTTGCGCACCGTTTTGCGTGCAGTTTTTAATATTATACATCATTTTTCGTGCAGGGATAGAAAAATGTGCACCGTTTTGCGTGCAACTTTACAGTTAAGTGTGCACCGTTTTGCATGCAGATCGTTTTGTCGCGCACCGTTTTGCGTGCAGTCTCTAATATTATACATCATTTTTCATGCAGGGACAGAAAAATATGCACCGTTTTGCGTGCAACTTTACAGTTAAGTGTGCACCGTTTTGCGTGCAGATCGTTTTATCGCGCACCATTTTGCGTGCAGTCTCTAATATTATACATCGTTTTTCATGCAGGGACAGAAAAATATGCACCATTTTGCGTGCAACTTTACAGTTAAGTGTGCACCGTTTTGCGTGCAGATCGTTTTATCGTGCACCGTTTTGCGTGCAGTCTCTAATATTATACATCGTTTTTCGTGCAGAGATAGAAAAATGTGCACCGCTTTGCGTGTAACCCTGCAGTTATACATGCACCGTTTTGCATGCAAATTTGAGGTACGTGCACCGTCTTGCGTGCATATCGTTTCGTCGCACACCGTTTTGCGTGCAGTTTCTAATAATATACATCGTTTTTCGTGCAGGGCTAGAAATACGTGCACCATTTTGCGTGCAACCCTACAGTCGAACGTGCACCATTTTGCGTGCAGATTTGAGGACTAGGAAAAATGTGCATCGTTTTGCGTGCAACCCTACAGTCGAACGTGCACCGTTTTGCGTGCAGATTTGAGGAGTAGAGGAAGTGCACCGTTTTGCGTGCGGACTTGAGGGATGTGCACCGTTTTGCGTGCAAGCTCGAGGAAACAAGTGAAATCGCGCGGAGACCAATTGCAAGTGTCTACAAGCAATTGGGTACACCACAAGGTGGGGGATTCTGCCGAAATTGGGTGACCTCTCCCCTTGCTCCTTTGCTTTTTGATCTAGAAGCATGATAGTAGCCTGTTAGAGGCGTTAGGTAATTATGATTAAGATTGCATGTTTAGAGGATTTCTGATGAAAAGTGCAACTGTTGGTTGCCAGAGACAGATGATAAATGTGCATGTGCAGAGATATTTAGAGGAAAAGTGACATTTATGATTTATCCAAATAGGGGATAAACTGGTATGTGTAGATGGACACAGATGAAAAATGCAACTGTTGGTTGCCAAAAATAGAGATAATTAATTTGCATGTGTAAAAAGAATTAGGGAAAAAATGCGATTCTTGACTTATCTAAATTGATGATAATTGCATGCGTAGAAATGAGTAATTACCTGATGACCGTGATCATGTTAGGGTACAATCCTAGGAATCATGTGATATAAGGGAACAGAACTTGTTGGTAGTAAGACTAGGAGAAAACCTAGTTTAGGGGTCTGACGAGTGACATTGAACTAGGAGTTATCCTAGGATTGGACGAGTGGCATGGTCTTAGGTGACAACCTAAGGACACTGGATAGAGTGATCAACATAGAGTCAGGGAACTCTAGGACAGGTAGGACATTAAACTTAGGTAAAGGGAACCTAAGTTGAGCTAGAAGAGTTTAAACTCACAGACAGAAAGATAGAGTCAAGTTGACTCTTGGATTCAGTAAGGAATCAAGAGAACGGAAAGTAGATCAAGTGTGGTGACATGAAAGGAAAAATGAGAAATAGATCAAGTGTGGAGATATGGAAGGGAGAAACAGGAAATTAGAGTCAGTGTAACTCTAAGTTAATAGTGGAACAGGAAAATAGAGTTAAGTTAACTCTAGGATTCAATGAGGAATCAGGAAAGTGGGATAAGATCCCAAGGTTAAAGAGTTGATCAAATATAACCCTAGAAAGTTATAGGGTGTCTGGGCAAATGGATAATAACTTTAACTTCAATTTGAGTTAAAGAAATAAAAGAGAAATGTTTAAGAGTCCAGGAGACTCTCTGGTTATCCTTATGGCAAGACCTAGGATAAGGGAAAAAATTGTTGCAAAAAGGCAAGGATTAAAAGCAAGCTAAAAGTGGCTAAAAGTATAAAGAAAATGTAAATGGCGCCTTCGAATTTGAGACTCGTCAAGTGGAGCAGGACTCTCTGGGTAGTGACCCGTCGGACGAGGTACTTTCTGTCACGCCCCGAGTCCGCCAATTTGTACGGTTCGGGCACGCCAACAGACCCGCCAATCGGGTAAAACCTTTTTCTACCCGAAAGGAACGGTAACATCCATAATAACACAACAAGTGTATGCGGAAGCTCAATATCAGAGTACTAAAAATCACTATAAATTAAAACTTTCATTCAGTAACAAATAGTTAATGCGGAAATGAAAGCATACAAGAGTGAACCATAAATTAAACTTATTACACTTTACATTTCTGAACTTGCAAATAAAATTATTGCATTTCCTTTACATAATTCCTCACCATACAAGGTTCACTCAAGAAATATATAGAAAGGGATACCTCTGCTAGACCCTCTAGGTCACTATGCTGCTGGGCCCTTGCCCCTGTCGTATGCCTCGCTGTCGTCTGCATCAGATCTGTCTCGACCGCTGCATCCATTCCCGAACCTGTGGGGGGGGTCACCCAAGGGGTGTGAGAACTCCGACAGAGTTCCCAGTGGGTTCAACCACCGAGAAAGAATGTCCTACACCACTTGGTCCAATGGAAGCAATAATAATAGTGCTAGGAAACTAAAATCCTCAATATCAAAATGCAGCTATGCAATATAACATATCACTACACTACACTATCTGTGTCTAATCACCAACCATCACTACTCTTGTCTAGCCACGCTAGGCTGCTAAGCACCAACTCGGCCACTATGCCGCTATATACAGGGTCAAACTAACCCGGCCACCTTGGCCACTCTATCTTTCTTTATTCTTTAGATTCTGGTGCTTTAGTTCAAGTTAACCCTCAGAAATTCTTATCCAACGGGCCCGAGCCCGGTAGTCCTGCTACCATAAGATAAGATTTCCAAGGTTGCCGATAACACCCGCAAGTGTTACCCCGTCCTGCCGGGGGGACTTGTCATACGGGACACTGCCCGACAGGGTCACTGCCCAACTCTGACAAGAGTACTCTATCTACCAGTCATACGGGTCGCTGCCCGGGAGAGGGACCCTGTCCAACTCCTGACCGTTGTACGTTCGCCCCCGGAGGTACGCCCGTTTTATCTTTAATTTTCTTTCTTTTCTTTTTCTTTCTCTTTTTTTTTTTATTTTAGTTCTTAGCCTCTTTGCTTTTGAACACTTGCTTTCCTTTCTTATTCGAGCTTGTAGCTCCCTTTTGCCACTGGCAAATCTCTTTCTTTTTCCTTTGAGCGTTTAGCTCTTTGCCTTCACTTTATGCCTTTCGAAAGTACCTCGTCCGACGGGTCACTGCCCAGGGAGCCCTGCTCCACCTGACGAGTCTCAAATTCGAAGGCGCCATTTACATTTTCTTTATACTTTTTAGCCACTTTTAGCTTGCTTTTAACTTTGCCTTTTTACAACTTTTTACCTCTTATCCTAGGTCTCGCCATAAGGATAACTAGAGAGTCTCCTGGACTCTTAAAAATTTCTCTTTTATTTCTTTAACTCAAATTAAAGTTAAAGTTATTATCCATTTGCCCAGACACCCTATGACTTTCTAGGGTTGTATTTGTTTAATTCTTTAACCTTGGGATCTCATCCCCCTTTCATGATTCCTCACTGAATCCTAGAGTTAACTTAACTCTATTTTCCAAATTTCACTTTTAACTTAGAGTTACACTGACTCTAATTTCCTGTTTTCCCTTTCATGTCTCCATACTTGATCCACCTTTTCCATCTTTGTGATTCCTTACTGAATCTTAGAGTTAACTTAACTCTATTTTTCTGTTCCACCTTTAACTTAGAGTTACACTGACTCTAATCTCCTGTTCCACTTTTATCTTAGAGTTACACTGACTCTAATCTCCTGTTCCACTTTTATCTTAGAGTTACACTGACTCTAATTTCCTGTCTGCGAGTTTAAACTCCTCTGGATCACCTTAGGTTCCCTTTACCTAGGTTCCATGTCATACTCATCCTAGAGTTCCTTGACTCTATGTTGATCACTAGCTCTCCTTAGGTTTCCTTCACCTAAGTTCCATGTCACATATGTCCTAGAGTTCCCTGACTCTATGTTGATCACCCTATCCAATGTCCTTAGGTTATCTCCTAAGACAATGCCACTCGTTAATTCCTAGGATAGCTCCTATGTTCGATGTCACTCGTCAAACCCCTAAACTAGGTTTTCTCCTAGTCTTACTACCAACAAGTCTTGTTCCCTTATGTCACATGATTCCTAGGGTTATACCCTAACATGATCACAATTATAAATAGCTAATCTATTTCATGCATACAATTATTTTCAACTCATCCATAATTAATAATTGTCTCTACGCATGCATATTCATCATATATCTTTGGCAACCAACAGTTGCTCTTTTCCCTGTGTCCATTTGCACATGCACATATATTCCTCTATCTCTGGCAACCAACAGTTGCACTTTTTCATCTGAATCCATCTACACATGTAATCTTAATCATAATTACCTAACGCCTCTAACAGGCTACTATCATGCTTCTAGATCAAAAAGCAAAGGAGCAAGGGGAGAGGTCACCCAATTTCGGCAGAATCCCCCACCTTGTAGTGTACCCAATTGCTTGTAGACACTTGCAATTGGTCTCCGCGCGATTCCACTTGTCTCCTCGAGCTTGCACGCAAAACGATGCACTTCTCTCGAGTCTGCACGTAAAACGGTGCACGTCCACCAAACCTGCACGCAATACGATACACGTCACTAAAAATCCACACGCAAAACGGTGTGCGTCATTTTAGTCTGCACGCAAAACGGTGCGCGTTAAATCAACCGGCACGCGAAACGGTGCACGTACCTCGAATCTGCACGCAAAACAGTGCACGGTCTACTGTAGGGTTGCACGTAAAACGGTGCACGTTTTTCTAACCCTGTATGAAAAATGATGTATAATATTAGAGAGTGCACGCAAAACGATGCGCGACAACACAACTGGCACGCAAAATGATGCACGTACCTCAAATCTACACGCAAAACGGTGCACGCCTCACTGTCGGGTTGCACGCAAAACGGTGCACATTTTTCTTGTCCTGCACGCAAATCGATGCAAAATATTAGACTTGCACGTAAAACGGTGCGCGATAAGACGATCTGCACGCAAAACGGTGCACGCTTAACTGTAAAGTTGCACGCAAAACGGTGCATATTTTTCTACCCCTGCACGAAAACGATGTATAATTTTAGAGACTGCACGCAAAACGGTGCGCGATGAAATGATCTGCACGTAAAACGGTGCACGTTTAACTGTAAAGTTGCACACAAAATGGTGCACATTTTTCTACCCCTGCACGAAAAACGATGTATAATATTATAAACTGCACACAAAACGGTGCGCGATAAAATAATCTGCACGCAAAACGGTGCAAATTTAACTGTAAGGTTGCACGCAAAACGGTGCATATTTTTTTATCTCTGTACAAAAAATGATGTATCATATTATAAACTGCATGTAAAACCGTGCACAACAACTCAATCTGTGCGTAAAACGGAGCACGTACCTCGGATTGACACGCAAAACGAGGCGCGCCAAAATTGTCCCGGACAGTCCGTGCAGCAACGGTACAGTAGAACTCGGTCCCAACACGCAAAACGGCACGGGGTCAAATTTAATGTCCAAAAAGGAACCCTACAAATTATGCCCAAAAATACCGAAAAATAACGTTACCTCGTAAGTTGCGCCGCCCACGAGATCCACAGCGCGACGCACCCCACGAAATCCCCTTTTTTTTTCTCTTTTTTTTTTTTTCTCTCTATCTCTCTCTCTCTCTCCTCTCTCGAAGCTTGGTTGGAGAAGTCTGGAGAAGAAGAAGAGAACAGAGGAGGGAAGGTCTGCGGGGGGAAAAAAAAGGAGGAAGAAGAGAAGAAAAAGAAGGAGAAAAGAAAGAAAGTGGTCCGTGGACCGGGTCCACGGAATCATCCAATAAAAAATCGTCAAATGGCGGTCCACGACAAAGGGGGCGCGCACCGGGTCCACTGGGCGCCCCACACGCCACACAGGCGCGCGACCTGCGCATCTGTGCGCGCCAGCTGTGCGCCTCGCGCAGCGCGCCGCGCGTCTTGGAAATCCGTTTTCGTCCCGTTTTCTGTCCATTTTTCGTCCGTTTCCGTCCAAATTTGACAGACGACTTCGTTTCAGCTTAATTTACCACAGAAAATTTTAAATTTTCAGTTTGGGCCATTTCTGGGCCACCAAAAGCCTCGCTGTATCTAGAACATTGGCGGACCCCGTTCTTACAATCCGGGTATCCTATCAACCCGAAATTTTTACTGTGACCTTAAAACATAATTACCCAGCTCCCATAATTTTCTCAGAATTTTTTGACACTGTTGGCGGAGCCCGTTCCCACTATCCGGCCTCCGATTAGTGCGAAACTTTTTCTGTGGCCTTAAAACATATTTACGGGGCTCCCGTAATTTTCTCGGAATTTTCCGACACAGTGAATTTTCCACTAAAAATCTGGGCCCCCTTTCTCAAATAAATTTTTAAATGTCTCCATTTTAACCCGATTTGGGCCCAACTCGCGTCCACATATTCTTTACTTTCCTAACTTTCATAACACTAGTATTTCATACCACCTTTATTTATATTTATTTATGTGCCGAAAATTCGGTACATTACATTCTACCCCCCTTAAAATAAGTTTCGTCCTCGAAACTTGAATCACATCTCGACTCCTACTTGATCGAGAGGGAGGAAATCTTGCCCTCACTACTGGGCTCACTGTATATCGTGACCGTCATCACATTGTCTGCTCGCCGAGACTACACGAGCAACTCATTCATGAATCCCTATCGCAAATTAGGGACAAACACAGACCTGGTGTCTGGCCACTTTCACCAAGTAGGTGAAAGACACAGTTGAGCACTTGTTCTCTCAATTGCCACGAATGATCCAGTTTTTACTTGCGAAATTTTCACTTTAATTCCGCCATCATTCTTTTCACATCGAGGTTGCATCTGCAACTAGTTACATCTACCGCATTTTTCGGTCACTCCGCTGCCTAATGTGGAGGGCAAAGGCCAATCCAACAGTCCTCAACTATCTCACACGCTACTAGCGCTCTAAGTCCACGGGTTATCAGCTAACCCGATATCTCAGACTACTAATAGGTCCACAGACCACGGTCTAATAGGGGCCTATAGCCCAACCAGTCCAACTCTGTATAATGGCTCTCACTAGCACACAGACCCAATCATCAAACGGGTAGATCCTCACTTAGGATTGCTACACCAACACTCCCACTAGGAGCTACAGCACCTCAATCATCACTAGCACTACTGCCTGATCACATCACACTCTCAGTGTACTAACAGCCTCAAGGCTCACACGTGGCATTTCACGTTCCCGGGTCATCGCTCGGACTATCGCCCCGACCAAATCTCTATCATGCCCCGCCCTCAGGCCTCGGGCCGCTGTCTCTCACAGCCGACTGCGCCTGCCCACTGGGCTACAGGCCCACAGTCCACAAACATGGTCCAGGCACGGATCGTCCCTAAGCGAACCCGCAAATCGTCGCCACGCGACCACTATGCTCCACTGAGCAAAAACCAACTAACAAGTCGTCAATCCACGACCCAAACTCTCTATATCAACTCTGGCCACACTGGTCAAAGGCTAATACGCCACCTAATCAGCTCTCTCTGGCTAAATGATACTTGTGCTCCTTGAGCACCCAAACAGTTGGGCGTTCTACGCCCCTCACGCTAACTTGCGTAATCCAAATTTTAAGCAACTTGCTTAAACACGCGCATGACTCCTGTACACCTCTCCCAACTGGGTTGAGGCACCACAACGATCATTCACCAACTCTGGTGATTAACACGCAAACCCAGTGGTGGCAATCATTGCCATTATGCTGATCCGTCGGATCGGCGCCACAAAACTCTCGCTCTCTTGCGAGGTTTTCGAATCTCGAAACCTGTCCCGGGTCTTACCAACCCCACAATGCGGCAATTTAGCCACAATGATAGGCCACACGGTCACTACCGTCATCAGGGCGAACTTTCGCCACTAGGTCCATAAATCTTTCTTGCCCTAACCCTTAGGACATACTTACTTGGTTCTCGCAACATAGCGATCACCATTTTCTTTGTGAGTCGGTCTCTCACTGGACCTTACTAACCATACTTTGCCAGCAACCTAGCTGACACAAGCGTAAAACACCTTATGCTGAAGGTGTTGGCTGTGCCGACAAAAGTTCGGCGGCCACTGCCATTCTCTTTACTGTCGCCCCTACAGGCAGCGACGCCGTATACTCATACGTCGTTTGTGCAGCCTCAGCTTGCTGCGCTATCAGCCACTGGAGCCTATCTATCTGCTCCGACTGTCACATCGACGCCACACTTAGGCGTTGGAATCAGCCTTCCTATCGGCGGGAAATTTCCGCTGACGGCAAGAAGCTTGATCTGCTGCTGGACCACCAATAAGTGCGGCCACCTGCTATCGCAGCTCGTGTACCTTGTTCGACCCAGAGCCCTCTCATGGCTCGAGTCGAGACAAGCGCGTATCCCTGCGTGTTGTCATCGCTAATATGCACACCACAACGAAATGATTTGCCCAAATTTAGCCATTTGAGCAACGCGCAATCTATATACCGACAGAAAAGCTCGTCGACCCAATCATGCGAAAGTATAAGAGGGTACTCCTTTTCATCTCCAACATTACGTTGTCGGCCGCCAACGTAATATCCGAAGAATGAAAGCTCGTCGCCCTCTATCAATCCCAATGTCCTTCTTGGGAATAGTAGAACCCAATCACATACTTTCGCCAAAAGATCTCCACACTCTCTCGTGCCTAAACCCTAGAGTCTCCCTAAGGTTTGCTAACCACCTAGGACTATTCCTAGGCTCTGATACCACTCTAATCTGTCACGCCCCGAGTCCGCCAATTTGTACGGTTCGGGCACGCCAACAGACCCGCCAATCGGGTAAAACCTTTTTCTACCCGAAAGGAACGGTAACATCCATAATAACACAACAAGTGTATGCGGAAGCTCAATATCAGAGTACTAAAAATCACTATAAATTAAAACTTTCATTCAGTAACAAATAGTTAATGCGGAAATGAAAGCATACAAGAGTGAACCATAAATTAAACTTATTACACTTTACATTTCTGAACTTGCAAATAAAATTATTACATTTCCTTTACATAATTCCTCACCATACAAGGTTCACTCAAGAAATATATAGAAAGGGATACCTCTGCTAGACCCTCTAGGTCACTATGCTGCTGGGCCCTTGCCCCTGTCGTATGCCTCGCTGTCGTCTGCATCAGATCTGTCTCGACCGCTGCATCCATTCCCGAACCTGTGGGGGGGGTCACCCAAGGGGTGTGAGAACTCCGACAGAGTTCCCAGTGGGTTCAACCACCGAGAAAGAATGTCCTACACCACTTGGTCCAATGGAAGCAATAATAATAGTGCTAGGAAACTAAAATCCTCAATATCAAAATGCAGCTATGCAATATAACATATCACTACACTACACTATCTGTGTCTAATCACCAACCATCACTACTCTTGTCTAGCCACGCTAGGCTGCTAAGCACCAACTCGGCCACTATGCCGCTATATACAGGGTCAAACTAACCCGGCCACCTTGGCCACTCTATCTTTCTTTATTCTTTAGATTCTGGTGCTTTAGTTCAAGTTAACCCTCAGAAATTCTTATCCAACGGGCCCGAGCCCGGTAGTCCTGCTACCATAAGATAAGATTTCCAAGGTTGCCGATAACACCCGCAAGTGTTACCCCGTCCTGCCGGGGGGACTTGTCATACGGGACACTGCCCGACAGGGTCACTGCCCAACTCTGACAAGAGTACTCTATCTACCAGTCATACGGGTCGCTGCCCGGGAGAGGGACCCTGTCCAACTCCTGACCGTTGTACGTTCGCCCCCGGAGGTACGCCCGTTTTATCTTTAATTTTCTTTCTTTTCTTTTTCTTTCTCTTTTTTTTTTATTTTAGTTCTTAGCCTCTTTGCTTTTGAACACTTGCTTTCCTTTCTTATTCGAGCTTGTAGCTCCCTTTTGCCACTGGCAAATCTCTTTCTTTTTCCTTTGAGCGTTTAGCTCTTTGCCTTCACTTTATGCCTTTCGAAAGTACCTCGTCCGACGGGTCACTGCCCAGGGAGCCCTGCTCCACCTGACGAGTCTCAAATTCGAAGGCGCCATTTACATTTTCTTTATACTTTTTAGCCACTTTTAGCTTGCTTTTAACTTTGCCTTTTTACAACTTTTTACCTCTTATCCTAGGTCTCGCCATAAGGATAACTAGAGAGTCTCCTGGACTCTTAAAAATTTCTCTTTTATTTCTTTAACTCAAATTAAAGTTAAAGTTATTATCCATTTGCCCAGACACCCTATGACTTTCTAGGGTTGTATTTGTTTAATTCTTTAACCTTGGGATCTCATCCCCCTTTCATGATTCCTCACTGAATCCTAGAGTTAACTTAACTCTATTTTCCAAATTTCACTTTTAACTTAGAGTTACACTGACTCTAATTTCCTGTTTTCCCTTTCATGTCTCCATACTTGATCCACCTTTTCCATCTTTGTGATTCCTTACTGAATCTTAGAGTTAACTTAACTCTATTTTTCTGTTCCACCTTTAACTTAGAGTTACACTGACTCTAATCTCCTGTTCCACTTTTATCTTAGAGTTACACTGACTCTAATCTCCTGTTCCACTTTTATCTTAGAGTTACACTGACTCTAATTTCCTGTCTGCGAGTTTAAACTCCTCTGGATCACCTTAGGTTCCCTTTACCTAGTTCCATGTCATACTCATCCTAGAGTTCCTTGACTCTATGTTGATCACTAGCTCTCCTTAGGTTTCCTTCACCTAAGTTCCATGTCACATATGTCCTAGAGTTCCCTGACTCTATGTTGATCACTCTATCCAATGTCCTTAGGTTATCTCCTAAGACAATGCCACTCGTTAATTCCTAGGATAGCTCCTATGTTCGATGTCACTCGTCAAACCCCTAAACTAGGTTTTCTCCTAGTCTTACTACCAACAAGTCTTGTTCCCTTATGTCACATGATTCCTAGGGTTATACCCTAACATGATCACAATTATAAATAGCTAATCTATTTCATGCATACAATTATTTTCAACTCATCCATAATTAATAATTGTCTCTACGCATGCATATTCATCATATATCTTTGGCAACCAACAGTTGCTCTTTTCCCTGTGTCCATTTGCACATGCACATATATTCCTCTATCTCTGGCAACCAACAGTTGCACTTTTTCATCTGAATCCATCTACACATGTAATCTTAATCATAATTACCTAACGCCTCTAACAGGCTACTATCATGCTTCTAGATCAAAAAGCAAAGGAGCAAGGGGAGAGGTCACCCAATTTCGGCAGAATCCCCCACCTTGTAGTGTACCCAATTGCTTGTAGACACTTGCAATTGGTCTCCGCGCGATTCCACTTGTCTCCTCGAGCTTGCACGCAAAACGATGCACTTCTCTCGAGTCTGCACGTAAAACGGTGCACGTCCACCAAACCTGCACGCAATACGATACACGTCACTAAAAATCCACACGCAAAACGGTGTGCGTCATTTTAGTCTGCACGCAAAACGGTGCGCGTTAAATCAACCGGCACGCGAAACGGTGCACGTACCTCGAATCTGCACGCAAAACAGTGCACGGTCTACTGTAGGGTTGCACGTAAAACGGTGCACGTTTTTCTAACCCTGTATGAAAAATGATGTATAATATTAGAGAGTGCACGCAAAACGATGCGCGACAACACAACTGGCACGCAAAATGATGCACGTACCTCAAATCTACACGCAAAACGGTGCACGCCTCACTGTCGGGTTGCACGCAAAACGGTGCACATTTTTCTTGTCCTGCACGCAAATCGATGCAAAATATTAGACTTGCACGTAAAACGGTGCGCGATAAGACGATCTGCACGCAAAACGGTGCACGCTTAACTGTAAAGTTGCACGCAAAACGGTGCATATTTTTCTACCCCTGCACGAAAACGATGTATAATTTTAGAGACTGCACGCAAAACGGTGCGCGATGAAATGATCTGCACGTAAAACGGTGCACGTTTAACTGTAAAGTTGCACACAAAATGGTGCACATTTTTCTACCCCTGCACGAAAAACGATGTATAATATTATAAACTGCACACAAAACGGTGCGCGATAAAATAATCTGCACGCAAAACGGTGCAAATTTAACTGTAAGGTTGCACGCAAAACGGTGCATATTTTTTTATCTCTGTACAAAAAATGATGTATCATATTATAAACTGCATGTAAAACCGTGCACAACAACTCAATCTGTGCGTAAAACGGAGCACGTACCTCGGATTGACACGCAAAACGAGGCGCGCCAAAATTGTCCCGGACAGTCCGTGCAGCAACGGTACAGTAGAACTCGGTCCCAACACGCAAAACGGCACGGGGTCAAATTTAATGTCCAAAAAGGAACCCTACAAATTATGCCCAAAAATACCGAAAAATAACGTTACCTCGTAAGTTGCGCCGCCCACGAGATCCACAGCGCGACGCACCCCACGAAATCCCCTTTTTTTTTCTCTTTTTTTTTTTCTCTCTCTATCTCTCTCTCTCTCCCTCTCTCGAAGCTTGGTTGGAGAAGTCTGGAGAAGAAGAAGAGAACAGAGGAGGGAAGGTCTGCGGGGGGAAAAAAAAGGAGGAAGAAGAGAAGAAAAAGAAGGAGAAAAGAAAGAAAGTGGTCCGTGGACCGGGTCCACGGAATCATCCAATAAAAAATCGTCAAATGGCGGTCCACGACAAAGGGGGCGCGCACCGGGTCCACTGGGCGCCCCACACGCCACACAGGCGCGCGACCTGCGCATCTGTGCGCGCCAGCTGTGCGCCTCGCGCAGCGCGCCGCGCGTCTTGGAAATCCGTTTTCGTCCCGTTTTCTGTCCATTTTTCGTCCGTTTCCGTCCAAATTTGACAGACGACTTCGTTTCAGCTTAATTTACCACAGAAAATTTTAAATTTTCAGTTTGGGCCATTTCTGGGCCACCAAAAGCCTCGCTGTATCTAGAACATTGGCGGACCCCGTTCTTACAATCCGGGTATCCTATCAACCCGAAATTTTTACTGTGACCTTAAAACATAATTACCCAGCTCCCATAATTTTCTCAGAATTTTTTGACACTGTTGGCGGAGCCCGTTCCCACTATCCGGCCTCCGATTAGTGCGAAACTTTTTCTGTGGCCTTAAAACATATTTACGGGGCTCCCGTAATTTTCTCGGAATTTTCCGACACAGTGAATTTTCCACTAAAAATCTGGGCCCCCTTTCTCAAATAAATTTTTAAATGTCTCCATTTTAACCCGATTTGGGCCCAACTCGCGTCCACATATTCTTTACTTTCCTAACTTTCATAACACTAGTATTTCATACCACCTTTATTTATATTTATTTATGTGCCGAAAATTCGGTACATTACACTTTCGAAGGGCTAAAAGTGAAAGTAAGGAGCTAAATGCTCAAAGAAAAGAGAAAGTGATTTGCCAGTGGCAAAAAGGGAGCTATAAGCTCGAATAAGAAAGGAAAGCAAGTGTTCAAAGGCAAAGAGGCTAAGAACTAAAGTAAAAAAAAGAAAAGAAAGAAAATATAAAGATAAAACGGGCGGACCTACGATGAAGCCAGCCCATGTTGGAGGTACGGGCAGTATCCCTCTCCCGGGTAGAGACCCGTTCGGGACGCTTCTTCCGTAGGGCGGGGTAACACTTGCGGGTGTTATCGGCAACCTTAGAAATCTTATCTTATGGTAGCAGGACTACCGGGCTGGGGCCCGTTGGATAAGAAATTTCTGAGGGTTAACTTGAACTAAAGCACCAGAATCTAAAGAATAAAGAAAAATAGAGTGGCCAAGGTGGCCGGGTTAGTTGACCCTGTATACAGCGGCATAGTGGCCGAGTTGGTGCTTAGCAGCCTAGTGTGGCTAGACAGAGTAGTGCTGGGTCGATGAGTATATACAGACAGTGATGTATTATATTGCATAGCTGCATTGATATCGAGGATTTTAGTTTCCTAGCACTATTATTATTGCTTCCTTTGGATCAAGTGGTGTAGGACATATTTTCTCGGTGGTTGAACCCACTGGGAACTCGGTCGTAGTTCTCACACCCCTTGGGTGACTCCCCCCACAGGTTCGGGTATGGATGCAGCGATCGTGACGGTTCAGACGCAGACGGCGAGGCATACGACAGGGGCAAGAGCCCAGCAGCATAGAGACCTAGAGGGTCTAGCAGAGGTACCATTTTTATATTTCTTGAGTGAACCTTGTATGGTGAGGAATTTATGTAAAAAGAATTGTAATAATTTATTTGCAAGTTCAGGAATGTAAAGTGTAATAAATTAAGTTACGGTTCACTCTTGCATGCTTCCATTTCCGCTTTAGTTGTTGCAAAAATTTAAATTTGTAGTGATTTTTAGTACTCTGATTTTGAGCTTCCGCATACACTGGTTGTGTTAATATGGATGTTACCGTTCCTTTCGGGTAGAAAAAGGTGTTACCCGATTGGCGGGTCTGTTGGCGTGCCCGAACAGTACAAATTGGCGGACTCGGGGCGTGACAGCCTCGCTCTACCCGCTATATAACCCTGGCTCAACCGAGACTCATCTCACGTTTCCGGCTGGTAAATGGCTCTGATACCAACTGTGACGCCCCACTTCCCAGGGGGTCACCCATCCTAGAACTACTCTAGCTCTAGCACGCTTAACTCTCATGTTCCTCTTGGATCTTGCTACCATCCAAAATGCTATAGCCGGGTTAGAGATTTAGTCCTATTATATCATTTATATAGAGGACTAATCCAAATTCCGGGGGTGTCACAGAACCTCTGTCACCGTGGTCGGTTGGAGCCAGTCGGTCACTGACTCTACTTTCTTAGGATCCACTGCGATTCCTGCTGCTGAAATGATGTGCCCTAGAAACCCCACCTCGCGAAGCCAAAACTCGCATTTCTTAAGTTTGGCGTACAGCTCCTGCTCCCTAAGAGTCTGCAGAACAATCCGTAGGTGCTCCTCGTGCTCCTCATCGGTGGGCGAGTAGATCAGGATGTCGTCGATGAAGACCACTACGAACTGGTCCAGGAAGGGCTTGAAAACTCGGTTCATCTTGTCCATAAATACCGCTGGGGCGTTGGTAAGCCCGAACGGCATTACGGTGAATTCGTAGTGGCCGTACCGGGTCCGGAAAGCCGTCTTCGGAATATCTTCATCTTTCACTCTGAGTTGATGGTAGCCGGACTGCAAGTCAATTTTCGAAAACACCGTCGCTCCCCGTAGCTGATCAAAGAGGTCATCGATCCTGGGTAGGGGGTATTTATTCTTCACAGTGACCTTATTGATTTCCCGGTAGTCGATGGCAAACTCCCGTCTTTCTTTCGCACGAAGAGTACCGGTGCGCCCCAAGGCGACACACTCGGTCTAATGAATTCCTTGTCCAGAAGATCTTCCAGCTGCGCCTTAAGTTCCTTCAGTTCTGCAAAGGCCATTCTGTAGGGGGCCTTTGTGATCGGTCGGGTACCGGGTGGAAGCTCGATCGAAAACTCAACCTCTCGCTCGGGGGGTAATCCAGGTAGTTCGGTCGGGAAGACGTCTGGGAAGTCCCTCACCACCGGGATGTCGGAGAGTGCCGTAGAGGGTCCCGTGGCCAGGGCCACCGACGCCAAATAGGCCATGCACCCTCCCGCAATTAGTTTCCTGGCTCGCGACGCTGGTATGATGGACGAAAAGGAGACGCTCTTGCACACCAAATACACATTCTCTGGAAACTCCGGATACAGTAGCCGCACCTGGCGCTTCTCACAATCAATCACCGCTTGGTACCACGTGAGCCAATCCATCCCAAGCACTACGTCGTATTCCTTCAATGGGATCACTACCAGATCCCAGGGGCAGGAAAGCCTCCCCAACCTTATCGGGCAGGATGGTATAAGGTTGCGGGCCTCCAGGGATCCCCCCGCGGTTTGAACAGACATCAAACTAGGTAAGGGTCTCATCTCAAAACCATGGGTCAGTGCAAAGTCACAAGACATAAACGAGAGGGTTGCTCCGGTATCAAAAAGGGTTCTAGCACGGTAAACGGAAACAAGGGTGATACCTGCGACGACGTGCTCAGACGGGTATGCCTCCTGCTGGTTCATCGAGTAGACGCGGCCTCCCGATGGTGGCGGCCTGTCCCCTACTGATCGAGGTGCTGGTGGACTGGGAGCTGACGCCATCGGGGCTTTTCCTCGCCCCGCGTACTGGGATGACGGCGCGGAGGCTGCCGAAGATACTGCGCTTTGGTTCAGGGGGCAGTTGAAGCGGAAGTGCCCCTCTTTGCCACATCGGAAACAGTGGTCCTGCCTCTTGGAGCATTCCGTCACTCGGTGCGCCCCGCCGCAGATCACGCAAGGCCGATTGTCCGAGCGTTGTCCTCCCCCTGGCGCGCCTTTGGTCCTCTGCTGGGACCTCCACCGCTTAGAGGGGCGACTCCCACTGGAGGAGCCTCCCCCCGAAAATGGCTGAGTCCGTTTCCGGTCTTCCTGCTGATGAGGGCCATCCCTTCGAGCGCGCGTAACGGCGAAGCCGCGCTCTACTATGGTGGCCCGGTCGACCACCTTCTGGAAGGTATGCAGATCTGCCGCATCCACCACTTGAAAAATATCGGTCCTCAGTCCATCCACGAACAGTTGCGCCTTATGAGACTCGTCCCGAATGACGAAAGGGACGCAGTTCGCCAGCCTCACGAACTCCCGCTGATACTTCATTACCGTTCTGGTTCCCTGTCTGATGTGGTTGAGATCGTCCTCTAGTTGCTTCTTGACGCTGTTGGTAAAGAACGCCCCGAACAGCTGTTGCTTAAAGGTGGTCCACGACAGGAGGGCAGTACCCTTCGCGGAGTCGGGGCGTACCGTCTTCCACCATATGCGGGCGTTCTCCTCAAGAAAGTGGACGGCCAGGGGAACCCGCTCGTGGTCTTCCATCAGTAGGTCCTTAAACAATTTCTCCATTGTATCCACCCACTTCTCCACGACCCAAGGGTCCGTCGTCTCCCCTTCAAATGTCGGCGGGTCGTACTTCTTGAAGTCTGCTAGGTTGGCACGCACACGATCCCGCTCCATTGGCGAAGCAGACCCCTCCCCCGTGGTAGTAGCGGCCATGACGGTAGAAGGCCTCACCCCGGTCTCCACGGGGGTGTCCCTGGCTGATGGTCCCGGCGTCGATCCTGCTGCTGCTGCCGGAGGGGCTACCTCTGGCACCGTCTGATGGGTTAACGGTACCTCAGGCGCCGCGGCCCGGGTAGGGGCAGCCCCCGCCTCGGCCTCCATCGTCGGCGGTCCCGTCGCCGGTGCAGTTGGCCTCGGAAGAGGGCCCTGGGCGACCACCACCGTTGCAGCGGCCTGCTGTTGCTGTGTCAGTTGGCGCACATGATCCGTAAGGGCCGCCAACTGCCCCGCCATCTCCCGTAGCTGCTGCCTCAGGAGCTGGTTCTCCGCGGTCGCCGACGCCGCTGCGTCCGCCCCTGCGTCCTCGGCGGTAGATCTTGTTCTGGCCATGATCTGAACATATGCACAACCCAGTTACTTCTAGTTTAAACTAAAGTAACACCGCAAACGCTGGCCCTGTAAGGAAGAAAAACACTAATTCCTCCCTCCCCCACGAGCACTTGCGTTCTACATATCTACCCCAAGTTCACTTTATTCATCAGTAGTTAGTATATTGCGCCCCGTGGATGTTAGGCCCCGACTATTGTGGTTAAAGTCTGTCGCTCTGATACCATCTTAGTCTGTCACGCCCCGGGGGTTTAAATGCGTGGAAGAAGAGCCACCGATGCTCCCAATTCAGCTATATATTTTCTTTTTGAAAACCATTACTCCCCGGCGCGCGCCCAGACCCGCCGCATATATAAGTTTACTCTGCAAACGGGCAGAGTCTCCTTTGTATATGCACGGCGTCTCAACTACAAAATGCATCACATACAGTCTTTAACCACATTAGTTGGAGTCTCGAACACATACAACCATTCATTTCACATGAAGTACTAGTTTCAACATCTAACATAGAGGCCGTCGATTTGAAAGGATAAATAATCACAGGGTTTTGAAAGCGGCGCCCACTCGACGTCGTTGTTTTAGAAAATCTGTTTCAAAGCCACATAAATCCACAGAATTTTGAAAACGGCACCCACCCAATGCCGAATTTTGTAAAACCAGTTCGAAACCACATAAATTCCACAAGATTTTAAAAACCGGTGCCCACATGACACCCATGTTTTAAAAGCGGTTTTCACAAACGGTTTTCTTTTTTCTTTTCATTGTTTAAAACGGCCAAGTAAGGAAAAGAACAACATTCATTCGCATATATGAAAAGAAAGGCAACATCCACTTCGACCCCACGGGGGTATCGCAATCCACAACTAACTAACATGAATAATAAAGGAAAAGGGAAAGAAGAGTCACTGTGTCTGAAGTCGCTAAGTGTCAGAACAGCCCTCTCGGCCTCACCAGTGCCCTAGCACTCGCCCCTGGACGAACCTGTCACGGAGTGGGAAGTCAGTGACTAGAAATAGCATAATAGGCAAAAGGGCTAAAAAATATAGCAAACCATAAAAACTGAAGCAACCGTCCTCCTCAAATACCGTCAACAGTAACCTCACCCTCTACCAAACAAAACCGGGCACCTATCTAGACCACCGCACCGAGCCCCTATCCCGGTGTCCCCCGCCGAGCACCTACCTCGGTCGCCGAGCACCTGCCTCGGCATCACCGCTCACACCCCCCACGATGAGGGCCCCCTTTCCTAACGTCACCGTCACGTGGGGTACACGGGTCAACGTACCATTTTTCCGGAAAAGCACACCCTCGCGGTGGCCAAACCGCCAGCGTGCGTGTAGAAAAACAAGAGCCTCATATCGATAGTAAGTAAAATAATACAACAGGGTTAGTCAGATAATCATAATATCCACATACTATACACCTTGCCCTGATATATTATTCCTATTAATATATGCCTATCCCCGAAATCCCCGGAGAAGTACCCACCGCGTGTGTGTCGTCCGGAGCTCGGCTCGTCCGTGACCGTGTGCCTGTTTCCTACAACGTCCCGTACTTCTGAAGGAAGCAAAGGTGTGTCAAACTAAGGGATCGGAACACTGACACCGACTCCCTACCGAAACCGACGACTGACGTGATCCCCGGACTAGGCACGGCGGGGTTCCCCACACGGCACCGACCCGTGCGGTGCGCACTCCGTCTGCGCACAGCCCCAACGGCCCGAACCCGTTGCGGTGGCCTGACGCGCGCTTGCCGCGCGGGCGTGCGCCTGCGGGTGGCCCGCGCGGCCCCAGCCCGCGCGGCGCCCTCCCGCAGGCAGCGCCCGCACGGCGCGCTTGCCGCGCGGTGCCCGCCTGCAGGCGGCCCGCGCGGCACTTGTCCGCACAGCGCCCGCCTGCGGGCGGTGCCCGCGCAGCGCGCCTGCCGCGCGGCGCCCCGCCTGCAGGCGGCCCGCGCGGCACCTGTCCCGCGGTGCCTGGCTGCGGGCGGTGCCCGCAGCGCGGCGCTACTGCCGCGCAGCGCCCCGCCTGCAGGCGGCCCGCGCGCGGCACCTGTCCGCGCGGTGCCAGCCTGGGGGGTGCCCGCGCGGCGCGCCTGCCGCGCGGCGCCCCGCCTGCAGGCGGCCCGCGCGGCACCTGTCCGCGCGGTGCCAGCCTGCGGGAGGTGCCCGCGCGGCGCGCCTGCCGCGCGGCGCCCCGCCTGCAGGCGGCCCGCGCGGCACCTGTCCGCGCGGTGCCGCCGGCCTGCGGGCGGTGCCCGCGCGGCGCCCCGCATGCAGGCGGCCCGCGCGGCACCTGTCCGCGCGGTGCCGTCCTGCGGGCGGGGCCCGCGCGGCGCACGCGCCTGCCGCGTGGGGCCCCCGCCTGCAGGCGGCCCGCGCGGCACCTGTCCACGGGTGCGTGCCGGCCTTCGGGCGGTGCCCGCGCGGCGCGCCTGCCGCGCGGCGCCCCACCTGCAGGCGGCCTGCGCGGCACCTGTCCGCCTCGTTGCCGGCGGTGCCCGCGGGTGCGCGCGGCGCGCTGCCGCGCGGCGCCCCGCCTGCAGGCAGCCCGCGCTGCAACCTGTCCGCGCAGTGCCGGCCTGCGGGCGGTGCCCGCGCGGCGCGCCTGCCGCGCGGCGCCCCCCGCCTGCAGGCGGCCCGCGCGGGCACCCGGCGCACCTGTCCGCTCGGTGGCCCCGCCTGCGGGCAGTGCCCGCGCGGCGCGCCTACAGCGCGGCGCCCCACCTGCAGGCGGCCCGCGCGGCCCCTGTCCGCGCGGTGCCCGCCTGCGGGCGGTGCCCGCACGACGCGCCTGCCGCGCGGCGCCCCCGCCTGCAGGCGGCCCGGGCGGCCCCTGTCCGCGCGGTGCCAGCCTGCGGGCGTGTGCCCGCGCGGTGCCAGCCTGCAGGCGGCCCGCGCGGCCCCCTGTCCGCGCGGTGCCAGCCTGCAGCGGGGGGGGGTGCCCGCGTGGCGCCCCGCCTGCAGGCGGCCCGCGCGGCCCCTGTCTGCGCGGTGCCAGCCTGCGGGCGGTGCCCGAGCGGCGCGCGTGCCCCGCGCGCCCCGCCTGCAGGCGGCCCGCGCGGCCCCTGTCCGCCTGCTTTTCCAGCCTACGGGCGGTGCCCGCGCAGCGCGCTGCCGCGCGGCGCCCCACCTGCAGGCGGCGGCACGGCGCTCACGCGGCGGCGGCGGTGAAACCCCCGATCACACCCCAAAACCCACGAAAACGACCCCCTTACCATAAATCTATGTAAAGCAAGAACCTCCAAAAAAAACATACCTTGATACGCGAGGAAAAGTGGAGGAAGAGGGGAATGCCCACCTTCGTCCGGAG